>OY757024.1:108776391-109433740 GCA_963580285.1 Lucinisca nassula
ACTGCCAGGAGATATAACGGGATACTTTCAGACATCTTTTCGGTGTTCTTTAATGAAAATGTATGCTGTGTGTACTCATTAGAATCGCCTCATCGAGGCGATTCTAATGAGTACACACAGCATACATTGGCAAGATAAAACTCTAAAATCTCCTAAATCATCCCCACTACATCTTATGTAGAGGATTTCGCTAGGGGCTCAAGAATGTGTTCGACACATCCATGGTAAACGAGCCATCGGTGTTCGAGCCATCGAAGTTCTAAATGCAAATTATGTAGATCCAGATGAGATGGTTCATTATGGGAAGTCTCATTTGGATCTACACTGTATGTCACCATGTAAATGATTTGACTATAATCATGGCCCGGTTTACAAGAATACGTGTCAAAATTGAAAGCGAAGACTCCACACCAGAGGGCGATGGGTGAAAATCGACGACGCGGGCAATAACAACAGCCGCAACAACAACACCCAAAGACTCAATTGCCACTTTAACAGTAGATCAAATTCCCCGCCCATTGGGGCTTGGAGAAATATATGGGCTGCATAATGCTTCCACGCAGAACTGGAACGGACACGCACACGAGTACTGGTAAAACGCTTAGAGGATCTAAACCTGCGCAGGAAAAGCGGTGCGAGTCGGCCCGTCCATGCTTATAAACCCTATTGGTTTCATTGGGCGGCAGGGCTTGAGATGTCATTTCATCTCAATGTCGGGTAAAAGTCCCACAAAAATTGGAAGCAACGTCTCCAAAATGACCTTTACAGTGTTGATGGGGACTTTAAACCTCAAATCAAACAAACAAAGACCAAATTCCGGTCGATTGTCTCTGAGTGTAAACATTGCGATTAAGGGGCTCTTATGCTAGGTTCCCACCGTCGTGCGATCCGTTACGAACGCCACGATTGGCCATTCGTAGCTGGTCGTGGAATATTCTCTTAAAGTTCAGGTTTGGCTACGAGACGATGAGAGTCGATACGTTCTGGTGCGATTCGTCGCGCTCGGATGCAATCCAATCACGATTTGTCAAATACTGGCATCACGATCAGCCACGGTCTGCTCCCACGTTCAAATACGATCAAATGCGTTCCGATAGGATTGTTGCGATTGAGTCTACGACTTAGTCTCGATCTAAAACGATCATCACGATCGAGTACCCCGAATTGGAACGATCTGATACGTGCAGATACGTTCTTATACGCTCATCACGAGCAGATGCGCTCTGTTACGATAGCATACGACTGTCGTCTCGATGTTCTTCACGATCATGATCGAGGGCGATCACGATTTGAGCTACGACTTGACCCCGACTGGTATATATACAGCCGGACTGACCATGGACTTAATTGTTTCTTGAACTTTTACAGCATGAACACTGAGCCTCAGCCATTGATGATGGTAGGAGTTGCGGATGATGGCAATGTGGCAATGTCTCTGGCTGGAATGGTTCAGGCTTGCCTTTTCCATTCTTAGTTTCCATTACCATTGGGTGGCATCTTTCAAAGGCTTTAAAAATACCAGCAAAGGCCTGTATAAACCAGGGATTGCAGGACCGTTCACGGGCTTCTCGAAACTTTCGGATGAATCTATAAACCGAGGTTTCGTCTCCGTATGAACTTAGTTATTGTTGGGACGTAAAACTGAAATACAGTCACTCACAAACTCATGAGCAGATCGCTGAATGACTCGCATTAAATCTTCAGAACTCGTAATAGATCGTGAACGTTCGTATAAAAACGTAGCCTACTCGTATCTAATCGCATTTCCTCGTATCATCTCGTATCTGATCACGAGTCATTCGTGACTGGTCTTGAGCAATCGCACCCGACAGTGCGTAACAAATCGTGACAGATCTTGTGAGATCGCAACCCATCTCAACAGAACGCGGGGTTTGTTTTGTCCAAGATTGGCCCCGATCACCGCGATTTGGAAGCACGATTAGATGCGATCCGTCGCGCTTTGTTACGATGCAACACGGTGTGATACGATGATCCCGATTTGACAAGCGATCGTGTTGATCGTGGAAAATTTTTGAACCGTTCAAAAATTTTCTACGATTAACACGATTGCCACGACTGACCTCAAGATCTGATAAGATCTGATAGGATCACCACGATTAATCCACGGTTAAGAACACGATTGCAATCGTGGCGCGTGTCGTGAGCTGTCGTCGTGGTAATCGTGGCCAATCGTGAATAATCGTGACTGAATTCTACCACGATTGTTCTACGACGAGACAAGATCATCTACGACGCCTCTACGATTCCGTTGCGACTGCCGTACGATCTACTACGATATCATGACGACTGCTCACGACAATGCAAGATTCACCAGGAATGCACTACGATTGATGACGACGCCAGCACGATTTATCCCGACGCTACGTCGAACGCACTACTTTCTCCACGTAACTTTGTACATATAATTACCCAAGTAACTATGGTCAACTGTCACCTGTCCCTCCTGTTCCTCTGCACCTCCAGTTGTTCAGCTATTGCAATGTCATTTTCGATCATGTCTTGTTCGAGCTGAACTAAATTTTGAAGATACAGAAGCCTTTGACCTGGCTGCAAAAACATTTTCGTCAGATGCTCTCTACAGAAATGGTTGAAACTGAATGACACTGTGCATTTGATGAACACTTTTATATACCCAGATCGTTATAAATCCTGACGAATCGGGAGAAGTCTTGGTTAATCGTGAGTAAATCGTATCGAATCCTCCATGATCGTACTGAGTCTTTGATCATCGCGCCTTGGTCGTAGAGGAGTCTTGCAGGGATCGTGAGAAATCGTGTATGATCGTCTGATATTTTGAAGCAATCGTAGTGCAGTCGTAGAAGAATCCTAGAGGATCGTAAGACATCGTGGTCGATCGTAGAGGATCGTTGTAAATCGGCTCCATTATCGTACAGCAGTCGTGGTTGTTCGTAGAAGTGTCGTAGCAATGTCGTGAGTATTCGTAGGGTAGTGAAATCGGAACCGTGTATGCCCCGATTTGCCACGATTTTCATGGTCCCAATTGGTCGTGGACAATCGTGGTCAAAGTCGTGACAGTGTAAGAGCCCCTTTACACACCGTGAGACATAGTGCATGTTTTTCACATCTCCAAAATGGCTACCGTGATAATTCTAATCTATACTGCAAACTTAGGTTGTGGGTGCGCGTTAGAACCGCCTCAATGAGGCGGTTCTAACGAGTACCAATATCCTATGTCTTGGAGCAGAATTAAGAACAATACCGTATGTAAAGTGGGGTTTAGCGAGATGTTCATTTCACGGATTGGGAGGCGGGAATGGGAGGGGGGAGGGATAAAGGGATTATGCTCCTGAACTTGGACTTAGACTATCTCGTATACCTTGTTAACCCGTTTTGTACCAAATGGAATCTTCCTCCTTATATATAGCAGGAGTCAATTTCAACATTTAGGGATGTCAAGGTGTGTTTTCTTCAAAATTTATTTGGAAAATGACTGAACTTTTAGCAAACAGTGGAGGCCCTGATCAGACGCCGTGTTCTGCGACGTCTGATCTGGGCCTGCACTGTTTGCCAAGGTAGCCCTTTAGGGGATTCTGGTACTGAATGGGTTAAACCTTGGTCAGACCCCCAAAACGCAATATCTACAGCGCTTGCCAATGTCCGGTGTTTGAACGGTTAACCAATGGAATACTAGAAATCACTTTTCCTGTACTTACCGACCCTTTGTTTCCATTGTGCTCTGTTTATTAAACAGTACAGCGAAACATCTAATTTCATTCCGATGACACACCCGTGAGGCAATGTGCATTTTTGTATATGCAAAATGGCTACTTTTACGATTAAAAGCCGTGATAGTTTTCTTATTTTTAATGCAAACATAGGTTGTGGGTGCTCGTTAGAATCGCCTCACTGAGACGGTTCTAACGAGTACCCACAATCTATGACTTGGAGCAGAAATAAGAAAACAATTATTGTATACCCGTAAACCTATTTTTCTCTATATAAAGTTGGGTTTAGGTGTTCATCACGTGATATGTGCGCGGCTTGGCATAATTGGTTTGTAGGATAGTGAGGTTTTATTAAGTTTGTGTCGATTGACGGACAATCAACCAATAAAATGGCAGTTTGGAGTGGTCCATTATGATAACATACCCGTGCGACATAGTGCATTTTTTCACATGTCCAAAATGGCTACTTTTCGGTTGAAAATCCATGATATATTTTCTTATTTATACTGCAAACATAGGTTATGGGTGCTCGTTAGAACCGCCTCATTGAGGCGGTTCTAACGAGTACCCACAACTTATGTCTCGGAGTAAAAATAAGAAAAATAATGTTTACCCCCGTAAACCCCAGTTTTCTCTGTACAAAGTCGGGTGTAAGGGGGGTGGTTATTTCACGGACTTGTTCACGTGATGGTTTTTAACTCGCTTGTTTAAATCTTTGTATCGAGTCTGAGCTGCAGCGCATAGCATTATGCATACAGATGCTGCTAAAAATATGTGGCAAGAAAACAAAGAATATAGACAGACCGTCTTGTTTCTTTCTTAATTACACTTCCAGCTGTGAGTGAGAATATATAAACAGCAGACATAATTTTACCTTTATCCCGCGGTCCACGACAACTTCTACGTTTGAAAACAATGTAGATCCAGATCAGAGGTAATCTGATCATGATCTACACATTATGCCATGCAGTTCGTGAACGTAATGAACACATTATAAAATTGTTTGTCTAAGTAAAAGCCTTCAAGGGCCTCTATGTCTAAACAATATGTTACTTGGTCTAAGTTTTATGATTGGTGGATAGTCATAAATGGGTGTGGCCAAAGTAGTTTATTCAGCAGGACAAGCGTTAAATAATTTCCCACTGGGCACATGACATTAAACCGTAACAATACGATAACACATCCATCTGACAGAGAGCATTATTTCATATCTAAAAAAAAGTTATTTTTCATATGAAAGTTTGTGATAATTTTCTTATTTATACTCCGATCATATGTTGTGGGTGCTTGTAAGAACCGCCTCATCAAGGCGGTTCTAACGTGTACCCACAGCCTTTGTCTTGGAGCAGAAATAGGACAATTAATGTATACCTCTATAAACCCCATGTTCTCTCTTTCATATATATATAAGGTTGGGTTTACAGAGTTGTATTTTACTATCTTTTAACGCGATGAGAAATTCTAACAAAGTTTTGCAAGTGTCATTCACAAGTTAAATCCTTTCTCCCACGTGTAATCAAGGAAACAGTCGTCACGTGAACAAGTCCGTGAAATGAAAACCCCCATAAACCCCACTTTATACAGAGAAAACTTGTGTTTACGCTGGTAAATATTATTTTTCTTATTCTGCTCCAAGACATAGGTTATGGGTACTCGTTAGAACCGCCTCAATGAGGCGGTTCTAACGAGCACCCACAACCTATGCTTGCAGTATAAATAAGAAAAATATCACGGATTTTCATCAGAAAAGTAGCCATTTTGGAGATGTGAAAAAAGCACTATTTCGCACGAATATGTTATCGTTATGATATTGTAAATTTTCTTGTGTGTCGGCTCAGTGTGGCTAAATGCAGAGACCATACTGTGAAATAATGATAATATCTCGGATAGAATATTCTTGAAGAGATGGTGAAGCTGATACAATTATTTATATTATAAATGCCAGATATCTCCATCGTAATCCATATTACAAAATGAACAACTCACTAGTATCACGGATATACAAAAATAAATTTCAATGATACAAACATGCACGCACCCATGCACAATAAACATGCATTCGGGTTTACATTCATTTTGCGCAACTATGGTCATGTCGTGGTTTCAAGTTAGCCCCACTACTCCATTAATGGGCAGTCCACAGCAAACATCTACGAGCGATTAACCAGTATCGATGTATATTCAATATCGGCCAGAAGAAATGGTGGCAGAAGGGGGATGGATGTCCGCGAACCAAGACTGCTATTGGGCAAGTATGATTTCGTTCATGAAACCAATATTTTAAAGAAAAAATGTTGATGTGCAATTGCATTTTATCACCCAAATGATGATGATGATGATGATGATGATGATGATGATGATGATGATGATGATGAAGATGATAATGATGATTATGATGATGATGATGATGATGATGATGATGATTAGGTGCAGGAGAATAAGGACAGCGGCGACGACGACGATGTGGATGATTTTGATGTTGATGATGATCCTCCTCATCATCGTCGCCGTCGTCGTCACTGCCGTCGTCGTCGACTATGACAACAGCGACGACCATCATCATCATCTCTCAATCATGTAGTCTCTAGAAGCATTACGATGTTCACCACGTGCTACCAAAATTCATTACGAAAACATGCTTATACAAATACATTGTAAACTTTACCAATTTTACGGTGAAAAAAAACGTGATATTTTCTAATTTCTGCTCATACTATAGATTGGTACTTGTTAGCACCGCCAAATCGAGGCGGTTCTAACGAGTACCCACAATCTATATTTTAGAGCAGAAATAAGAAAAATAAGGTTTACCCCTGTAAACCCCCGTTTTACTCTATAAAAAATGGGTTTCAAGGGGGATGTCTATCCGTGATGGTAGAAATAAACCTCATTGACTTTGATATTTCGAACCGTCGTGTTTTTGTTTGGTTGTTTCTTGCTGTTGTTTATTGGAGTTTCGAGGTCGAAGTAAAATAACTCCACTCAACAAATATCCTATTCAAAGTTTTAATCGCGTCTCCGCCCAACGGGCCTTGGAGAAACAGATCGGGCTGTATGGTGCTTCCACGCAGGGCTACAACCGACCAAACAGGAGTGCTGGTGAACACCCTAGAAATGTTTAATAAGTTCTGAATATGTAGTAAACCTGCCCAAGCAAAGTGTCGCGAGTCGGACTGTCCATGCATATGAATCCTACCGGATTGTTTGGGTGGTAGGGCTAGAAATGTCATATCTCAATATCGGGTAAAAGTATCACGGATTTGCAAGCAACGTCTCCGAAATGACCTATTTAGTGTTGACGGGGACGTAAAACATCAAGTGAAAGAAACAAACTACCATTCTAAAAAAAATATCTTTACTTACTAATAATACCTTTTGATCCCCAACCGATAGTGACCCACTAGGAGGGGGGCGGGGGGGGGGGGGGGTTGACGCGTCCCCAGCAAACACACGTCGTAAGGGCAACGTCAAATCAACGTTGGACCGAAGCAGATTTGACGTTGCATAAACGTCATGACGTTGCATTGACGTTGATGTGACGTCACAATTTCGCCATGTGAACGCGAAATCATCATCATCAACAACAACAATCTTTATCAGCGGGGTTGCCAAAAGTTTATGAGGCTGAGGTGTCTAACAAGCATAACGGTCTATGTCTGACAACAAGAAATTAGTACAAACAACATGCAAAAAACCTTAGTGTTTATTATAACATAATAACATCATATGATAATAAGGCGTATGTGATGAGGGCAATTATCAGGAAACAAAATTAAAAAAAAAAAAAAAATCCGCTTCCAACAGTGGACAATACATGTATTAACCTTCAAATCATTTTAACTGATTAATAAATAGATAAATTAAGACAAAACGTCGTGATTTTTTCTATTTATTGATTGATTGATTGGTTGACTTGTCATCCCTTGTGAGTCATTTTGTGTCGTTTCCAAGAGGAAGGGAGAAGAAAGGGATAAAAAAGATAGAAGAGGAGATGCAAGTGAAGGACAAGGGAGAAATAAGAAAATGAATGGAAGTGTAGAAATAGAGGATCTTACATGAGTGTTCATGTATTATTGAATTAATTAAACGAGTTGAGGAAAAGGGATAAAATGCGAGGCTTTGCCGAGCATTCTATTCCTTTTCCTGAACGAGTTTAATAAATTCAATAATACATGGACACGAATGCAAGATTCTATTTATCATATGACATTTAAAACGCATTTTATTGACGATTGTTTACAAAAATGTCAATATCCCGCCATTAGTTAACGCGACGTCGTTAAGGACGTCGTAGATGTAACGTTACGGAACGTATCTAGCTAATTTGCATATTTAATCCACTAGTGGATTATCGAAAATAATACATGGCGTTATTACACTCTCAGACGCGACGTCATATGATAAACAGAAGAAATAACAACACTCCCCTCTACCCCTACCTGCTGCAAAGACAATAGGCCTTGCCCAACTGTAAGCCAATATCAGTTGGAAGCCCCAGTGACGCAAATTAAACGCGACATTTGCCTAACCCAGCCACCACACAGCGTGAATTGAGAACTCTGATAAGGAAAAGAGCATCGGTAAGCGGGCACACAACGTTTATGCAGCTTGGTATCAACGTCGGTGCAGCCGCATTACGTTGCAGCAACGGTGATGCGTCGTTGCTCGAGACGTCATTTGTCCGCTGTGACGTCGTCGACAATGTCGCAGCTTGTGTCGCAGATGCCAGCCGTTTCATACGTGGTACACCAGTCTGGTTAACCATATAAACATTACAAATATACGCTGCGTAAATACGCCAGCGGAAAACTAAAGAATAATCACTTGATTTTATACGAGATATCACATATCCAAGCAATATGTGTTAGATTAATCAGCGTTATATTGACCATGAATATTGTTAAAATAAGATATACCATACCTTCATGTTTATCCGATTCCATCATTGCACTTTATCACAGAAAGTATCTACCAGTCTACATATTGCATATGTTTACTCTTCAGAATGGAGGCGGAGAATGTCATTTTTCATGCTTCCGGAACGTTCATCATGCATACCGTAACCACCTTATATATCCGAACACCTTATGCATTTACCTCAATGTTATTCTGAAAACTGAACTGACAAATTTCATTGATGTACCAAACATTTCCTAGTCGAATGGCAAAATATACGCTATCGTTTCTCTGCTGTTTACCCGGAGTTTGTTATGTTTGCTCCATTCCTTCCAGCCGATTATTTACGGTAAACACCGATACTTCCCGATTCTGTTACCATAGTGTCAGCCAAGAAAAATGTGAACAGGTAGAGAGACCCGAATCAGTCTGCACATCAAGAAAACTTATTATAGTGGAACTTCGATGGCTCGAACACCGATGACTCGTTTACCATGGCTGTGTCAAACACGTTCCCAAGCGCCTAGGGAAATCCTCTATATATACGAAATAGGCGGGGTAATTTAGGAGATATTCGTCTTTATATTACAAATGTATGCTGTGTGTACTCATTAGAATCGCCTCATTGAGTATACCCAGCATAAATTTTCTAATGAGTATACACAGCATACATTTTCATTATAAAATACTGAAAAAGATGTACAAAAGTATCTCGTTATGCGTCCTAGCAGTCCCTCTCAGTGGCTCGAATTACCCCTGTCTCGAACAGATTTGAGAGGTCCCTAAGCCACCGACGTTCGACTGTATGTCGTTCGGATTTCAAAGGACCTACAAAACCTGACTGAACGGCTAAGTGTGAGTTCTGAATGTTATCCAGAATTTACCTGTCAGTATATCGTCACGAAACTTTACCTATATACTTTTGACCCCACCCCCGCACCCTACTTTTATATAGAAACTGAGGTTGGAAGGGGTAAACCTTATTTTTCGTATTTCTGCTCTAAAATATAGATTGTGGGTACTCGCTAGAACCGCCTTGATGAGGCGGTTCTAACGAGTACACACAATCTATATTAAGAGCAGTCATAAGAAAAATATCACAATAGTTCATCTTAAATTTGTTCATTTTTTTCGGCGATAAAGGTTGCACTGTATTTGTATAGGCACGTTTTCGTAATGGGGCTATTTTACATGAGTCGTCTCGTAAAATTACATAACAGCTCCATGCAGGCTTGTTCTGGCAACATTCGTTCTATTGAGTAACGGTACGTGTAGTCAAGGCAGGTTCCGAGGTCAGAAAAACTTTTTTCCTGCTCAGCTCAACTGAGCATGAAATTTATCCTGCTCATAAATTTTAACATCACAAAAACACGCCTATATAATTTTGACCCCTTTGAACCCCACTTTTATATAGAAAAAGTGGAGTTTACAGGGGTAAATCTTATTTTTGTTATTTCTGCTTTAAAATATAGGGTGTGGGTACTTGTTAGAACCGCCTCGATGAGGCGGTTCTAACGAGTACCCACAATCTATATTTTGAGCAGAAATAAGAAAATATCGCAATATTTTTTCTGAAATTTTTCATTTTTCGGTGGTAAACTTTGCAATGTATTTTAATAGGCGTGTTTTCGTAAAGAATTTCAATATGACAAGATAAATGACATACTGGGCTGATCTGAGTAGAACAATTGCTTGATTTGTTGGTATTTTAATAGTTATGAGCATTACAATTGTCATGCTCAAGAGAGCTGAGCATGACAAACATCACGAAATCACGCCTATATAATTTTGAACTCCTTGAACCCCACTTTTATGTAGTAAAACTGGGGTTTACAGGGATAAATATTATTTTTGTTATTTCTGCTCTAAAATATAGGGTGTGGGTACTCGTTAGAACCGCCTCGATGAGGTTCTAACGAGTACCCACAATCAATGTTTTTAGCAGAAATAAGAAAATTATCGCATTTTTTTATCTTTTTTTCCTCCGCGGTACAATTTAAACTGTATTTGTATAGGCGTGTTTCCGAAATGAAGTTTTATAATCTCGGGCCTAGGTCTCAGCAAGTTAGGCTAAAGATGGCAATGTCGACTAGTTTAGAGTCCTAAGTGCAGTCTGACCAGTCTTAGCAATTACATTACGATGACACTTCCGTGCGGCATTGCGCTCTTTACGAAACGCGTTACCGCTGAAAAAAGGGCAAATTTTAAGAAGAAAAAAAGTGTCTATATTTTTCTTATTTCTGCTCAAAATATAGATTGTGGGTACTCGTTAGAACCGGTTCTAACGAGTTCCAGCAATCTATATTTTAGAGCAGAAATACGAAAATTAAGATATACCCCTGTAAACCCCAGTTTTAATGTATAAAAAGTGGGGTTTAAGGGGTCAAAATTATATGTTATATGTTTTTTTTTTTTGTTTCATACATGTAGCTCCACTCCAAAATGGCTACATGTCTGAAGAAAATCCGTGATATTTTTCTTATTTATACTGCAAACGAAGGTTGTGTGTGCTCGTTAGAGGCGGTTCTAACGAGTACCCACAACTTATACCATGGAGCACATCACGAAAACACGCCTATATAATTTTGACCCCCTTGTACCCCACTTTATATAGCAAAACTGGGGTTTACATGGGTAAACCTTATATTTCTTATTTCTGCTCTAAAATATAGAGTGTGGGTACTCGTTAGAACCGCCTCGATACGGCGGTTCTATTGAGTGTCCACAATCTATATTTTGAGCAGAAATAAGATAGGCGGTTCTATCGAGTACCCACACTCTATATTTTAGAGCAGAAATAAGAAAAATAAGGCTTACCCATGTAAACCTCAGTTTTATCTTAAAGTTTTCATGTTTTCAGCGATAAAGGTGGCAATGTATTTGTATGGACGTGTTTGCGTAATGAGAAATAAGACAAATATTGTATACCCCTTTAATCCCCGGTTTTCTCTGTGTGCAGTGGGGTTAGAGAGATATTCATTTTATGGACTTGTTCACGTGATGGCAATGTCGACCAGTGTAGAGTCCTAAGTGCAGTTCGATCGGTCTAGAGAATTTAAAAGGACGTTGGAACACAAGTTATGGGTTCATTTAAGACTTAATTAGTCACCCGTTATTTAACCGTGCTTCGGCTGTTTTAATCAAAGCACTGACAGCACAGGTGGGTCGAATTTGTCTGAGTATATACATGTATATAATCTGAAAAAAAAATCACAGAACTAAAAGTATTGATGAAAATCGATTCATAAACAGTGCCCGTATAAGCTTTAACTATTGTCCAGATATATTTAGATAGGTCCAATAGAGTTATGATGGCATAGTCAAAAAGGGATGTATCTATGTCATATCAAGACCCATCAAATACGTTCTATGCATCACGTGAACAAGTCCGTGAAATGAACACCCCCTTAAACCCCACTTTATATAGAGAAAACTGGGGTTTAGGGGGGTAAACATTATTTTCCTTATTTCTGCTCCAAAACATAGGTTGTGGGTACTCGTTAGAACCGCCTCAATGAGGCGGTTCTAACGAGCACCCACAACCTATGTTTGCAGTATAAATAAGAAAAATATCACTGATTTTCATCATAAAAGTAGCCATTTTGGAAATAAGAAAAGTGCACTATCTCGCACGGGTGTGTTATCATAATGGAATGTGGGAAAGCAATCGAAATAGACTGTCTTCCGAACGAGGTGTAAGGCGGCTACGTATTTTTGTTGGGCACTGGGCACCATCTTCGAGAAATGCTTCTCTAGTCATTGTGTTCCATCTGTAGGGTAGACATCTATCATTAAATCGATTCCCCAAAAACAGTCAGAACGACTCAAAGAGTACCGTTGAACTACATGGGCATAAGTTTACTACCAACGATTTGTAAGCTATATACATTCTAAATAAATGCCCCCGCCCATCGGGGCTTGAAGAAATAGATGGGCTACATGATGCTTCCATGCAGAGCTGAAACCGGCCGCACACGATTAATGATAAACTGCGAAAATAGAAGTAGAGACAATGATCAGGAATCGATACAATTAACCCACAGCTCCCATCAGAGACACCAAAGGGAAAGAAATACAAACATGAAGCAACAGACCCAACGGAAACACAAACAGCGGAAAGCCAAAAGGACAGTAACTTTCCCACAAAATGGCCAGACAAAGCGGTGCGAGTCGGACGGTATATGCTTATAAACCCTATTTGTTTCATAAGGCAACATGGCTTGGGATGTCATTTCATCTCAATGTCGGGTAAAAGTCCCACAAAATTAGAAACAACGTCTCCAAAATGACCTATTCAGTGTTGACGGGGACGGTAAACCCCAAATCAAACAAAATAAAACATTCTAAACAAACGAATTACTGAATATTTTGGATATTAGTAATTTAAAAGAAGACAAACAAACGGATTCAGAAAAGAAAGATATTGATAAGATCATATTTATTCGTTAAAATCGACACGAGGGTCCTTCAAAAAGATTGGTCACTAATAGGTTTCCGAAGCTTTATCGTATGTATTTCTGATAACGCTTCATTGCACTTGAATAGCCTTTAAGAGTTTTTTCGTGCAAATTGCTTTTGTAATGACCGAGATATGTCAAATTAACATGCATGGAGTCATATTTACGAGTTACATTATAAAATGGTCAGAAATGCTGAAATTCGCGTCTACAGTAAATGCCGTGTTAGGCTTGACATAGGTTCAGGTCAGATATTTGATGGATTGTGTGACATATATAAACGTCCAAGCTAATGTTGGTCAGGAGTGCACCTGATCCATGATAATGCCCCCCCCCCCCAACCTCTAACAAGTCTGAGGTTGTGAGGTGGTATTTGGCCGCTGAGCTGGTCAATCCTCCTCCTTATTTTCCTGACCTGAGCCCATGTGACTTGTTCTTGTTTCCAAGTCTCAAGAAAGTAGTTTAGGTCGTAGTACCAAATCGTTAATCCAAAGCACAGACATGGGTTCTGCACATGAGCTCACTGTGAAGAATATTTGACCAAATTTAATGAAAATCCTTCCAAGGGTAAAGGAGATATGGAAAGGACAAAAAATTCCATGTTTCAAACTCGTGACCTTCAACCATGACCTTGATCTTTAGTCGGCATGGTCCATTTATAGGTTGTGCACACCAGCTCACTGAGACAAATAATTGACCAAAGTTTAATGAAAATATATTAAAGGTTTCAGGAGATATGGAACGGACAAGAAAAAATTATGGACATACAGACGGACGGATGGACATGGGTTCTGCACATCAGCTCACTGTGAAGAAAATTTGACCAAAGTTTAATGAAAATCCTTCCAAAGGTAAAGGAAATATGGAACGGACAAACAATTACAAGTTTCAAACTCTTGACCTTCAACCATGATCTTGACCTTGAGACGACATGGTTCATTTATAGGTTCTGCACACCAGCTCACTAGGAAAAATAATTGACCAAAGTTTAATGAAAATCTATTAAAGGGTTCAGGAGATATTGAGCGGACAAGAAAAAGTTATGGACAGACGGACTGACGGACAGGCGGACGGATGGACATGGGTTCTGCACATCAGCTCACTGTGAAGAATATTTGACCAAAGTTTAATGAAAATCCTTCCAAGGGGTAAAGGAAATATGGAACGGACAAAAAATTCCAAGTTTCAAACTCGTGACCTTCAACCATGACCTTGACCTTGAGTCGGCATGGTTCATTTATTGGTTCTGTACACCAACTCACTGAGACAAATAATTGACCAAAGTTTAATGAAAATCTATCAAAGAGACCATGAGATATGGAGCGGACAAGAAAGTGTTACGGACAGACAACGGACGGACAGACGGACGGACAGACGAAGGCTATTCCTATAATCCCCGCTCCGCTTCGCGGCGGGGGATTAAAAATATGAGTTTGGATACATTCACATGTTTTGTAGATATGGCAATAACCTTTGACCGTGTGAAAAGGGACATCCTATTATATTGACTATCTGATAATATTTAAAACCACGTCAGAACACATTATGCAGACTGTAGGGCATCCATTAATGAAAACGACAACTATACAGACGTTTTCAGTGTCATATCTGGTGTTAAACAAGGGGATGTAATATCACCTACGTTATTCTCAATATTTATCGATGATCTGGTAGAAGGAATAAAGGATCTGTACGAAGGCGTCACCATTATACCAGACTTTATCGATGGAATAATATTATTCAGTGACGGTATAGTTTGCTGGCATCAACTGAACAAAAAATCAAGACAATGCTGGATTGCTTACTTTATTGGTGTGATAAAAACAAGATGGATGTTAACATTAACAAGACGAAGGCTGTACATTTTAGAAAACCCAATATAAACAGAACATATTTTAACTTCCAGCTGAGTGGAGATTTTATCGAAGCTTGTGGAACACGACGATATCTTGCGAACTGAAACCGCATATGTGCTTAGTGAATCTGCAGGGCGAGCATTCTCTAGCCTCATAGTAAACTTATATGGTAAAATGGAATACATTAAAATAAACGAAAGTAAAATTGTGCCCATCAAGGATTAGATTCCATTGCTGTGGGAATTAATTATAAGTCCGGGAAAAACAAAACAAAACAAAGTAGTATCATGGGATACTCGTCCAGTTTTGGGGGAGTGAAATGTTTTCCTTTTACCTAACACAACCGGCTTATCCGTTTTTATCGCGACGTTCATAAATGTACGTCAAATACTGTGATACATGTACAGGATGATATGGGGTGGATGCCCCTCTACTGCACGTAGGCCATTAAATTGCATCGGATTGCGGAATATGCTTTTAAACATGAACGAAAACAGACTGACCGGACGTTTTATTTCTGTGCGATTATTTGAAATGTCGAAATAGCTGCTGTCACGATGTTAAACGTAAATTAAAGTCGATTGGCTTAGGAAACAAGTTGTCTAGTGCTTTAACTGACACTGCGAATTCCATAGTCTCAGTTGAAACATCTAGAGACAAGCGCATGCTAAATTATAAAACAAATTTGGGAAATGATGTTTCATCTCAAAGCAAACTGTCCATATACCGGATACTTATAATCACAAATTTGGAGTGGAAGACTATGTGAAAGTGAACATGAATAAAACAACGAGGTTTGTTTTAGTTCACTTAAGAGCCGGGTGCATACCTACTGAAATTGAACTTTGCAGATATCAAAACATTCCTAGACAATAACGAAATTGTGGTGAGTTTTCTACTGAAGCAGTGGTACACCAAATACATGTTATGTTTTATTGTAGTAAATATAAGAACATAACGGTAGGTTTGCAACAGGGTGTTGATGGTTTGTGTCTACCTAACTCAACAGACAGAAACAGAGTAAATATTCCATTCTCTTCAAGAACCTTACCCATCAAGAGTGCTCACTTAATAATAGATGATTTGAAAATTAGAACCTCCTAATATCATACATATGTTCTGATTTAATTGGACTCTTTCCTTACAATTTGGAGATTCAAATTTTCCAGCCACTTATAAATACATGATTACTAATACTTTAAACATATCTCTTTCTCAAAGAGTGACTGATAAGTCTTTTTGGGCTGGGTATCATTTACTTTGGAATGCATTGTATATCCATGTCAATGTAATAAATCAACATTGTGAGATATATGATATATGCAAGACTCCTTGCTGAGCAATAAGGCTAATGGAATCCAGTCCTTTGGAGATAGAAAGGATATGATGAAGTTCTTTGATGCACTAAGGTCAGTTTATTGTCCC
Organism: Lucinisca nassula; assembly: GCA_963580285.1. Lineage (NCBI taxonomy): Eukaryota > Metazoa > Mollusca > Bivalvia > Lucinida > Lucinidae > Lucinisca > Lucinisca nassula. The sequence goes on from OY757024.1 coordinate 108,792,733, forward strand.
CGGCGCTGAGGAACCGACCCTCTCCTCAGTGCAGATGGAACTAGTTTTCTAACTGACAAAGAGGCTATCTTGAAAAGATGGGTTGAGCATTTGATAGTGTTCTGAATCGGCCGTCCTCTATCAATGATGATGCTATCAACAGACTACCACAGGTTGAAGGTAATCTTATGACAGAGTTCCCAACCGTTACTGAAACAATGAAAGCAATGAAATTTCTGGCATCCTGCAAGACTCCTGAATCAGATGCAATACCTGCTGAGATCTACAAAGCAGGAGGTACTCCAGTTTCACATTATGTGGAAAAAAGAAGCCATCCATCATGACTTCAAGCTTGGGTCAATTATCTACCTATTCAAACGGAAAGGGAACCCTCATGTCTGTGACAGCACCATGGCATCTCTTTATTGTCAATTGCTGGGAAGGTCCATGCAAGAGTCCTGCTCAACCGACTGAATGAACGCCTCGAACAGTCAGGGCTTCTACCAAAAAGGTCGTGTGGATTCAGAGAAGACAGAGGAACAAGTGGCATGATCTTTACAGCAAGACAGCTCCAAAAGAAATGTCAGGAACAGAACATGTTCTATACATGACCTTTGTCAATCTTACCAAAGCATTTGACATAGTCAGCCGTGAGGGTCTTTGGAAAATCATGTCGAAAATTGGATGTCCGACTCAGTTTATAGCAATGGTGAGGCAGATCCACGATGGTATACTTGCACGGGTCCAAAATAATATTTAGCTTTCGTATCCATTCCCTGTAACCCATGGAGTCAAGCACTGCTGTTCAGCATGATGTTCTCTGCCATGCTCACATATGCTTTCCAGGATGGTGACAATGGTGTACCTATTAGGTATCGCTTTGATGGGAAGCATTTCAATCTCAGAAGGTTGCAAGCCAAATCCAAGGTGCAGACTGAAGTTCTAGACAAGTTCTCCTTTGCTGGTGACATGGCAAAAGGTGCTCCAATAGAAGAGAAGATACAAAAAGGTATATACCAAGTATCTGACTCATGTGATCCCTATAGCCTCACAATCAGCATCATCAGCATCAAAAAGACTGAGGTAGTCTATCAACCAGCACCTGGTAAGCCTTGCAAAGAGCCCACCATCACCATGAAAGGTCAAAGGTTGCAAGTGGAAGGCAAGTTCAGCTACTTTAGGAGCACAATGTCAATTGTGCACATTGATGATGGAGTCAATGTCAGGATTGCCAAAGCTACTGCAGCATTTGGCCGAATACGTGGTAGTGTCTGGAACCGAAGTGGAATCCGGCTTGAGGATTGTGGCCACGAAAAAATCGATTTAAAATAAAAGTGGAGGCAATGATCAGGAATCGATACAGTCAACCCAGAGCTCCCATCAGAGACACCGAAGGAAAAAAAATCATACAAGAAACAACAGATCCTAATGGAAACATCAATAGCGGAAAGCCAAAAGGGCAGTTACTTTCTCACAAAATGGCCAATAGGCTATCCAAAATAAAATAATATAAGCGACACAAACACACAAAGACAAACCATAACAAAAATAAACAACGGCAGAAAAACCGCCTTGGAACGGTCAGCAGAAACGAATTCCACTGGGGGGGGGGGGGGGGGGGCTTAAATCGATTTTACGTGGCCACAATCCTCGCCTTTAATTTCGTTGCGATTTAGACAAATAATTTTTCAGTCCGCATGAAGGCCTCCTAACTCATCAGTGCAACATCTCCGTGAACCGTGAACACAAATAATCAAACAACCGCAGAGATGAAACAACAGTGAGGACTCGACAGCAAGAAACCATTGAAATGCTGGAGCAAAACAAAACCAAAAGTTAGACTCCGATGGGCCCGTCCAGATACAGAGCATCAGGCAACAACCAACAACACCTTGAATTAGATCTCATTAATTCTCAATAAGCCTTTACGCTGGAACCGTCATAGAATCTGAGGCCTGAACTATCGGCGTGCAATTAAAGAGGGAAGCTAAGTTGTCAACCGTGATTGGGTTAGCTACCATGCATGCAGTCTGTCGTATAACATTTACGTTGTACCCAATCTTTTTATATCGAAGTATGATTTTTCGAAATGGGGTGCTGAAGTCATTGCGGTTATATATTTTCTGAATTTACACACTTAGTCACAAAACAATTCGGGTTCCGATAGACCTTGTTGCAGAAAAGATTTAAGTCCAATATTGAATTTTGAATTTAAAACAGAATGACGTCTGTAAATTTTTTAAAAGGCTTTGCGTAGTTTATGGTACCGATAAACCTGATTAAGAAGTTTAGCCGTTAACAAATTATTGCGAGTGTTGAAGTCAGATACAGGACTACACACTCTGGTAAATCGAATTAATTGCGAAATATAAATGCCATAGGATGGTGCACGAGGAACATCACCTTCCCAAAACGGAAAGTTTACAATCTCAAAATCAAAATCATCGCGTTTATCATTAATTTTGCACGAAACAAACCCATCTATAATAGATAGATGTCAATCCAAAAACGGAGCCCCGGTATCAGAAGAATTTGCTTTATTTAAATGAAGTTCTGGTTGGGGGGATAAATTTGACTGATCAAACCATCGAAATAGGTATTATCAATATTTAACAAATCATCTAAATATCAAGAAGTGGAGCTAAAAGCTCCAATGATTTCAGACTGGTTTTCAGCAGAAAGGGACATCATGAAGTCACTCTCATAACAAAACTTAAACAGATCAGCCACAAGTGGTAAGCAATTAGTACCTATCAGAATACCCACAACCTGTCTAAATAACTTAGTACCAAATCTTATGTAAACATTGTCAAGTAGAAAGGTGAGAGCTTCACACACTTTCTGACATGTCCATGAAGAATAATTTTTATGCTCTTCAGAAGTGAAAAAAACATTTCTTACATTACATGCAAGATAGAGTGAGTCTTCCCAATGCAATGTCAATTCAATTAAACCATTAAGTGTTTTCTTTTATACGATTATCAAGAAGTGTAGTGTAAAGGGTGGATAAATCATAAGTAGACGGACTTGAAGCACGAAAACGCCTGGATTTCAATTTTAGAATTGTTTATAGACCAAAAAAGATTTCTACCTGATCTTTCGAAGACTTTGTCGCAATATTTTATTACATGTATTTTGCTGGCAGTAAAACATGACGTTAATAATTTGGAGAGTTCAGTGGTGGTACAAGAGCTTGAATTTGCAATAAACCGTGATTTGTTTGGTCTTTTATAAGGTTAAGGTAACCAATATAATGTAGGAAGCTTGTCTTGGCCTTCTGTAACACAGCCAGCAAACTTGGTGGCTAAATAACATATGTGGTCATCAACTAAAGCCCTCACTACACCTAAAGGCTGAAGTTCATAGGCCTTAGTACCACCAAGTTCTTGCTTAAGTGTGTTAACATAGTGAAGCCGTCAAACAACGACCAAGGCGGTTCTTCTGTCGTGGTTTATTTTTGTTATGGCTTGTCATTGGGTGTATGTATCGCTCATATTATTTTGCTTTGGATAGCCATTTGGCCATTTTGTGGGAAAGTAATTGCACTTTTGGCTTTCCGCTAGTGATGTGTCCATTAGGTCCAGTTGTTTCATGTTTGTGTTTCTTTCACTTGGTGTCTCCGATAGGAGCTGTGGGTTAATTGTATCGTATCGATTCCTGATCATTGCCTTTACCTCTGTTTTGACACAAAACTGAAAGTCTATAGAGCTATGGTGCTGCCAACACTATTGTATGCATATGAAACATAGACAGTTTACCAACGGCACGCCAAAAGACTGAACCACTTCTATACCAGGTGTCTAAGAAATCTGTTAAAGATTAAATCTCAAGACAAGATTCCAGACACGGAAGTCCTGAAAAGGGCAGGGATGTAAAGTGTACATACTCTTCTGAAACTAGCACAGTTAAGATGGACAGGTCATGCTACCCGGATTGCCAAAGAAAATTCTCTATGGAGAACTGGGAATAGGCAAACGCGTCCATGTTGGCCAGAAGAAGCTCAACAAGGACAACCTCATAGCCACCCTGAAGGTCTTCAACTTACCAACAGAGTTGTGGGAACAAATTGCGCATGACAGAGCAAAGTGGCGAGGCCTCATAAGGGTGCTTGTGAATATGAGGCAAGGACAATCGGCGATACTGAGCAGAAACGCGCACAGCGCAAAGCCAGAGATAAGGCATCACCAACAGAGCTGTCTTCCTCTAACCTCTGTTGCTTCGTGTCATCATTCATCTTAGAACACACAAACAGTAACATTTCTTAAATGTGATTAAGACGGGGCATCGTCAGTGATTACAGATAAACCAATAAATCATCACCATATGCCCACTGTGCAAAGATGTAACGGAAGTCTAATCTATAAAGAAATGATGTCCTTCTGATGAGGGACAGAACCTCACCAACTATTATTATGCTCCCCGAAGGGGAAGCCATATAGTCGCCGCTTTGTCCGTCCGTCCGACAGTCCGTCCGTCCGTTCGTCCGTCCGTCCGTCACACTCTATATCTCTAAAAGAACAAAATTCTGCAAGACTGCTTTTCACTCTTTACTCCTTATCTCTTATGTATATTTTTGTGTTAATATGTTGAGGGCCACAAGGAAGATTTGATAAATTAATCGGGTTACCCTTGTTAAATGAAGAATTTACTTACTTACTTACTTACCTAATTACTTACTTAGTTGTGGATCCCTTGCGTCAATGAGGCCCCAGTCTAATGGAGACAAATCCGTTTTTCGGTTTTGTATGTGATTTGCCATGTAAATGCCAGATATAGTTGGCAATGTTAAGTCCCGAAAGTTGGCTACTTGCACAAATGCCGATAATATGTCAGGTTCATTCACTCCCTTTACGGAGGAACGGAAAATACTTCAAGTCATTTAGTTCACGATTTTCATCATAAGCACCATCATCATAGTCGTCGTCAATTAAACGCGATGCTAGTTGTCAACTAGCAGAGTTACGACGAGTGCAGTTGGCTCTGTAGCTTTCAGTCATTGGTTGTTAACTGAAGTTATGTCTATGACACTTCGCGAAGGTAGCATAATGTTAACAACACCGTGAAATGAGCATCCCTCTAAACTCCACTTTATATAGAAAAAACTGAGGTTTACAGGAGTATACATTATTGTGCTTGTTTCTGCTCCAAGACAGGTTGTGGGTACTCGTTAGAACCGCCACATTGAATCTATTTTTGGAGTACAAATAAGGAATATATCACAGAATTTCATTAGAAAAACGAGTACGGGACGTTAAACCTCTAATCAAAAAAAAAAAAAAAAAAGAAAGAATAAAAAAGAAAGAAAAAATAAACAAAACATACAGCATCGATTTGTATGTTTGATTTGTTTGATTTGAGGTTTAACATCCCCGTCAGAGTTGAAACCGACTGCACACGACTACTTTGTTTGTTTGTTTGATTTGAAGTTTAACGTCCCCGTTAACACTGTAAAGGTCATTTTGGAGCCGTTGCTTCCAATTTTGCGGGACTTTTACCCGACACTGAGATGAAATGACATCTCAAACCCTGCCACCCAATGAGACCAATACGGTTTTTTAAGCATGGACGGCCCGACTCGCACCGCATTGCCTGTAAAGGCTTAGATCCTCTAAGTGCTTTACCAGTTCTTGTGTGTGGGTCTATGGGGCGCCGTTTTACTATTTAATCCGTATTTATAGATATCCATAAATCGAATTATGGATATCCATTATTCGATTTATGGATATGCATAAATCATCCGAATAATGGATATCCATATTTTGAATTATGGATATCCATAAATCGAATTATGGATATCCATAATTCGATTATGGATATCATTAATTCATATCGATTTATGGAGATCCATAATTCGATTTATGGATATCCATTATGGATATCAATATTTCGATTTATGGATATCCATTTTTCCTCTGATTTAAGGATATCCATAAATCGAATCATGGATATCCATAATTAGATTTATGGATATCCATAATTCGATTTATGGATATCCATGATTCAGATCGATTTATGGATATCCATAATTTGATTTATGGATATCCATAAATCACCACCAAAGCTTATGGTTTAATAATTTCTCACTAAGACACGTGTTTGTTTATTCTAAAAATCTTAAAAATCTTCAAGATCGCTGGAAGATTATGGCCAGTCAAAGGGACCTCTCTTCCGTGCAGATTTTTCACCCCGTAAGACTCCCAAAGCAACGGACGCCATACGCTGAACTAAATCAGCCGAATAATGGATGTCCATAATTCGAATTAAGGATATCCATTAATCGATATTTCGATCTAAATTAAAGATATACATAAATCGATTTATGGATATCCATAATTTGATTTATGGATATCCATAATTTGATTTATGGATATCCCTAATTTGATTAATGGATAGCTATAAATCAGCCGAATGATAGATATCCATAATTCGATATACCGATATCATTAATTCAGTTCGATTAATGGATATCCATAATTCGAATTATGGATATCCATAATTTGAATTATGGATATCCATAAATAATTATGTATATCCATAAATAATAATGCATATCCATAATTCGAATTATTGATATCCATAATTCGGATTATGGATATCCATAAATAATTATAGATATCTATAAATACGGATTAAATAGTAAAACGGCGCCCCATACGGGTCAGTTTCAGCTCTGCGTTGAAGCATCACGCAGCCCATCTATTTCTTCAAGCCCCAATGGACGGGGGTTGAACACACGAGTACTGGTAAACCTCTAAGAAGCCTAAGTCTGTGCAAAGCGGTGCCAGTATGGCCGTCCATGCTTATAAACCCTACGGGTTCCATTGGGCGACAGGGCTTGAGATGCCATTACATCTCAATGCCGGGTAAAAGTCCCATAAAATTGGAAGCAACGTCTCCAAAATGACCTATACAGTGTTGACGGGGACGTTAAACCTCAACTCGAACACACAAAACCTGGACATCCAACAAGTCAGTGATAGTCACTCAGACTTCAGCATTGAAAAGCTGCTGTGCTATATAACTTCTATAAGTAACCGTTAACTGGATTTCTAACAAGTCTGTCACACTTGGGTCAGTTGATACAGAATCGACCCAATAATATAATGTTATGAATCAAGTAAATTCGTACTGGCCCAGTGACAGGTCCGAGCTTACATCAAAGCTTCCTCAAAACTTGTTCGTTCTTTGAAGAAGCTGATGTCTGAAATTTCTACTACTTTTGGACCTTCTTAAGTGTCTTATGACACGGTACGGTGGTGGAAAAAGAAATTTGAGCCTGGTGTAGAGTCCATCAAAAATGCACCGAAATCAGGTAAGCCAAAATCTGCATCTCGTAAATAAATCGTTTCCAAAATAAAGGAAATCATTAAAGGAGACGCCAGATTTACAGTTCGTAATATTGCACGAAAGGTAGGCATATCACTATTAACGGTTCACCTTATTTTGAAGAAGCATTTGAATGCCAGAAAGATTTCTGCTAGATTGGTGCCACATTTGTTGACTTACAAGCAAAAGAGACAGCGGATTAAAGTGGCCAAAACACTGCTTCAAATGTTTCCAAAATATGCCAAAAAGCAGTTTGTTAATGTCGTCACAGGTGATGAAACCTAGGATCATTATTTTGAGCCCGTCAGAAAGGTTAGCAATAAGATCTGGACAACTAAACACAGTCAACGCCCAATAATTTGCCAAACGTTCTTTGAGTACAATGAAGGTTTTGTATGCAATCCTCTTATCTGGTGAATTAGTCGCAATAAAAGTGCCGGTGAAAAAGGGCAAAAGCATCACCGGACAGTACCACAAAGACATAGTACTGAAGAAACGGAAAAAAGTATTATCAGAAACGACGCCCTGCCACTGGTTTTAAACATGTCCGTCTTCTACATGACAATGCAACCCCTCATACCTCCGCAATAGTTACGGCGTTTTTTGAAGAAATAAAAAGTAACTGTTTTGCCTCACCCCCGTATTCCCCAGACCTTGTACCATGTGATGTCTTTTTGTTTCCGAAATTGAAATCATTCCTTGCTGGGCGGAAATACCAGTCCCGAAGAGCACTTGGATCTTCAATTGGATACCTTATTGCTGTGCCAAAATCAGCGTACCGTGACGCCATCTAGAAGTGGATATATCGGCTTTCTAGCCACGGGGAGTACTTCGAGGGCATGAAATGAGCACTTTTGGGCTAACTTGAAATTTGAAATCTCCAGATAGAAATAAGCAATTCTTTTCGAACATCCCTCGTATATTATAATTCGGATTGATATTTGCCTTTCATCTTTGAACGAACAGTCCCGTATAGATCCAGACAAAAACCAAATATTTACATGTACTTTTCTTTGTGAAAAATTCATTTGAAAATGATCAGGAACGATCAGTTTCATTATCAATATGATTTTTATTTGTCAATTAAAGTCAAAGTTTACATTCCATTTGGTACAAAAAGGGTTAAAAGCGGGCAATGCCTCCTAAATGAATTGGTTTTAGGGCGACAGTAATGTAGATCTGTTAACTGTGAACGACGTTCGTACTGACGATGTGGATAATTTTATTTCTTGTTCTTAGAATTATCAGAGAAGCTTCCGTAAGTGCCTTTATTTATTCATTTATTTTTCTTTATTTATTTATTCTGTTGTATTTTTAGGTACCCATTATTACACCAACAAAGTGATGTAGTCTTCGAGCACTTCGTTCTTTTAAAAAGTTTGTTTGTTTGTATTGGAGTTTAACGACCCAGTCAACACTACTTTAGGTCATTTTTGAACCGGTCAGTTTACCTATCCACACTTTTCCGGGGCAGGCTTATACGTAAACAGTTCACCAGTACAGTGCACATTTGATAACTGCCCTTCTTGAATCAGGGGAAGGGAGAAAATGACCGTAGAAAATATTTCATGATCAATCACCACAAAAGAATGTTGCCGGCCCAGGCAGGTATCGATCCCGCGTCCTTCTGATAACCAGTCAGACGTGCACCCCTTTCAAACGTAAAACGTAGCAATACGTAGTGAAAACATACTACCTAATGCTATATAGAGAATACCAGGTTCGTGTCTTTTGATATCAGGTTTATCAGGCAAGGCTTCGTGAACGCGTGTAGAATCGCGAGGCTTGCCGAGCGATTATAAACGCGTTCTCGAAGCCGAGCCTTATAAACTTGATATCAAATGACACGAATCTGGTATTCTATTTATCAGTTTATCCCCTTGTAAACCCTTTAAATTGGCAATTTTCGGTCACTTACCGATTGTCCTCAGTGCATCCCAACATTCCGGTACGGAATATTATCGACCAGTATTTTTACTATCATCTGGTAGTTATTTTTCTTTTGAAATTTTTCAATTTATTTTTTTTTTTCGATTTTTCTAGCAATAATAACATTTTGGCCATTTTCCCGATTGTCCGACTCATTCAAAAAATGCAATGTCACGTTGACGTGATAAAGCTCACTTGTCCTGAGATAGCATATCTTTATCAGGTCACTGTGTTACAATGCACTATATATAGGGGGTAACTGATAAATATGGCCACACAGGCCACAGTCTTAGTGTCACGTGTTGGGGGCTAAGTTTTACTGTGTATTTTAAAAAGAGGATCTTACATGAGTGTTCATGTATTATTGAATTTATTAAACGAGTTGAGGAAAAGAGATAAAATGCAAGACTTCGCCGAGCGTTTTATCCCTTTTCTTCAACGCGTTTAATAAATTATTGATCAAGAGGATCTTGTATGAGTGTTCATGTATGATTGAATTTATTAAACGAGTTGAGGAAAAGAGATAAAATGCGAGACTTCGCCGAGCGTTTTATCCCTTTTCTTCGACGAGTTTAATGAATTATTGATCTAGTGGCTCTTACATGAGTGGTCATGTATTATTGAATTTATTAAACGAGTTGAGGAAAAGGGATAAAATGCGACGCTTCCCTTTTCTTCATCGAGATTAATAAATTTAATAATACATGTGCACGAATGCAAGATTCGATTTATCATGACATTCAACACGTATTTTATGCCCGATTATTTACTAAAAATTCAATATTTCGTCATGAGTAAATGCAGCGTCTTAAGAACGTTGTGCATGTAGCGTTACTGGGCGTATCTAACTAATTTGCATATTTAATCAATGAGTGGATTATCGACTTTATCATATGACGTTATTACACTCTCAGACACGACGTCATATGATAAAAACATATGCTGGTGTGGTGTTGGTGAACATGAGAGAACAGCACTAATAAAACTTATTGAAAACGCAGAACATACGGCTATATATGGCTATATATGGCTATATACGTGGCCCAGCTAAGTTTGAAGTTGAAATTTTCAAAACATACGTGTCATTGTCGCGCCTGCTATTAGCATGGCGCGATACAGGAGTCCAATTTTCGGCTCGTTCGTCCGTTTGATAACGGAAACACGTCTATACAAATACGGTGTAAATTTTGCCACCGAAAAGAAACAAAAACAATTTAAGATGAAAAATTGCGCTATTTTTCTTATTTCTGCTCAAAACATAGATTGTGGGTACTCGTTAGAACCGCCTCATCTACAACCTTAGCAGCGTCGCGTTCACTAATGGCGGAATATTGACTTTTTTGAAAAGCAGTCGGGAAGAAAATGAGTTCTAAGTTTTATATCTCGTAATCTTGCATTCGTTCTCATGTGTTATTTAATTTATTAAACTCATCCGCGCTCTCACCAATTACGCAACGGAGGCCCGTTAACAGTCGTAATTAGGTAACACTGATATTTGATACGCGTTTTTCTAGCAATATTGATAAAACTGCTCATCTCGCCCTGACCATTTGCTATATTGATTCACAAGGGGCCAAAGGGGTATAAGAGACATGTGGGGACCTCCAGGGGAGCCGACATGCAAGAGTTTTGCCCCAACCAAAATTCCCTCCATCCCGACTCCAAGCTACGTACGGAAAGGGGACAGCAGAGAGAGAGAGAGAGAGAGAGAGAGAGAGAGAGAGATAGAGAGAGAGAGAGGCCTGCCATGCACGCGTTAGTGTCTGCACCCCCACAGCGCAGCAATGCACACACTCTTGCAATCCTAACTTGAAGGAATTGAAATCACAGCATGATCCGCACCACCCGAGACAGGCCCATGAAAAAAACAAGATTTGTCTACAGCAAACCCACTTCCCGCCACTCTTACCGAAACCAAATGCAATACTGTAAGATGGAGACGAGGTTGCGAGACAATACTATGATTTCATATGACTCCTTTCCGGCATCAGCATGCCATTGCACTTATATTTATGAAAGGAAAGGAGAGGCAGGCAAGTCAGTAAACTTTGAGATTCCCGCCGTTTTGTCTAATATCATAAACATGCCCATGAAATGAACACCCCAAAAAGTCCTTTTATATTCAAATTTGATTTCAAGGCCCTTTCAAGATTATTTCATTTATTTCGAGCCAATCGTTAATCGGATGTGGTCGAACACAGGAGCATCCGACGAAAACCCAACCAACCCACGCCGCAGAACTTGGCGTCTTACATGTGGTCCGAGGCTCGGACCACAGCGGCGAGAGTCCCGATGATAAAAAGTAAGCGCTCTTACCCATTATGCCATAGAGGGCCGCTACAGCCTACTTCAGGATGATCTGAGTTAATTCCAAAGGGACTATATTTATTTCAACTTTAGCTTTATGGAATTTCGAAGGATTGTTGTAATGTCCTGATAGTCTCTAAAGTGTACTATTTTATGGCAGAGTTTGTTCTCAACAACCACGACCTCTTCGTTTTCGATTTATATTTTCTATTCTGTGTATTCCCTGGATACAAAAAGTTGTTCAAGATCAAGTTTTACAATGTGAAAGCGTTTCATCCTCCTGTTAAATGATAATTCACCACTTTTCCGGCCATATCTTTCCCCAAAATAAATAAAAATAATAATAAAACAGCTACCAGTTCTGTTTATGATACCAGTAATCACTGTCACCACTCCTTAAGCTCGTATGCCTTTTTTTATAAAATATTTCCGGCTTCTCAAGCAAAACAAACATGCCACCATGCACCAAGGTCGATCACTCTCCTGTTGAATGCGCCACAATTAGCCATACTGGGGTCAGACTTTCAAAACTAACGACGTTGTTAGTTAAAGTATCGTTAAAACTTTAATAATTTATGGCAAATATGCTAATATTTTTGCTAATAAAATGAGAGCAGCTTTTGCATTTGCAAAAGCTGCTCTCATTTTGTTAGCAAAAAATACTATATTAGATGTTGTACTTTCTAGAACAGTTAACAATTTAGCCACTTACGAGATCATTAAGCTAACGATGCTTTGAATAACTTGGCCCTGGTATTTGGACATATAAATTTGCTAACTGAACTATCAAGAAAAGGTAACTCAGGAAAGGCCACAATCAGCCATCTCAAGCCACCTAAAGACAGTAAGTGACATGGAGGCATATACAAAACAGACGAAACATGAATCAACGGCACACAGCCAATTAACAAATAAGTCACTGCAAAAGAACGACCGCCTTGGGACGGTCAGGAGTTGAACTACTGGGGACTTCAACCGCGGAATTCATGGAAATTTTAACCTTCGCCCTCTCGTAATAACAATAAAAAATATTCCGCATGAAGGCTTTCTAGCTCAATAGTGAATCAAAATAAAATACATCGTAAACTGGTCATATATAGATTACTACTATCAGGAATCAGGGTGGCGGACTCAACAACAACCCGGCATCAGAAGAAACCAAACAGTTATATCTCGAAGGGTCGAGCCCAAAAAATATCAGGCACCATCCCTCTTATTGCCCCCGCCCGTCGGGGCTTGAAGAAATAGATGGGATGCACGCAGAGCTGAAACCGACCGCACACGGGTACTAGTAAACCGCTTAGAGGATCTAAGCCTGCCCAGGCAAAGCGGTGCCAGTCGGTCCGTCTATGCTTATAAACCCTATTGGTTTCATTGGGCGACAGGGCTTGGGGTGTCATTACAACTTAATGTCGGGTAAAGGTCGCACAAAATTGGAAGCAACACCTCCAAAATAGGCTATACAGTGTTGACGGGGACGTTAAACTTCAAAAACAAGCAAAAATCCATCCCTCTTGAAAGATGGGATGTAAGACTGTGAACGCCTATTTATCATATGACGTCGCGTCTGAGAGTGTAATAACGCCATGTAATATTTTCGATAATCCACTAGTGGATTAAATATGCAAATTAGCTAGATGCGTCCCGTAAAGTTACATGTACGACGTCCTAAACGACGTCGCTTTTACTAACAGCGGAATATTGACATTTCTGTAAACAATCGGGAATAAAATGCGTTTTCAATGTCATATGATAAATAGAATCTTGCATTCGTGCTCATGTATTATTGATTTTATCCCTTTTCCTCAACTCGTTTAATAAATTCAATAATACATGAACACTCATGTAAGATCCTCTATGTAACTCCACAACCGCCCGAAGTAGCCACACAAAAACTAGTGAAGACTGGTCAGACTGTGTGAAGGCTAGTCTTATTGCCGATGTCGTGTATATGATGTCATATATGAGGCTGCGCACAACAAAACCTACATAAAGACGTGCGAACTTCAAATTACCTGATCAGTCTGCTAAATTAATTTACTCACTAAGACTAGAGATGTTCGTTGAATAGTCCGCAGGATATAGAAGGTCCATGCGAACAGCGAAGGCTCTGATCAGACTGCGCGATCGCGCAGGATGTTCTGAGTCTTCGCTGGTCGCACAAGCCTTAACGTATGTTTTGTTGTGCGCTAGCTCAAATAGCACAACACAGTTAGCTGTGTCGATGTAACGCCCTTCGAATGCTTTCAATTGAGAATGATGTTGTCAAAAAAGCAACTGCCGAAACTAGCAAGTCTGGCCCAGAAAACATGCACACTCCATATTTTTCAGTTCGGTGGTGTATTCCTTGCTTCCAAAGGATAACCCTTTTACAGAACATATTTGACATCGAATGATTTCCAGTTAAAACCTACCACATGTTCCTAAGTCAGGACACAGTTCGCAATAAAGACAACCGATAATTAAGACCAACCCTGGAAGGTTCTTACGCGAAACTTTCGAGCGTGCTCCTTGTGCTCATTACAATACACCCCGTTCGCCAAAATACATATTTTACGCCTCCAAAATGGCTACTTTTCGGATGAAAATCAGTGATATATATTTTATTATTATTATTTATTTAAATTGCAGACATAGGTTTTGGGTACTTCGTAGAACCGCCTCATTGAGGTGAGTATAACGAGAACCCACAATCTTCCATATTCCGCAATATTGTAAACGCGACGTCGATGAGGATATCGAACATGTAGGGCTATTGGGTCCATCTAAATAAATTGCATGATTTAATTAATTTGACATTTTATAGACAAGATTCCCGCTATATTGCATGTATTGTAAGAAACGCTTTTTTCACTCTGTAGAGCATAAAATACACAGTATGGTCATGTCAGAAACTGAGTGAAGCTCTTACCGTTCTACTTGACAGTAGGTATACATATCAGATTTGATTCTAAGTTATTTAGACAAATTGTGGGTATTTCGATGGGTACGAATTGCGCACCCCCTGTGGCTGATTTGTTTGTTTTCTTATGAAATAGACTTCATGATGGAAACCAATCTGACATTTTAGCTCGACTGCAAGATATTTGGATGATTCATTCTTCGATGGTTTGATAAGTCCATTTGATACCGAAGCCCCGTTTTTGGATTTACATTTGTCTATTGTAGATTCTTGCAAAATCTATGATAAACACGATAGTTTTGATTTTAAGATTGTAAATTTTCCTTTCTTGGATGGTGCTGTTCCTCGTGCGGCATCCTACAATGTTTGTATTTCGCAATTAATTCGATTTGTCAGAGTGGCTAGTCATGTAACTGACTTCAACACTCGAAACAAATGGTTCATTGCTTAACTTCTTATCAAGGTTATCGGTATCATAAACTACGTAAACCACAGGCATAATATCCATTAAGTTTCTAAACCCAATGTGGACGTAAAGCTCTTATGCAACAAGGTCTATCGGAACCCGAATAAAAATATATGCTTGCGATCACTATAGTACCCAGTTTCGTAATAAATATATTGTACATAACAAACATTTTGTACGGCAGGCTGCATCCATGGTAGTTAACCCAATCATGCTTGATAACTCTGCTTCCCTCTTCAATTGCACGTCGACGGGTCAGGCTTCAGATTCCATGACTGTTCCGGCATAAAGGCTTACTTAAAATTGAATTTTATGTAATGTTGGTTGGCAATCGATGCTCTGTCTCTGGTTGGGTCCTCCAGAGTCTAACTGTTGGTTTTATTTTGCTCCAGCGTTTCAGTTATTTCATGCTGTCGAGTCCCCATCTATGTTTCAACTCTGTAATTGTTTGATTTTATGTTCTCGGAGATGTAACAGTGATGCAATAAACAGCCTTCATGCGGACTTAACACATTGTTTGTCTAAACCACGACAGAAGTAAGGGCGAGGATTGTGGCCACGTAAAATCGATGAAGCACCCCCCAACACACACACACACACACACACACACACACACACACACACACACACACACACACACACACACACACACACACACACACACACACACACACACGCACACACACACACACACACAATGACTTTTCACTAACCGTTCAAGGACGGTTCTTCTGTCACGGTTTTTCTTTGTTATAGTTCGTCACTGAATGTCAGTGTCGCTTATAAATTTTTGTGTTTGATAGTCAATTGGCCATTTGGTGGGAAAGTTTCTGTCTTAAGTTTGGCTTTCCGCTAGTCATGTTTCTGTCAGGGTCTAGTTATTTCATGTTCGTGTTTCTTTCCCTTTGGTGTCTCTGATGGGAGGTGTGTGTTAATTGTATAGATTCCTGATCACTGCCTCCACTTCTATTTTTAATTCACTTGTGCATTAGCGACATTAATACAAGGCGTTATTACATTCTCAGGTACGACGTCATATGATAAAAGAAAAAGCAATTGTCATCTGCTAAACGTACCAAATGCTTGAACAGTTAAAAGGCGTAACTAGAAAACATTCGTACAGTTCCTTTGTATATCCCTTGCGTCCAAAGAATAACCCTTTCATAGAACATAATGTATTTCAACAATATTATTATTTTTTCAACGATAGAAATATACGGTAATATTCGGCCTTTATTTATTTGACTGAAGCGAAATCAGAATTTAAATGATAAAAAATTCTGGCACTGAGATGTTGATTTTAGGCTGTTGGAAGTGAAAGTGTTGAGCCCACTTGCCGAAGGCCATTTATTAGCGACTGTCAAGATGTCAGAGACCAAGGATTTTCAAAATCAGGTGTCTATCATGTGACTCCTCCCGGGACCTACACTGGATATGACGTGTACTGTGATATGGAGAGTGACGGTGGTGGTTGGTTGGTAAGTAAATTAATGCCTATTTCTGAAGAGGTAGCCTAGTTTTCGTCGAGTCATTGTACTAATTACATTGCAATTTTACCGAAAACAAAAACAAAAACAAAAAAAAAAAAAGAAAGAAAATTTTCAGATGAACAAATTTGATATTTTTCTTATTTCTGCTCAAAATATAGATTGTGGGTACACGTTAGAACTGCATCATCGAGGCGGTTCAAACGAGTACCTACAATCTTTTTTTAGAGCAGACATAAGAACAATAAGGTTTACCCCTGTAAACGCCAGTTTTACCATATAAAAGTGGGGTTCAATGGGTCAGAATTATATAGGCGTGTTTTCGTGATGAATGGTCAAATTAGGCCTATACAAAAGCAGCAGTTGCAATGTCCCATGTTGCGCAAAAACATAACTCTTTGATATGTCATCCACTAAAATTTTATTTTGTAACATCCCTCTTGCATCTATGCAACACTTTAGCAGGACTACATGTATAACACCACCGCAGATCGCAGAATGTGGACCAAGCTAGCACACATCACCGAACAACGTTGAGCCAACAGCGATACGACGTTGCAACGTCGTATTGTTGTCGGCCCAACACTGGGTCGACATTCTCTGTTGGTGGAAGTGTTAATCAGAGAGGACGAATGACAGGTCGGCCGTCAAACGCGATAACATTCATATGTGCAACTGTTTTTAACCTTTTCATAAGCGGCGAGATTTCCGTTTCATTCCATGAAACTGTACTACTAATTTGGATTATGATGAGTTAAGACCCTTATCTTTACTTTAATAGTAAAGATAGAAAGGGAAATTAATCTTTCAGGAACATTCAAACTTTCTGCTTATAATAATGCCCCCGCCTATCTGAAGAATAGCGCCAGCCCCTGCCCGTCCCGTCCGTACGTAAGGGCCATACGTCCGTTCGTCCCACTTCGTGTCCGGGCCATAACTCCTGAACCATATGTTATATATTAGACGATGTATCATGAACAAGGAAGACAACTTTTGCCTTTTTGTTTTTTAATTATCTGCCCTTGACTTAGTTCTTTATAGTAAACTGCGTCCGGGCCATAACTCCTACACCATATGGAATATATTTATTAAACTTTACAGGTGCATACATGGCATTGAGACAATACGTCATGAACAAGGAAGACAAATCTTGCTTTTTTTGTTTTCTTCTAGTTATCTGCCCTTGACTTAGTACCATATAGTAAACCGTGTCCGGGTCATAACTCCTAAACCGTATGGAATATATTTATGAAACTTTACAGGTGCATGCATGACACTGAGACGAATTGTCATTAACAAGGAAGACAATTTTTGTTTTTTAATTATCTGCCGTTGACTTAGTTCCTTATAGTAAACTGTGCCCTTGCCATAACTCCTAAACCGTATAGAATATATTTATGGAACTTTTAAGGTGTATGCATGGCATTGGGATGATGTCTCATGAACAATGAATACAACTTTTGTTCTCTTGAAAATGATATCTACCTTAATAATAACGTCATGCTATACCTGTTACAATTACGTATAAACGCTCTTTTCTGAATGGCATTTTGTCGGGGGCATCCGTGTCCTATGGACACATTTTCTAGATCTGTGATTTTTAAACATATTCAATTTACCAAGTTATTTCTGATTTTCAACATAAGCGGTCAGCAAATGAGTATAAAGTGGTGGAATCTTTTTTCAATGGTGTGGCATAAATGCTGCAGGCAACTAGTCTAATGTTTTACATTTTCAGGTAGACGAAAGTTATTATATTTAAAGACTGTCTATAAATTTAAAGATTGTCTATAAATTTAAAGACTGTCTGTAAATTTAAAGACTTTTAGTCTGTAGATTTAAAGACTCACAAAAGGAATTTACCAAGGAAATCATGAAAATAATGAAACAATAAAAATCGCATTTTCATACGTAGCCTTCGTCTTCATCTCATTTAAAATGTGCGCTGCCAAAGACTACATACTCCTATGTATAAGTCCCAAATAGTTGCTCAGACTGAGCAATTCAATTTATCAAATATTTGACACCTGTTGCCTTGCTGGTATAGAAATAATGGCATGCAGTTGTAATTAATTCTGACTTATTCAAATAATTTTACAGCCAAGCATGCTAGAGGTTTTAAATTAGACAATGCAGTACCAGACTGAAATGTTTCTGCTAGAAAAGGTATACACATCTGTTCATTTTGTACCAGAAACCCCAACACGGGCGACTGATAAACAAGGCAGGCCCAGATCAGACGCCACAGAACGGGGCGTTTGATCAGGGCCTACATTGTTTGCAAAACGTTAAGCCATTTTCTAAATGAAATCTGAAGAAAACACAACTTGTCACACCTAAACTTTGAAGTTTACTCTAGCTATATATAAGGAGGAAAAATCATTTGGTACGAACCCCCCTGTATACCCCACATCTTATGCAGAAATTTGTGCTTAGAGGGGAATACTTTATTTGCTTTAATGTCGCTTAACATCAAGTGAACAAGTCCGTGAAATGAAGACCCCCCTATATCCCACTTTATATAGAGAAAACTGGGGTTTACGGGGGTATACATTAGGTTGTGGGTACTCGTTAGAACCGCCTCAATGAGGCGGTTCTAACGAGCACCCACAACCTATGTTTGCAGTATTTATAAGAAAAATATCACGGATTTTCATCAGAAAAATGGCCATTTTGGAGATGTGAAAAATGCACTATGTTGCACGGGTGTGTTATCGTAATGAAATATGGTGGGTATTGGTTTGAACTGCCTCATAGATGCAAACGGGCACCAACTACAGTAAAACTTTAATAAATATTAACACCTCTGAGCCCATGAAAAAGTGGTTCGAGATAGGGGTAGTTCGAATTACTGATCACGTGAACAAGTCCGTGAAATGAAGACCCCCCTAAACCCCAGTTTATATAGAGAAAACTGGGGTTTACGGGGGTCTTCATTATTTTTCTTATTTCTGCTCCAAGACATAGGTTGTGGGTACTCGTTAGAACCGCCTCAATGAGGCGGTTCTAACGAGCACACACAACCTATGTTATGAGCATTTATAAGAAAAATATCAAGGATTTTCATCAGAAAAGTAGGCATTTTGGAGGTGTGAAAAATGCACTATATCGTACGGGTGTGTTATCGTAATGCTGACGTTATCTCATAGCGTCAGATCATAAGGGATGGTGGGATCACTTAAGGGTATCCTTACGATCTTCTATAGAATAAATAGAGGATCTTACATGAGTGTTCATGTATTATTGAATTTATTAAACGAGTTGAGGAAAAGGGATAAAATGCGAGGCTTTGCCGAGCATTTTATCCCTTTTCCTCAACGAGTTTAATAAATTCAATTATACATGAGCACGAATGCAAGATTCTATTTATCATATGACATTTAAAACGCATTTTTATTCACGATTGTTTGCAAAAATACCAATATTCCGCCATTAGTTCACGCGACGTCGTTAAGGACGTCGTACATGTAACGTTACGGGACGTATCTAGCTAATTTGCATATTTAATCCACTAGTGGATTATCGAAAATAATACAACGCGTTATTACACTCTCAGACGCGACGTCATATGATAAAGGTATGTTGTTTACACTCGTTAGAATCGCTCATTGAAGGGGTTCTAATGAGTATACACAGCACATCTTTTAAAGATAAATGAGAAAAAAATCATATATTATCCTAACTGGTTATCTGGAGCTTTGGGATAGTATAATTCATGCATTTCTAATGAGTACCCACAATCTATGTTTGGAGTATTTTCTTTGATTTAAGATGAACGTCCCTGTCAATACTGTATAAGTCATTTTGGAGACGTTGCTTCCATTTTGGGGGGTCTTTTACCCGACACTGAGATGAAATTACACCTCGAACCCTGCCGCCCAATTAAACCAGTTGGATTTATAAACATGGACGGTCGCATTTTCACCACTTTTCCTTGGTAGTTTTAAAACCGCTCAGCTGTTTACCAGCACCCCTGTGCATTCTGTTCCAGCTCTGCGTGGAAGCATCTTGCAGCCCATTCTATTTCTTTAAGCCCGGTTGGGCAGTTATGTTTGGCGTAGAAATAAGGACAATATATAATACCATCTGCAGTATGTTAGCTCACGTTGCGGCTTCATTTATTTGTTCAACTATTTGTGTACTGTTTCATATATCATTATTAAATGTATTATTATTTTCCTAAGAGGGTGTTTTTTGTTTGTATGGTTTGAGATTTAAGTCCATGTCAACACTGTATTGGTCCGTTTGGAGAGAAACTGAGGGAATTTTACCCAGTATTGAGATATAAAACAACATCTCAAGCACTGCCACCCAATGAAACTAATAGGGTATATGTGCTGAGGTTCAAACTAGCACCACTTTTCCTGAGAGAGAGATGAAACCCTGTTAACTCCACCAGACCACGTTTAATATAATAATAATAATAATAATAATAATAATAATAATAATAATAATCGCCTCTATTTGAGAGGTTAACACATTTAGCATTAACAAGCTAATCTTCCATGAGGCCCTCTAATATGCACAGTATTTACATGTAGAGATACTAATTACAAAAAATACACTCTCACACACACACACACACACACACACACACACACACACACACACACACACACACACACACACACACACACACACACACACACACACACACACACACACACACACACACACACACACACACACGCACGCACGCACGCGCGCGCGCGCAACATAACACTATGAGACCTAGTGCATTTTTACATCTCAAAAAATGGCCACTTCTCCAACAAAAATCCGCGATATTTTTTCTACTGATCCTGCAAACATAGGCTGTGGGTGCCACAATGTTTACGTGAAAATAAAACAATGCAGCCCCTATCAGGTGAAATTTCTTAAAAATTGATGTCATGACATTTATAATTAAAATAAATGTATTTTAGCAATAAGTTAATGGTGCATATTCACATACTGCTGCATCTACATTGAAAAGCGGACCTCTGTGGCCTAGTGGATTAAGAGCATTAGGTCGCTCACTGTCCTGTTAAGAATCTGGCTCTGGGTTACATGTGAGATGCCAATTTCTGCAACGGAAGGTCAGGTGGTTTTTCTCTGGTTATTTCGGTTTTTGTCCACCTCTCTGGTCGGATCGATTTTAGTGAAATAATGTTGAAAAGGCTGTAAAACCCAAAACCAAAAAGTTTCAGATCCACTGAAATTTTCATGAATGGATTTTCTGAAAACTGGTTAATTTTATTGCCACATGTTTAGACAATTAGTGTAGGTTATCATGTTAAACTGAGATTAATTGAAAGTAGAAGTAAAACAAAGATCAGGAATCGATACAATTAACTTACTCCACCCATCAAAGACACCAAGTTCACTTTGACAAGTGAAAATAAACATAGCTGTTATTCTGGAGAGGCTGATATGTCCATAACTGTATTTTTTGGTGGTAAAAACTATGTATTTTATTGTCTGTAAATATCGTTTTAATGATAGAAATAATAAAGAAATGAAACAACACAGTTCCTTCCCTTTGACCACAAATGCCGTGAAACTCCGCAGAAAGGGAGAAAATATCTGTCAAAGGTCGAACATAAGATGAGTTTCGCACTGGCGTCATTTCGTTTTCAGATTTTAGTATTGTAGTCAGTTTGAAACTCATCACGTGAACAAGTCCGTGAAATGAACACCCCCTTACACCCCACTTTGAATAGAGAAAACTGGGGTTTACGGGGGTTGACATTATTTTTCTTATTTTTACTATAGCACTATATATAAGAAAAATATCACGGATTTTCTTCAGAAAAGTAGCCATTTTGGAGATATGAAAAAATGCACTATGACGCACTGGTGTGTTATCGTAATGTTTCCTCAATTGTAGTCGTCAGAAAAGCTGTCTGTGGTCGGTATGTTGACAAAATGATAAAAGCATTATACACATTAATTCCTTAGCTCATTTCACATAAGAATCTTATTAATACAGTAGAACTTCGATGGCTCGAACACCGATGGCTCGTTTACCATGGATGTGTCGAACCCATTATTGAGCCCCTAGCGAAATCCTCTACATCAGAAATAGTGGGGGATGATTAAGGAGATTTTAGTCTTTTATCTTGCAAATGTATGCTGTGTGTACTCATTAGAATCGCCTCGATGAGGCGATTCTAATGAGTACACACAGCATGCATTTTCATTATAGAACACCGAGAAGATGTCTAAAAGTATCTCGTTATGCCTCCTGACAGTAACCTCAGTGGCTCGAACTACCCCTGTCTCGAACAGATTTTCGAGGTCCCAAAGGTGTTCGAGCCATTGAAGTTCAACTGTAATCTATTTTTATGAGAACTCTTCAATTATGGTTGAGTGTGTGTGAATTCGGGTTTAACGTCGCTTTCAATAATTTTTCAGTCATATCACGACGGTGACTGGTTGCGACAGGGAGCTCAATGCTCACTTTTATAGTGCTGCCTCACTGAAGTATCATATCCCAGACACATTACATGATACCACACACAGGCACATTATCCTGACACTGGGTCGACCAGTCCAAGCTCTACCCTGTAAATCTGAGTGCCAAGCGAGGAGCAGCTAGTACCATTTTTAACGATTTTGGTATGTCGCGGCCCGGGATCGAACCCGTGACCTCCCGTTCCCCGGAGCGGACACTCTACCAACTGAGCTATCGGGGCCGTTATATTAAAATACATATGCATCTCCTGATCTGGCTGATCAGTTATGAGTTGTTACCAAGTAAGTTAATATGTGCTGTAAATAGTCAGGGAGGAGTATATTTTAATTCTTCAACTCATAGCCGTGGAGCCAGGCTAAATGTTTGTCATTTCCATTATGAAAACAGGCCTATACAAATACATAGTAAATTTCAACGCTGAAGATCGAAAATTTTAAGGTGAAAACTTTTTTTTAGAGCAGAAATAAGAAAAATAATGTATACCCCTGTAAATCCCAGTTTTACTATATAAAAGTGGGGTTTAAGGGGTTCAAATTATATAGGCATGTTTGCGTGATGAAACGAAAATAGTAAAACTATCATAAGGCTCGTGATAGTCCTTACTAATCACTGTTAATATTAACGTTAATATCTTTACATCACAGGTGATTCAGCGGCGTGAAGATGGAAGCGTAGATTTTTATCGAGACTGGTCTGACTATTCGTTTGGGTTTGGCAATGTATCTGGGGAATACTGGCTCGGTAAGCAGTCTTCTTTAAATAATGTTTGCGTACCAGACGGGGCGATCGAGCGACGTCTTGATCACTAGTCGAGTGTACATCGTTCTGGGCCACCAGACCTGGGTCGGTAAGTTTGCCTATGTAAATCAAAGTCAATTTTATTAACATGTTTGCATAAATAGCAGGGTCGTATGCTATTTAGAACCGTGCAATAACCGGCGAGAAACCATGTATTAACAAATAAATTAACACTCCGTTAATGTATTGCCACGCAACTTACAATGTGCTCATACCGGGATGATTGTCAGGTGTCAAAGAAAAAACAATGGAGCGTCTCCAATATTGGCCCAAAAAACCTGGAAATTCTGTATCCTTCATGAGCAAAGAAGCCCACGAAAAGATTGCAATTATCTGTACCTTGGATCAAAGTCTACATAATACACAGAGAATCGACGAAAAATTGTACAGAGTCCTGAGGTTGATTATAATACAAACTTTGACATAAATGTCGAACTTTGACAGAATGGTCAAAATCACTGGGGCGTTAAATATTGGTCAAGGTTACATTGACTTCATTTCTATTTTGATCAAAATTCTTAGGAATGTTGCTAAGTTGACCCTCTACCACGGTGGGTGAAATGCCGGCAAATATGAATATTTTCCATGCCGGTGGCATTTACCGGTAAATACCGGCAAATACTGGAACATTCCGGCAACTACTGGAAAACTAAATTTACCACCCTGGAATGAAAGCAAAACCCTACACTCAACAGACAGACAGACAAACACTTTATCTCTTAAGTGCGTTGACATAACATATAAGGAAATATAAATTAAATAGCATTATACGGTGGCAAACATTTTTGGCATACCATGAACTAGAACATGTTCAATTCTATGAGAGAGAGAGAGAGAGAGAGAGAGAGAGAGAGAGAGAGAGAGAGAGAGAGAGAGAGAGAGAGAGTGCGGGAGAATATATATTCTATCATTATAAGATAATAACATTTCATTGCAATCAAAAACCATTGTGAACCCCGGCAACCGATCCAGCACGGATAGGGAAATACAGTGGTGTGAAGGGACAATCACGCATTACATTTACAACAGCTATAGATATGGTTAATTTCAATAATACAGGTTAGTTGACTTTATACTACATTATACTGATATAGTTTAACTGTTGTATTAGTTTATTTGTAGAAAAAATACTTATTTTGTACCTGCCACAGTACTCATCTGTTTACTTTCACACAGATTAATTGTTTAAATTCATATAAAACACAGAGTCATTCATAACATCCTTATATACATTCTTGCCCCTGGCTATCCTGTGCTCTCTTGACTTAACAATGTGCCTTGAGAGTGGTTGTGTTAGTAATGGTCTTGCTATTTACTCTTCAGTTTTGGACCATAGTGAAATGATATACATGTACTATCATCAAATTTGAAAAGATGGTTTTACCGTACGAAGTGTGTTTAATAGATGTAGATGAATTGGCTAACAGTGCTCAGTCTGATTCTGATCGGATAAGGTCTGTTGATACAAAAACTTAGAATCATTATGATAAGTGACAATTACCCAGGCAAAATGGTGTGAGTGGAACCGCCCATGCATATACATATGTTCTATAAAAGGGTTATCCTTTGGAAGCAAGGAATACACCACAGAAGTGAAAATATGGAGTGTACATCTTTTCTGGGCCAGACTAGCTAGTTTCGGCCAATAAGGCCTCATCAGTGACCCTCAGATATTTTCAAAATTCCACAATGGATTCAATGATCCCAAAGGACAAGAAAATATAATCTACACTATGATGTAGGGCAGGGAGACGTTTTACCGCCGCCACACAATCCCACACACCAGCTGTAGTGAAGTTAAATATGTTCTATTAAAGGGTTATCCTTTGGAAGCAAGGATTACACCACAGAAGTGAAAATATGGAGTGTACATGTTTTCTGGGCCAGACTAGCTAGTTTCGGCCAATTAGGCCTCATCAGTGACCTTCAGATAGTTTCAAAATTCCACAATGGAATCAATGATCCCAAAGGACAAGTAAATATAATCTACACTATGATGTAGGGCAGGGAGACGTTTTACCGCCGCCACACAATCCCACACACCAGCTGTTGTGAAGTTAAATATGTTCTGTAAAAGGGTTATCCTTTGGAAGCAAGGAATACACCACAGAAGTTTCAATGGATGGCAAGGCGTGTGATGTCGTTTCATTTCAATGTGTGGCAAAAGTTCCACAAAATTGGAAACAACGTCTCCTATGTCGCATCTATGAATCGGTTGAGTGATTCAGGGCAAGCTGGCTCTCTTGTTTGTTGTTTTTTTTATTCTCCCGTACTGTTGCTGGTGAAATGATTATCCTTGTCAACCTCTCTTTTAACTATTAAAATGAGGTTTATGTAGGAGTCTATATACAGGATCTTACATGAGTGTTCATGTATTATTGCATTTAATACAAGTGTTTAGGAAAAGGAATAAAAATACACATTATTTGTCTAAATCGCGACGGAATTAAGGGCGAGGATTGCGGCCGCGTAAAATTAATTTAAGACGCTCACTGGAATTCGTTTCACTGACCGTTCCAAGGTGGCTCTTCTGTCGCGGTTTATTTTTGTTATGGTTTGTCTTTGAGTGTGTGTAACGCTTATATTTTTGTTTTGGCTAAACTTTTTGCCATTTTGTGCGAAAGTGACTTTACATTTCGGTTTCCGCTATTGGAGTTTCCATTAGGGTCTAGTTATTTCATGTTTGTGTTTCTTTCCCTTTGGTGTCTCTGATGGAAGCTGCGGGTTAATTGCATCGATTCCTGATCATTGCCTTCACTTCTATTTCGCCGAGCATTTTATGCTTTTTCCTCAACGGGCTTATTAAATTCAATAATACATGGACACGAATGCGAGATTCTATTATCATATAACATTTAAAAGTGAGGTGAAGGCAATTATTAGGAATCGATACAACTAACCGACATCTCCAATACGAGACACAGAATGGAAAGAAACACAAACATAAAATTCAGTCCCTAATGGAAACGCCAAAAGCGGAAAGCCAAGAGGACAGTTACTTCCCCTCAATATAGCCAATTGGCTATCCAAAGGAAAACGATATACGCGATACACACATTCAAAGAAAAAATAGAAGTGGAGAAAATGATCAGGAATCGATAGAATTAACCCAAATCGCCCATCGGAGAAACCAAAGGGAAAGAAACACAAACATGAAATAACTAGACCCTAATGAAAACAGCAATAGTGGGAACCCAAAAGGACAGTCCCTTTCCCACAAAATGGCCAATCGGCTTTCCAAAACAAAAATATAAGCGATACACACACTCTTAAGACAAACCATAGCGAAAATAAACCTCGACAGCAGAACCGTAAAAGTATTATGGGGCTTATATCGATTTTACCCGGCCGCAATCCTTGTCCTTTCTTCCTTCGCGATATAGATAAATAATTTGTACAATTCTAATGAAGGCTTCCGAATTCATCAGTGCAACATCTCTGAGAACACAAAAATCAACAACCACAGAGATGCTACAACGGTGAGGAATCGACAGCAAGGCAACACTGAAATGCTAGAGCAAACGAAAACCAACAGTTAGACTCTGATGGGCCCGACCAGACCAGCGAGAGAGCACCAACTATCATTATAAAATTAAATTTCAACTTTAAGTAAGCCTCAACAGCCATAGAATCTGAGGCCTGATCCACCAACAATGGATTTGTCTTAATCGAGACGGAAGTAAGGGCAGGGATTGCGGCCGCGTAAAATCGATTTAAACACCCCCGCCCCACTCCCGCGAAATTATATTCACTGACCGTTCCAAGGCGGTTCTTCTGTTTATATTGTTATGATTTGTCTTTGAGTGAGTGTACCGCTTATATATTTTAGTTTTGGATAGCAATTTTACCATTTTGTTGGAAAGTAACTGTCCTTTTGGCTTTCCGCTATCGATGTTTCCATAAGGGTCCAGTTATTTAATGTTTGTGTTTCTTTCCTCTTGGTGACCATGCATGCTGTCTGTCGTATAACATTTATGTTGTACCAAATCCATCTATATCAAAGAATGTTTTACGAAATTGGGTACCGAAGTCATTGCAACTGTATATTTTTCTGAATTTATATACTAAGTCACCATAAAATACGTGTTCCGGTGGACCTTGTTGCAGAAGAGTTTATGGTCGAACATTGAATTTTGAAACAGAATCGGAATGACGTCTATAAAACTTAGAAAAATCTTTGCGTAGTTTATGGTTATGATTGAAACCAAATTACACGTGGAGCCTCTATGGGAAGGGGGAATGGAAGTTTGTTCGTAAGGACTGGGTCAAATGGCCAGTATGGCCGCCATGCCCACACATGATTAAAAACATAAAAACATTCTCCCCTGGAACCCAATGACATTGAAACTTGGTATAGAGCATTAGGGACTTAGAACCTACGATTGGTTCAAATGATTACCTTTATTTAACTATGACCTGTTTTACGTCAAGGTCAAAACTGGTCACTTAGACATTAGTATGGAAAAGGCAAAACAGCGGATTTTTCTGATACTATTGTAGCTTTTGGCAATCAGCTGAATGGAAGTTTACCAATTCCAAAGGTCAAGGTCATTCCCTGACCTTTCTCCCGGATGACTTAGATTCAGTATTTTTGGTTTCAATCAACCCACCAGTTTAAGCGGAAAAGAAGATAAAAATACTGAATCTAGGCCTTCCAGGGCAATAGCCAGTAATATATTTGACCTTTGGAATTAATTATCTTCCATTCAACTGATTGCAAATAATATTTCTGATGTGACAGGCTGCGATGCAATCAGTAAAATCCATACAAATGTCTAAATGACCACATTTGACCTTGACATAAAGCAAGATACGGTCAACCAAACGGCATCATTCTAACACATTTGGTAGGGCCCGTGTCCCCGAAGCTACACACCAAATTTCAAGGTCATAGGCCGTTTGATACCTCAGAAGAAAATGTCTAAAGGTTTTTCCCATCTATGAGCATGGCGTCCATAATGATCATGTGAGGCTTCAAATGCAATTTGGTTTCAATCAACCCACCGGTTTAAGTGGAGAAGAAGATAAAAATACTGAATCTGAGCCATCTAGGACAAAGGTCAGCCAATGACCTAGACCTTTTGAATTGGTAAACTTCCATACAGCTGAGTGCAAATATAATTTCTGATGCCACCTGCGACCCATTCAATCAGAAAAAATCTACTGTTTTGCCTTTTTTCATACAAATGTCTAAATGACCAAATTTGACATTGAGATAAAATAGGTCGAGGTCAACCAAAGGTCATCAATTGAAGAAATTCGGTAGGGTCCGAGTACCCGATGCTGCGTACTAAGTTTCAAGGTCATCATCTATTTGGTTCCTGAGAAGAAGATTTTTAAAGGCTTTTACTCTATATGAACATGGCGGCCATATTGGTCATGTGACCCAGTCCTTACCAACAAACTTTTATTCACTCTTCCAAAATCACTCCACCTGTAATTTTCTTTCAATCAACCAAGCAGTTTAAGTGGAGAAGAAGATACACTGCCATAACTCATCCGTGCAACAAAGTGCATTTTGCACATCTCCAAAATGACTACTTTTCTGATGAAAGTCCTTGTTATTTTTGTTATAATTGTTCCAACATAGTGAGGCGTCTCTAACGAGTACCCACAGCATATGTCTTGGAGTAGAAATAAGAAATATAATGTATACCTCCGTAAAACCCAGGTTTCTCTATAAAAAATGGGGTTTAGGGGGTCTTCATTTTACGGACTTGTTCACGTGATGAAAAATACTGAATCTGAGCCATCCATGACAAAGGTCAGTAAGTGACCTTTTTTCTTCATATATGGGCATGGCGGCCATACTGGTGGTGTGACAAAAATCCTTAGGAAAAACTTTCATTCCCACTTCAACCAAGCAGTTTAAGTGAAGAAAAAGATAAAAAATACTGGATCTGAGCCATCAGTACAAAGGTCAGTAAATGAACTTGAGCTCTGATATTGATAAACTTTCATTCAGCTGATCTCAAATATCATTTCTGATGCCACAGGTTACCATGCAATCAGAAAATCCACTGTTTTGCTTTTTTCATAAAATGTCTAAGTGATCAAATTTGACATTGACTTAAAACAGGTCAAAGTCAAGCAGAGATCATCATTTGAACAAACATGATAGGTCCCGAGTCACTGATGCTGCACACCAAGTTTCAATGTCATCGGTCGTTTGGATCCTGAGAAGATGATTAAATGTGTTTACCCTATACAGGCATGTCAGTCATATTGGTCAGGTGACCCAGTCCTAACGAACAAACTTTCGTTCCCTCTTCCTGCATTTGGTTTCAAATGGCCAAGTAGTTTCAGAGGAGATGTCGTTTGAAAATACTGACGACGCAGACGACGACGACGGACGAGGGACTACTGCCTATACTATATACTCCGCCGGAGCCTTCGGCTCTGGTGAGCTAAAATTGAATGTTCCTTTCCGGGTTCCGATATTTCTGATTGAAATTATTTATATTTTTCTTTATTATACTCGAAGCATATGTTGATGGTGCCCGGTGTGGAGGTTCTAACGAGTACCCACAACCTATGTCTTGGAGCAGAAATAAGCAAAATAATGTATACATACTCCTGTAGACCCCATTTTCTCTGTTGACGCACTTACAACTGTGTTTGCAGTGTTGGCTTTTTTCATAATTTATTATTATTAGGCATTCGGATATCCTCGGGGTTGTTGTTCTTACCAATAAATATTAGTTTATTTTAATCATATTCTGTTGCATTTAATAGTAAGAAACGGGGTTCGGCCACAAGTTCTCTCAACATTAGTTACGGCCCTTCTCCTATAGTCACATACACAATTTCATTATGCACGTGGTAATAGCAATACAATATAGAAAATCACATGTTGAAATAAATAAATAAATAAAAATTGTATTGTGGGGAGAATCGGTTATTCACGGTAGCCATGCATAAGAGGAAACAGGTAAACAACAACAGGTGCATATAGTGATAACATTTGGAGTTGTTGAATCGTTTTTTAAAATCGTGTAATTAAATTTTACTGCACTGTAACTTGCGCACTGTAAATTTGCGCCCTTAAAATTACTATTATGTATATGCATTACAAAGCTATTTATTACATGGACTCTCAAGCAGATATTAATAAGGTTACCAAATGGTTTTGAAAAGGAAATTTGCCAAGTATTCGCCACGCAAATTCTTGTGACCTTATTTCAGGGACGCATAGTGTTTTAGCAAATAGTTTTTCTGTGTACAAAGACAAATTTTCTATTTTAATCGATAATATACATGTTTATTTTGAACATAGAGTACAATAGTTCGTCTCGAGCATATTGGAATATCGAGAGACAAAGCGAGAGAATACCATTTTTAACCCTCCGATGATCTACTTTCGTTTACGATCCAACCATCTTATTTAAACAGTTTGACGTTAAATATAAATATATGAATACGTCATAAAAATGACAGAAACAATAATAACACACATTCAATCATCCCCATCCATTGTTATTGCTTAGCAAAATACAACTATATGAGAACATTTAAACCGTGAGCACTGCCACCCATATTAGAGACACATGTTAATTTTACCGACAGCGCATGCGCCCTCAAATGGTAGCTTGTTAAATCCCCAAGAGCGAATGCGCTAATGAACCATAATGTAAATGTCCTGTAAATGTATAGCGAAAGAAAGTGAGACGGGGTGCTCATAACACGGACATTTTTCATTATAACGTCATTGATGACTCATTATTGGAACCGCGTCATGGAAAAACTATATCTGCCATTGCAAACCAAAAAGGTGCCAAATCAATCCTGTTACAAATCTTGTTTCTATACATAAAATTGTAAGACATGCTACTCTGCTGAGCTGAGTAGACCAGTTTGTGCCATTCCCTGCCGCAAATCCCGCATTACGATGACACATCCGTGCGACATCACGCATTTTTTTCACATGACCAAAAAGGCTACTTTTCTGACGAAAATCCTAGATATTTTGCTTATTAGTACTGCAAACAGAGGTTGTGGATGCTCGTTAGAACCGCCTAAATGAGTGGAGCTTGCGTGATACGTATATTGTCATACCAAACATTTGCATGATGTAATATTAAAATCCATCCATAAATCTAGGGACTAGAGCCTTTACATTTTTATTCAAAGTAGAAGTAAAACAAAGATCAGGAATTGATACAATTAACTTACCCCACCCACAAAAGACACCAAAGGGAAAGAAACACAAACATCAAGCGACCAGACCATAATGGAAACCTAAACAAAGGAAGGCCATATGGACAGCTACTTTCCCACAAAATGGCCATATGGCCATCCAAAATTAAAAGACACAGTCAAGTGATACACACAGCAAGTAACAAACAACAACACAAACAAACCGCCACAGAAGAGCCGCCTTGGAACGGTCAGTGGAAGATTTCCACTGGGGGGCTTAAATCGATTTTACGTGGCCACAATCCTCGCCCTTACTTCCGTCGCGATTTAGACAAATAATTTGTTCAGTCCGCATGAAGGCCTCCTAACTCATCAGTGCAACATCTCCGTGAACACAGAAATCAAAGAACCACAGAGGTGAGACAACGGTGAGGACTCGACAGCAAGAAACCACTGAAATGCTGGAGCAAAAGAAAACCAACAGTTAGACTCCGATGAGCCCGACCAGAGACAGAGCATCAGGCACCAACCAACATTATCTCTTTAATTTTCAATAAGCCTTTACGTTGGAGCCGTCATAGAATCTGAGGCCTGACCCACCGGCGTGCAATTAAAGAGGGAAGCAAAGTTGCCAACCGTGATTGGGTTAACTACCATGCATGCAGTCTGTCGTATAATATCCATGTTGTACCCAATCTTTTTATATCGAAGAATGATTTTACGAAATTGGGTGCTGAAGTCATTGCGGTTATATATTTTTCTGAATTTATATACTAAGTCACCATAAAATTCGGGTTCCGATAGACCTTGTTGCAGAAGAGATTTAAGTCCAATATTGAATTTTGAAATTAAATCAGAATGGCGTCTATAAAATTTTGAAAAGGCTTTGCGTAGTTTATGGTACCGATAACCCTGATTAAGAAGTTTAGCCGTTAATAATTTATTACGGGTGTTGAAGTCAGTTACATGACTACACACTCTAGCAAATCGAATTAATTGCGAAATATAAACGCCATAGGATGGCGCACGAGGAACATCACCATCCAAAAAAGGAAAATTTACAATCTCAAAATCAAAGTCATCGCGTTTATCATAAATTTTGCACGAAACAAATCCATCTACAATAGATAGATGTAAATCCAAAAACGGGGCCTCGGTATCAGAAGAATTTGCTTTATTTAACTGAAGTTCTAGGGGGTAAATCTGACTGATCAAACCATCAAAATAGGTATTATCAATATTTAATAAATCATCTAAATATCTAGAAGTAGAGCTAAAAGCTTCAATAATTTCAGATTGGTTATCAATGGAAAGCGACAAAATGAAGTCTCTTTCATAACAATACAAGAACAGATCAGCCACAAGAGGTGCGCAATTAGTACCCATCGGAATACCCACAATTTGTCTAAATAACTTAGTACCGAATCTAATATAAATATTGTCAAGTAGAAAGGAGAGGGCATCACACACTTTCTGACATGACCAAAGTGTATAATTCTTATGCTCTTTAGAAGTGAAAAATGCATTTCTGACATTACATGCAAGATAGAGAGAATCTTCTCTGTGAAAAGCCCATTCAATTAAATCATTAAGCTTTTCTTTTATAAGATTATGAGGAAGTGTAGTGTAAAGAGTGGAAAAATCGTAGGTAGACAGACTAGAAGCACGAAACTGTCTAGATTTCAATTTATTTAAAACCTCATTCGAATTTTTTATAGACCAAAACAGATTTCTTCCTGATCTTTCAAAGACTTTATCACAATATTTAATTACATGCGTTTTAATAGCAGTAAGACAGGAAGTTAATAATTTAGAAAGTTCAGTGGTAGTGCAAGAACTAGAATTTGCAATAAACCGTGCTTTGTAAGGTTTTTTATGAAGTTTTGGTAACCAGTATAGCGTAGGAAGCTTGTTTTGGCCTTCGTTAACACACACAGCAAACTTGGTGGCTGAAAGACAAACATGTTTATCTAAATAGCCACAGTGACCTTGATCTTGTACCCAGACCCTAAATATTGATTTTGCTTCAGATAGTTTCATACCTAACATTTCTGTTAGTTACATCAAATTCCATTCATAAATGCAAGCGCTAGAGCCATGAAAAAGTGTTTCTAAAAATAGCCACAGTGACCTTGACTTAAGTTCAGGACACTGAAAGTCCAACTTGCTCAATATTTTATCATACCCAATATTTGTGTGAAGTTACATTAAATTCTATCAATAAATGTAGGCACTAGAGTGATGACAAACTTTTCATAGAAATAGCCACAGTGGCCTTGACGTTGAGCCCAGGACCCTGAAAGTTAATCTACCTCGAGATATTATCATACCAAACATTTGTGTGAAGTTACATAAAAGCCTTTGATAAATGTAGGGGATAGAGATAGACAATGTTTTTCTAAATATAACTACAATGACAATTACCTTGCACCCAGGGCCCTGAAAGTCTAACTTGCTGGAAACATATCATACCCAACATTTGTGTGTGAAGTTACATTAAAATACAACAATAAATTTAGGGTCTAGAGTGAAGAAAATGTTTTTTTTTTTTTTTTTTTTTTTTTTTGTTTGTTTTTGTTTTTGTTTTGTTTTTAAGTAGACACAAGAATCTTGACCTTGAATCAAGCATCCTGTCATAGAAGATAAGGCAGTGATCAAGAGTCGATACAACTAACCCACAGCTCCAATCAGAGACACCAAAGGAAAAAAGCACAAACATGACGTTGATTAGATCAAAACTATGGCATCTACAGTTTTCACAAGTTTTTTTTCTATGATTTGACCCAATTGCCTACATTTTTGATACGACCTGACCCATTATTGAACTTGACCGATATATTGTTATGATGATTATTCTGCATAAGATTTATGATTGGACCGAAATTGTGGCCTCTAGAGTGCTCACGAAGCTTTTCTATGATTTGACCTACTGACCTATATTTTGATGCGACCTAACCTGTATTTGAACTTGACTGAGATATTGACAAGATGATCGATCATTCTGAACAAGTATGACGATGATTGGACCAAAACTGTAGCCTCTAGAGTGTTCACAATGTGTTTCTACGATTTGACCTACTGACCTACTTACATACCCGACATGATCCATATTCAAACTTGATCGTAATATTGACAACCTGATCATTCTGAGCATGTTTGACGTTGATTGGAACAAAACTGGGGCTTCTAGGCACGAGACCTGATTCGAAAAATCAATGGCGAGAAGACAAATAAACATGTTCATATTAAAGCAAACGACGAAAGACATTTCCTGTGCCTTAGGGGAAAACTTTCAGAAAAAACTCTTGTAGTACAAATTATTCTGAAGCTTTTCAGAAATTTTAAAAAGAACGAGTGAAAGAGTGCTTGAATTTTTCATCAGTAAATCATGAAAAATATAATTTACCTTTTTGTACTTCAGAATTATTAGATGCTCTTCATAAATCTCATGATACATCGGTTGGTCCAGACGATATCATCAAATACTTAAATATTTATTCAATGAGGCATGGCTAATTAATATTATAACTAATATCTAAATAACTGGAAAATTCCCAAAGGACTGGAGTAAAGCAACGATTATAACTATTCCAAAACTAAAATAACAAAAACATTATACTGAAGCCACTATCTAAAGATATATTGCTTTGATAAGTTGTTAATGTAAAACAATGGAGATAATGGTTAATGATAGGTTGGCTTGGTTCTTAACAAAAGTTCAAGCTGGATTCAAAATAGAAGTGAAGGCAATGAACAGGAATCGGTACAATTAACCCACAGCTCCCATTAGAGACGCCAAAGGGAAAGAAAAAAAAAAACATGAAACAATCAGACTCTAATGGAAACATCAACAGCGGAAAGTCAAAAGGACAAATACGTTCCCACAGAATGGCCAAAAGGCTATCCAAAAGACATAACTTACAAGCGATACACACACTCAAAGACAAACCATAACAAAAACTCGAAATTGTGTTTGTGAAACACTATGCCCCCAACCATATGCTTGTCACTAATAGACACATAATTAAAAAAACATTATTAAAAAAATGCCTCTATCGTGAAAGAACTGTCAGTTGGTACAATATTCATAAAATGTGCTCACAATTTATGTAGAGTACCCAAACTGTATACGAAATATAAGCCTTGCTCAAGGGGTTCTCTAGATATTTTGTTCACAAAGTTTCCCTATAGCCACAATGCATAAGCCTGAAAAGGGGCATAACTATGTTATATATTTTCGGAATTTCGTCAAAAGTAAATCAAGTCGTCCACACCTTAGATCCAAACTATATACCAAATATCATGAGCCTAGCTCAAGCAGTTCTCCAGATATTTTGTTCACAAGGTTTCACTATAGTCAATGCATAAGTCCGAAAAGGGGCGTAACTCCATTATATATTTTCGGAATTTCGTCAGAATTTAATCAGGTCATCTACACCTTAGACTCAAACTGCATACCTAATATCATGAACCTAGCTCAAGCAGTTCTCCAGATATTTTGTTCACAATTTTTCCCCATAGCCACAATGCATAAGTCCAAAAATTGGCATAACTCTGTTAAATATTTTCGGAATTTCGTCAAAAGTTAATTAGGTCATCTACACATTAGACCCAAACTCATTTCTAAATATCATGAGCCTAGCTCAAGTGGTTTTTCAGATATTTTATTCGCAAGGTTTCCACATAGCCGCAATGCATAAGTCCGAAAAGGGGCATTCCTCCGTTAAATATTTTCGGAATTTCGTCAAATGTTAATCAGGTCATCTACACGTTCGACCCAAACTATTTACTAAATATCATGAGCCTAGCTCAAGTGGTTCTGCAGATATCATGCTCACAAGGTTTCTCCATAGACACAATGCTTAAGTCCGAAAAGGGGCATAACTCTGCAAAGACAAGTCTGTCGAAAAAGAAATAAAATACGTGTCCGCTTATTTTTCATGCACATTCCATATATGAAATTTCGAGATCCTAGCTCAAACCATTCTTATGTTTCCTACAGGGTGAAAGCGTAACGGACAGACGGCCAGACGGACAGACAGACGGAGAGACGGACAAGACAGAACCAATATGCCCCATCAAATTCTTCGAAGTTGGGGGCATAATAAACCACGACAGAAGAACCGCCAGTGAAACGAATTCCACTTTGAGCTTAAATCGATTTTATGCAGCCGCAATCCTCGCCCTTACTTCCGTCGCGATTTAGACAAATAATTTGTTCAGTCCGCATGAAGACGTCCTGATTCATCAATGCAACATTTTCGAAAACACAACAATCAAACAACCACCGAGATGAAACAACGGTGATGTCTCGACAACAAAAAACCACTGAAATACTGGAGCAAAATAAAACCAACAGTTTGACTCGGATGGGCCCACTTCCCAGTAATAATCATTCGATTCGTTTTGAATCATTTATTCGTGATGCCTTTGTAAAAAAAAGAACATGCCGTAGCTGTATCTTTCGACCTTGAAAAGGCTAACGATGCTGCATGGAAATAAGTCATCCTGAAGGACTTAACATTACGATAACACATCCGTGTGACATAGTGAATTCTTTCATATCTAAAAAACGGCTATTTTTCTGATGAAAATTTTCTTATTAATGCCTCAATCATAGATTGTGAAACTCGTTAGAACCCACAACCTATGTCGTGGAACAGAAATAAGAAAAATAGTGTATACCCCTGTAAACCCCAGTTTTCTCTATATAAAGTGGGGTTTAGGGGTTGTTCATTATACGGACTTGTTCACGTGATGAATACCTTAGATCTTAAAGGGCGATTTGTCGATTACCTCTTTTTATTCATTTTTTTTCTCACCCATTACGAAAACACGCCTATACAAATACATTGTAACCTTTATCGCCGAGAAAAATGAAAATTTTAAGATGACAAATTGGGATATTTTTCTTATTTCTGCTCAAAATATAGATTGTGTGTACTCGTTAGAACCACCCTATCGATGCGGTTCCTACGAGTACCCACAATCAAAGTTTTACAGCAGAAAAAAAAATAAGGTTTATCCCTGTAAACCCCAGTTTTACTGTATAAATAAGGGTTCAAGGGTGTCAAAAATATATAGGAGTGTTTTCGTGATGGATCTTTTAATGTCCGATGTTGTAATACTTTATCGGATATATTTTAACACGAAAAGGGTGTTCCACAAGGAAGCATTTTATCACTTACTTTATTGACAAATACAATCAGTAACAATGCTTCATGTTTAAAAGACGCCTATTGTTCTCTTTTTAGCTCGCTTTACGAAAGTAAGGGGCAGCTATTGCCATTCCCCCGGTCGTCCGTCGTCAGCGTCGGCGTCGGCGTCAGCGTCGGCGTCCGCATTTGGTTAAAGTTTACCTGCAAGCTCTTATATGTGATGTTTTACTAGTTTATTTTTAAAATGTAATTAGCAATTGGTAAAAAAAAAACATATTTAACGTTATCATTGTGCTTCATATTTCAGGTTTTTTGGCTTAAATTGGACTTTTTGAGAAGTTAATATTTTCCTCTGAATTACCTCGTCCCTTATTTCCCTGTGTAAAAAGTTTACCTGCAAGCTGCATGAGTTCAAATCCCGGGGGAGGCACGTTTTTTTTTTTTCTTTTTAAAAACATAGCGGGTCTGGGGCTCAAGTTCAAGGTCACTGTGGCTATTTTTAGAAAAAAAAAACAGTGTCAGCGCTCTAGCGCCTTCATTTATTGATTGATTTTAATATAACTTCACCCGAAGGAAGGGTATAATGATATCTCGAGTGACTTTGACTTTCAGGGTCCGGGGCTTAAGGTCAAGGTCACTACTTCCATGGTCACTGGGTCAAGGTCACTGTGGCTATTTTTAGAAAAACATTGTCACCGCTCTTGCACCTTAATTTATCGATGGATTTTAATATAACTTCACACAAATGTTGGGTATGAAGATATCTCGAGCGGGGTCGACTTTCATGGTCTGGGGCTGAAGGTCAAGGTCACTGTGGCTATTTTTAGAAAATCTTTTTCATCGCTCTTGCGCCTTTATTTATTTATTCATTTTAATATAACTTCATACAAATATTGGGTATGATATTATCTCAAGTGACATGACTTTCAGGTTCTGGGGCTGAAGGCCAAGGACACTGTGGCTATTTTTAGAAAAACTCTGTGAATGCACTAGTGCCTACATCTATGGATAGATTTTAATATAACTTAACACAAATGTTAGGTATGATGATATCTCGAGCGGGTTCGACTTTCAGGGTCTGGGGCTGAAGGTCTAGGTCACTGTGGCTATTTTAAGAAAAAGTTTGTGATTGCTCTAGTGCCTACATTTATTGATGGATTTTAATATAATTTCACACAAATGTTGAGTATGATGATATCTAAAGCGGGGTCGACTTTCAGGGTGTGGGGCTGAAGGTCAAGGTCACTGTGGCTAGTTTTAGAAAATCTTTTTCATCGCCCTTGCGCCTTTATTTATGGATGGATTTTAATATTACTTCACACAAATATTGGGTATGATGATATCCCGAGTGACTTGGACTTTCAGGTTCTGGGGCTGAAGGTCAAGGTCACTGTGGCTATTTTTAGAAAAAAATTGTGAATGCGCTAGTGCGTTCATTTAGGGATGGATTTTAAAATAATTTTACACAAATGTTAGGTATGCTGGTATTTCGAGCGAGTTCGACTTTCAGGGTCTGGGGCTGAAGGTCAAGGTCACTGTGGCTGTTTTTAGAAAAACTTTGTGGTTGTTCTAGTGCCTACATTTATTGATGGATTTTAATATAACTTTACACAAATGTTGGGTATGATGATATCTCGAGTGAGTTTGACTTTCAGGGTCTGGGGCTGAAGGTCAATGTTACTGTGGCTATTTTTAGAAAAACGTTGTCATCGCTCTTGCAGCTTCATTTATTGATGAATTTTAATATAACTTGACACAAATGTTTGGTATGATGATATCTTGAGCGACTTTGTCTTTCCAGGTCAGGGGCTGAAGGCCAAGGTCACTGTGGCTATTTTTAGAAAACCTTTGTCATCACTCTTGAGTACCTACATTTATTGATGTATATAATGTAATTTTACACAAATGCTTGGCTAGGCTTTTTTTTTTTAATTTGTCTTGCACGAGGGGATTTGTATCGTCTGTGATGCCTTGTTATTACTTGGAAGTTTGTAGAATTTTTTATATTAAATATAGATTTCTTTTTTCATCTTTTTTTACAGTGGAAAGGCTTGAAAACAGGATGTTGATGGGTACTTTTTGCTTCTCTTTCATTTGTTGCAATCTGTTGGGCTTTTTTACCGAAGAAAAAATTTGACATCTTACCCTCATCCATCTTAGGCCCCAAAAGGCGAGCTATGTTATCTTCTGACAACTCTTGTTGACGATTATAATGAAATATTCTACATATCAAACATATTGAAATCATTGAATTTTAACTACAAGGTTGTTTACTTAACATAGAAGTTTGGGCAACAGAAAATGGTTTCAAAAACAAAACCTCAATGTTTCATTTCTGTCAGATACGACAGTTCCATTTATATCCTTATTTTACTATATGCGGTCGTCCCATTCCGGTTTTCTGTGAAGGGAAATTCTTGGGTCGGTAACAAATTAACTTTTATTGCACGTATCAAAGCTTTAAAAGCTTGGGGTCTAAAAGCGCATGATATTCTTAAACTTCTGTCCAGTTCCGTACCGGGGAGGAGATCGAACTGTTCATTTAGATTTTAATTCGATCTAAATTGGATTATGGATCTATAGTGTATGGTGTATGGATCTGCTAGAAAATAGAGTTGAAAGCAATGATCAAGAATCGATAAAATTAAACCACACTTTCAATCAGAGACACCAAAGGGACAGAAACAAAAACATGACATAATTAGACCCTAATGGAAATTGAAAAGAAAAACGATCAGGAACTGAGACAACCAGATCCCAAATCCTTTCTACAATATCGCTAGGGAAAGAAGTCGAAATATGGAGTGGCGACAGCAAACAAAATAGTCAACAGGTAAACCGGTAAAGCAGCTCTTTCTCAAACAGGTGGTGACACAGAATATCTAAACCTAACTAAAAAGGAGCAATATCCATAGTGGGGGAAAAAATCATAATCACCAACATGACATACATTAAAGTGGAAGGCAAACGTAACTAAAATGAACAACCAAAAAGGGGGAAGAATCAGAATAACCAAGGTAACGACACATATGATTATTGAAAGAATCAGAACCACAAACACATAACATAAAGGAACCACAACAAAAACATCGACTTGGAAAGGTCAGTAAAAATTACTGGTGCTATAGCGGTAAGTCAAAACGACATTTTTCCCCACAAAATGGCCAATTGACTATCCACAACAAACGATTTAAGCAATACACACACTCAAAGACAAACCATATTAGATTTTGTTGGCTTCCCAGTCACATTAGTATACATGGGAATGAACTAGCTGATACAAAAGCCAAATCGGCACTATCCTTGGGTATCACAAACTTCAAAATCCCTTACTCAGATTTTAAATCAAATTTACATCAA
Source organism: Lucinisca nassula (assembly GCA_963580285.1). NCBI lineage: Eukaryota > Metazoa > Mollusca > Bivalvia > Lucinida > Lucinidae > Lucinisca > Lucinisca nassula. The sequence continues at coordinate 108,834,038 of OY757024.1, forward strand.
CATATAATGTGCACAAAAAGTAGGGGATATTCGGGTTCCTTCGAGCCCATCAACCTAAACATTAGGAATAATCAAATATCCGGTATACCATGTCAATTGACTATCATGTGCGTATATTCTATCGTTGAGCAGTATGATATTTATGCTCGAGCGGCGTAGCATGGGGGCATAAATTGTACACGGGGTAGCACGTGAATTGTAATATAAGCGACAAACCTGGTTATTGATGTGAGATTTCGATAAAACTTTCTGTATCGACTGTTGAAGTGTTGTATGAAACGATTTCATAAACAAACTTCTTGTAAGCTCAATGATTGGGTTAATGCAAGCTCAACGTTGGGGGAGTCGTTGGCATGCTCCAGACCGGGCAGACTGCAAACGTTATGGAAACGTCACAGTCAGTTGTCAGTCGACTATGGGCACGCTATCGTAGGACAGGAGATGTAGCGGATTAGCAGAAAAGGGGACACCGAAGAGTACTAACGGACGGGATGACCGCCCTGTTGTCAATCAAGCCTTACGCCACCGGAGACTGACGTCAATATATCTCCAGCAATACCTGCGCCGAGTAAGAAGGGTTGATGTCCAGACAGATAATCCTAAATCGCATTCACTCGAATGACCTTACGGCTTCGCAAGTTGTACTGCCGTTGAAAGCTAGGCAAGGTAGAGCTCGTTCCCTGTGGTGTACACAGCGCAGACGTAGGAACATTAATCAGTCGCCTCCCATTATGTTCAGTGACGAATCCCGCTTTGACTTGGACTTTCGTTATGGTCGTAGAAGAATCTGGCGTCGAGCGTTATTCAGACCCGGCTAGAGTTGCTCATGATCGTAATGGGGCAGGGTATGTTATGGTATGGGATGAGATCACCATAAATGGAAAAACAGACTTAGCGACTTAGTGATGGGTACTAATTGCTCACCACTTGTGGCTGATTTGTTTTTGTTTTGTTATGAGACAGACTTCATGGTGTCCCTTTCTGCTGAAAACTAGTCGGAAATCATTTAAGCTTTTAGCTCCACTTCTAGATATTTGGATGATTTATTAAATATTGATAATACCTATTTCGATGGTTTGATCAGTCAAATCCCCCCCCCCCCACCGAACTTCAGTTAAATAAAGTAAATCCCAAGGCCCCGTTTTTGGATTTACATCTATCTATTGTAGATGGGTTTGTTTCGTGCAAAATTTATGATAAACGCGATGATTTTGATTTTGAGATTGTAAATTTCCCTATATTGGATGGCGATGTTCCTCGTGCGCCACCCTTTGGCTTTATATTTCGCAATTAATTCGATTTGCCAGAGTGTGTAGCCATGCAACTGACTTCAACACTCGTAATAAATAGTAAACGGCTAAACTTCTTAACCAGGGTTATCGGTACCGTAAACTACGCAAAGCCTTTTAAAAAATTTATAGACGTCATTCTGATTTAATTTCAAAATTCAATATTGGACTTAAACCTCTTCTGCAAAAAGGTCTATGGGAACCCGAATTTTATGGTGACTTAGTATATAAATTCAGAAAAATATATAGCCGAAATGACTTCAGCACCATATTTCGTAAAATCATTCTTCGATATAAAAAGATTGGGTACAACATAAATGTTATACGACAGTCTGCATGCATGGTAGTTAACCCAATTACGGTTGGCATCTTTGTTTCCCTCTTTAATTGCACGCCGGTGGGTCAGGCCTCAGATTCTATGACGGTTCCAGCGTAAAGGCTTATTGCGAATTAGAGAGATCTAAGTCAAGGTAATGTTGGTTGGTGCCTGATACTCCATCCCTGGTCGGGCCCATCGGAGTCTAACTGTTGGTTTTCTTTTGCTCCAGCATTTCTCTGGTTTCTTGCTGTAGAGTCCTCACAGTTGTTTCATCTCTGTTGACGTTTGATTATTTGTGTTCACGGAGATGTTGCACTGATGAGATATAAGGCCTTCATGCGGACTGAACAAATTATTTGTCTAAATCGCGACGGAAGTAAGGGCGAGGATTGTGGCCACGTAAAATCGATTTAAGACCCAAGTGGAATTCTCGTTTCCGCTGACCGTTCCAAGACAGTTCTTTTGTTGCAGTTTATTTTGTTATGATTTGTCTTTTGGTGTTTGTGTCGCTTGTGTTGTTTTATTTTGGATAGCATGTTGGCCATTTTGTGGGAAAGTAACTGTCCTTTTGGCTTTCTGCTATTTATGTTTCCATAAGGTCTGTTGTTTCATGTTTGTGGTTCTTTCCCTTTGGTGTATCTGATGGGAGCTGCGGGTTAATTGTATCGATTCCTGATCATCACCTCCACTTCTATTTTACTAGGAGGCCTTCATGTGGACTGAACAAATTATTTGTCTTAATCGCGACGGAAGTAAGGTCGAGGATTGTGGCCACGTAAAATCGATTTAAGCCCCCCCCCCCCCCCCCCCAGTCCGCTGGCCGTTCCAGGGTGGTTCTTCTGTCGCGGTTTATTTTTGTTATTGTTTGTCTTTGGGTGTTTGTGTCGCTTATAATATTTTATTTTGGATAGCCTATTGGCCATTTTGTGGGAAAGTAACTGTCCTTTTGGCTTTCCGCTATTGATGTTTCCACACCGGCGTGCAATTAAAGGGGGAAGCAAAGCTGTCAACCGTGATTGGGTTAACCACCATGCATGCAGTCTGTCGTGTGACATTTATGTTGTACCCTATTTTTTATAACATTTTTGTAAAATAGAAGTGGAGGCAATGGTCAGGAATCGATACAATCAACACACCGCTCCCATCAGAGACACCAAAGTTAAAGAAACACAAACATGAAACAACAGACCTAATGGAAACGTCTATAGCGGAAAGCCAAAAGGACAGTTACTTTCCCACAAAATGGCCGATAGGCTATCCAAAATAAAATAATATAAGCGACACAAACACCCAAATACAAACCATAACAAAAATAAACCGCGACAGAAGAACCGCCTTGGAACGGTCAGCGGAAACGAATTCCACTTGGGGACTTAAATCGATTTTACATGGCACATGGCACCCCGGGGCCCCACCGCTTTACTTCATTAAAATCCATATATCTCCGAAACCCCACCCCTTAACCATATATATTCATCTCCCTTATGATAAGACTCTACTTCATAATAGGCCCTATATCTCAGAAACCATTCAAATCCCCACGCCATAATCACATATATTATTGTCATTGTTATTAGACACATTTAGTCACCCGGCTCATATTTTAGTTACGTTTGTCCTCCCCACCCCACCCCCACCATTTCTTTCTCTGCCACTTCATAAAAGGGCCCCATATCTCAGAAACCATTCAGATCCCCACCGTTTAACCATATATACTCTTAGTTCTTATTATAAAGCATATTCAGTGACAACAATCCTGGGCTTTTCTGGGATCTGCCATGCCTGAATCCCTCCATTGCTTGAAAGGCGTTACATCTCAGAACCATAAATATCCCCACTGCTAAACCATACATATATATATGTCTCTGTTCCTTTTGATAAGACGCATTTAGTGACACCAACCAGGGCTCCATTGGGTCCACGCTCCGCCCTCTCTAGTTTATAAAACACCTAATATATCAGAAACAGTCCACATGGGTGCTCATTTTGGGTATGGGGTTTGTTTGGGAGACTTTATAATTGGTAGATTAAAATCATATCATGTTATAATACATGGCTGCCATTGGGCAGTGTTCACCTGAGCTCTGGTTTATGAAATTTGGCACTTTGGTTTGTTTAGAAGCCTCCGTGGTGTAATGGGTAACCCGCCTTGTAAACCAGGGATCACAGGATAGATCCCTGGCTTCTCCAGACTTTCGGATGGGTCTTGAAACCGAGGTCCGTATGACCTTAGCTGTTGGTGGGACCTAAAACTCAAACACTCACTGTTTGGTTTGTTTGCTATGGCAGGTTAAGAGTTTCCAATTTTGTGTCCGTTCCAAATCTCTTTAACCCTTCAATGGTTTTTTTATTAAACGTTGGTCAAATGTCCCCCTCAGTGAGTTGATGTGCATAACGCATCAATAAACCATGCCGACCCAAGGACAAGGTCACAGTTGAAGGTCACGAGTTTGAAACTTTGAATTTTGTGTCCGTTCCATATCTCCTTTAACACTGGAAGGATTTTGATTAAATTTTGTGAAATAACCCCCTCAGTGAGCTGATATGCAGAACCCATAAAAAACTATACTGACTATAGGTCACGGTCAAAAGTGAAGACCACAAGGTTGAGCCTTGATACAAAGTGCGGCGGGGGATTTGGCTGTCCTTCTGACTGCTTTCTTGTATATAGTAAAACTTGGGTTAACAGTGGTAAACCTTATTTTCCTGATTTGTGCTCTGAAATATAGATTGTGGGTACTCCCAAGAACCGCCTCGATGAGGCGGTTCTAACGAGTACTCGCAATCTATACTTCGAGCAAAAATAAGAAAAATATCACAATTCTTCATCTTAAAATTTTCATTTTTTGGCGATAAAGGTTACAATGTATTTGTATAGGCGTGTTTTCGTAATGGGCACACAAATGCGCAAGTACCAGCACCAATTACAAGGATGTATCTTATCTGCAGCTTCATTTCATATTCACTGAGTATCAAGATTCATTACAAAAACACGCCTATACAAATACATTGCAAACTTAACCTCCGAAAAATCGATTTTTTACACCAAAAATTGTCATATTTTTCTTATTTCTGCTCAAAATATAGCTTGTGGGTACTCGTCAGAACCGCTTCATCTAGGCGGTTCTTAGGAGTACCCACAATCTAAATTTTAGAGAAAAAAATAAGAAAAATAAGGTTTACCCCTGTTAACCCCAGTATTACTATATAAAATGGGGTTGAAGGGGGTAAAAAATATATAGCCGTGTTTTCGTGATGTTTGCTTTTGTTTTTCAGGAAATTTGCCGCTGTACATTATACTACTGGACGGATATTATGAGTTGAGAATTGACATGGAGGACTGGGAGGGGAACACCACATACGCAAAATACAGAACATTTAGTTTAGGAGGTCCTGCGGAGATGTACCGGATTGCAGTTGGTGGATACACGGGAACCGCAGGTATCTCGAATATACATGTATTAGCATAGTGTTACCACAAATGGGAGCTATCTTGGGTTTGTGGTGCAGAACAAGTGTCACACAATATAATTATCTTGTATGGGTGTGAGGGGTGGATGGAAAAATCCATCTCGAGGGTCAATGTCCGGCATCACGAGGCTTGCCGAGTGATGGTGGACAGTGATCCCGAGGGACGATTTTTTCTACCCACCCTTCACACCCATATAGGATTCTTTTTCTTGCATACCTTCCATTTCTTAGCGCGGATTTTAATGCTACAGTCACTTCGAGTACCGACGTCCGCCATATTGTGATGACACTACAGAAATGTTTCTTGGCGTCACGTAACGTGCTGTGACGTCAACCTTAACGACGGCGCATCTGAGGTCGTAATCAACCAGTGCATTTATCAAACCGCGATTATATTCCATTTTGGGTCGGAACACCAGGGTCAGAACATTGATTTCTATCCCAGGGTAAAATCACGGATTTCCTTGTCTGGTGTGCAAGAAGACGTTTTCCCCTATCGACAATAAAATTATAAACAAATATGACATGATATCTGTTGTGATATTGGATTTTTTTTAATGTTTTTGTTCGATGCTTTCTACTTTTGCTGTAATTTTATATATTTGCATCCAATCTCCGCTTAATTCTGTTATTTAACAATTGTTTTTATTTTCAATTTTGATCGTTTGTCTTATATTACTTTTCATTCAGTTTAATAATTTGAAATTAGAGTCTATAATGCAAAATGCAAGCCCCGTTTTTGGATTTGTATTTGAACTGTGTTTCAACTAAAATTTATGATAAGTGCGATGATATTGATTCCAGTGTTAGATGGTGATAATCATCGTTCGTCATCTTACGGTGTTTATATTTCGCGGCTTATTCGCTTCGCAACGGTGTCAACTCATTTTAACTGATTTTAACATTTGTCATACAATTTTACCTGCTAAACTGCTTCATCAGGGATATCGATATCATAAAACATAAAACATTGACCCCACCAATTAATTTCTAAATTTAAGTTTGGATTGAATTGGCTTTTGCTGCAGGGGATGTCACAGCCCGAGGGTTTTGGCGACATTATATGTAAATTGAAAAACAATGAGAGCAAACCTAACTTTTCGGGACGATTTCAGAATATTATTAAACGTTACAAACGCATTGGATATAATATAAATTCTATTTAACAGTCTGCATGCATTGTGTTTGACCCAATCACGGTTAGAGATCATGCTTTCCTCTTTATTTGCACGCCGGTGAATCGGGGTTCAGATTCCTTGCCGGCTTTGGCTTAAAGCTTTTTATTAGTTGGTTGGAGCCGGAACTTTATTGTCTGTTGCTTGGTCCAACGGGGTTCAACTGTTGGTTCTCGTTTGCTCCAGTGTTCCTGTTGCGTTGTGTTCAGCACCGGATGGCCCAGTGCGTTTTACTGTCGAGTCATCATCTTTGTGTCAACTTAGCTATAATTGTGATTTCTTAGTTTACCGGGTTGTGTCAACTTAGCTATAATTGTGATTTCTTAGTTTACCGAATTGATTCACTGATGAGTTAGAAAACCTTCACGCGGACCACACAAATACTTGGTTGAGCCACAGTGAAAGTAAGGGTGAGGGTTGGGTACCCGAAAAGTTAACTTTTGCTGCGGTGCCTTCATGTTTTGTGTTGGTGGTTCTGATTCTTTCCCTAATCATATACATGTATATTGTTACGTTGATGATTCTTATTCTTTCCCCTTTTTGGTTGTTCATTTTAGTTACGTTTGTCCTCCCCACCCCACCCCCACAAACCCCCTCCTCTCCCGCGTTTGTATATTGCTCCTTTTTAGTTAGGTTTGGATTCTCTGTGTCACCATCTGTTTTTGAAAAAGCTGCTGACTCGGTTTACCTGTTGTCCGTTTTGTTTACTGACGTAATTCTATGTTTTGACTTCTTTCCGGGAAGAATTTGGGATCTGACTGTATCAGTTCCTGATCGTTTGTCTTTTTGATTTTAAACAATAGGTTTACCTTAAAAATGTGGAGGTCTAACTAATTTTGGCAACCACTTTGCTGTACAATATTTTTAACTTATTCATTCTTTCTAGCTTTCAAATTTCAACATTTGTATTTGATTGTCGATTGATCAATATTTGACACTTTTGTTTCAACGAAGGCCCTGTGATAAGGGTAGTGTGCATGTCAAAGTACATACTTTAGTACGAGTCGAAGTCGGCTTGGTATAATTGATAACACTTCGAAAAGAAAAGAATGTGGATCATTTTCAAGTGAAGATGTTTGTTTGATTTGAGGCATAGCGTCCGCGTCAACACTATTTATGTCATTTTGGACACGTCGCTTTATATTATGTGGGACTTTTACCCGACATTGAGTTGAATGACATCTCAAGCCCCGCCGTCCAATGAAACCAAAAGGGTTTATTTGCATGGACGGTCCGACTCGCACCACTTCGCCTGGGCAGCCTTAGCCCTACTATGCAGTTTACCAGAACACATGCGCGGTCCGTATCAGCTCTGTGTGGAAGCAGATTAAATGATAAAAATGGTTAGAGTTGGGTTACATAAGGGGAATGAGAGCATCTTCAGGGGAGGCAACTCCTGCAAAAGTATTTGTCTCCCATATCAATAGGGGTCAATTCTGAAAAGAAAGATATTGCTTCTAAGGAGCCTGAGGAGCAAAATCTTTCCTTTAAGAGTTGACCCCTTTTTCAGTGGAACAGGGCTTTTAGAATAGCCAACAGGAAGTCCCGAAAGTTTTCTCCCTCTGCAAAAATGGCGAACAAATCTATCAGGTGTTCCCATGGCCCTTAAAAATCGTGAAGGTGACCTTTCGTGGTTCGATTCCTAAGACTGACTTCATTTTTTTTATAGTGAATATTAGTTTCTTCCTATTCGTTAATGTCTTTAATAAATTTAATTTATATTTAGTACATTTAGTATTTTGTATTGATCTTTTATATAATTGTTTATATTATCATATTTTTGTTGGAAATATGTAATATTATATTTTTCTGATTTTATATTAACGTATTCATTCCTAAAACAGACATGCCAACTGACTTTTACCAGGTTAAAATGATCTGCTAATTATGTGACATAATATTCAGAGCACTCGGCCTTCTATCTTAGGCCACTCCGAGTAAGTCGTCAACAGCTTCTCGTTATCGTTCATTTTTGTTTTCTTCTAAACTCACGAAAAACAAAATTACTGGTCTCAGCAGAAGAAAAAAGCTTGTAATACATTAAAAATGGAAATATAATGTATATTTAAAACAATAAAAAATGTGTAGTTGTGCGGCGCGAACCTACAATTTATTTGGTAGATCTCGTATCTATACACGTGTGGCAACTATTTTTCTATGTAGTTTTAGAACACCAGAATCACTACTATCCTTTTGGGGTGTAAGAATTTGGGCATAATCGGTGTGTAATATAAGAATCTTATATGGGTGTGAGGGGTAGATTGAAAAATCCGTCCCGAGGGACACTGTCCGGCATCACGAGGCTTGCCGAGTGATGCCGGACAGTGATCCCGATGGACGGATTTTTCTATCCACCCCTCACACCCATATTGGATTCTTTTTCTTGCATACCTTCCATTTCTATTGCGAATTTTTAATGCTGCTGTCACTTCGGTTACCGACGTCCGCCATTTTGTGATGACACAACAGGAATGTTTAATGACATCACGCATGACGACACCGCGCATGAGGTTGTAATCAATCAGTGCATTTATCAAACACCCGATTATATTCGATTTGGGGTCGGAACACCAGGGTCAGAACATAAATTGCTATCTCAGGGTAAAATCACGGATTTGCTTGTCTGGTGTGCAAGAAATAGCTTTATTTTTAAGGGTCATTGACCTTCTTTAAAGGTCATATACAAAGTATAGAAATCCATTAAATTTAAAAAGACATTGATTCAAGAAATCGAAAGGACGAAAAACGCATCAAATAATCTTTACTAGTTTCCAAGATATTACAATTTGAAATATTTCGTTCAGACGGCCCCGATTAATGTTCATGAGGTATTATATGATGCCATAGATGCAAATTAAATTTTCAAACTTTTGAAATATGAAATATCTTGTGATTTATAGTCCTCAGGAACCGTATCATCACATATTTGAATTATCGAAACTGATCTCAACTGATATGCTAAACCAGTGTTCTCCTATTTTCAATTGCAAACCTTAAATTCAAACTTAAATTATTTTTTAAATACTTTAAATTCCAGTCTCTGTATTTGTAAGTGGATGCAATAATATACAGAACTTGCTGATTTGTTTAAAAAGCTTGTAAAACACTTCCATTAACTAGTTTAAATGATTTAATGAATGAAATGATAGTTTAAAACATTTTTAAAAAATACTTTAAATGTAAATTCAAATTCAATTTTGAATTTTGAAATCAAATTTCTCATTTCTATCCTAAATTATGAACAATATACATAGTAATCAAAGGGCATCAGAAAACTGCCTGTAAGGCAACTGCAAAATGGAAAACATGGTAGTTTAAATTATTTTAAAAAAGTTTAAAGCCACTATGACATCACAGAATCAAAGAAAATTCAAAGGAGGTTTCTCTTAGAGGAAATACGGTATGTATCAAAACTTTAGAACGAATGGGAATTTTAAAATGACCCCCTTTGCGTCTGCTTTCACCCTGCTTCATACTAATTTTATTTAATTCGTTGTAATTTTTAAATAGCCGGGTAGTTAGTGTTGTGCAGTCAATGCATTAAACGCATAGTTCCAGAAGCAAACGATTTGATAACTTTGAGATTGTTACAAGATGGAATAGGAAACCACTCTGGTACTTATGCACATCTAAATTATTTAAGTAGGTATATTGCAAGGCGGTGCGGGTGAAATATTTTAGGTGAAATACGGTAGGCAAAATATGCTGCTCCATGCACAAGTCATGCACATATCATACGATGTATGCATGAGTGGTTTGTGGAGATTTGTTTTTACAATACAGTTGGCTGCTATATGGCTGATTTCTATAAAATTTGCCTAAAAATCGCCAACCGCCAAATTGTGCCATATATAATGTTCATTCCAGTCACGATGTTGTGTGTGTTCGTTTTGACGGGAGTTATAACATTGATTTATAGGGAAGTTTAATCATTTTTTCCCTAGGGGAAATACTATTTTAAGGCAAATCAATTATCTGCTCGAATTTGCTATATGGCTATGATTGTGGACGGTATCTTCACTTTGCCACGATCTTAGCGAGCTAGCACGAGTATGCATGATTGTCCGGTAGTATTCAAGGTATAAATACCCTGAAAAACAAACACTATTCAGCAGCAGGTCAAGTGCGAACAGTTGAACACAACATTGTGGCGGGACAATGAAAGTATATTGAAAGGTATGTTAAATCTATGTTTAGTATTAGTTTTGTATGGACATGCTTGTAGGTTTTGGAGGGGTTTACTTCTAGTATACCCCAACTTTCTGAAGCCTATTCTGGATTCACTTTTGAAGCCTCTGTGGTGTAGTGATTAGGCTACAAGCTTTGCCAGCCAGAGGTCGCAGGATCGATCCAAGGCTTCTCCAGCAGTAGAATGAGTCTTTTAAGCGAGGTCCTGTCTCATTCTGACCCTAGATGTTGGTGAGACGTAAAGTTTGGACACCCGCTCATTCTAGATTCATTTAGGCTTTTAGACCCCTTTTGTAGAATATAATTAATAAACGTCGGGTCACTTGTTTGATCCATAACCTTTTGACTAGCAGTGATTAGAAAACCGTGGTCCCGTCTGTATATGATATTAGGTGTAGAGGGGACGTAAAATTAAGACGGATTCAACCATATCTTCAGCATCAGGACAAACTCTTACAAGTGCCTGTCGGGTTATCCGTGATGATGAACCGTGATGAATTTGATTTTACAAGCATGTTCATTTTGAGTGGAAATAATTTTGTTCAAGAAGAATTACGAGTTCATTGTGTAATGATGCCGTCTCTGTTTGGGAACTCGGTTTGTACATGTATGTACATAAAAAGAACGTGATGATAATAAGTGAGATTATTTGGTCGCCACACGCTATAGCGGCTTGAGTGGCGTGGATGACGTCAGCTGCATCATCAGCGTCACGAGGACGGTTGTGACGTGGTGCCTACCAAATACAGAAAGAATTTACGGCAAACAGTGCTGGTCCTTATGAGACACCAACAAATGTCGTGGAGAATAGATGAAAATCTTCCTGTTTGTAGTTTCTAGCTGTTGTTAATGTAATGAATTTGTGAATAGCTATATTTGTGAGCTGTGTCGCGGAGAAGGATATGAAGTAGAGTTTGTTATGTCTCCTGTAATTGGCGGCTGACAAGGTAGCGCAAAGGCGTGGTCTCTTCAATTGCCTCTTACCTGTGATAATGTAGTGAGCATGAATTTGATGGATATTATGATCAGTAGTAGTGAGCATTAATTGATTTCTTTAGTGCTCAGTAAGGAAACATAAACTTTGAGTATTCTTGTGTCAAGCGCTGGGTGCTGATAATTTGATGCACAGTCAAGTTGAGTTCTGCTGTGCAGTTATTTGTCGCATGCACTGATCAGCATGTGTGTCTGGTCGGCGCATGCGCAATAACGGTATATGCATGAACACATTCTTACTTCTCCGGGAGGGGAATCATGATATAGCATGTACGTTTTGTGAACTGTATCTTAGTCGATTATCGTAATTTGCAGGCACAACGATGTGTGGTGACCTGTTGTTCCCTGCAATATAGGAGCAGGTACTGGTGCGACGCTGTTGGTTTAGTGTCCAGCAAGGGCGGACAGACCCAATAACAGACCGTCGAGACCATATTAGACAGGTCGTGTAAAACAATCTGGAGTCGATTCATTCATATTAAACAGGTCGTGGAAAACAACCGGGAGTCGATTCAAACGAAGAAGTTACCGGGAGTTCAAGTTCGTATTCCATCGATAAATAATATAAATCAACTTGTGGTCGACAACAAGGTCGACAGACTAGTTGACAGCAGTGCGCGAGAGGGGGTTCACCTTAAGTGAACGTGTAATCTGGCCAGTCGCGTTTTTTGTGTTGTTTCTTTTTCTTATTTTGTTGTTGTGTTTGTTATTTGCTTCTGTAGACACTCACGTCACCCCGGTCCGAGCATAAAACATTGTTTTGCCTTCGGGACGGACGTCGTGAGTGGGCTATAGAAGCAAACAAGCAAATTCCAAAGAGAATTTATGTCCACCGCCTTATTTTCATTTGTGAGGTTACAAAATAAGTAAGTTAACCAGGCAGTTACACTCACAATGTACCTACTACATATCCAGTTTCATATTATAGATGGGGAAAAAAACTCTTTAAGTTAAAAATGTGAAAAAAGTGAAAAGAATTATTTTAAGATTCTGTAAAAAGCGAATGCATATCTTCAGACAATAATTCAACCAACTTTTAACTTTTGGAAGGATTGGCATTAAACTGTAGGAGGAGTTGCGCTCACAGGGTACCTGCTACATTATACTCTTTCATACAATTGATGCATGAAAAAAGTCTAAGTTAAAAATGTGAAAAAAAATGAAAAAAAAAAAAATAATAATTAAAGAATTCCGAAACAAAAGCATATGCACAACTTCAAACCATGATAAAGACACCTGTAAAATTTAAGAAGGATCGGTATAAAGCTGTAGAAGCAGTTGCGCTCACAAGGTACATACTACATTATACTCTTTAATAGAATTGATGCATGAAAAAAGTCTAAGGTAAAAATGTGAAAAATGTGAAAAGAATTAATTAAAGAATTCTGAAAAAAGCATATGCACAACTTCAACCTATCATTAAGACACCTGTAAAATTTCAGAAGGATCGGTAAAAAACTGCAGGAGGATTAGCGCTCACAAGGTACCTACTATGAATACGGAACCATGCAAAAAAGTCTAAGTTAAAAATGTGAAAAAAGTGAAAAAAAAAACAAAAAAAAAACAATAATTAAACAATTCTTAAAAAGCATATGCACAACTTCAAACAATGATAAAGACACCTGTAAAATTTCAGAAGGATCGGTATAAAACTGTAGGAGGAGTTGCGCTCACAAGGTACCTACTATGAATTCGGAACCATGAAAAAAAGTCTTAAGTTAAAAATGCGAAAAAATGAACAAAAATAATTAAAGAATTCTGAAAAAAGCATATGCACAATTTCAAACCATGATAAAGACACCTGTATAATTTCAGAACGATCGGTTTAAAACTGTAGGAGAAGTTGCGGTCACAAGGTACCTAGTACAAGCTCGGAACCACGCACCACGCACCACGCATAACGCACCACGCACTATCGGCTAGTAAAATAAACTTTACCCATTGAATACCTGAAACCCGAAGCGGGTACACTGGCAAACAGTGCAGGCCCAAATCAGAACGCGGCGTCTGATCAGGGCCTTCGCTATTTGCAAATTGCAAAAAAGTTCAGTTATTTTCCAAATAAATTTCAAAGATAACACAACCTGCCACCTATAAATTTCGTTATGGACTCCTGTCATATATAAGGAGGAAAATTCCATTTGTTACAAAAAAGTTTAAAAGATCGCCTTTGGAAACAAAGTTCGCCCACACAAGAAATAAAGTCAAACCTCAATTTTCTTTGGCAAGCTAGCTCGTTTCGACCAAGTTGGCCCAATCAGTGACCCCAAACAGCCGAAAAACGTAGCGTCTGATTTAGGATTGCATAGGACGCAACTAGTACAGGAATTTTGTTACACAGCAATTAAAGCCGATCGCCCCTAAAATTTGAACTGGTCTTGTTCGAACCTATGATTGTTTCATATGCCTAGGCAGACATGGTAAAGACCCAAATAAGACGGCCCATAATGACCGCGATCTACACTATTTGGCAGACTTAAGCACATTAATAGTAAGATCAATCTCCTATTTACAACAATGCAACAGTCCAAAGTCAAAGTTGGAAAAGTTTACTTTTAGAAAATTCAGTCAATAACGAAAACACACCTATATAATTTTGACCCCCTTGAACCCTACTTTTAAATAGTTCAACTGGGGTTTACAGGGGTAAACCTTATATTTCTTATTTTTATATTTTGAGCAGAAATAAGAAAACTATCACAATTTATCATCTTAAAACTTTCGTATTTTCGGCGATAATGTTTACAATGTTTTGTATAGGCGTGTTTTCGTAATAAATTCCAGGAGACTGTCTTAGTTCTATCAACGGGATGAAATTTTCTACAAGAGACGTAGATAACGACATCAAGGAGGCGTACAACTGTGCTGAAAAATTTACAGGGGCCTGGTGGTACAGTAGATGTCACTGCGCATGTCTTAATGGAAGATACCTACAGGGGTATGCGTCTTATGCGGATGGAATCAATTGGAGATGGTGGAAGGGATATAACTATTCCTTGAAGAAGACGGAAATGAAGATAAGGAGAATATAAGAATCTTATATGGATGTGAGGGGTGGATGGAAAAATCCTTCCTGACGGACACTGTCCGGCATCACGAAGCTTGTCGAGTGATGCGGGACAGTGATCCAGAGGGACGGAGATTTCTATCCACCCCTCACACCCATATTGGAGCCTTTTTCTTGCATAACGCGGATTTTTATTGTTGCAGTCACTTCAAGTTACCAACGTCCGCCATATTGTGTTGACACTGCAGGAATGTTTAGTGACGTCACGCAACGTGCTGTGACGTCAACCTTAACGACGGCGCATACGAGGTCGTAGTCAACATAAATTTCTGTCCCAGGGTAAAATCACGGATTTCCTTTTGGTGTGCAATATATTAAATCAGTGACAGGGTTTCTCTAATTAGAATATTTTGGGACGAATGTTTGTTAACTGACAAAATGTAACAACTCTGCACCGTCTACGGCGTTATTGTCCACGTGATCATCATTGACCAATTAAGATCAACCTTGTGCAAGTTAAACTAATGTTTTATAAACACAGCACAATGCAAACAAAGCATGAAAGTTGTTTTCAATACTGAATTGATACACCCGTACATTACGAAAACACGCCTATACAAAGGCATTGTAAATTTTACCTCCGAAATAACGAAAATTTTATGATGAAACAAATGTAATATTTTTCTTATTTCTGCTCAAACAATAGATTGTGGGTACTCGTTAGAACTGCCCCATCAAGGCGGTTCTAACGAGTACCCACAATCTATATTTTAGAGCAGAAATAAGAAAAAAATAAGTTTTTCACGTGTCAACCCCAATTTTACAATATAAAAGTGCGGTTCAAGGGCGTCAAATAAATCATTACGATAACACACCCGTACGCAAAAGTGCATTGTTTACATCCCCAAAAATGGTCAATTTTCTGAAGAAAATTTGTGATATTTTTCTTATTTATACTCATAACATAGGTTATGGGTACTCGTTAGAACCGCCTCATTGAGGCGGTTCTAACGAGTACCCACAACCTATGTCTAGGAGCTGAAATAAGGATGATAATGTATACCCCCGTAAACCCCAGTTTTCTCTATATAAAGTGGGGTGTAAGGGGGTGTTTATTTCACGGACTTGTTCACGTGATGATAGGCGTGTTTTCGTGATGCATAATTGGAATAAAGTGAACCCTGTTTGTACCGACATAACAAAAGATAAGGTAAATATTTTGTGATAACTGAAGTTAAGTTTTTGTTAATTTTCTATAAAAAGCCTATGTTGTGGGTATTCATTACAACCGCCTCGCCAACACTGTTCTAATGAGTACCCACAACATAAAAAGGAAAGCTATCCTTCAATTATCACAAAATACTTACCTTATCTGATATTACAATTTGAAGTGTGAAATATTTCGTTCAGACGGCCTTATTAATATTCATGAGGTATTATATGATGCCATAGATGCACATTAAAATTTTAAATTTTTAAAATATGAAATATCTTGTGATTTATAGTCCTCAGGAACCGTATCATCACATATTTGAATTATCGAAACTGATCTCAACTGATATGCTAAACCAGTGTTCTCCTATTTTCAATTGCAAACCTTAAATTCAAACTTTAATTATTTTTTAAAATACTTTAAATTCCAGTTTCTGTATTTGTAAGTGGATGCAATAATGTACAGAACTTGCTGATCTGTTAAAAAGGCTTGTAAAAACACTTCGATTAACTAGTTTAACTGAATATTTGAATGAAATGGTAGTTTAAAACATTTAAAAAAAAATACTTTAAATGTAAATTCAAATGCAATTTTGAATTTCGAAATCAAATTTCTCATTTCTATCCTAAATTATGAACAATATACATAGTAATCAAAGGGCATCAGAAAACTGCCTTAGGCAACTGCAAAATGGAAAACATGGTAGTTTAAATTATTTTTAAAAAGTTTAAAGCCACTATGACATCACAGAATCAAAGCAAATTCAAAGGAGGTTTCTCTTAGAGGAAATACGGTATGTATCAAAACTTTAGAACGAATGGGAATTTTAAAATGACCCCCTTTGCGTCTGCTTTCACCCTGCTTCATACTAATTTTATTTAATTCGTTGTAATTTTTAAATAGCCGGGTAGTTAGTGTTGTGCAGTCAATGCATTAAACGCATAGTTCCAGAAGCAAACGATTTGATAACTTTGAGACTGTTACAAGATGGAATAGGAAACCACTCTGGTACTTATGCACATCTAAATTATTTAAGTAGGTATATGGCAAGGCGGTGCGGGTGAAATATTTTAGGTGAAATACGGTAGGCAAAATATGCTGCTCCATGCACAAGTCATGCACATATCATACGATGTATGCATGAGTGGTTTGTGGAGATTTGTTTTTACAATACAGTTGGCTGCTATATGGTTGATTTCTATAAAATTTGCCTAAAAATCGCCAACCGCCAAATTGTGCCATATATAATGTTCATTCCAGTCACGATGTTGTGTGTGTTCGTTTTGACGGGAGTTATAACATTGATTTATAGGGAAGTTTAATCATTTTTTCCCCAGGGGAAATACTATTTTAAGGCAAATCAATTATCTGCTCGAATTTGCTATATGGCTATGATTGTGGACGGTATCTTCACTTTGCCACGATCTTAGCGAGCTAGCACGAGTATGCATGATTTTCCGGTAGTATTCAAGGTATAAATACCCTGAAAAACAAACACTATTCAGCAGCAGGTCAAGTGCGAACAGTTGAACACAACATTGTGGCGGGACAATGAAAGTATATTGAAAGGTATGTTAAATCTATGTTTAGTATCATTTTTGTATGGACATGCTTGTAGGTTTTGGAGGGGTTTACTTCTAGTATACCCAAACTTTCTGAAGCCTATTCTGGATTCACTTTTGAAGCCTCTGTGGTGTAGTGATTAGGCTACAAGCCTTGCCAGCCAGAGGTCGCAGGATCGATCCAAGGCTTCTCCAGCAGTAGAATGAGTCTTTTAAGCGAGTTCCTGTCTCATTCTGACCCTAGATGTTGGTGAGACGTAAAGTTTGGACACCCGCTCATTCTAGATTCATTTAGGCTTTTAGACCCCTTTTGTAGAATATAATTAATAAACGTCGGGTCACTTGTTTGATCCATAACCTTTTGACTAGCAGTGGTTAGAAAACCGTGGTCCCGTCTGTATATGATATTAGGTGTAGAGGGGACGTAAAATTAAGACGGATTCAACCATATCTTCAGCATCAGTGCAAACTCTTACAAGTGCCTGTCGGGTTATCCGTGATGATGAACCGTGATGAATTTGATTTTACAAGCATGTTCATTTTGAGTGGAAATAATTTTGTTCAAGAAGAATTACGAGTTCATTGTGTAATGATGCCGTCTCTGTTTTAGAACTCGGTTTGTACATGTATGTACATAAAAAGAACGTGATGATAATAAGTGAGAGTATTTGGTCGCCACACGCTATAGCGGCCTGAGTGGCGTGGATGACGTCAGCTGCATCATCAGCGTCACGAGGACGGTTGTGACGTGGTGCCTACCAAATACAGAAAGAATTTACGGCAAACAGTGCTGGTCCTTATGAGACACCAACAAATGTCGTGGAGAATAGATGAAAATCTTCCTGTTTGTAGTTTCTAGCTGTTGTTAATGTAATGAATTGTGAATAGCTATATTTGTGAGCTGTGTCGCGGAGAAGGATATGAAGTAGAGTTTGTTATGTCTCCTGTAATTGGCGGCTGACAAGGTAGCGCAAAGGCGTGGTCTCTTCAATTGCCTCTTACCTGTGATAATGTAGTGAGCATGAATTTGATGGATATTATGCTCAGTAGTAGTGAGCATTAATTGATTTCTTTAGTGCTCAGTAAGGAAACAAACTTTGAGTATTCTTGTGTCAAGCGCTGGGTGCTGATAATTTGATGCACAGTCAAGTTGAGTTCTGCTGTGCAGTTATTTGTCGCATGCACTGATCAGCCTGTGTGTCTGGTCGGCGCATGCGCAATAACGGTATATGCATGAACACATTCTTACTTCTCCGGGAGGGGAATCATGATATAGCATGTACGTTTTTGAACTGTATCTTAGTCGATTATCGTAATTTGCAGGCACAACGATGTGTGGTGACCTGTTGCTCCCTGCAATATAGGAGCAGGTACTGGTGCGACGCTGTTGGTTTAGTGTCCTTGCAAGGGCGGACAGACCCAATAACAGACCGTCGAGACCATATTAGACAGGTCGTGTAAAACAATCTGGAGTCGATTCATTCATATTAAACAGGTCGTGGAAAACAACCTGGAGTCGATTCAAACGAAAAAGTTACCGGGAGTTCAAGTTCGTATTCCATCGATAAATAATATAAATCAACTTGTGGTCGACAACAAGGTCGACAGACTAGTTGACAGCAGTGCGCGAGAGGGGGTTCACCTTAAGTGAACGTGTAATCTGGCCAGTCCCGTTTTTGTGTTGTTTCTTTTTCTTATTTTGTTGTTGTGTTTGTTATTTGCTTCTGTAGACACTCACGGCACCCCGGTCCGAGCATAAAACATTCTTTTGCCCCCGGGACGGACGTCGTGAGTGGGCTATAGAAGTAAACAAGCAAATTCCAAAGAGAATTTATGTCCCCCGCCTTATTTTCATTTGTGAGGTTAAAAAATAAGTAAGTTAACCAAGCAGTTACACTCACAATGTACCTACTACATATCCAGTTTCATATTATAGATGGGGAAAAAAAACTCTTAAGTTAAAAATGTGAAAAAAAGTGAAAAGAATTATTTTAAGATTCTGTAAAAAGCGAATGCATATCTTCAGACAATAATTCAACCAACTTTTAACTTTTGAAGGATTGGCATTAAACTGTAGGAGGAGTTGCGCTCACAGGGTACCTGCTACATTATACTCTTCCATAGAATTGATGCATGAAAAAAGTCTAAGTTAAAAATGTGAAAAAATTGAAAAAAAAAAAAATAATAATTAAAGAATTCTGAAACAAAAGCATATGCACAACTTCAAACCATGATAAAGACACCTGTAAAATTTAAGAAGGATCGGTATAAAGCTGTAGAAGCAGTTGCGCTCACAAGGTACATACTACATTATACTCTTTAATAGAATTGATGCATGAAAAAAGTCTTAGGTAAAAATGTAAAAAATGTAAAAAGAATTAATTAAAGAATTCTGAAAAAAGCATATGCACAACTTCAACCTATCATTAAGACACCTGTAAAATTTCAGAAGGATCGGTATGAAACTGCAGGAGGATTAGCGCTCACAAGGTACCTACTATGAATTCGGAACCATGCAAAAAAGTCTAAGTTAAAAATGTGAAAAAAAAAACAATAATTAAACAATTCTGAAAAAGCATATGCACAACTTCAAACCATGATAAAGACACCTGTAAAATTTCAGAAGGATCGGTATAAAACTGTAGGAGGAGTTGCGCTCACAACGTACCTACTATGAATTCGGAACCATGAAAAAAAGTCTAAGTTAAAAATGTGAAAAAATAAACAAAATTAATTAAAGAATTCTGAAAAAAACATATGCACAATTTCAAACCATGATAAAGACACCTGTAAAATTTCAGAACGATCGGTTTAAAACTGTAGGAGGAGTTGCGCTCACAAGGTACCTAGTACAAGCTCGGAACCACGCACAACGCACCACGCACCACGCATAACGCACCACGCACTATCGGCTAGTAAAATAAACTTTACCCATTGAATACCTGAAACCCAAAGCGGGTACACTGGCAAACAGTGCAGGCCCAAATCAGAACGCGGCGTCTGATCAGGGCCTTCGCTATTTGCAAATTGCAAAAAGTTCAGCTATTTTCCAAATAAATTTCAAAGATAACACAACCTGCCACCTATAAATTTCGTTATGGACTCCTGTCATATATAAGGAGGAAAATTCCATTTGTTACAAAAAAGTTTAAAAGATCGCCTTTGGAAACAAAGTTCGCCCACACAAGAAATAAAGTCAAACCTCAATTTTCTTTGGCAAGCTAGCTCGTTTCGACCAAGTTGGCACAATCAGTGACCCCAAACAGCCGAAAAACGTAGCGTCTGATTTAGGATTGCATAGGACGCAACTAGTACAGAAATTTTGTTACACAGCAATTAAAGCCGATCGCCCCTAAAATTTGAACTGGACTTGTTCGAACCTATGATTGTTTCATATGCCTAGGCAGACATGGTAAAGACCCAAATAAGACGGCCCATAATGACCGCGATCTACACTATTTGGCAGACTTAAGCACATTAATAATAAGATCAATCTCCTATTTACAACAATGCAACGGTCCAAAGTCAAAGTTGGAAAAGTTTACTTTTAGAAAATTCAGTCAATAACGAAAACACACCTATATAATTTCGACCCCCTTGAACCCTACTTTTATATAGTTCAACTGGGGTTTACAGGGGTAAACCCTATATTTCTTATTTCTATATTTTGAGCAGAAATAAGAAAACTATCACAATTTTTCATCGTAAAACTTTCGTATTTTCGGCGATAATGTTTACAATAATTTGTATAGGCGTGTTTTCGTAATAAATTCCAGGAGACTGTCTTAGTTCTATCAACGGAATGAAATTTTCTACAAGAGACGTAGATAACGACATCAAGGAGGCGTACAACTGTGCTGAAAAATTTACAGGGGCCTGGTGGTACAGTAGATGTCACTGCGCATGTCTTAATGGAAGATACCTACAGGGGTATGCGTCTTATGCGGATGGAATCAATTGGAGATGGTGGAAGGGATATAATTATTCCTTGAAGAAGACGGAAATGAAGATAAGGAGAATATAAGAATCTTATATGGATGTGAGGGGTGGATGGAAAAATCCGTCCAGACGGACACTGTCCGGCATCACGAAGCTTGTCGAGTGATGCAGAACAGTGATCCCGAGGGACGGATTTTTCTATCCACCCCTCACACCCATATTGGAGCCTTTTTCTTGCATAACGCGGATTTTTAGTGTTGCAGTCACTTCAAGTTACCAACGTCCGCCATATTGTGTTGACACTCCAGGAATGTTTAGTGACGTCACGCAACGTGCTGTGACGTCAACCTAAACGACGGCGCATACGAGGTCGTAATCAATCGGTGCATTTATCAAACACGCGATTATATTCGATTTTGGGTCGGAACACCAGGGTCAGAAAATACATTTCTGTCCCAGGCTAAAATCACGGATTTCCTTTTGGTGTGCAAGAATATAAAATCAGTGACAGGGTTTCTCTTATTAGAATATTTTGGGACGAATGTTTGTTAACTGACAAAATGTAACAACTCTGCACCGTCTACGGCGTTATTGTCCACGTGATCATCATTGACCAATTAAAATTAACCTTGTGAAATTAAACTAATGTTTTATAAACACAGCACAATGCAAACAAAGCATGAAAGTTGTTTTCAATACTGAATTGATACACCCGTACATTACGAAAACACGCCTATACAAATGCATTGTAAATTTTACCTCCGAAATAACGAAAATTTTATGATGAAAAAAATGTTATATTTTTCTTATTTCTGCTCAACTAAAGATTGTGGGTACTCGTTAGAACTGCCTCATCGAGGCGGTTCTAACGAATACCCACAATCTATATTTTAGAACGGAGATAAGAAAAGATAAGTTTTTCACGTGTAAACCCCAATTTTACAATATAAAAGTGCGGTTCAAGGGCGTCAAATAAATCATTACGATTACACACCCGTGCGCAAAAGTGCATTTTTTACATCCCCAAAAATGGTCAATTTTCTGAAGAAAATTTGTGATATTTTTCTTATTTATACTCATAACATAGGTTATGGGTACTCGTTAGAACCGCCTCATTGAGGCGGTTCTAACGAGTACCCACAACCTATGTCTAGGAGCTGAAATAAGGATGATAATGTATACCCCCGTAAACCCCAGTTTTCTCTATATAAAGTGGGGTGTAAGGGGGTGTTTATTTCACGGACTTGTTCACGTGATGATAGGCGTGTTTTCGCGATGTATATCTGGAATAAAGTCAACCCTTGTTTGTACCGACATAACACAAGATAAGGTAAATATTTTGTGATAACTGAAGTAAAGTTTTTGTTAATTTTCTATAAAAAGCCTATGTTGTGTGTATTCATTACAACCGCCTCGCCAAGGCTGTTCTAATGAGTACCCACAACATAAAAAGGAAATCTATCCTTCAATTATCACAAAATACTTACCTTATCTGTTATAGTTTCAAAACGCAGTGAGACGTGATTGGACTTTTAATTTTTGACTATAGTCTGTGATTTAGGTAAGTCGCCTTCAGTTGGGATTTTACATTGGGAGATATAGTTTTACTGAGATTCTTACTATATCATACTGACCACTTGGCCACGACTTCTACATAATGACACTATCAAAAAATTTATTTATAATTTTAAAATCCTGTGAAAATAGAAATCCGAAACCTGCCTCCCCTAAAACATGGAATAGTCTTGCCACGCTTGAACGTTGAACTCTCAAAGGTCGCTGATAAACTATACTATGATACAGACATTCGATAAAACAACAAAACTCGTTGTAACGATCATTCCAATAGAATTTATCCTTAGCTCAAGGCTATTACGCAAACACGCCTATACAAATACATTGCCACCTTTATCGCCGAAAATATGAAAATTTTATGATAAAAATTGTGATATTTTTCTTATTTCTACTCCAAATATATATTGTGGGCACTCGTTAGAACCGCCTCATCGAGGCGGTTCTAGCGAGTACCTACAATCTATATTTTAGAGTAGAAATAAGAAAAATAAGGTATACCCCCGGAAACCCCAGTTTTACTATATAAAAGTGGGGTTCAACGGGGTCAAAATTATATAGGCGTGTTTTCGTGATGCTTAGCCTTGGTTCAGATCGGCGCACGAATCCCTCAGGTTAAAACGCCTGTGGCTTATCAATACGCATGAAGTATTCTTGTAATTTAATACTCAAAGTGAGTGAGTGAGTGAGTTTTAGTTTTACGTCCCACCAACAGCTAAGGTCATACGGAGACGGGACCTCGGTTTAAAGACTCATCTGAAAGTCTGGAGAAGCCCGGGATCGATCCTGCGATCCCTGGTTTACAAGGCGAGTAGCGTAACCACTGCACCACGGAGGCTTCTTAATTAATACTCAAAGAAACAAAGGTTAATGATATGTGTCAAAACCGCCTCGACGAGGCGGTTCTAACAAATGGCTATAGCATTTGTTTCTTGGAGTCATTAACCAATTTTGTACCGGAAACTTCAAAAGGGGTACCCTGGCAAACAGTGCAGGCCTATGGGGCGCCGTTTTAATATTTAATCCGTTTTTATAGATATTCATAAATCGAATTATGGATATCCATAATTCGATTTATGGATATCCATAAATCAGCCGAATAATGGATATACATAATCCGAATCATGGATATCCATAAATCGTATTATGGATATCCCTAAATCGATTTATGGATATCCATAATTCAGATCGATTTATGAATATCCATAATTCGATTTATGAATATCCATAATTCAGATCGATTTTATGGATATCCATAATTCGAATTATGGATAACCATAAATCACCGCCAAAGCATTGGGATTAATGATTTCTCCCTAAGATACGTGGTGGTTTATTGTAAAAATATTCAAAATCTTCAAAGTCTTCATCATCGTTGGAAGATGATGGCCAGTCAAAGGGACCTCTCTGCTATGCAGCCTTTTCAGCCCATAAATAAAAATCAAAAATGAGTTCCTTTAAGAGCAATAAAAACATTCATAAGAAAGAAGATGGGTCATACCACGTAGTTTCGGCTAATAAAGCCTCATCAGTGACCCTGTAATGATCCGACAACGAATGCCAGAGGAAACATATTGCAATTATGCGAATTTCGAATAGGCAGTCGATTCAAAGACTGATATAAATCAAAATGGGGTCCAAATAATTAAAAACATGTCTAGAATATGAGTCTAAACATATAATTTATTTCTGATTTCTCAGAATATTCACGTTGATCTCAAAGGACCAAAAGTAAAATATAAACTGCACTATGGTTGATGTACGGGGAGACGTTTTACGGCCGCCACACAACACAACACCAGCTGCAGTGAAGGCAAATAAAAATAAAAAATGAGTTCCTTTAAGAGCAATAAAAACATTCATAAGAAAGAAGATGGGTCATACTACGTAGTTTCTGCTAACAAAGCCTCATCAGTGACCCTGTAATGATCCGACAACGAATGCCAGAGGAAACATACTGCAATTTTGCGAATTTCGAATAGGCAGTCGATTCAAAGACTGATATGAATCAAAATGGTGTCCAAATAATTAAAAACCTGTCTAGAATATGAGTCTAAACATATAATTTATTTCTGAGGCTTCCAAAGCAACGGACGCCATACGCTGAACGCCCGCTGTAGCGTGAGATCTTTAAACCCGTGAGAACCTTGATACCAAGGTATATCTGCGCAAGCGCAAGAAGGCCGTGAGAAATTTCATCCATTTCCTGTTGGCCCTTGCCCCTTACAGCGGCGTATATTATTTTCATATTTAAGCTGGAAAACTAAGATTGTAGGTACTCGTTAGAACCGTCTCGGCGAGGCGATTCTAACGAGTACCTACAATCTATGTTTTCCAGCGGAAATATAAAAAATATCAGAATATTTTATCTAAAAATTTGATGGTAAAATTTCAATATATTTGTAATGGGCGTGTTCTCGCAATTAATACTTTTAAAAAACAAGTTCTGTGGAAATTTTAAAATTATTTTTCTTACTTAATGGATGGGAACACTGTAGCATAAGACTGATCTCAAATATAAGTGCCCTTTTACAATAATAATAATAATAATAATAATAATAATAATAATAATAATAATAAAATAACACTTATAATAAATAATAATGATTATATTAGTCAAAATCCGAGGCTTGGAGAAACAAGTGACACTCTTACCTTTTCAGGTCTACGGTGTATTCCTAGCTTCCAAAGGATATTGAACCCTTCATGGAATTTAAATTTTAGGTATATACCAAGGTGATTAATATGTGTGATTTATGGTTTGACATTTCCTGTTGTCCCCATGCTTATCAAAACACACGGACTAATTTTCACACCTTTCTGCTTATATGGGGTAATAATGCCTAATGTTAACCAAACAGGTTTTCTCTTAACCGTTTCAGTAAACACACACACACACACACACACACACACACACACAAAACACGGAAGTATTTACCGAACCCACTGCTCACTATCAACCAATCAAAATCGACCCCACCAATCGGGGCTTGAAGAAACAGATGGGCTGCATGGTGGCTAGGTAGGCAGGTAGGTAGGTATGTAGGTAGGGTGAATGGTCTGGTGGACATGTAAGTAGGTAGGTAAGTAGGCTTACTTTTAACTTCTTTCTTCGACGTTTTTTGTTTGTTTTGTTTGATTTTAGGTTTAATGTCCCCGTCAACACTGTATAGGTCATTTTGTAGACGTTGCTTCCAATTTTTTGGGACTTTTAGCCGACATTGGGATGAAATGACATCTCAAGCCCTGTCGCCCAATGAAACCAATTGGGTTTATAAGTATGGACGGGCCGACTCGCACTTTGCTTGGGCAGGTTTAGATCCTCAAAGCGGTTTACCAGTACTCGTGTGCGGTCAGTTTCAGCTTTGCGTGGAAGCATTATGCAGTCCATCTATTTCTTCAAGCCCGAGTGGGCGGGGGCCAACCTTCGACGTTGTAGGTAGGTAGGAAGTTAGGTAGATAAATTTTGTTTGTTTGTTTGATTTGAGGTTTAACGCCCCCCGTCATCACGGTACATGTCATTTTGGAGACGTTGCTTTCATTTTTGTGTGACTTATGCCCGACACTGAGATCAAATGACATCTCATGCCCCCTCTCCTAATGAAATCTATAGGGTTTATAAGCATGAACGGTCCGACTCCGACCGCTTTGCCTGGGCAGGCTTAGAGCCTCTATGCGGTTTACCAGTACTCGTGTGCGGTCGGTTTCAGCTCTGCGCGGAGACATCATGTAGCTCATATATTTCTTGAAGCCCCGATGGGCGGGGGCGACAGGTAGGTAGAGTGCAGGTATGCATGTAGGTAGGTATATCTCGAAAACACGCCTATTCAAATATATTGACAAAATTTTACAACCAAAAACGAAATTTTTCAGATAAAATTCTTGATATTTTTTCCTATTTCTGCACAAAACATAGATTGTGGGTACTCGTTGGAACCGCCTCGGCGCGTCGGTTCTTACGAGTACCCATAATCTATGTTTTTGAGCAGAAATAAGAAAATAATAACTATCCCTGTAAACCCAAGTTTTACTATCTAAAAGTGGGGTTTAAGGGTATCAAAATTATACAGGCGTGTTTGCGTGATGAGGTAGGAATGGAAGGTTTTGGCTGGTGGCGATGGGTAGGTAGGTAGATCTATAGGAAATCGTAGGTAGGATCGTAGATATGTATATTTTGCTAGGTAGGTAAGCAGGCAGGAATATAGGTAAGTAGGTATTGTGTACGTATATCGATAGGAAGGTATGTAGACATATAGGTAGGAAGGAATGTAACTAAGTAGGTATGTTTTTGCTTGAATTTGGGGTTTAATGTCCCCGTCAACACTATTTAGGTCATTTTGGAGACGTTGCTTCCAATTGTGTGGGACCTTTACCCGACAGTGAGATGAAATAGCAGCTCCAGCCCTGCCGCCCAATGAAACCAAAAGGCTTTGGACGGACTGACTCATACCACTTTGCCTGGGCAAGCTTTGTCCTTCTTAGCGGTTTACCAGCACTCATGTGAGTTCATGTCAGCCTGCGTGGAAGCACCATGCAGTCTATCTATTTATCCAAGCCCCGATTGACGGGGGCGACTAAGTCGGTATGTACGTAGTTAGGTTGGTAGGTAGGTATGCAGTCCGGCCCCGCCCCCGGCTTGAAGAAAAAGATGGACTGCATGGTAGCTAGGTAGGCAGGTAGGAACGTAGGTAGGGAAATGACCTGGTGGCTTCGTGGCTCGGTGGGTAGGTAGATAGGCAGGTACGGACGGACGAGGAAAGTGGGTAGGTAGGTAGGTAGGTAGGTAGGTAGGGGAAATCACGGACAAAATTCCCCCCGGACATAACCCCCCCCCACCCCCCGGACAAAATCCCCCTTTTTGTAAAGGCGGACAAAATCCCCCCCCCCAAACATTTGTTCAGTTGGACAAAATCGCCCTGGACAAAATCCCCCCGGTCATAATCCCCCCTGCTGCTTATAAAAGCGGACAATATCCCCCATACCTCCGCAGGCACAATTACTGATTTTCGAAAGTGAGTCTGTATATACATGTGTCATTTTGAAAAACGGCAGATTCCAAATCAGATTTGGTGCAATACTATCAAAGCTATATTGGTGCTCATGTAAAAGTTATTGCAACAAGCAGGTAGCACTGCATAAGTACAAAAGGTGGCAAAATATAGAACATAAATCATCAATGAAAAATTCTAACAATGAATAAGAACATTACAAATGAAACAAACACAGTTCTTTAGTAGGTACTACAAGCAAAGATTGACACATTTCTGCTCAAAATTGTAGGTATATAGTGGAAGGATAATCAACTGGACCAATTTAGAGCAAGGGTGATTTTGTCTGGGAGGGATTATGTCCGGGGGGATTTTGTCCGACCTGACATACAGCGAGGGTGATTTTGTCCGGGGGGGGGGGGATTTTGTCCAGGGGGATTTTGTCCGCCTTTACAAAAAGGGGGGATTTTGTCCGGAGGGATTATGTCCGGGGGGGGGGATTTTGTCCGGCTACCAGGTAGGGGAGGTAGGTAGGTAGGAAGGCAGGTAGTTATAGGTAGGAATGACAGGTTTGGGTTGGTGGTGAGGAAAGTTGGTAGGTGGGTAGGTAGGTAGGTAGGTAGGTAGGTAGGTAGGTAGGTAGGTAGGTAGGTAGGTAGGTAGGTAGGTAGGTAGGTAGGTAGGTGGGTACGTACGTACGTAGGAATGCAGTTAGGTATGTAGGTAGGTAGATGCGGGATGGTAATGTGGTAGGAAGGTAGGTAGGTAGCGTGGTACAGAGGGAGGAGGGCCGTAGGTAGGTAGGATCGTAGGTAGCTAGGGTCGTAGGTATGTGAGTAAGTGAGTGTTTGAGTTTCACGTCCCACCAACAGCTAAGGTCATACGGGGACGGGCCTCGGTTTAAAGACTCATCCGAAAGTCTGGAGAAGCCCGGGATCGATCGTAGGTATGTATGTTTTGGTAAGTAGGCAGGTTGATATGCGAGTGAGTGAGTGAGTGTTTGAGTTTTACGTCTCACTACAGCTAAGGTCATACGGAGACGGGACCTCGGTTTAAAGACTCATCCGAAAGTCTAGGTTGGTATGCAGGTACGTATGTAGGTGTGGGATGGTTATAATGTAGGTAGGTTGGTGTGGGATGGTGATGATGTAGGTAGGTAGGTAAGTAGGTAGGACGGTCGTAGGTAGGATCGTAGGTAGGTAGGATCGTAGTTATATATGTTTTGGTAGGTAGGAATGTAGGTAAGTGGGTATGGACGTACGTATGTCGATAGGAGATAGGTGTATAGATAGGTAGGTAGGAATGTAGCTAAGTAGGTAGATTGGTAGGTAGGTAGAGTTGTAGAGTGGCTAAGTATAAATAGATAGGTGAGTAGGTCCGGACTGACGACCGGACGGACAGCCAGACAGACAGACATACATTAATTTTCTAATTTCGAACTTCTTATTTCTAACTTCTATTTTTTTATTCTTTCCGCTAACTTCAAACCTTCTGTCTTCTAAATTTGTGGTGCGGTAGGTAAGAATGTTGACAGGCATGCCGGTAGATAGATAGGTAGGTAGGATCGTACGTAAAATAGAAGTGAAGGCAATGATCTGGAATCAATACAATTAACCCACAGACCCTGATGGAAAGATCAATAGCAGAAAGCCAAAAGGACAGTTACTTTCCTACACAATTGTCAATTGGCCAGCCAAAACAAAATAATATAAGCGGTACACACAGTCAAAGACAAGCCATAACAAAAGTAAACCGCGACAGAAGAACCGCCTAGGAACGGTCAGTGAAACGAACTCCAATGGGGGAGTGGCAGGGGGTTGGGGGAAGGGGCTTGAATCGATTTTACGTGGTCACAGTCCTCGCCCTTAGTTCCGTCGCGATTCAGACCAATAATTTGTTCAGTCTGCATAAAGGCCTCCTAACACATCAGTGCAGCATCTCCGGGAACACAAAAATCAAACCACAGCGACGAAACAACGGTAAGGACTCGACAGCAAGAGTTTGTCACTCAGTTTTACGCCCTACCTACGGAGATGGGACCTCGGTTAAAAGACTCACCCGAACGTCTGTGAAACCCGGGATCGAATATGTGACCCCAGGCCTAAGAGGCCAGTAACAGAATCACTATACCACAGGGGCTTCTTTTCGTATGGGAACGGACGGTCAGACATACATTTACTTATTTCTACATACCTACATAAGTACCCTATTGGTTTCATAAGGCGGTAGGACTTGAGATGTCATTTCATCTCAATGTCGAGTAAAAATCCAACAGATTGTTCGCAATTGGTCGCAATGTCTCCAAAATGACTTTCACAGTGTTGACGGGGACTTTAAACCTCAAGTCAAACAAGCAAACAAACAAACACCTACCTGACTTCCCACCAAGACACCCCCTTACCTGCCTACCTAAATCTATCCCGCCCATTGGGACTTGAAGAACTAGAATGGCTGCATGATTCCCTACCACACCTTAGTAGTGGTAAACCGCAAAAAATCTGCCCAGGCGAGTGATGCGAGTCGGACCGTCCATGAATGAAAACCATATTGGTTTCATTGGGCGGCAGGTCTTGAGATGTCTTTTCATCTCAAAATTAGGTCCCACGAAATTGGAAGCATCGTCTCCAAATCATATATAGTATTGACGGGGACGTTAAACCTCAAATCAAACCTACCTACCTACCTACCGACCCACCAAGACACATCTCCTTACCTACCTATTTAAATCTACCCCGCCCATCGGGACTTGAAGAAATGGATGGGCTGCATGATGCCCGACCGCACATGAGTACTGGTAAACCGCTTAAGCCTGCCCAGGCAAAGTGATGCGAGTCGGACCGTCCATGCATATAAACCCTATTAGTTTCATTGGGCAGCAGGTTTTGAGATGCCATGTTAACTCAAAGTCGGTTCCCATGAAATTGGAAGCATCGTCTCCGAATGACCTATATAGTATTGACGGGGACGTTTAACCTCAAACCCAACCTATATACCTACCCAGCCGCTGCATCTACCTACCTATCTAGCCACCAAACTACCTACCTACTTACTTACCTACCTAAACAACGTCAAAGCAGAAGTTAAAAGTACGACGTCAGCTTGCCCCCGCCCATCGGGCCGTGAAGAAATAGATGGGCTGCATGATGCTTCCACGCAGAGCTGAAACCTACCGCACACGAGTACTGGTAAAAAGCTTAGAGGATCTAAGTCTGGCCAGGCAAAGCGGTGCGAGTCGGACCGTCTATGGTCATAAACCCTATTGGTTTCATTAGGCAACAGGGCTTGAGATGTCATTTCATCTCAATGTCGCGAAAAATTGGCAGCAACGTCTCCAAAATGACCTTTTACAGTGTTGACGGGGACGTTAAACCTCACATCAAACAAAACAAACAAGAAATGTCCCTACAGTTTTTTTTTATTTTATTCTTATTTTTTTTTTTTTTTTTGTAATTTGATAATCAACACCACTATGAATACCGACCATTTCGACCCTAAGTCCAGTCGCCCTGAGTGATCTCGGGCGTTGCAGTTTGGCTTTGGTCAAGTCGGATCCCAATATAAGTTCAGCTTGACAGACTTGTCTTTAATCAAGATAATATCCTTCCACATTCTATAGTATATGTTTGTCATTGGGCCCCCGTCAATCGGGGCTAAGTGAATAAATAAATAAATAAAATCACAGTTTCTAATTTCCTTAGATAGGCGCTCCAGCAGAAAATTAAAGTTAAATGAATGTGCCAGCATAATTTATCATTTAATATACTAAGAGAGGTTCGATACCCCAATCTCTTATAGAGTTATCGTATTACAGTTCTCACGGCTGAATTATCTCACACCCATCCGTAAGGGATTTCAGCCACTTCCGGTTCGACTGAAGAATCTCACGGGATCAATAATCTCACGCTACACCGCCATGTGTGCAGTTAAATATCGGAACCAGTGCTCTGTGTGTGTGTGTGTGTGTGTGTGTGTGTGTGTGTGTGTGTGTGTGCGTGCGTGCGTGCGTGCGTGCGTGCGTGTGTGTGTGTGTGTGTGTGTGTGTGTGTGTGTGTGTGTGTGTGTGTGTGTGTGTGTGAATTCGGTTTTAACGTCGCTTTCAACAATTTTTCAGTCATATCACGACGGTGTCTGGTTGCGACAGGGTGCTCAATGCTCCCTTTTAAAGTGCTGCCTCACTGAAGTATCATTTCCCAGACACATTACATGATACCACACCCAGTCACATTATCCTGACACCGGGTCGACTAGTCCTAGCTCTATCCCGTAAATCTGAGTGCCAAGCGAGGAGCAGCTAGTACCATTTTTAACGACTTTGGTATGTCGCGGCCCGGGATCGAACCCGTGACCTCCCGTTCCCCGGAGCGGACGGAACCAGTCGTAAGATCCGGAAATTCCGACCAACGCATCCGGTCCCTCTGGAATCACCTCTATGAGGACTACATACCTAAGGACACTGAAAGTCGGGGTACCAGGCAGATTTAGATATATCTCCTGGCCCCCGCCCATTGAGGCTTTGAGAAATGGATTTGGCTGCGCAGGCCTCGGTAGCTCAGTCGGATGCGCGTCTGACTGGTGATCAGGAGAAAGTGGGTTCGATACCTGCCGGGGTCGGCAACTTTCATTCTTGGAGATTGATCATGAAATATTTGCTACGGTCATTTTTTCCCTTCCGCTGATTCAAGAAGGGCAGTTGTCAGTTTCTGGCGAAAGAATCTGCACTGTACTGGTTAACCGCTGACGTATAGGCCTGCCCAGGAAAAGTGTGGATAGGTAATCTGACCAGCTAAAAAATGGCCTAAAATATTGTTGTCCGGGCCGTTAAACCCCAACACAAACAAACAAACAAAGATTTGGCTGCATGACCTGGGAGTACTGGTAAACCGTTTAGAAGGTCTAAGCCTGTCCAAACGAAGTCGTACGAGTCGACAGCGATTGAGATATCATTTCATCTCAATGAATGCTTAATGCCCAACTTAATTGGAAGCAACGTCTCCAAAATGAAATAGTATTGAAGGGGACGTTAAACCTCAAATCATACAAAAATATCGCTCCTACACCATAGGCCACCACCTAGCATACCCTACATTACCTCCACATCCATCCCGGCTTTACACACCTAAATCGGAATCCTGACGGGAATAGTCGAGATTTTTATTTTTATTTTTATTTATTTTTTTTTTTTTTTGGCAACGGGAGCAGTCATTATTCATTAGGTTTATTTGCGATTTATGGATACCCATATTTCGATCTGAATTAAAGGATATCCATAAATCGATTTATGGATATCCATAATTCGATTTATGGATATCCATAAATCAGCCGAATAATGGATATCCATAATTCGATTTATTGATATCAATAAATCGAATAATGGATATTCATTATTCGATTTATGGATATCATTAATTCAGTTCGATTTATGGATATCCATAATTCGAATTATGGATATCCATAATTCGCAATATGGATATCCATAAATAATTATGGATATCCATAAATAATAATGAATATCCATAATAAGAATTATGGATATCCATAATTCGAATTATGGATATCCATAAATAATTATGGATATATATAAATACGGATTAAATAGTAAAAAGGCGCCCCAAACAGGCCCAGATCAGACGCCGCAAAACGCGGCGTCTGATCAGGGCTACACTGTTTGCAAAAAGTTCAGCTATTTTCCAGAAAAAAATTTAAAGAAAACACAACCCGACACCCCTAAATTTGAAATGGCATCCAACCATATATAAGGAGGAAGATTCCATTTGGTACAAAAAGGGTTAAGGGGAGAAGGCCCTGTATTATCTAAAATACTCCATATTTCGATTCTTTATAACGAAAATTCTTTATAACGGCATACTGTTAGGGAACATATACTGTCGTTATAACGCGGTTTCCCTGTCTTGATGAAGCCTTCGTGGTGTAGTGCTGTTCTCCCTGTAAACCAGGAGTCGCAGGATCGATCCCGGGCTTCTCCAGACTTTCGAATGAGTCTTTAAACCGAGGTCCCGTCTCCGTATGACCTTAGCTGTTGGTGAGATGTAAAACTCAACAATCAAACACTCACTCCTCTGTATTGACATATACTGAAAATCCAGATTAGACGCTGCACAATTTGCTTAAAGAACAGAACTATTTCCTAGCCTGATTCTCTGTCTCTGGTCGGGCCCGCCGGAAACCAACTGTTGGCTTTCTTTTGTTTCAGCATTTCGGTTATTTCTAGCTGGTGAGTCCTCAGCGTTGTTTCGTCTCTCTATTCATTTGGGGCCAGTTGTTCAAAACTAACGACGTCGTTAGTTAACGTATCGTTAAAACTTTGATCATTAAATATGGCAAATATGCTGAAATTTTTGCTGAAAAATTGTGAGCAGCTTTTGCTGACGCAAAAGCTGCTCACATTTTTTCCAGCAAAAATACCAAAATTTACGATATTGTACTTGCTAGAAGAGTTAACAATATGACCACTAACGAGCTCGTTAAGCTAACGATGCTTTGAACAACTGGCCCCAGATTTTTATATTCTAGGAGATGTTGCATTGGTGAGTTAGAAACCCTCCATGTGGACTAAACATTTGTTTATGTCTAAATCACGACATAACCAAGGGCGAGGGCCGGCCTCGGTAGTTCAGTCGGATGCGTGTCTGACTGGTGATCATGAGGACCCGGGTTTGATACCTAGCGGCCACCAAAGGGAAAGAAACACAAACATGAAACAACTAGACCCCAATTGAAACATCAATAGCGGAAAGCCAAAAGGACAGCTACTTTCCCACAAAATGGCCAATTGGCTATCCAAAACAAAATAATATAAGCGATACAACATCTCCATGAACACAAAAATCAAACAACCACAGAGATGAAACAACAGTGAGGACTGGACAGCAAGAAACCACTGAAATGCTGGAGCAATAGAAGATCAACAGTTAGACTCCGATGGGCCCAACCGGAGACAGAGCATTAAGCACCAACCAACATTAAATACAGTTAGATACTCTATAATTCTCAGTAAGCCTTTACGTTGGAACCGTCAAATAATCTGAGGCCTGACCCACCGGCGTGCAATTAAAGAGGGAAGCAAAGTTGTCAACCGTGACCGGGTTAACTACCATGCATGCAGTCTGTCGTATAACATTTATGTTGTATCCTATCTTTTTATATCGAAGAATGATTTTACGAAATTGGGTGCTGAAGCCTTGAAATTTCTTTGCAGTATAACAAATACATTTGTTCACCTATGCAATATTTGCACATGTGCAGGTCTACTTTCGTATGTAAATTGGCGCATGTGTACATTAGTTAATGTTATCTCCTAATACGTCGACTTTCGTAAACTTCTCGTGAATTTTCGGCATCAGGTGAATAGCGGCCAATTTACCGAACTCTTTGTATTGTATAACAATATCGCCATCTTTGGAACACGACGAAGATAAATATATGAATTCAGACGGGTGTGGAATTATGGAGATTCACGGTTTGTAAAGTGTCGAGTATCGAGTCAAAAATGTCGAGTATCGAGTTGAAATTGTCGAGTATCGAGTTGAAATTGTCGAGTATCGAGTCAAAAATGTCGAGTATCGAGTTGAAATTGTCGAGTATCAAGTCAAAAATGTCGAGTATCGAGTTGAAATAGTCTAGTATCGAGTCAAAAATGTCCAGTATCGAGTCAAAAATGTCGAGTATCGAGTCAAAATGTCGAGTATCGAGTCAAAAATGTCGAGTATCGAGTCGAAAATGTCGAGTATCGAGTCAAAAATGTCGAGTATCGAGTTGAAATTGTCGAGTATCGAGTTAACATTGTCGAGTATCGAGTAAAGTTGGTCAAAATCTCAGGCTTCTAGATCAAATTTTAAGTTATATACACTTGTACAAGTCTCCTACTCAGTACGTTTATTATCTTTTTCTGTTTGTCCTTTTCCCTCCTAGTTCTTTTTTATGTTTTTTTTTTTTTTTTGGCTTGATTTAGGCGTATTCCGCATCTATTAAAGAGGGAACAAATATGAGACTGAGCATCAGTCTAAAGCAGATTGAACCACATGAATATTCCCAAGAAAATATAGGTATGGATGTTGATAATTAATTGGTTTGTACCAAATGGAATCTTCCTCCTTTTATATAGGGTGAGTCCATTTCAAAATTGGAGGTGTCAGGTTTTGTTTTCTTCAAAATTTATTTGGAAATTGGCTGAACGTTTAACAAACATTGTAGGCCTTGATCAGATGCAGCGTTCTGCGGCATCTCATCTGGGCCTGCACTGTTTGCCAACTACCTGTTTTGGGGTTTCAGTACAAAATGGGTTAAATCTCTGCTTCACCAAAAGCTACAGACTGATCCCCAGCTATCTAAATGTTAAGCTAAGTCATTTCAGAGAAATATCCATTAATCTGACTTTTATTGTCTGTTAAGGGGTTAATTTATGTTGTTCTCCTGGTCAGGTTGTAACTGATGTCAATGGCATTCATTTTGCAAGATAGTTTGCTTTGAAATCCAAAGAGCCTGCTCCCAACAAAATTAATAAATACCAACGCACGTGTCTGGACAAACAGTGCCGATCCAGATCCACAAAGATATGAATTCTATGACATTCACCCAACATCTTTTGGACCCTATACGATGCGGTTTGGCAACTAAGTTAAAGTTTTAGGGTAATTTATTTTTTTTGTTTTAGTTGTAAGATCCATCCATTGCAGAACTTGACCTTTCACATGTGACCCAGGCAAGGCTCAAACCATAGCAGTGAGAGACCTGATGATTAAGAGTCAGTACTCTTATCCACTAGGCCATGGAGGCCCATGTTTTAGGGTGATTACAGAAATGATATACAGTCGAACTTCAATGGCTCGAACACCTTTGGGATCTCAAAAATCTTTTCGAGACAGGGGTAGTTCGAGCCACTGAGGGTTACTGTCAGGAGGCATAACAAGATACTTTTAGACATCTTCCCGTTGTTCTATAATGAAAATGTATGCTGTGTGTACTCATTAGAATCGCCTCATCGTACATTTGCAAGATAAAAGACTAAAATCTCCTTAATTATCCCCCACTATTTCTTATGTAGAGGGTTTCGCTAGGGACTCAAGAATGGGTTCGACGCATCCATGGTGAACGAGCCATCGGTGTTCGAGCCATCGAAGTTCTACTGTATCTGAGTCAGTGCAACTGAGTGCATTGTATCCCTATCCCGCCGACATTCCCTATTTGGGTCACACTTGTACATAACGATAGCACAACCTTGTGCATAGAGCATTTAACATATTTTGAAAACTGTTGCTTTCCTGGTTAACATTTGTGATACGGTATTTGTCTTATTTATACTCAAAACACGGGTTAATGATGCTCATTAGAACCACCTCAAGGCGGTTCCAACTAGTACCCACAACCTATATTTTGGAACAGAAATAAGAAAATAATGTATACCCCTGTACACTCCAGTTTTCTCATATAAACTGGGGTTTAGAGGGCTATTCATTACACAGACTTGATATCATGGTGAAAAATGTTGTGCAAAATAGCTAAAACGATCCCACTCCGATGAACAAAATGGCCACAAGAGCTAAAAAAAAAGAAAAAACATTGTAAATTTGCATCAAATGCGAACTCCTCCTAAACCCTTGGGTCAATTGGATTCAAACTTCACAGGAATGTTGCCAAGGTGACTCCCTACCAAAATAGCTAAATTGTTCCGCTCTGCCGAACAAGATGGCTACCATCGCTAAAGATAGAAAAAATGACAACTTCTGTTGTACCCTTGGGCCAATTTCATTCAAACTTTGTAGGAATGTTGCTTACTAGATGACCCTATACCAATATAGTTGCAATGATCTCGCTCCGATGAACAAAATCGCAGCCAGAGCTAAAAATAGAAAAAAACATTGTAAATTTGCTTCAAACGCAAACTTCTCCTAAAACCTTAGGCCAATTTGAGCCAAACTTCACAGGAATGTTGCCTAGGTGACACCCTGCCAAAATAGCTAAGATTGTTCTGCTCTGACAAACAAGATGGCCAACAGAGCTAGAATAGAATTTACTTGAGACAGTGACACTCAGTCGAGCGAATCAGGGCCCAGAGGGCCCTCTTGTATATAAGTAGACTGGGGATGAAAGCTCGGACGAGTTTAAAAACTGGCAAGGTCAGAGCATTAATCATAGTGTTATGTCCCCTTGATTGCTGAAAATGTCTATTTTTGACCTTGTCATCAATTTTGATTGGATCTTCCTGAAACTTATATACAAGTCAGTCAGGTTTAAAAGCTTGGATGAGTTATCGGTCAATTACCCACGGAGTTATGACCCCTACTTTACTGAAAAATGCTTATTTTTTTACCTGGTCACCACTGTAGCCACTTCAGTTTTGATCGGATCTTCTTGAAACTTACAAACAAGTAAGTCAGGGATAAAGGCTCGGACGAGTTCGAAAACTGGCTAGGTCGGCCTATCTTTCATAGAGTTACGTCCCCCACGATTATTGAAAATGACTATTTTTGACCTTGTCATCACCGTAGCCCCTTCAGTTTTCATCGGATCTTTTTTTTAAGTATACATGTAAGTAAGTAGGGATAAAACCTCGTCTGAGTTAAAACGAAATGGTGAGGTCAGCCTATATTTCAGAGTGTTATGTCCCCCTTGATTACAGAAAGTTCCTATCTTTGACCTTGTCATCACCATAGCCCCTTCAATTTCTATTCGAACGTCTTGAAACTAAAATGTAATTAATTCCGGGATATATGCTTGAATCAATAAGAAAACTGATGAGGCCCCGGCAGAGCCATTTTTGGTCCCAGGGCTATAATTTGAACAATCTTGGTCAAGGTCCACCATATGAAGCTTCATTCCAAATATCAAAGAACTGAGTCTTCTCGTTTCAGACAAGAAGGTTTATAAATATTTTCCCTATATAAGTCTATGTAAAACCTGTGGGGCCCCGGTGCGGGGGTATTTTTGGCCCAATGGCAATAATTTGAACAATCTTGATATAGGTGTACTAGACAAAGCTTCATATCAAATATCAAGGACCTGAGCCTTCTGGTTTCAGAGAAAAAGATTTATAAAAAATTTCCCTATATAAGTCTATGTAAAACCTGTGGGGACGCCGGCGCGGAGGCATTTTCGGCCCAATGGCTATAATTTGAACAATCTTTATTGATGACCACTAGACAAAGCTTCATATCAAATATCAAAGACCTGGGCCTTCTGATTTCAGAGAAGAAGATTTTTTAAGATTTTCCCTATATACATGTAAGTCTATGTAAACCAAAGGCCCCCGGAGCAGGGGCATTTTTGACCCCAGGGCTTTTGTTTGAACAGTCTTGATAGAGGTCCACTAGATGAAGCTTCACAACAAATATCAAAGACCTGGGCCTTGCTGTTTCGGAGAAGAAGATTTTTAAAGATTTCCCCTATGTAAGTCTATGTAAAACCAAAGGGCCCCGGGGCGGTGGCCTAAATTTTCTTTGCCCCAGGGCTATAATTTGAACAATCTTGATAGAGGTCCACAAGATGAAGCTTCACACCAATTATTAAAGACCTGGGCCTTGCGGTTTCAGAGAAGATTTTTAAGGTTTTTCCTATATAAGTCAATGTAAAACCAAAGGTCCCTGTTTGTTTTGTTTGTTTGATTTGAGGTTTAACGTCCCCGTCAACACTGTAAAGGTCATTTTGGAGACGTTGCTTCCAATTTTTTGGGACTTTTACCCGACATTGAGATGAAATGACATCTCAAGCCCTGTCGCCCAATAAAACCAATAGGGTTTATTAGCATGGACGGTCCGCCTCGCACCGCGGTTCCTGGACAGGCTTAGATCCTCTAAGCGGTTTACCAGTAGTAGTGTGCTGGTGGGGTTCAGCTCTGCGTGGAAGCACCGTGCAGCCCATATATTTCTTCAAGCCCCTATGGGCGGGGGCGTCAAAGGTCCCTTGGAAGAGCATTTTTGATGCAAGGGCTATAATTTGAACAATCTTGGTAGATGTACACGTGATGAAGCTACACACCAAATATCAAAGACCTGGGCCATGCTGTTTCAGAGGAGAAGATTTTTCAAAGACATTTCCTGTGTAAGTCAATGTCAAACCAAAGGGCCCCAGGGCAGGGGCACTTTTGACCCCAGGGCTATAATTTGAACAAACTTGATAGAGGTCCATTAGATGAAGCTTCACACAAATTATCAAAGACCTGGGACTTGCGGTTTCAGAGAACAAGATTTTTAAAGATATTTCCTATAAAAGTCTCTGTAAACTGAACCAAAGGGTCCCTGGGTGGAAACATTTTTTAGCCCCAGGGCTATAATTTAAACATCTTGGTAGAGGTCTACTAGATGAAGCTTCATACCAAATAACAATGATTTGGGCCATGCAGATTTTTTTAGGTTTTCAGTGAAAAAATCCATTTTATTAACCTCAGTAGCACTTCCAAGATGGGAAATCTTCTCTCAACTGATCCTCTGGTCATCTTGTGGTTCCAGCACTCCATTTGGGCTATCAGCAACTCATTATTGTTTTGGTGTAAAAGCTATTAATTATCCAGTAAATGGGCTGCATTTGTTAGGGCAGCATATATAATGTCCATTTACATCAACTTTGGCATCCAGTGTTTGTTTTAGTTCATTTTGATGCTAGGCACATCAGTTGGGAATTAATTACAAGATTTAATGTTTCAAGACACCCAAATATTGTTTATCTGTAAGGGGAAAATTGTTGCTTTGCCCATTTTGTACCAAAAGGAATCTTCAACCATATACAGAATAAGTCCATTTCAAAATTTAGGGGTGTCATGTTGTGTTTTCTTCAAAAACTACTTGGAAATTTGCTGGAAATTTTGCAAAGCATTACGAAAACACGCCTATACAAATACATTATAATTCTTACCACCGAAAAATGACAATTTTCAGAACTAACGAGTACCCACAATCTATGTTTTTGAGCAGAAATAAGAAAAATAATTTATACCCCTGCAAACCCTAGTTTTACTATATAAAACTAGGGTTTAAGGGGGTCAAATTTTTATAGGTGTGTTTTCGTGATGAGTGAAGGTCGTTCTGCCTCTTCTGATCTGGGCCTGCACTGTTTGCTTACTAATTACTGTTTTGGTGTTTCCTGTACAAAAAGGGTTAAATGAACAGTAAAAAAGAGGAAAAATAAAAATGTCAGTGTAGATGTGTTGCATACTAAATTTATAAATATTTGGTATATTAGGGATAGACCACTTTAGGACCACTGTTGCCCTAGTTCAGCAAAATTAGCTTGTTAAAATGATGACATATTTAAGGATAAAACAAAAACAAGTCATTATTTTTGAGTCATTGCTTATTCAAATAAGACGACTCACATACCTGCAAAGTCATGCTGCAGAATTATGTTAATGTTAACTCGATACTCGACAATTTCAACTCGATACTCGACAATTTTGACTCGATACTCGACTTTTTTAACTCGATACTCGACAATTTTGACTCGATACTCGACTTTTTGGACTCGATACTCGACAATTTTGACTCGATACTCGACTTTTTTAACTCGATACTCAACAATTTTGACTCGATACTCGACTTTTTTGACTCGATACTCGACAATTTCAACTCGATACTCGACTTTTTTAACTCGATACTCGACAATTTTGACTCGATACTCGACAATTTTGACTCGATACTTGATACTCGACAAAAAGAAACCCTCGGAATTATGTTAATAGAGTTCACCAGTCTTAGGTCAATTTGTTCGAACTATAATTAAAAGTGTATCAATAAAATAGTTGTTATTTATTTCTTTGTTTACCTTCCCCTCTTAGAACACTTACATAGAATAACAATTGCACCCAAGGACGAATCGTCTCGATTATGATATGTCTCCAGGACGAAACGTCCCGTTACCTCAATAGTAAGGTCTCTTACCCTCACTCGCAACGTCATCGATATTTTTATTGGTCTCACCTTGTTTATTTTTAACTTTGGTACGACTGTTATTCTAAACCAGAACAATGTATATTTGCCATACCGTAAACTTTTTTATCATATGACGTCGCGTCTGAGAGTGTTATAACGCCATGTAATATTTTCGATAATCCACTAGTGGATTAAATATGCAAATTAGGTAGATACGTCCCGTAACGTTACATGTACGACGTCCTTAACGACGTCTTGTTTACTAACGGCGGAATATTGACATTTTTGTAAACAATCAAGAATAAAATGCATTTTAAATGTCATATGATAAATAGAATCTTGTATTCGTGCTAAAATATTATTGAATTTATTAAACGTGTTGAGGAAAAGGGATAAAATGCTCTCCAAAGCCTCGCATTTTATCCCTTTTCCTCAACACGTTTAATAAATTCAAAAATACATGAACACTCATGTAAGATCCTCTATAAACCATATTGTACCGAAGGGAATCTTCCACCTTAGACTAGAAACAAAAGGTAAAACAGAAGTGGAGGCAATGATCAGGAAAGGCCACACTCAAAGCACGCAGCCATCTCAAGTCACCTAAAGGAAGTAAGTGACATGGAGGTACACATAAAAACAGAAGAAACTCGAAACAACGGCACAAAAGCACATAAACAAATAAGACCGCATTGGTACGGTCAGTAGTAAAACTACATGGTGGTGGGGGCGGGAAGTGCGAGGGGGCTTCATCTACGGAATTTATTAAATTTCACCCCTCACCCTCCGTGCCATTGCAGTATCAAAAATAATGACAATAGCAAATTGATCCGCATAAGGGCTTTCTAGGTCAACAGTGAGTAAAAGTAAAATACACAACAAAACGGTCATGTATAGATTAATACTATGATCATGAATCAGGGTTGTTAACTCGACAACAATCCGACGTTAGAGCAGAAGAAAACCACAAGTTAGATCACAGAGGGTCGAACCAAGGAAATCAAAGCTCCACTCCTCTGTCTAGCACACCGCCGTGCAACCGAAGAGCGAATCAAAGGTGTCCGTTGTAAAAGGGTCGACAACCAAACACGCGCTGTGTCGCATGACATCCATGTCTTGTTGTTGTTAATTTTTATGTTATTTTATTGTATTTCCCAACACTTTTCTGGGAATGACAAGAAAAATTATCACTACCTAGTATTCTTCTGAATTTATCTTCATAAAATTCAGGTTCTGACAGTCCCTGTTGCAGAAGTGTCTTCAACGAAATAATGTCATAATGTCGTCGACAAAATTTGAACATGTTTTACGCAGTTTATGATACCGATAGCCTTGATTTAGAAGTGTTCTTTTTCTGTTAATTTCTGTTACCATCATAAAAGTCGTCAACATGACAACAGGCTCCAGCAAAAAGAACAAATTGTGACATTTAAGCCCCTTGGGACGTCACCATGTAAGAAAAGAAATTTTACAATTCCAGAATTAAAATCATCTCTTTTATCGTAACTTTTGGAAGAGGCACAGAGAGAGTCAAAAGTGAATCCAAAACCGGGCTTCAGAGTCATCCGCCTTATTTAAGTGCAATTCTTTCGGATAAATTCGACTAACCATTTGATCAAAATAAAGTTAGTTAATGCATGTATTTAAAAGATCATCCAGCTATTGAGAGGAAGAGTTAAACGCCTCAATAGCATCGGTTTGTTTATTCTTAGAAAGGGACAATATGAATTCTTTTTCACAACAAAACAGAAACAAATCTGTAAACGAGGAGCACAGTTTGCATCCACCGGAATACCAACTACTTGTGCATAGCACAATAAAAGTGAAGACAATGATCAGGAAAAGATACAATTAACCCACACCTCCAACCAGAGACATAAACGGGAAAGAAAAACAAAGATGAAATGACTAGACCGTAATGGAACATCAATAACAGAAAGCCAATAGGAAAGTTGCATTTCCACAAA
Organism: Lucinisca nassula; assembly: GCA_963580285.1. Classification (NCBI taxonomy): domain Eukaryota; kingdom Metazoa; phylum Mollusca; class Bivalvia; order Lucinida; family Lucinidae; genus Lucinisca; species Lucinisca nassula. The sequence continues at coordinate 108,877,598 of OY757024.1, forward strand.
ATGGCCAATTTGCTATCCAAAACAAAACGATACAAGCGACACACATTCAAAGATGAACTATAAAAAATAAATAAACCGCGACAGAATAGCCGCCTTGGAACGGTATGTCGGCTTAGTGATACCAGCTCAGTAACTAACAAGGCTGCCTATTCAGATATAGGCAAGCCAGTACGAACAAGACTCAGAGACGTGCAAAACTCATGGCTCAGCAACAAGGCTGATGAAATTCAGTCCTTTGCACACAGAAAGAATAGGAAGTAGTTCTTGGATGCACTTAAGACAGCTTATGATCCCCAGAGCTCGGGAACCACCCCTCTCTTCAGGGCAGATGGAACTAATCTTCTGACTGATAAAGAGGCTATCTTGAAAAGATGCGCTGAGCCTTTTTATTGTGTTCTTAATCGGTCCTCCTCTATCAATGATGATGCTATCAACGGATTACCACAAGTTGAATGTAAGCTGCTGCTCGACAAGTTCCCAGCCGTTACTGAAACAGGGAAAGCAATAAAACAGGCGACAGAACAAGATGCATTACCTGCTGAGATTTACAATTCAGGAGGTACTCCAGTTGAAAAGGAGATGATAGAGTTTATTTCACATTATGTGGAGAAAAGAAGCTTTCTCTCCAGAATTCAAGGATGTGTCAATTATCCACCTCATTAAACGGAAAGGGAACCCTCAGATGTGTGACAATCACCGTGGCATTTCTTTATTGTCAGTTGCCGGGGTAGTCATTGCAAGAAACCTACTTAACCGACTGAACGAACACCTTGAAAATTCAAGGCTTGCACCAGAAAGCAAGTGTTGGTTTAGGAGAGACAGAGGAACAATAGGCATGATCTTCACAGCAAGGCAGCTGCAAGAGAAATGCCAGGAACATAACATGGACCTATACATGACCTTTGTTGACCTCACAAAAGCATCTGACACAGTCAGCCTTAAGGGCCTTTGGAAGATCATGGTGAAGTTTGGATGTCCAACCGACCAATGGTGAGACGATGGTATGCTTGCACGGGCCCAAAATGATGGTTATTTTTTTTTATCCATTCCCTGTGAAAAACGGTGTCAAGCAAGGCTGTGTGTTAGCCCCAACACTGTTCAGCATGATGTTTTCTGCCATGCTCACAGATGCTTTCCAGGATGGTGACAATGACATACCTATTAGGTATCGCTTTGATGGGAAGCTTTGCAATCTCATAAGGCTGCAAGCCAAATCCAAGGTGCAGACAGAGGTGCTAGATGAGTTCCTCTTTGCAGATGACATGGCAAAATGTGCTCCAATAGAAGAGAAGATGCAAAAAGGAATATATCAAGCATCTGACTCCTGTGATAGCTATGATCTCACAATCAGCATAAAAAGACTGATGAAGACCATCAGCCACCACCTGGCAAGCCTTACAAAGAGCCCAAGATCACAGTGAAATGTCAAAGATTGCAAGTGGTAGACAAATTCACCTACTTTGAGAGCACACTGTCAAGAGCCGTACACATTGATGATGAAGCCAATGTCTGGATTGCGAAAGCAAGTGTAGCATTCGGCCGACAATATGGTAGTTTCTGAGATCGAAGTGGAATCAACCATAGTGCGGTTTATATTTTACTTTTGGTCCTTTGAGATCAGCGTGAATATTCTGAGAAATCAGAAATAAATTATTAGTTTAGACTCAAATTCTAAACAGGTTTTTAATTATTTGGACCTCATTTTGATTTATATCAGTCTTTGAATCGACTGCCTATTCGAAATTCGCAAAATTGCAGTATGCTTCCCCTGGCTTTCGTTGCCGGATCATTACAGGGTCACTGATGAGGCTTTATTAGCCAAAACTACGTAGTATGACCCATCTTCTTTCTTCTGAATATTTTCATTGCTCTTAAAGGAACTCATTTTTGATTTTTATTAGCCTTCACTGCAGCTGGTGTTGTGCCGTGTGACGGCCGTAAAACGTCTCCCCGTACATCAACCATAGTGCGGTTTATATTTAACTTTTGGTCCTTTGAGATCAGCGTGAATATTCTGAGAAATCATAAATAAATTATTAGTTTAGACTCAAATTCTAGACAGGTTTTTAATTATTTGGACCTCATTTTGATTTATATCAGTCTTTGAATCGACTGCCTATTCGAAATTCGCAAAACTGCAGTATGCTTCCTCTGGCTTTCGTTGCCGGATCATTACAGGGTCACTGATGAGGCTTTATTAGCCGAAATTACGTAGTATGACCCATCTTCTTTCTTATGAATATTTTCATTGCTCTTAAAGGAACTCATTTTTGTTTTTTATTGGTACAAAACTGAAAGTCCGCTGCCAACACTATTGTATGCATTTGAAACATAGACCGTTTACCAACGGCACGCCAAAAGACTGAATCACTTCCAAACAATCTGTCTTATAAAACTCTTAAAGATTAAGTGGCAAGACAGGATTTTAGACATGGAAGTCCTGCAATGGGCAGGGTTGCAAAGTGTACGAGTACATACTCTTCTTAAATTAGCACTGTTAAGATGAACAGGCCATGTTTCCAGAATGCCTGGGGAACTTTTGCCGAAGAAAATTCTCTATGTAAAACTAGAAATGGACAAGCGCGCCCAAGTCGGCCAGAAGAAGCACTATAAGGACCCTCAAAGCCACCCTCAAGGACTTCAACATTCCAACAGAGTCATGGGAACAAATAACACAGGACAGAGCAAAGTGGCGAGGTCTCATCTGAAGAGATGCCAGTGAATACGAGGCAAAACGAATCAGTGAAGCTGAGCAGAAACGCGCATAGCGCAAAGCCAGAGCTATGGCATCACCAAAAGAGCTGTCTTCCTCTAGCAATAGAGAGTTCAGAGCCAGAATCGGTCTCAACAGCCATCTTGGAACACTCAAACATTAACATTTCTTAAATATGATTACGATTGTTCACTGTCGGGGATTTAAAATTCGTAGCACCCGTATTTAAGGAGTTTAATGGACCTTACTTCCTCACACTTAACTATGATATGAATTTATTTAGCGGTCTCTCAGTATCTTGAAAATGGAGTTAGAAAATCAAACAAGTGGGGTAAAAGGCATAAATAGGGGAGATAAATGTTCGTACCCTCTTTTCTCATTTAAGCATCCAAACAATACCAAACGACATCTCCTCTGAAACTACAAGGAAAAGACAGGATTTTCTGGCTCTGTTGCAGCTTATGACATCATAGTTGATATTTGCAATAAGCTTAATGATCCTGGGACCATAAGATTAAAATTTTTTTATTTTGTCTAAAACTACTCGGCTAACTGATACCAAATTACATATGCTGCATCAGTGTGGCCGAGAAATCAATGTTTGTTAGACGGATCTGTGTGAACGTCATATCAATATATGGCCAAAAGTGGTTTTAAATTCTGCATCTCCAGAAATACTAGACCTTGGTATGTAGCATTTTGGACTCCGGCCCTGCTAAAATTGTTCAAAATTGACCAAAATGAATGCGACGGCAAAGAAACACAAAAACAAAAATGGTTGATTTCAAAATAATGTGGCAGCAATGGTCCTGGGATTGGCCCCTACTAAACCTTTATGGTCTGTTAAAATAGATGGCCACCAGGAGGGCGGAGGCTGGGCGATTTATGCCCACATGAGCTCTGGTGAGCGTAGTATCCCATGAGCCGCTTAATTCTTTATAATTTTGCGTTCAGGGCATTTATTGAAAGCCGCTTAAGCTTGATGGCAAGCGAAAACCATATTTAATTGGCATTGTCATGATACAGCAGCCACAGTTTTGTGCGTTACTGATTGCGCTGGTTTGGTTATCTTTTGTTGCTTAGCTGCATTTTCCAGCCTTCATAAACAATTAATTGATGATCAGTGGTAGTTTGTTATGAGGTTACCATGACAGCAATACCCCTGAAAGACGACACTATTCAGTGAAGATAACAGCGTGGCCCTATTTCAATTTTTAGCTCCACTGGCCGAAGGCCAGCGGGGCTATTGTCATGGCCCTGTGTCCGTCGTGCGTCAGTGCGTCCGTGCGTCCGTGCGTTAACTTTTTCTTTAAACATCTTCTCCTCCTAAACTACTGGGCCAATTGTAACCAAACTTCACAGGAATGTTCCTTACATAGTCCTCTTCTAAATTCCTTCAAAGCATTTTGTTACACCCAGAACTCTGGTTGCCATGGCAACAAAACCAAAAAAAAAAATAAAAATCTTTAAAAATCTTCTCCTCCAAAACCACCTGTTGGATTTCATTTTTATTTTGCATGACTGTTCCTTGGGTTGACCTCTTTCAGATTCCTTGAAGAAATTTTGATCCGACAAAAAACATGGCCGCCATGGGCGGGGCTTGTTTTCCCTATTTAACATATAGTGTAATGCTAAAACATCTTCTCCTCCTAAACTATTGGGCCCATTGTAACCAAACTTCACAGGAATGTTCCTTACTTAGTCCTCTTCTAAATTCCTTCATAGAATTTTGTTATACCCAGAACTCTGGTTGCCATGGCAACAAAACAACACAAAATATTAAAAATCTTTAAAAATCTTCTCCTCCAAAACCACCTGTTGGATTTCATTTTTATTTTGCATGAATGTTCCTTGGGTGGACCCCTTTCAGATTCCTTGAAGAAATTTTGATCCGACAAAAAAACATGGCCGCCATGGGCGGGGCTTATTTTCCCTATTTAACATATAGTGTAATGCTAAAACATCTTCTCCTCCTAAACTACTGGGCCAATTGTAACCAAACTTCACAGGAATGTTCCTTACTTAGTCCTCTTCTAAGTTCCTTCAAAGAATTTTGTTACACCCAGAACTCTGGTTGCCATGGCAACAAAACCACACAAAAAATTAAAAATCTTTAAACATCTTCTCCTCCAAACCCACCTGTTGGATTTCATTATCCCCCCGCACAACATAGTTGTGAGGGGGGGATATAGCATTTGTTCCGTACGTACGTACGTAAGTACGTACTTTTGTCATCGCTCTAGCGCCACGTACGTACGTACTTTTGTAATCGCTCTAGCGCAACGTACGTACGTACGTACTTTTGTCATCGCTCTAGCGCCTACATTTCTTGACCGATTTTAATATAACTTCACACAAACGTTCCTTACGACAATATCTGGAGCAAGATCGACTTTCAAGGTCATGACCTCAAGGTCAATGTCACTCTGGCTATTTTTTGAAAAACTTTGTCATGGCTCTAGCGCCTATATTTCTCCCCCAATTTCAATATAACTTCAAACAAATGATCCTTATAAAAATATCTCGAGCGAGTTGGACTTTCAAGGTCATGACCTCAAGGTCAAGGTCACTGTGGCTATTTTTAGAAAAAAACATTGTCATCGCTCTAGCGCTTACATTTCTTCACCAATTTCAATATAACTTCACACAAATGATCCTTATAAAAATATCTTGAGCGAGTTCCACTTTCAAGGTCATGGCTTCAAGGTCAAGGTCACAGTGGCTATTTTTAGAAAAACTTTGTCATCGCTCTAGATCCTACATTTTTTCACATATTTCAATATAACTTCACACAAATGTTCCTTATGACAATATCTTGAGCGAATTGGACTTTCAAGGTCATGACCTCAAGGTCAAGGTCACTGTGGCTATTTTTAGAAAAACATTTTCATCGCTCTAGCGCCTACATTTCTTCACCAATTTCAATATAACTTCACACAAATGTTCCTTATAAAAATATCTCAAGCGAGTTCGACTTTCCAACTCATGGCCTGAAGGTCAGGGTCACTGTGGCTATTTTTAGAAAAAACTTTGTCATCGCTCTATCGCCTATATTTCTTCACTGATTTCAATATAACTTCACACAAATGTTCCTTATGACAATATCTCAAGCGGGTTCGACTATCAATGTCAAGGCCTCAAGGTCAAGGTCAAGGTCACTGTGGCTATTTTTTAGAAAAACTTTGTCATCGCTCTAGCGTTTACATTTCTTCACCAGTTTCAATATAACTTCCTACAAATGTTCCTTATGACAATATCTCTTGCGAGTTCCATTTTCAAGGTCAAGGTCACTGTGTCTATTTTTAGAAAAACTTCGTCATCCCTGTAGCGCTTACATTTCTTCATCGATTTCAATATAACTTCACACAAATGTTCCTTGTGACAATATCTCACCATTCCGACTTTCAAGGTCAAGGTCACTGTGGCTATTTTTAGAAAACTTTGTTATCGCTCTAGCGCCTACATTTCTTCACTGATTTCAATATAACTTCACACAAATGTTGCTTATGACAATACCTCGAACGAGTTTGACTTTCAAGGTCAAGGTCACTGTGGCTATTTTTAGAAAAACTTTGTCATTGCTCTAGCACTTACATTTTTTTCACCAATTTCAATATTACTTCACACAAATGTTCCTTATAACAATATCTCTAGTGAGTCCCACTTTCAAGGTCAAGGTCACTGTGGCTATTTTTAGAAAAACTTTGTCATGGCTCTAGCGCTTACATTTCTTCATCCATTTCAATATAACTTCACACAAATGTTCCTTATGACAATACCTCACAGCGAGTTTGACTTTCAAGGTCAAGGTCACTGTGGCTATTTTTAGAAAAACTTTGTCATTGCTCTAGTGACTACATTTTTTCACAAATTTCAATATAACTTCACACAAATGTTCCTTATGACAATATCTCGAGCTATTTAGACTTTCCAGGTCAAGGTCACTGTGGCTATTTTTAGAAAAACTTTGTCATCGCTCTAGCGCCTACATTTAATGATGGATTGTTATAGAACTTCACACAAATGTTTCTTATGATAATATCTCGACTTACTTCGACTTTCAAGGTCATGACCTCAAAGTCAAGGTCACTGTGGCTATCTTTAAAAAACTTTGTCATCGCTCTACCGCCTACATTTATTAACAGATTTTAATATAACTTCACACAAAAGATGCTTATGATAATATCTTGAGCAAGATCTACTTTCGTGGTCATGGCCTCAAGTCAAGGTCACTATGGCTATTTTTAGAGAAACGTCATCACTCTAGAATGTACATTTATTGGAGGATATTTAAACAAACTTTACACAAATGTTGCATATGATAATATCTCAAGCAAGTTGGACTTTTGCCATTTCAGTGTTTTCCACACACGAAGTTGTCTAGTGCGAGGGGATTTGTATCGCATGCGATGCCTTGTTTTTATTTTGCATGAATGTTCCTTGGGTGGACCTCTTTTAGATTCCTTGAAGAAATTTTGATCCGACAAAAAACATGGCCGCCAAGGGCGGGGCTTATTTTCACTATTTAACATATAACGTAATGCTAAAAAATCATTTTCTGCAAAAGTACTTGTGGGATTTCATGTAATTTGCATGAATTGTCCTTTGGTGGACTGTTGTCAGATTCCTTGAAAAAAATTTGATCTTACAAAAAAACATGGCCGCCATGGGCGAGGCTTATTTTCACTATATAACATATAGTGTAATGCTGAAAATATTTTCTGCAAAAGTTCTTGTTTTATTTCATAGTTATTTGGCATGCATGTTCCTTGGGTGGACCTCTGTCAGATTCCTTGAAGAAATTTTGATCCGACATAAAACATGGCTGCAGTGGGCGGGGTTTATTTTCACTATATAACATGTAGTGTAATGTTAAAAAAGTCTTCTCTTCTTCAAAAGTTCTTGTTTATTTATTTATTTATTTATTTATTTAAAAGTACCTTCCTGTATCTGAATTAATCTCCTCCAATTTTGCTGACTATCACATATCTATAGAGGTCCACCTACAAATTGTCATTCTAAAATTCAAAACATCAGAAATTTCACATGCCCATCACACTGGTGATAGAACTGATGTTTTCAACACAAACTCTATTTATACGACTTGATGTTTCAAAATAAATTCAAAATACTGAGGGAGATTGATTTATTAGACCTAATTATACTACAGTGTCAACAGTTCTCCAGATCCCTGAGGGTTAAAATGGCTTAATTGAAAAGGGAGGCATACCGAATCCGACGGAGGAAAGGAAAAAATAAATAAAGAAAGAAATAAAAACATAAATCTGTTCATTTTTAGCTCACCTGTCACGAAGTGACAAGGTGAGCTTTTGGGATCACTTTTTGTCCGTCGTGCGTGCGTGCGTGTGTGCGTGCGTGCGTGTGTGCGTGTGTGCGTAAACTTTTTTCTTCAAATGACATCTCCTCCTAAACCACCGATCGGATTATGACCAAACTTCACAGGAATGATCCTTAGGTGGTCCCCTTTCATTGTTGTTCAAATGGTTCCGGTCCATTGCACATCTTGGTCACAGGAGCTAAAAATAGATTTTTTAAACGAAAACTTTAAAAATCTTCTTCTCTGAAGCCGCAAGGCCCAGGTCTTTGATATTTGGTATGAAGCTTCATCTAGTGGACCCCTACCAAGATTGTTCAAATTATAGTGCTGGGGCCAAAAATGCCCCCGCAGGGGGGCCCTTTGGTTTTACATAGGCTTATATAGGGAAAATCTTTAAAAATCTTCTTCTCTGAAACTACAAGGCCCAGATCTTTGATATTTGGTATGAAGCTTCATCTAGTGGACCCCTACCAAGATTGTTCAAATTATAGTGCTGGGGCCAAAAATGCCCCCGCAGGGGGGGCCCTTTGGTTTTACATAGGCTTATATAGGGAAAATCTTTAAAAATCTTCTTCTCTGAAACCGCAAGGCCCAGGTCTTTGATATTTGGTATGAAGCTTTATCTAGTGGACTCATTCCAAGATTGTTCAAATTATAGCCCTGGGGGCCAAAATGCCCCCATCCCGGGGGCCTATGGTTTTACATTGGCTTATATAGGGAAAATCATTAAAAAATCTTCTTCTCTGAAACCACAAGCCCCAGGTCTTTAATATTTGGTGTGAAGCTTTACCTGGTGGACCTTTACTAAGATTGTTCAAATTATGGCCTTGGGGCCAAAAATGCCCCCGCCCCGGGGGGGCTTTGGTTTTACATAGGCTTATATACAGGGAAAATCCTTAAAAATCTTCTTCTCTGAATCAGCAAGGCCCAGATCTTTGGTATTTGGTGTGAAGCTTCATCTAGTGGACCTCTTTCAAGATTGTTCAAATTATAGCCCTGGGGCCAAAAATGCCCCACCCCGGGACCCTTTGGTTTTTCATAGGCTTATATAGGTAAAACCTTTAAAAATCTTCTTTTCTGAAACCAGAAGGCCCAGGTCTTTGATATTTGATATGAAGCTTCATCTAGTGGACCATTACCAAGTTTGTTCAAATTATAGCTCTTGGTCCTAGAATGTACTGGAGACACTAATTGTCAGGTGAGCGATCCAGGGCCCTCTGGGCCCTCTTGTTTAGCTCCACTGGCCAAAGACCGGTGGGTCTTATGTTATATGTTATGGCCCTGTGTCTGTTGTGCGTCTGTGCGGTTGTGCATCCGTGCGTTAACTTTTTCTTTAAACATTTCCTCCTTAACTACTTGGTCGATTATAACCAAACTTCACAGGAATGTTTCTCACATAGTCCTCTTCCGAATTCCTTCAAAGAATTTTGTTACATGCAGAACGAAATGGCATCGAAAGCAAAAAAAAAAAATATTTAAAAATCTTCTCCTCCAAAACTGCTCAATGGATTTTATTCTTATTTTGCATGAATGTTCCTTGGGTTGACCTCTGTCAGATTCCTTGAAGAAATTCTGATGAGGCAAAAAACATGGCCACCATGGCCATGCCCCACATGACTGCCATGGCCATGCCCCTTGACTCATTAGCTTTCAAAGTAGAAGTAAAACAAAGATCAGGAATTGATACAATTAACTTACTCCACCCATAAAAGACACCAAAGGGAAAGAAATACAAACATTAAGCGACCAGACCATAATGGAAACCTAAACAAAAGAAGGCCATAAGGACAGTTACTTTCCCACAAAATGGCCATATGGCCATCCAAAATTAAAAGACACAAGTGATACACACACTAAGTAACAAACAACAACATAAATAAATCGCCACAGAAGATCCGCCTTGGAACGGTCAGTGGAAGATTTCCACTGGGGGGCTTAAATCGATTCCACGTGGCCACAATCCTCGCCCTTACTTCCGTCGCGATTTAGACAAATAATTTGTTCAGTCCGCATGAAGGCCTCCTAACTCATCAGTGCAACATCTCCGTGAACACAAAAATCAAAGAACCACAGAGGTGAGACAACGGTGAGGACTCGACAGCAAGAAACCACTGAAATGCTGGAGCAAAAGAAAACCAACAGTTAGACTCCGATGGGCCCAACCAGAGACAGAGCATCAGGCACCAACCAACATTACCTTGAATTAGATCTCTCTAATTCTCAATAAGCCTTTACGTTGGAGCCGTCATAGAATCTGAGGCCTGACCCACCGGCGTGCAATTAAAGAGGGAAGCAAAGTTGCCAACCGTGATTGGGTTAACTACCATGCATGCAGTCTGTCGTATAATATCCATGTTGTACCCAATCTTTTTATATCGAAGAATGATTTTACGAAATTGGGTGCTGAAGTCATTGCGGTTATATATTTTTCTGAATTTATATACTAAGTCACCATAAAATTCGGGTTCCGATAGACCTTGTTGCAGAAGAGATTTAAGTCCAATATTGAATTTTGAAATTAAATCAGAATGGCGTCTATAAAATTTTGAAAAGGCTTTGCGTAGTTTATGGTACCGATAACCCTGATTAAGGAGTTTAGCCGTTAATAATTTATTACGAGTGTTGAAGTCAGTTACATGACTACACACTCTAGCAAATCGAATTAATTGCGAAATATAAACGCCATAGGATGGCGCACGAGGAACATCACCATCCAAAAAAGGAAAATTTACAATCTCAAAATCAAAGTCATCGCGTTTATCATAAATTTTGCACGAAACAAATCCATCTACAATAGATAGATGTAAATCCAAAAACGGGGCCTCAGTATCAGAAGAATTTGCTTTATTTAACTGAAGTTCTAGGGGGTAAATCTGACTGATCAAACCATCAAAATAGGTATTATCAATATTTAATAAATCATCTAAATATCTAGAAGTGGAGCTAAAAGCTTCAATTATTTCAGATTGGTTATCAATGGAAAGCGACAAAATGAAGTCTCTTTCATAACAATACAAGAACAGATCAGCCACAAGAGGTGCGCAATTAGTACCCATCGGAATACCCACAATTTGTCTAAATAACTTAGTACCGAATCTAATATAGATATTGTCAAGTAGAAAGGTGAGGGCATCACACACTTTCTGACATGACCAAAGTGTATAATTCTTATGCTCTTTAGAAGTGAAAAATGCATTTCTGACATTACATGCAAGATAGAGAGAATCTTCTCTGTGAAAAGCCCATTCAATTAAATCATTAAGCTTTTCTTTTATAAGATTATGAGGAAGTGTAGTGTAAAGAGTGGAAAAATCGTAAGTAGACAGACTAGAAGCACGAAAATGTCTGGATTTCAATTTGTTTAAAACCTCATTCGAATTTTTTATAGACCAAAACAGATTTCTTCCTGATCTTTCAAAGACTTTATCACAATATTTAATAACATGCGTTTTAATAGCAGTAAGACAGGAAGTTAATAATTTAGAAAGTTCAGTGGTAGTGCAAGAGCTAGAATTTGCAATAAACCGTGCTTTGTAAGGTCTTTTATGAAGTTTTGGTAACCAGTATAGCGTAGGAAGCTTGTCTTGACCTTCGTTAACACACACAGCAAACTTGGTGGCTGAAAGACAAACATGTTTATCTACTATAGCTCTCTCTTCAGCTAAAGGCTGAAGTTCATAGGCCTTAGTACCACCAAGCTCCTGCTTAAGCGTGTTAACATAGTGGAGCCGTCACACAACGACGACGTTGTTAGCGGCCTTGTCTGCAGGGGCCAAAACAAACTTCTTATGAAATTCTTGAATACCTAGTTTAAGATGACGTAAAGACGTCTTGGGCTTAGGAGGTAATAAGTTAGTATTTTGAGAATAGAAAGAAATGCGTTTATTCACTAGTTTTAAAATGCTAAGTTTCCAGTCCTTAAGGGCTTTATGCTCAACATACTCTCGCTTACACCATCGATTACCGAATTCATTCAAGGAAGCAGCGATTTCATCTCTACATTTACTGAAATCAATTTTAGAAGGAAACCGATATTTCGGTCCTTTAGAAATTATATTCCTTATCCTAGAATCAGGAATAATTTTCAAATTGCCAGTAATTACATGACCAGCAGCAGGATAGCAATACTTTGAGTTTTTACAATCACATGAATCAGGAGTATTAGTATCAATATCAAGATCTGAAACAAGTTTATTGAAATTAAAAATGATAGATCTAACAGGTTTGTTATATTTATAGCAAATTATAGGTGTTTCAGTATTTTGAAAATAAGCAGGAATGGAAGAAAGCACCGATCTCTCACGGAAGATACTGGGCAAATCTATAAAATCCATACCCTTATTAATGAAGGATATTTTGAAGAAATGGCGTTTATGATTAATTTCAGAATCAATGTAAGGACGGAGAGTATGCTGAGTATAGCCTCTAGTTAAGAGAGCCGCATCATATAACTGATGAGAACTATCGTAGAATTTATTCGCCTCGGTGTCCAGAAGACGTAAAACAGAAACGGGTAATGAACTTAAAAATGAAAGCATAGAGTGGCGTCCATGATTTAATAATATAATTGACAGTCACATCAGTCTAGTATTGTTTCGTTTAAACGCACGTGATTTACGACAAAGACTTATATGGGGAAAAGTTTTAAAAACCTTCTCCTCCAAAACCGCTCAACGTAATGGATTTCATTCTTACTTTGCATGAATGTTCCTTGGGTGAACCTCTGTCAGATTCCTTGAAGCAATTTTGATCAGACAAAAAACATGGCCGCCATGGACACGCCCATTGGCTAATTAGCTTCCATAGACTCATAAAGGGATCTTTTTTTTTAATCTTCTCCTCCAAAACCGCTAAATGGATTTCGTTCTTAATTTTCATGAATGTTCCTTGTGTCTACCATTGTCAGATTCATTGAAGAAATTTTGATCAGACAAAAAACATGGCCGCCATGGCCACCACCTTTGGCTCATTAGCTTCCATAGACCAATAAACGGAAAAACTTCTTCTCTGAAACCATAAAGCCTAAGGCTAAGACATTTACAGTAAAACCTGTCTTAGTGGCCACCTCTATTAAGCAAGCAACCTGTCTTAAGCAAGCAGGCATTCAGTTCCCAAGAAAGGCAGATGTGTTAAATTTCACCTGTATTAAGCAAGAACCTGTCTTAAGCAAGCATATTTTGACTATCTCTTAGGCACTTGCTTAATACAGGTTGAACTGTAGTATGTAGCATAGTTATGTGGTCACCTACTAAGTCCTGCGAACTATGACTCTTGAGTCCAAATTGGCAACGCCCCGGTGCTTAGTAGCTCCCATAGACTAATAATGACAAAATCTTGAAACTTTTCTCCTCTGAAACCATAAGGCCAAGAGCTTAGTATGTAGCAACTTGAAGTATTCATCTGCATAAATCCTGCCAACTATGCCCCTGGGGTCCAAATTGGCCACACCCTGAGGCCCATAAGCTCCCATAGACTTATACTGGGAAAAACTGACAAAAATCTTCTCTGAAACCATCAGTGCCCAGAGCTTAGATATTAAGTATGCAGCAACGTCAAGTGGTCACTCAAATAAATCCTGCCAACAATGCCCCTGGGGTAAAAAATTGGTCACGCCCAGAGGCATATTAGTTCCCATAGACTTATAATAGGAAAAACTAGTCTTCTTCTCTGAAACCATAAGGCCCAGAGCTTTAGATATTTAGAACGGAGCAATGCCAAATGGTCACTCACATAAATCCTGCCAACCATGGCTCTGGGGTCCAAAAAATATAGAATGGACATTCCTTGGGTGGATCACGTGTTTCTTTTTTACCCATTGCATGCGGAAAAACCCTAAACGGGTACCTTGGCAAACAGGGCTGGCCCAGATCAGACCCCACAGAACACCATGTCTGATCAGGGCCTGCACTATTTGCTAACAGAATTTTCCATCAAAAATAGAAGAAAAAATAGGCCAGACACCCCTTATATGACAAATGGACTGGTCCAACATATAGCAATAGAAGAGTCCACTAGTATACCATTGGTTAATGTAATAAATATGACAATTGTCTGAAGTTAGCCGGTGGAGCGACAGGCCCTCTTGGGCCTCTTGTTTTTTCAAAGGGTTGGCAGATATTTGCCCAGTATTTCATAATTGAAGGAAAGACGTATTTTAATAAGTTTACGCCTCTGAACAATCCAGCCTCCTTTTGACTGAAGGTCTGCGAAATTTCACTGCAAACAAAACAGAAACATTGTATAGTATTTGGTGAAACGACTTTACTTAATTGTTTTAGAGGTTTGTTGTTTTGGTTTTTACCATTAATTTGCTGCAGAAAAAGATACTCTACTTAATTTAAATATCAGCGTCGAATTCTCCAGCTGCAGATTTGATATACTCCCCCTTATTTGCTTATTGAATGACTCTGGTTTTGGTCGACCTTTTGGCAAACATGCGCACATTGAGGCGACCAAGTTACATGAAGATGCAGAAAAGGTCATTCGAGTCTGTGTTGAATCCGATGATTCCACCCTTCTTGACTAAGGTAAAGAGAAGAAGCTTGATTTACTTAGGAATCGTAACATTTATAATGCCAAACATCGTCCCTGTTCACTGTTCAATATATCTGACATATTAGGTTTCAAACTCAAGTAAATTAACCCGCCCGCCTAGTTCATTTCGTGTGTAGGAACGCATTCCACCAGAACGCCTGAAGGAAGGTGTCGTGACCCTGTCTCTGGTAGGATTAACCGGAGCCTAACTGCTTGGTTTCCTTTGCTGCAGCATTCTAGCTATTCCATGCTGTCGAGTCCTAATCGTTGTTGCATCGCTTTATTCGTTTGATTTTCTGTTCTCGGAGATGTTGCACTGATGAGCTAGATCTCCATCATGCAGAATGAACAACATCGGTTTTAACCAAGATCATCAAGGGCGAGTATTGTGTCCACCTAAAATCAATTAAAGTGGCCATCCCCACCCCCCGTAAATCTTCTAACTGATCCCGTTCCAAGGCGGTCGTTTTTTTGTGGTTTATTTTTTTTATAGTTAGTCCTTAAGATGTATATATTGCTAATGCCTTTTTTATTTTTGATAGTCGTTTGGTCCTCCTGGCTTTTCATTCTTGACGTTTTTATTTTGGTGTTTTAAATAGGAGATGGCGAGATATTTTGTATAGATTTCTGATCATTGCCTACACTCTTTTATCAAATCGTGATAACTCCTGATGGCTTGTCATAGAAGGCCTTTTTGGCCAATCTGTATGGACAATTGGGATGGTTGGGTGAGGCAAAGGTGACGTGTACCTTGCGTCAATAGAGCGTCCAACTGATATTGGCTTACAGCTGGACAAGACCTGCTGTTCTTGTAGCGAGTAAGGGTAGAGGTGGAATATTGTTATTTCTTCTGTTTCTGCTTTTCCATTTTTCCGCTTTCTCCTTTGTCCCTCATTTTCATCTGCTCAACAACGTTTCTCTTCTATCGCTTTCTCCCTTTCTCTAGGGGGGAGGACACAAAATGACCAACAAGGGCTGACGTGCCTTTAAACCCAAATCAATCAATATATGGGACAAATAGCAGTAAAAGGAAGTAGTAAAAAACGAGATGAAGACCAGATTAATCAGTGTGTGACAAGAGACACAGAATAATTAAGACCTAATTGTGAACAGAGGGACAAGGCTATCGAAACCAAAGTAGAGGCAATGATCAGGCAGGTTTTCCAACAAAATGATTGAAAGTAAGTGCAGGTGACATCTTAAAATGCACGCTTACATGTTATACCACAACTCTGGGAAAAGGGAAGATAGACGAAGGTTTCAGGGGTGGCTTTACGTTACATTATAGCTCGGGTAGATTTTTAGTCGTGAGACTTAACAGAGACCTTGTAGTGGCCAGTAACATTTACGTGTTTAGAATATAAAAATGTCGATGTTACTTGGGGAGCCTTCAGCACAAACCGGAAACTTTGGATAATGATTCTTGAAATATACAATGTATCCATTAAATGTCACCAGTTTAGAGAATCACTTGATAGTTCACCCGTTGACAAATATGCTTGAAGTCCCCTCACTAAATATAAATATATCTATTGGTCCCTGTTATGGTACATCTATGACCAGCCAGTAAAATAATTTGTTTTATGTTTGTTTAATATGGCATTTTATCAAGATCTGTGACACAACAGGAAAAAGCGGTAAAAGGGTCCATAGGTATCGGGATCCTTTTTTATGCCCAGATTGAAATAGTGTGATCAAGTTTCACATGCGCGTGCAAAAATAACCGTCCTGCATACTGACGAAAAAGAAATCGTTTCAAAAAGTACTAAAAATCATTTAGCGCGAAAACAGTGAAAAATTTACCTCAATTGTGGGGGCAAATCTCAATGGTCAAAATGTATGGTAACACCGGATGTAGTTACGTCATATGAATTTTGGTGTCTTCGAGTATTGACAAATACTTTGACTGATGCAATAAATCAACATTCATTTGTAAGCGCAAGCTACACATAACTAAACTTAATCCAACTTTACCATCCGCATTGGGATGGGTGTAAACTCATAGAATTTCCAACCCCTTTTCCCCACCAGGTTTGCTTAATAATCACATGTCATATAGGTTAGGCTTCTATCTCAATGAAACGGCACCAATAAAGGGTGAGAATTTTGGGTGTATTATATTTTTCGATATCTTGTCTCAAATCCCGGACTATTGTTTAATTTGAGGTTTAACGTCCGCGTCAACACTAATTGGGTCATTTTGTAGACGTTGCTCCCAAATTTTGGGATTTATACCCGGCATTACAACCCCTGCCGCAAATGAAACTAAAACGGTTTATATGCATGGACAGGCCGACTCGCGCAACTTTGGCTGTGCAAGCTTAGACCCTCTAATTGGTTTACCAGTACTCAGCCATATCCCCGCCCATGTGCATGCTCTCAAGATCAAGGTCTCAGACTTTATTTTAGGTTATTTGTTTAAGAGCAAATATTTTCAAACAATATAATGGATTTGCTAAATTAACATTTTGTCTTACGATAGCTACAGTTTCAAGATTTTGTTCAGTAATGCTGCGTTCCATGCCCCTGACCTCAAGGTCAGTGTCACGAAGTCTGCATCGGCGTCTGTGTCCGCATTTACGTTGCAACGGGAAAGCTAGTCTGGCCCAGAAAACATGTACAATCCATATTTTCCAGTTCTGTGGTGTAGTCCTTGCTTCCAAAGGATAACCCTTTCATAGAACATATTAAACGTCACTACAGCTGATGTCTGGGAATGTGTGCCGGCCGTAAAAAGTCTCCCTGCCCTACATCAAAGTGTAGTGTATAATTTCTTGTCCTTTTGGGATCATTGATTTCATTCTGGACTTTTGACAACTTTGAGGGTCACTGATGAGGCCTAATTTGCCGAAACTAGCTAGTCTGGCCCAGAAAACATTTACACTCCATATTTTCCAGTTCTGTGGTGTAGTCCTAGCTTCCAAAGGATAACCCTTTCATAGAACATATTATTCGTCCATTTATTTGCCGAACTTTGTTTCATTTTACTCGGCAACACCCCAACTTTGTCTTCATTCATTTCGCCGTCTCGTGCCCGGTGACCGTATTGTCTCTACAAAGCTAAATGTTACCTTGAAGTATCCCTGTTAACGGCGAAATTATTAATTTTGATTCCTCTTTCGTCGTTTGCATTTCCTGCTTCTCCGTTTGCCATTACTGTTTGACGTTACCGTCCTTGAACTACCTCATCGATTGGCTATTTCGGCTCTTATAAACAATCGGCCATTCTGATTGGCCAGCCGAGTCCCACTGGGTATTAAAGGCGAGTCGACGATTGTTTTGTCGCACTGCATATTCATTCCATTTCTCTGTTCAGCTCTCGAACAGTCAACAACGCTCTTATCATGTCTGTCTGTATGAAAGAGTATCGTCTTCCAGAGCCACTTGTGGCTTTTTTGAAGTCCTGTCGACTTCATGGGGTGCCTGAGGTAAAAACAGGCCTCCACCATCAGTTTGTGACAGTAAGCCTTCGCTGGGATCTCAGCACTCCAGCTCCAACGAGACCCAGGAAGACAGCCAAGCCACAGCAGCCAGCCAAGGAGAGACCGCTACAAGAGACAGCACCACCAGCAACAGTGACCATAGAGGTCTCTCCAGCAGCCACCATTTCAAGACCGACGACAGCCAGCGCCGAACCAGCGCCCGCGCCGACACTGCAGCGACCAACACCTTCGCCAGCACCAGCGCCTTCCTCGTCAGAGCCGTCCCAGCCAACACCGACTGAGCCACCGAAGAAGCAGCGCCGCAAGACCTCGCCGCCCAAGCCAGCCTACCAGCCATCCCGCGCCGGACATGTATTTCGTGACGATCGACCAGCATTTCCGGGTACAAGACCACTACGACTGCCAAGCTGTCCGCCGCTATGATGATCATGACATCTACCTGCTTAGCAGGAAGCCTACGGGTCGAACCTACCCGTACGCGACAGAGTGTTATGCCTTCCAACATCGGGAGAATGGCATTCTGTACGTGTCAAGGTCATCGGACGCGGGGGACGACGAGTTCGTCCCCGGAGCTTGGCGGTTCTACAAGCAACACTTCTGCATGGCTAAGCCGGTAGGAGATGCTGAGGGCTGGTACCAACGCCTGGATCGTTACGCAATCATCCTGCCTGCTGGTTGGGAATAAGACTTGCGACCAGTCTTCTTCCCGGACCGTTAGCCGTGCGTTTTCCTGAATGGAAACCTGCATAGGCATGCCCCATTGGCAGCCTAAGTCCGATGGCCAAAATCGCGCGGCCCCAAGAGAGAGCACCGTTGACCTACTTTCCGCTCTCGAGCACAGTAGAGAAATCGCGATTTGCAGCCGAATTGGCACTGATTTCTCTACATTTTTGGCTCAATTTAGACCGGCCTACAAAATTTCTAAACCTGGCAGTGCTTCACTTTTCCTTGGCAGGGCACAGGCAGACCAACGCGATTGACTCTTGTTGGACAAACTGCCACGATTCGCAGCCCAGAAGCACAAAACTTACGTCTCGCTGTGGAGCTATGGAGTTCAGTCCGCTCGACCTTGGCAGACGTAAAATGCCTTAACTTGAACGAACGAACGAACGAACGTTTTGTCGCACTGGTTTCAAATCGAGCTACTTGACCAAACCCATTGCCAGCTCTCTCTCTTGGTGGACGCTAATTTGGAAGCAAAGTGAGTTTCTCATTACTGCCAAGGGGTGTCTGTCTTCCTTTTACTTTTAGGCTCAAATTCCGAAAAAAAGTGTAGGGGTGGATTTCATTAGGCTATAAGACACTAAGGTTAAAAACAAATAAGGGTGGTTATTATGAAGTAGGCTAAAAGGATCTAGTTCCAGGGTGGGTCCCGTCCCCGTTGCACTATCAGTACTGTTATGCTTTAGTCTTGTCTGCTTTCATGTACACTTATTTACACTTCACGGTAAAAGAAAGAAATCAATCTGTCGTTTTTATCTCTGTCGTTTAGTCCTCCTATCCTGGTAAAAAGATCCTGTGTGAATTAGAGTCGCGGGGGGGGGGGGGGGGAGGGATTTGAATCTGTCACCCGTTTCCATCTCTGCCCCGGCTTCGGCACAATCCCGACCGGGTTTTGAGCGAGCGTACAAAAAAAGGGCTAGACCCCGTTACAATTGAAGTCTCGCATCCGACTGGATAGGACATAGAGATTCGGGACGAATCTTATTAGGCGTGGGGGGTTGGTGGAATGTAACAAGTCGACTCGGTAGCTCAGTCGGTAGAGTGTTCGCATGGTATGTGAGGGGCCCTGGGTTCGAGTCCCGGTTGAGTCATGTTCTTTTTCCACCCCTGTGACAACGTTAAATTTTGAAAAGCTCATGTTTTCTTAACCATAAGCTGCAATTGGTTCATATTTAATGTGATGATAGATATAGAGCCAGTGGTTTATTCAGCATTAGCCCAACTCATGAACTCGGGATCAAGGACAAGGCCTTATAAATTCTATACCTAATGTAGAAGTAAAGATCAGGAATCGATACAATTAACTTACTCCACCCATCAAAGACACCAAAGGGAAAGAAACACAAACATGACGCGACCAGACCATAATGGAAACCTAAACAAAGAAAGGCCATAAGGACAGTTACTTTCCCACAAAATGGCCATCCAAAATAAAAAGACACAAGTGATACCCACAGTAAGTAACAAACAACAACACACATAGGCCGCCACAGAAGAACCGCCTTGGAATGGTCAGTGGAAAGAATTTCACAAGGGGTTGTTGTTGTTTTTATGCCCCCGCATCTTATGATGCCGGAGCATATAGTTTTTCGGTTTTCCGTACGTGCGGCCGTGGGTACGTGCGTACGGGCGTCCGAATGTACGAAATAGTGTACGTACGTAATCCTGTTAGACTCAGGTTAAGGTTTTTGGTCGAGGTAGAACCTGCGCTAATATTTTTCGAACCATGCAATGGATGTTGTTTATATTTAGTATGATGATAGAAATGGGGCCAAAGTATTATCCAGCAATACTCCCACACCTACCCATGGTCTCAAGGTCAAGGACACGGACTTAGAAATATTTAATGTTTAAGAACCAGGTTAAGGTATTTGTACCAGGTACAACTTCAGCTCATATTTTCAAAACCATGTAATGAATTCGGTTCATATTTCGTATGATGATAGATATTGGCTCAAAGTTTTATTCAGCTCTACCCCCACCCATACCCATAACCTCAAGGTCAATGTCACATACTTAGACATTTTTAGTGTTTAAGAACCAGGTTAAGGTATTTGAACCAGGTAGAATTTGAGCTCATATTTTCCAAACCATGTAATGAATTTGGTTCATGTTTGGTATGGTGATAGATATATGTTCAAAGTTTTACTCAGCAATGCCCCCACCCATACCCATGATCTCAAGGTCAAGGTCACATACTTAGAAAGTTTTAAAGTTTAAGACTCAGGTTAAGGTACTTGTACCAGGTACAACCTGAACTTTTATGATTCATTTCGTTCATATTTGGTTTGATGATAGATACAGATCCAAAGTTTAATTAAGTCATACGGCTACCCATGCCTATGACTTCAACGTCAAGGTCACAGACTTAGTTTTTTTTTACATTTTGTTTAAGAGTTCATATTTTGAAAACTATATGATGGATGGGGATATATTTGGTATGATTATAGATACAGGTCCAAAAAGACATACAGCAATACCCAACCTATGCATGTGACCTCAAGGTCAAGGTAAGGTCAAGGTCACAGCCATATAAATTTTTAATTTTAAAGTATGTTAAGAGCTCATATTTTCCAAACCATACAATGGATTTGCTTCATATTTGGAACAATGATAAATAAAGGTAAGAAGTTTCATTCAACAATTATCCCGCCCTTGCCCAGGACCTCAAGGTCAAGGTCACAGACGTTCAAATATTCCTGGGGCATATAGTTTTTCGATTTGCCGTACATGCGTCCGAATGTACGAAAGTGTGCACGTATGTAATCATGTTAGACTCAGGTTAAAGTTTTTCTACCAGGTACAACTTGAGCACATATTTTTCAAATCATGCAATGCATTTCCTTTATATTTAGTATGGTGATAGATATTGGTCCAATGTTTTATCCAGCAATACCCCCTACATACCAATGGCCTCAATGTCAAGGTCACGGACTTAGAAATTTTTAATGTTTAAGACCCAGGTTAAGGTATTTGTACCAGGTAGAACTTCAGCTCATATTTTCCAAACCATGTAATGAAATTGGTTCATATTTGGTATAATAATAGATATAGGTCTAAAGTTTTATTCAGACTTACCCCCACCTATGCCCATGGCCTCAACGTCAAGGTTATGGTATTTGTACCAGGTAGAACCTTATTCTTTAAGAGCTCATATCTTCAAAAGCATATGCTGTATGTGGTTCTTATTTCGTATGATAATATATGTAGGTGCAAAGTTTTATTCAGTAATAAGAATCAAAGTTTTATTCAGTAATACCCCCACTCATGCATATGACCTAAAGGTCAAAGTCACAGCCTAACCCTCAAGTTAAGCTATTTGTACCAGTTAGACATTCTTTAACAGCTCAAATCTTCCACAGCTTGTGATGGATTTCTTTTTATACCCCACCACACAATCAGCAGTCCCCAAACATATGCCAATGACTTTAAGAACAATTTTCCAGGTAGTCTATGCTATTCAATGACAGCTGTTCTTGTAAATATACTAACATGAATTTTTCAGAGTGAGATGGGCCCCTGAGCAGGGGCATATGTATCATATTGGCACATTTGTAGTTTTACATAATTTCAAGTGAGAGCTCTGCCATGTTTACTAAACCCTTCTCTTGCTGAATATTCAGTTTAGCCACACCCATTTCTGACTTTTGAACCAATCAGATTACTTGATGTTATTTATTCCTACAAATTCATAAATTGGATGTCAAACGATGTAGATCCTGACCAGATGACTTCTTCAGAAGCCATCTGGTCTGGATCTACATTGTTTCCAAAGAGAGGGGTTGTCGTGAACAGCAGGATAAGAGTTTATTCGTACATTGACACTTATATAAGCCTACAATTCCCAGTGCTTTGTTTAAGGAAGAAATGTCCTTTCACGGATATTTCTGTCTCTTTTCATTATTGTGAGTATTTCAGGTAATTGGTGATTGGATGGACTTGATTAAACATATTTTATGGACAGTTGAAATTTTATTAAAACCAGAAAACTGTGAAATGCACAAGAGTTACCTAAGCGCACGATGAAAATTAGTTCCATTTATTGAAGATTGCATCTTTTATTTTTAAGCAGTGTGTTCAGAGGACCACTAATATAATTTAAAAGACCGCATTTCAAACCTTTCGTACTGTTGTGACTATTTAAGCACTCATGCTGCAATTAACTGAATAACATTTTCAGTCAAGTCCACCACTAAAGAATCGTTATATTAGCCATCACAATTATTCTTAACTCATTGCATATACTGCATCATTATTGTGGTACATGTAAACTATACACGAAAAAATTGTCATTGTTTGACTGAATAATGCAAGCAATGGAAATATTAACAGTAGTCTCTCGAATTAGTGTGAACTTTAGTTTGCATCTTTTATTGTGAAGTCTACTTAAAAACTATATATTGTTTGATGATTCTCTGTAGCAGCCAGCTCATAAATTACAATACTGCTAGAACAATAAGATAAATTTATACTATGCTATCACAATTTTAGTCAAGTATATTCAAATATTCAGTTTGCAATAGATAGCCAGCCTCCTCAATGCTTAGTCCCATAAAGGCAGAATACATCTAGTTCGGCAACAGCATACAGTGCAAAGCATCTTTCTTCTTAATTTGAACTCCACAAAATAAATGAAACATTTTAGATGTCATGAACTGCTGTTACCTTATAATAATGTTACATTTGAAGCTCAAAACTCACATTTTATTAAAAGTAGAAGTAAAACAAAGATCAGGAATCGATACAATTAACTAACTCTACCCATCAAAGACACCAAAGGGAAACAAACACAAACATTAAGCGACTAAACCATAATGGAAACATAAACAAAGAAGGCCATAAGGACAGTTACTTTCCCACAAAATGGCCATATGGCCATCTAAAATAAAAAAGACACAAGTGATACACACAGTAAGTAACAAACAACAACATAAATAAATCGCCACAGAAGAACCGCCTTGGAGCGGTCAGTGGAAAGATTTCCACTGGGGGGGGGGGGGGGGGGGG
The DNA here is from genome assembly GCA_963580285.1 of Lucinisca nassula. Taxonomy (NCBI): domain Eukaryota; kingdom Metazoa; phylum Mollusca; class Bivalvia; order Lucinida; family Lucinidae; genus Lucinisca; species Lucinisca nassula. The sequence continues at coordinate 108,901,356 of OY757024.1, forward strand.
GGGGGCTTAAATCGATTTTACGTGGCCACAATCCTCGCCCTTACTTCCGTCGCGATTCAAACAAATAATTTGTTCAGTCAGGATGAAGGCTCCTAACTCATCAGTTCCACATCTCCGTGAACACAAATAATCAAAGAACCACAGAGGTGAGACAACGGTGAGGACTCGACAGCAAGAAACCACTGAAATGCTGGAGCAAAAGAAAACCAACAGTTAGACTCCGATGGGCCCGACCAGAGACAGAGCATCAGGCACCAACCAACATTACCTTGAATTAGATCTCTCTAATTCTCAATAAGCCTTTACGTTGGAACCGTCATAGAATTTGAGGCCTGACCCACCGGCGTGCATTTAAAGAGGGAAGCAAAGTTACCAACCGTGATGGGGTTAACTACCATGCATGCAGTCTGTCATATAATATCCATGTTGTACCCAATCTTTTTATATCGAAAAATAATTTTACGAAGTTGGATGCTAAAGTCATTGCGGTCATATATTTTTCTGAATTTATATACTAAGTAGAAGTAAAACAAAGATCAGGAATTGATACAATTAACTTACTCCACCCATAAAAGACACCAAAGGGAAAGAAATACAAACATTAAGCGACCAGACCATAATGGAAACCTTAACAAAGTCAGCATAAAATTCGGGTTTGATGGGGTACACCTAAAACCTTCAACATTTGGTTTTTCTAAGAAATTACATTGGGTCACGAAAGTTCACATATGTTAAATGATTGTCAGATACTCATTAATTCCTACTGTTTTCTCAGTCTTTTCTATACTAGTATGTATCATAAATTGAAGTTAACATTAAGAGAAGATTTTAAGTCCATGGTGTTCTTTGTTCAAACTTAGTTCAGTTCACATGAAATGATATTGATGGTTTGCTCTCTACAAGTCAGTAAAAGACATCATAGTCACTTTGCATGCTAACAAAATTTTGGTAATGTATCTAATATTACTGTAATAGTTTATGCATGTCACACTAAGTGTTACTAACTGTCATCAGGCAAACACGCCTATATCATTTTGACCCCCCCCCCTGAACCCCACTTTTATATAGTAAAACTGGGGTTTGAGGGGGTATACCTTATTTTTCTTATTTCTACTCTGAAGTATAGATTGTGGGTACTCGTTAAAACCGCCTCATTGAACCGCCTCGATGAGGCGGTTCTAACAAGTGCCCTTAATCTATATTTTGAGCAGAATAAAAAAAAGAAGAAAATTATCACAATGTTTCATCATAAAATTTTCATTTTTTTCGGGGATAAAGGTGGCAATGTATTTATATAGGCGTGTTTGCGTTATGGTGATATGATTTATTCTGGATCACAAAAATTCAGACTGCACATACACCCCGTCTTTGCCTAACATTGGTAAAATTATCAATCAGTACAATCTTCTAAAGTACTCTAAAAGCGAAAGTTTAAGACAGTTGTTTAACTATAAACCTATTGTTGCTTACAAAATAGAAGTAAAAACAAAGATCAGGAATCGATACAATTAACTTACTCCAAACATCAAAGACACCAAAGGGGAAGAAACACAAACATTAAGCGACCAGACCATAATGGAAACCTAAACAAAGGAAGGCCATAAGGAGAGTTACTTTCCCACAAGATGGCCATATTGCCATCCAGAATAAAAAGACACAAGTGATACACACAGTAAGTAACAAACAACAACATGAATAAATCGCCACAAAAGAACTGCCTTGGAAACGGTCAGTGGAAAGATTTCCACTGGGGGGCTTTAATCGATTTTACGTCGCCACAATCCTCGCCCTTACTTCCGTCGCGATTTAGACAAATAATTTGTTCAATCCGCATGAAGGCCTCCTAACTCATCAGTGCAACATCTCCGTGAACACAAATAATTAAAGAATCACAGAGGTAAGACAACGATGAGGACTCGACAGCAAGAAACCACTGAAATGCTGGAGCGAAAGAAAACCAACAGTTAGATTCCGATGGGCCGTCAAAGTTGCAAGATATGTGGGTTCATTCTCAACTGAAACACAGTTAGGCCTGGTGCTGTTTCAAAATGTAACAGGCTCCGCTGTTCACATTGTGCAAGCATCACAGAGTCTGGTTCATTCACAAGCAGAGCTTTGTCTTCATGTTTCAGTTAAAAAAAATCACTTGTGCTTCCTCTGATGCAATATACCTCATTACTTGCAAAAAATGTAATTAACAGTATGTCGGCCAAACCCAGCAAAAATGTAGCCAGAGAATGAACAATTGAAACATAAATTTGATATAAGGCATTTTCCTGACACTCCTACAACAGTTTCAGAGCATTTTAATTTGCCTGGACATAGCATCCAGGATTTCTCCTTCATGCCTATTGATAAAGTTTCTGGAAATTGGAAAAGGCTTATGAAGGAAACTTCCTCTGTGGTTCTTTGATTTTTGTGTTCACGGAGATGTTGCACTGATGAGTTAGGAGGCCTTCATGCGGACTGTACAAATTATTTGTCTAAATCGCGACGGAAGTAAGGGCGAGGATTGTGGCCACGTAAAATCGATTTAAGCCCCCCCCCCTGTGGAAATCATTCCACTGACCGTTCCAAGGTTTCCGTCTTCGAGCGTGAGGATAGGGCCACCAGAAAATATTCATAGGATAACAGGTGATGGTAACTGCTTTTTTTCGTGCTTTATCCTATGCAGTATTTGGCAGTGAAGAATATCATCTCAATTTCCGAGGCTCTATAGTGAGATACATGTATGCTATTTTAGATAGAATGGATCGTGTTTTACCAGGAGAGACAAACATCCACCAGTATTTGCTGAGGTCAAATATGTCGTCAACTCACATTTGGGCTACTGATGTTGAAATATTTGTGGCTGCTCATTTTCTCAAGACAGGAACTCTGTGGAAGTGGCTTAAACATTCAGGCAAGATGGTTGATCCTCTCTTGATTACACAAAACAATGCCATATTTTTATAACACACCACACATAACCACTTTGATTTTGTTACTTGTACCACAGATGTCGCAATAGCAAAGAGGAAAAAGAAAAGAAGAAAGAAAGAGATTGGTTAAAACAATTCAGACGAAACGTGTCACAAGAAAAATTTAACTCGTGAAATGTTATCAAAACGAAACAGAATGAGATTTCTCGGAGAAAATATGAGTCTAGGAAGAAAAGAAATTGAGAAGAAGAAAGAAAGAGATTATTCAGACCAAACTTGTCACCAAAAAAAATAACTGTAGAAATGTTAGCAAAAAGAAGAAGAATGAAATTACTTCGAGAATCTATGAGTTTAAGAGGAAAAGAAATAGAAAAGCAGAAAGAAAGACATCGCATAAGAAATTCAGGGGAAACCTGCCCCAACAAAAATCAAATATAGAAATATTGGCACAGAGAAGAAGACTGAGAATGCTTCGAGAAGCAATGAGTCCAGGAAGAAAGAAATTGACAAGAAGAAAGAAAGCATTCGCATAGGAGAATTTAGAAGGAACCTGTCGCAAGACAAAAATGAGTCTAGAAATGTCAGCAAAGAGAAGAGAAATGAGAAATGAGATTATTGCGGGAAAGTATGAGTCAAGATAGAATAGAAAATGTAAAGAAGAAAGAAAGGTATCGAAAATGCCAGTATAGAAAAACAATGTCCAGTGAAAAATTGATGATGGAAATGCCAGCTAAAAGGCAAATAATGAAGAAGCTGAGACAATCAATGAGCATGGAAAAGAAAGATAAACAAAGGATGACAACAAGAATGCGAGTAATGCTCCTCCGTATGAAAATGTCAAATGCTGAATTAGAGAAGCAGCTGCTGAAGGAGGAAGAGGAAGAAGCACCTGAAAATCATGCTAAAAGAATATAAAGACAGTCATTATGAACTTCAAAAACAAAATTTTAGAATCACCTGAATATTTGTGCACAGTTTGCCAGCGGAGCCTATACAAAAGCAGTGCATTGAAAATAACTATTGACTGGTACCCTGATAAACAGTAAGTTGCAGAATGCAAAACTTTGGAATTTAGTTTTGATGGCATTGAGTATATTTGTAAGACCTGCAGCCATCACCTCATGCTAACAAGAATGCCATCCCAAGCAGTTAACAACCAAATGTATATACCACCTGCACCGCCTGTAATCAACACCTTCAGGCTTTTGTCAAAACGTTATCACTTCATGAAACTATTGGCACTTCCTCGAGGTAGACAAAGAGGACTTTAGGTGCTGTAATAAATGTGCCTGTTGATACAGAAGAAGTTTGCTTCTCTCTTCCTGATACTGTGAACAGCGCTGGTATCATACCAGTGAAATTGAAGCGAAAACAAGCTTACAAAGGGCATGCATTCTATGAAAACATCAGGCCACAAGTGGTTCTTGATGCATTCCATTGGCTTTAGAGAAATAACCACCACTATTCAGAGATTTTAGAAACAGATCACCGGGAAGCCAAATGTAACATAGAAAATGAGGATATCTGGAAAGTGTTCACAGGAAAGTTTGATGAAAAAGTGACTGAAAATAGTGACTCAGAAAGCGAGACTGACAAAGGCAATTCAGCGAAGGAGACTGATTTGCTAAATACAGACATAGGTATGTCAGCAGAACTAAATATTGACACATCAAAACAAGAGTACAGACTACATGAAAAAAAAACATAAGAAAGGGAATATGACAGTCAAATACATGTAGATGAACCACAAAACAAACTTAGAGGAACTCAGTATGATACTCGCATACAGAGAACAGACCCTAATCTGGATTCTGACCATATTCTAAGCTTAGCTCCAGGGGAAGGTAAAAAAACACTCATTCTCTTCCTTGATGAAGGTTGCAAGGAACAAGCGTTCGGCTTTGATGCAGATCGACAAGTAAAGTTATATCCAAAGAAGAACTTTAATGCCAGTGCTGAACAAGGCTGGGAGTTTTGCTAAAAATATTGAATATGTCTTTTTTGCTCAGTTTGTAACAGAATACAAACAGGTTATGGACTCAATTTCAATAGCATTGAGAAAATCATTCACAAAATGTTTAGATGGCACGGTAAATGCCAGACTGCTAAAAGATCCAGAAAGAATGTAGAACCTGCCTTTTAAAGATAAAGCATACAGATTCTGACAGACAATCAGAGGCACACCTCCATATTGGCAGAAGGCCTTGTAAAAACCCCTAGCAGCAGTGAAACAGTTTGGCATATTTACATTTTTATTACATTATCAGCAGCCGATTTGAAATGGCTTGACACCATCAGAGTGATAAGTAAACAGCAAAGAAGGCCTTTGGCAGCAGAAGAAATTCAAGAATAAACATTGGAGGAAAAGTGTGACATTCTTAGGTCTAATCCTGTGACAGCTGCAAGGCACTTTGACCATCGTTTGCAGTTCCTTTTCCGTGATGTCATACTAAGTCCAGCTGAATCCCTTGGACAAATAACCCACTATACATACAGAATTGAGTTTCAGCAAAGAGGTTCACCCATGCACATTGTGTTTTATGGGTAAAAGTGGCCCAACACCCGAATGCTCGGATAAAACAGTTGTCAAATTCATCAACAAATATGTGACATTTTCTGTACCAGATGAAAAGGTTGATCCAGAATTATACAGGCTGGTTACCACTGTTCAACGACATTCACTCTCAGCCTCTTGTAGGGAAAAAAACTGATTGTAGATTCCATTTCCCTAGACTACCATCATTTGAAACACTCATTTCTCAGCCAATGGAATGTGACAGTCCAGTTATAGTGAAGGCAGCTTTTGAGAAAGCAGCAACTATAAAGTCAGCTGTATACAATCTGCTAGAAACGAAGGCTGAATTTTCAAGTTTAGAAGAATAGCTCGTAAAAAAAAGTTCCTGTAGAGGACTATGGACAGTCACTTAGATTGTCCAAATGTGGGATAAATATCATACTAAAACAAGCATAATCTTACAGCATGGGAAGCCAACATGGACACGCAGTTCTGCAGAGATCCATATGGGTGTACTGGGTATATGGTACAGTATATCGCAAAAGATGAAATGAGTCAGCAGTTGAAACAGGTAGCGGAGATTCTTCCAAGCATGGACCTAAAAACTACCATGAAGAGGTGTGCCTCGGCATTCTTAAATGCCAGAGAAGTAAGTGCTCAGGAGGCTGTGTACAGGCTACTGAGCTTTCCATTATTCAAGAGTAATTATGATACTGTTTTCATTCCTACCGATTTACCACGAGAAGCGTGTATCACTCCTGAAGCCACCATCTATGACTGAGAAAATGGAAGATGATGAAGAAGATGTCTACCAGGTTTCTATTTTAGAAAGATACTCTGTCGGACCTGACAATCTCAGTGAAATGTGCTTAGCAAAATTTGCTGCTCAGTATATCTATTGCAACGAAAGTGCAAGACAGACGGTTATAACATTGAAAAAACAATCTTGGAAAAATGCGGAAGAGAAAATCTCCAGCAGTAGTAAGATACCACAAGTTTTCTAAAAATAAGGAACCAGAGGCCTTCTTCTACTCTTCTACTCACATTTACTCCTGTATTTGCCTTGGTGAGATGAACAAACAGACCGGAACAAGTATTCAAGCTATGAAGAGTACTACAGTGTGATGAAGGAGATATTCAGGCAGAAAAACTATCTATGGAGCATCATGCTTCCTTGATTGAAGAATCTTTAGAAAAGATTGAAAAAGAGGGCCCACCAGTTCATGCTTGGGATGATATATTTCTCCACAGACAGAACAAGAACAGGATGATCAGAGAAATGAATGCACTGAAATTGATGAAGAACTCGGATACACAGAACCATATGAAGAAAAACAAGTGACCCCAGATTCTATACTGACCAACGCAAATCCTGTTACCATGGCCATTGAAATGAGACCTGGATTCCTGGAAGATGATGAGTACAGGTTTAAAGTAAGGCAACTAAATAAAAAACAGAGTTTAAAAAACAAAGGAAAACCCTTTTATAGAATATATTATATTTCAACATGTAAACCAGTGGTGTGAAGATTTCATACTGGGTAAAAGTTGAGAAGAAAGGCTCATCCTCTTTATGTATTTGTTTCTGGTGGGGCCGGAACAGGGAAATCCCACCGGATAACAAGCCTTTACCAAATGGCAATACGAGCATTGCAAGCAGGAGGAGAAAATCCAGATGATATTATTGTTTTTCATTACGATAACTCATCCGTACGATATAGTGCATTTTTCACACCTCCAAAATGGCTAGTTTTCTGATGAAAATCCTTGATATTTTTCTTATAAATGCTCATAACATAGGTTGTGTGTGCTCGTTAGAACCGCCTCATTGAGGCGGTTCTAACGAGTACCCACAACCTATGTCTTGGAGCAGAAATAAGAAAAATAATGAAGACCCCCGTAAACCCCAGTTTTCTCTATATAAACTGGGGTTTAGGGGGGTCTTCATTTCACGGACTTGTTCACGTGATGTAGCTGCCGCAACTGGAACAGCTTCACATAACATTTCTGGAGTAACCCTCCATTCAGCCTTCCTGTTACCCTTAGGACAAACAAAATCTTTTGTAAAATTGATTGATGATTAAAGGAACACACTAAGATCAAAAATGAAAAATATCAGACTTCTAATTGTAGATGAAATATCAATGGTAGGAACAGATTTGCTCATACAGCTACATTACAGACTTTCAGAACTTACTGGCAGTGTTAATCCATTTGGGGGTATTTCTGTAATTGCATTTGGTGACCTCTTTCAGTTGCCACCAGTACTGCAGGAGTTTGTATTCCACCCATCTTCCGACCCTTTAACACATTTGTATGGTAATCTCTGAAATCTGTTCAGTTACATTGAATTGACTGAAATCATGAGACAGCGTGAAGATGCTCAGTTTGCTGCTTTTCTGAATTGAGTTCGGACAGCATCACACACACAAGATGACATTGAAGTTCTGAAACACAGATCAGTTGATTCCAACTTTGAGAATTATCCAAAACATGCCCTCCATGTCTTTTCCACCATTGAGAAAGTAAATTTGCATAATGAGAAGATGCTTGCAGAATTGGATCACCCTGTGGAGAAGCTCAGTGCAATCGATAAAATACCAGACACACTGAAACACTTTGCTATCAGCAAAGATGCAAGGTTCACAGGTGGCATGCCAGATGAGATAAGATTAGCAGTAGGAGCCAGTGTGTTGTTAATAAGAAATATGGATGTTCCAGATGGTCTTGTTTATGGTGCACAAGGGCTGATACAGGGCTTTATAAAACATACTGATGAATCAGTAGTCAAAACAGTTGCAGTATTGGTTAAGTTTGATGGCCATTCACAGGCTTAAAAGCACGTCAGAACTCAATATTCCATGCTTTCAGCAAGATGTACCCAGATGGAACACCTGTAATGCGATCAGAAGTATCCTTTACAGTGTCTGCAAAAAGCAAAGGATTATCTATTACGCGTCTTCAGTTTCCACTAAAACTATCTTGGGCATGCACTATTCATAAAGTTCAAGAGCTTACAGTAGACAAAATAGTTGTTTCATTCCTGAACAGGTTTGCAGATGGTCAAGCATATGTGGCTATCAGCAGAGCAAAGACCCTGCATGGCCTTTACATTGCAGATTTTGATTCAAAGAAGATACGAGCAAACAAATCTGTTTTACATGAGATGACTCGTCTTGGGAATGAAAAGTAGAAGTAAAACAAAGATCAGGAATTGATACAATTAACTTACTCCACCCATAAAAGACACCAAAGGGAAAGAAATACAAACATTAAGCGACCAGACCATAATGGAAACCTAAACAAAGGAAGGCCATAAGGACAGTTACTTTCCCACAAAATGGCCATATGGCCATCCAAAACCAAAAGACACAAGTGATACACACAGTAAGTAACAAACAACAACATAAATAAATCGCCACAGAAGAGCCGCCTTGGAACGGTCAGTGGAAGATTTCCACTGGGGGGCTTAAATCGATTTTACGTGGCCACAATCCTCGCCCTTACTTCCGTCGCGATTTAGACAAATAATTTGTTCAGTCCACATGAAGGCCTCCTAACTCATCAGTGCAACATCTCCGTGAACACAGAAATCAAAGAACCACAGAGGTGAGACAACGGTGAGGACTCGACAGCAAGAAACCACTGAAATGCTGGAGCAAAAGAAAACCAACAGTTAGACTCCGATGAGCCCGACCAGAGACAGAGCATCAGGCACCAACCGACATTATCTCTCTAATTTTCAATAAGCCTTTACGTTGGAGCCGTCATAGAATCTGAGGCCTGACCCACCGGCGTGCAATTAAAGAGGGAAGCAAAGTTGCCAACCGTGATTGGGTTAACTACCATGCATGCAGTCTGTCGTATAATATCCATGTTGTACCCAATCTTTTTATATCGAAGAATGATTTTACGAAATTGGGTGCTGAAGTCATTGCGGTTATATATTTTTCTGAATTTATATGCTAAGCCACCATAAAATTCGGGTTCCGATAGACCTTGTTGCAGAAGAGATTTAAGTCCAATATTGAATTTTGAAATTAAATCAGAATGGCGTCTATAAAATTTTGAAAAGGCTTTGCGTAGTTTATGGTACCGATAACCCTGATTAAGGAGTTTAGCCGTTAATAATTTATTACGAGTGTTGAAGTCAGTTACATGACTACACACTCTAGCAAATCGAATTAATTGCGAAATATAAACGCCATAGGATGGCGCACGAGGAACATCACCATCCAAAAAAGGAAAATTTACAATCTCAAAATCAAAGTCATCGCGTTTATCATAAATTTTGCACGAAACAAATCCATCTACAATAGACAGATGTAAATCCAAAAACGGGGCCTCGGTATCAGAAGAATTTGCTTTATTTAACTGAAGTTCTAGGGGGTAAATCTGACTGATCAAACCATCAAAATAGGTATTATCAATATTTAATAAATCATCTAAATATCTAGAAGTAGAGCTAAAAGCTTCAATAATTTCAGATTGGTTATCAATGGAAAGCGACAAAATGAAGTCTCTTTCATAACAATACAAGAACAGATCAGCCACAAGAGGTGCGCAATTAGTACCCATCGGAATACCCACAATTTGTCTAAATAACTTAGTACCGAATCTAATATAAATATTGTTAAGTAGAAAGGTGAGGGCATCACACACTTTCTGACATGACCAAAGTGTATAATTCTTATGCTCTTTAGAAGTGAAAAATGCATTTCTGACATTACATGCAAGATAGAGAGAATCTTCTCTGTGAAAAGCCCATTCAATTAAATCATTAAGCTTTTCTTTTATAAGATTATGAGGAAGTGTAGTGTAAAGAGTGGAAAAATCGTAGGTAGACAGACTAGAAGCACGAAAATGTCTAGATTTCAATTTATTTAAAACCTCATTCGAATTTTTTATAGACCAAAACAGATTTCTTCCTGATCTTTCAAAGACTTTATCACAATATTTAATTACATGCGTTTTAATAGCAGTAAGACAGGAAGTTAATAATTTAGAAAGTTCAGTGGTAGTGCAAGAGCTAGAATTTGCAATAAACCGTGCTTTGTAAGGTTTTTTATGAAGTTTTGGTAACCAGTATAGCGTAGGAAGCTTGTCTTGGCCTTCGTTAACACACACAGCAAACTTGGTGGCTGAAAGACAAACATGTTTATCTACTATAGCTCTCTCTTCAGCTAAAGGCTGAAGTTCATAGGCCATAGTACCACCAAGCTCCTGCTTAAGCGTGTTAACATAGTGGAGTCGTCACACAACGACGACGTTGTTAGCGGCCTTGTCTGCAGGGGCCAAAACAAACTTCTTATGAAATTCTTGAATACCTAGTTTAAGATGACGTAAAGACGTCTTGGGCTTAGGAGGTAATAAGTTAGTATTTTGAGAATAGAAAGAAATGCGTTTATTTACTAGTTTTAAAATGCTAAGTTTCCAGTCCTTAAGGGCTTTATGCTCAACATACTCTCGCTTACACCATCGATTACCGAATTCATTCAAGGAAGCAGCGATTTCATTTCTACATTTACTGAAATCAATTTTAGAAGGAAACCGATATTTCGGTCCTTTAGAAATTATATTCCTTATCCTAGAATCAGGAATAATTTTCAAATTGCCAGTAATTACATGACCAGCAGCAGGATAGCAATACTTTGAGTTTTTACAATCACATGAATCAGGAGTATTAGTATCAATATCAAGATCTGAAACAAGTTTATTGAAATTAAAAATGATAGATCTAACAGGTTTGTTATATTTATAGCAAATTATAGGTGTTTCAGTATTTTGAAAATAAGCAGGAATGGAAGAAAGCACAGATCTCTCACGGAAGATACTGGGCAAATCTATAAAATCCATACCCTTATTAATGAAGGATATTTTGAAGAAATGGCGTTTATGATTAATTTCAGAATCAATGTAAGGGCGGAGAGTATGCTGAGTATAGCCTCTAGTTAAGAGAGCCGCATCATATAACTGATGAGAACTATCGTAGAATTTATTCGCCTCGGTGTCCAGAAGACGTAAAACAGAAACGGGTAATGAACTTAAAAATGAAAGCATAGAGTGGCGTCCATGATTTAATAATATAATTGACAGTCACTTCAGTCTAGTATTGTTTCGTTTAAACGCACGTGTTTTACGTTTAAAGTTACCATTTTTCCTGGTGCCGTGAGATCTAGTTCTGCGTTTTCGACATTCCAGGAGTGAGAAAATATCAAAGTCCGGCATTCTGGAAATATTACCCTCATGATAAATGTTGTCATTAAATCCCAGTGGAAAAGGGGTCTGTAAAAATTTAATCCATTTCAGTTCAGCTTCATGTCTTTTGATTATTTTGAATCTAGATGTAGAATTTGCATCGTAATAAAGTTTTTCCACTGGTTGTATAACAATGTTATTTACAGAATGACCTGTACGTCGAAAGTGACGGTACAAGAAAGTGTCAGTTTTCTTAGGCTTACTCATTCTACGATAATGCTCGTTCAATCTGGTTTTTAGCATGCGGTTAGTTTGACCGACGTACTGCATATTACAGTTTGTAGCACGTCAAGTAATTAGATAAATTAAATCTGTAGACTGTCATGTCAAATCAGACATGTTAACTACAGAGAAGCGTCTACCGTTTACAGATGAAGTAACGGTAGACGCAGTGCTTAAATGCGAACAACATCTGCACCTCTTGGCATTGCACTTAGAAATACTGGGATACATTCCACTTCTTTTCCACAGATTAGTATATTTTCGAAGGATGGGCGATTTGAGAGGAGATAGTCTTATACGAAGACTACTCCCAAAAACATTGGTATTGCCTGCTCCTTTGAGATTAACTGAAGTTACAGAAGACAAATTTAAGGGTCTAACCAATACCGAAGGCAACATAGTATTAAAGTTCTTAATAGAATGGGGAATCCGTACAGAAGAAGCAGAGTGTAACCTAAGGGGTGATATTGATATTTTAAATGTATTTGTAATACTCATTTTGGTTAGTAAGGTTGTGATACCGTCAATACTAAAGCGATGTTCATACCGGTTATTAAATAAATAAATAAAACAGCATATAAAATTACTGAAGAAGATTCCTTCTAATAGAAGGAAGGTACAACAAAAGCCCACAAAACATCCTAGTCTACTTAAAGTACAGGGATGTCAAACAAGCAGTTGTTATACAACGAGGAACGAACATCGGTTTAATAATGACCTTCAACAGGTATCTAAAGGATGTCAATTGATGGAACAGTGAAAAGCAATTGTATAAGCAATCCCTGAGGATTGGAAAAATAAGAGCATTAAATGCATGTACGGGGAGACCTTTTACAGCCGCCACACGGCACAAACAAAACAGCCCTGATATGCAAAGTAGAAGTAAAACAAAGATCAGGAATTGATACAATTAACTTACTCCACCCATAAAAGACACCAAAGGGAAAGAAATACAAACATTAAGCGACCAGACCATAATGGAAACCTAAACAAAGGAAGGCCATAAGGACAGTTACTTTCCCACAAAATGGCCATATGGCCATCCAAAACCAAAAGACACAAGTGATACACACAGTAAGTAACAAACAACAACATAAATAAATCGCCACAGAAGAGCCGCCTTGGAACGGTCAGTGGAAGATTTCCACTGGGGGGCTTAAATCGATTTTACGTGGCCACAATCCTCGCCCTTACTTCCGTCGCGATTTAGACAAATAATTTGTTCAGTCCACATGAAGGCCTCCTAACTCATCAGTGCAACATCTCCGTGAACACAGAAATCAAAGAACCACAGAGGTGAGACAACGGTGAGGACTCGACAGCAAGAAACCACTGAAATGCTGGAGCAAAAGAAAACCAACAGTTAGACTCCGATGAGCCCGACCAGAGACAGAGCATCAGGCAGAAAACAGTTTAACAAACTTCGTGCAGCAAGAAAACGACAGTGTAAAAATATCCATATTGAATATTCGTTCATATTCCCTACATGAGAAAGATCTTATGCAAGAACCTCTGTATGACCAAAGTGATGTTGTTATTGCTACAGAATCTTGGCTGTCTGATGCTGTTGATTCAACCAGTCTTGTTTTTTTTTTTTTTTTTTTTTTCATTATAATTAGTTTAACAGCTCATATTATCCAAACCATATGATGGCTTTGGTTCATATTTGGCATGCTCATAGTTATAGGTGCATAGACTTTTTCAGCAATCGCCCCCGCTATCAACATCGCCTCAAAGTTATGGTCACGGACTCAAATTTTCTATGCAAATCGTTTGTTTTAGCCCCACTTTGACTGTACTGGATTTGCCACGTCCTAACGTGATTATGTCATTTCGTGACTCCGTGATTCCGTGACTGCAAAATAAAGATGCACGTTGCTTAATAATTTTCTATGTTTTTGGACCAACTTTGATGTAACTTATGCTACACTTGGACTCTCAGGTAAGGAAGGTGTAGTAGCAGAATAGTGATCAAGGGCGCATAACTCTTGGAGTTATGTCCCGAGATTTGTTTTTAAATTTTAGAATGCATTTTGCTTAATAACTTATGTGTTTGTGGGATTACTTCAGTGCAACGTATACTACACTTGGTCTCTACGGTGGAGGAGATGTAGTAGCCGAATAGTGAAAAAGGGCCCATAACTCTTGGAGTTATGTCCAATGTTAGGTTTTCATGAGTGACAGATTTCTCAGGAACTACGAAAGCTAGACAGCTGAAAGTTTGTATATACAATAATAGTTTGTTCATACAATAATAGGGATCAAGGATCAATAACTCTTTGAGTTACGTACCTTGATAGGTTCTCAAATTTTGCCATTCTTGAATTTTTTCTTGTCAGATTTCTCAGGAAATATGAAAGCTAGGAAGCTGAATACTTGTACAAACATAGACAACGACAAGCTGTGTCCTTTGTACCTTAATGGGGAGCAAGGGTCCATAACCCTTGATGTTATATCCCTTGGTAGGTGTTCAAAAAATAAAATACATTTTGTTCAATAAAACATTGGTCCTACCTCAATAAAACTGATACCGCCCTTGGTCTCTAAAATGGCTGGACAGTTGCCAAGGGCCCATGACTCATTGAATTATCCATTTATGTAGGTTTTCAAATTTCTGCTATTCTTGAAAATTATCGTGGCAGGGTCAAGGGTGAGTTCAAAGGACAAATTATCAAAGAAAGACTTGTACATGTAAATGCAACTTTTTTATAGCTTGGTTTATGGTGAAATAACTTGGTACTCACATTGCTTAAGGATTGCTGACGCGGAAGGTGCCGAAATTTTGATCTGGCACCCCTGTGCGTTTGCGATGAGGTCAAACAACAGTAATGTTTAAGAAAACCTGTGAGAATGCAACTTTTTTTTTAATTCTTAACCTAAAGTGACCTAACCTGGTACATTGGATTGCAGATGTGCATGTTTTTTTATTTTATTTTATTTTATTCTTTTATTTTTTTATTTATTTATTTATTTATTTTTTTTTTTTCATTTTGACTGCCACCCCCAACACCCCAAGTTTGGGAATGCAACTTTTTTTCTATTTCTTGACCTATGGTAACCAACATTGGTACCCAATTACAGTTGTGCGTGAATGTGTTTGAATTTCATCTGGCCCACTGGGGTTATCGGGTGAGGTGAAGGGTCAAAGGTCCAGAAAATGTATGTAATATCAACAGTTTTTCCTTACATTTTTGACTGTGTTGACCAAACCAGATAACACTCATTGATTAGGATTTGAAGATGTATAGGAAGGTGTTTGAATTTTTAAACCAATCCCTTATGTAGGTGGTCACTATTGATCAAAATTGGTCATCACGAAACAATATCATAATTGCTATCAATTCGAATGTCTTTGGGAAAGAACTTTCCATGTAGCAGAATTTGCCATTACGAAAACACGCCTATACAAATAGATTGAAAAGTTTACCTCCTAAAAGTGAAAATTAAAAGCCGAAAAATTGTGCCATTTTTCTTATTTCTGCAATATAGATTGTGGGTACACGTTAGAACCGCCTCGTCGAGGCGGTTCTAACCAGTACATTCAGTCTATATTTTGGAGCAGATATAAGAACAATAAGGTCTAGCCCTGCAAACCCAAGTTTTACTATATATAAACGGGGTTCAAGGGGTGTCAAAATTATATAGGCATGTTTTCGTGATGTTTCCACATCGCAATGATGGCAGCGGAAGTTGGACATGCTCCTGAAAAAAGAGGATAAAAACATAATATCATGTATAGAAGGAAACTACATATTGCCAAAAATTTAAAGTTTTGAACACATTTTACTCGTTAAACCATTTTAACACAGTTTTAAGCAGTTAACGAGACAGTGTCCTTGTTTTCAACAATGATAATATCGGAAACAAACATTACCCCCTTGTTTTATACACGTAAACAAATGTAACTGTATATGTAAACAAACTACAGTAGAACTTCGATGGCTCGAACACCGATGGCTCTTTTACCATGGATCAGTCGAACCCATTCTTGAGCCCCTAGCGAAATGCTCTACATAAGAAATACATGTAGTGGGGGATAATTAAGGAGATTTTAGTCTTTTATCTTGCAAATGTATGCTGTGTGTACTCATTAGAATCGCCTCGATGAGGCGATTCTAATGAGTACACACAGCATACATTTATAATATAGAACACCGAAAAGATATCCCACAATTATCTCCAGTGTGCCTCCTGGTATGGCTCTAATAGTAATCCTCTGTGGCTCGAACAACGGCTGTCTCGAACAAGTTTTCCTGGTCCCAAAGGGGTTCGAGCCATCGAAGTTCGATTGTATAACATACAATTATCAATAAAGCTCTTTGCGGACCAAAGTACAGACAAATTCCTGGAAATCATCACTTGAACAAGTCCGTGAACTGAACACCCCCTTAAACCCCATTATATACAGAGAAAACTGGGGTTTATGGGGTATACATGATTTTCCTTATTTCTGCTCCAAGATATAGGTTGTTGGTCGCGTTAGAACCGCCTCTTGGCGATTCTAACGAGCACCACAACCTAAGTTTGCAGTATAAAAAAGAAAAATATCATGGATTTTCATCAGAAAAGTAGCCATTTTGGAGATGAGAAAAACTGCACTATGTTTCACGGCTGTGTTATCGTAATAATAAACATTACTCTGACAATAGTCTGGACTGTGTACAAACTTCGAAAGTATTACTGGCGACTATTAATTTCCCGATTTTTTTTTTAAATTATACGTCTATGTCATGTATGTAGTAATGTCGTCTAAAACTGTTGTCAAAGCAATCTATCGGCTTTTTATCAAGCTGTGACTTTCGGGATAGACAAGGAAAGGCAAAACTTAAACAAAATAACAGTTTGCACCAATATTTAAGCTCCGCAGGTCTCCTGTTTACCTGTATGCCTGCCAAACTTTAGCTATACTGAATGTATCGCCTACAAACGTTATAGAGTACTGGAAACAAACACCCTGTTGATTACAGGGGGGGGGGGGGGGGGGGGGGGGGGGGGGCTGTAAACAGTGTTTATGCAAACAGTCATTTTGTTTTATTTGAGGTTTAACGTCCCCGCCAACACTGTATACGTCATGTTGGAGACGTTGCTTCCAATGTTGTGGGACTTTTACCCGACATTGAGATGAATGTCGCCCATTGAACCAAAAGGGTTAATACGCATGGGCGGTCCGACTCGCACCGCTTTGCCTGGGCAGGCTTAGATCCTCTAAGCAGTTTACCAGTACTTATATGAGGTCGGTTTCAGCTCTGCGTGGAAGCATCATGCAGCCCATCTATTTCTTGTAGCCCCGAATGGCGGGGGCCGTGCAAACAGTGAAGATCATGATCAGGCACTGCATTCTGTGGCATATGATCCGGCTCTTAACTGTTCGCCAACGTCGCATATGTAGGATGATAAGCATGTGGGTTATTAGGCAGCCCCATACAAAACACATTAAATTGTCAAAATCCAAGTTCATTACCATTTTCAATCACATCCCACTTTATATAGCGAAAATTGAGGTTTACGGGGGTATACATTATTTCTCTTATTGCCGCCCCGAGACAAAGGTTGTGGGTACTCGTTAGAACCGCCTCAATAAGGCGGTACCGGCCCCGATAGCTCAGTTGGTAGAGTGTCCGCTCCGGGTAACGGGAGGTCACGGGTTCGATCCCGGGCCGCGACATACCAAACTCGTTAAAAAAGGTACTAGCTGCTCCTCGTTTGCCACTCAGATTTACGGGGTAGAGCTAGGACTGGTCGACCCAGTGTCAGGATAATGGGACTGGGTGTGGTATCATGTAATGTGTCTGGGACATGATACTTCAGTGAGGCAGCACTATAAAAGTGAGCAATGAGCTCCCTGTCGCAACCAGACACCGTCGTGATATGACTGAAAAACTGTTGAAAGCGACGTTAAACCCGAATTCACACACACTCAATAAGGCGGTTCTAACGATTACCCACAACCTATTTTTGCTGCATTAATAAGAAAACTAATACGGATTTTGATTAGAAAAGTAGCCATTTTCGTGAAAAGGAACTATATCGCACGGGTATGTTATCATAATGGTCTGACTCGTAATCATTATTACTCTCGCCGTTGTGGTTCACGCCAGTTAGGTCTCTCACCGCTGTGGTTCGCTCCTCGCTTCGGCCACACATGAGACGCTAAGTTCTGCAATGATAGAACGTCAGGTGGTATTTCCCGGGTACTCTGGTTTTTGCCCACCTTTGATGAAAGATATGCTCAAAATAAGCGAAAACAAATATGAAAGGACCATTAAAACCTAACCACCCCACCCAACCCCACTCTGAATAAAAATAAATCAAAGCACAGCGTTCTGGTGGGTCAATCGTCTCCTAGTGAGGGCCGGTAGATAAAAGTCCTGAACTGAGACCTAAACTGTTCGTTAAACAATTAAATGCCAGCATTTGAAGCAAGCAGTGACAATCTGATCAAATGCCCCGTCAAGCGGCATTATCTTGTGTCTGAGATTGTATCTAATGTTCGGTAATGCCCCATTACAAGAGCCGAGTCAAGCTTTTACTTTTCATTATGAAAACACGCTTATTCATACACGATGACAAATTCACGACAAGAAATTGAAACTATTTAGACAAGAAAATCATATATTTTTATATTTCTGCGCAAAAACATAGACTAGGGAACTCGATATAAACGCCTCAGCTAGGCGGTTCTAACAAGTTCCGACACTCT
Organism: Lucinisca nassula; assembly: GCA_963580285.1. Classification (NCBI taxonomy): domain Eukaryota; kingdom Metazoa; phylum Mollusca; class Bivalvia; order Lucinida; family Lucinidae; genus Lucinisca; species Lucinisca nassula. The sequence goes on from OY757024.1 coordinate 108,919,972, forward strand.
ATGTTTTGAGCAGAAACAAGAACAAAATGTATACCCCTGAAAAGCCCAGTTTTACTATATGAAATTCGGGTTGAATGGGGTCAAAATTATATAGGCGTGTTTTCGTGATGTTACGCATCGCTCTGACGTCACAGGGATAAGACCGGCGACCGATAGCTGGGTTTGTACACGGTCAGGATTAGACACGGGTACAAAAGCGTAGACAGTGGGAACTCATTACAAAGCCTCATTATAAGGGGAACGGATACATCTGATTTTCCCGCCATTTTTCAAAGGGCGACAACTTTTGCAACTTCCTGTTTGCTTTTCTACAAGCCCTGTCCCACCGAAAAAGGGATGCGATCTTAAAGGAAAGAATTTGCTCCTCAGGAGCAAAGAATTTGCTCCTTAGGAGCAAATTCTTTCCTTAAAGAGTACACCACTATTGATATGGGAGACAAAATACTTTTGCACGGGTTGCCTCCCCTGAAGGTGTTCCCATTCCACGTAAGAAAAGTAAAAAACTTGATGTTGCACTGGCAAGGTTTATTTATCTATTTATTTATTTATTTATTTATTTATTTATTTATTTATGTGTCTTTTCAGCTTCATCGTTGACCCTTCTGTATCATGTATATACTAAATATGACCGACACAACAGATTCATATTTCTGTTTGCTTGTTTGTTTGTTTGATTGATTTGAGGTTTAACATCCCCGTTAACACTGTAGAGGTCATTCTGCAGACGTTGCTTCCAATTTTGTGGGACATTTACCCGACATTGAGGTGCAATGACGTCTCAAGCTCTGTCGTCCAATGAAACCAATAGGGTTTATAAGCATGGACTGTCCGACTCGCACTGCTTTCCCTGGGCGGGCTTAGATCCTCTAACCAGTACTAGTGTGCGGTCGGTTTCAGCTCTGCGTGGAAGCATCATGCAGCCCATCTATTTCTTCAAGCCCCTATGGGTGGGGGCTGTCATCTTTCTGTATTTACAATATTTCAATGCTGAAACGCATATGTAAGCCACATTTTGGGCCCCCGCCCAAATAGATATGGCTGAATGATTCTTCAACGCAGAGCTGAAACCAATTCAGCGCAAATGAGTACTGGTAAACCGCCAAGGAGGTCTACGCCTGCCCAGGCAAGGTGGTGCGAGTCAGACCGTCCATTGCATATAAACACTAATATTTTCACTGGGCGGCAGGGCATGCGATGTCATTTCATCTCAATGGCGGATGAAATGGAAGTGAAGGCAATGATCAGGAATCAATAAAATTAACTAATAATTAAACCTCGCATCAGAGACACCAAAGGGAAGGAAACACAAACATGAAATAACTAGACCCTAATGGAAACATCAATAGCGAAAGCCAAATAGACAGTTACTGTCCCACAAAATGGCCAACCGGCTATCCAAAACAAACAGATATAAGCGATACACAACTCCACAAACTACAAGACAAACCACTACATAAATAAACCGCGACAGAAGAACCGCCTTGGAACGGTCAGTGAAACGAATTCAACTGGGTGGGGGTGGGGGCTGTTCAAATCGATTTTACGCGACCCCAATCCTCGCTTCCATCGCGATGTAAACAAATATGTTGTTCAGTTCGCATGAAGGCCTCATAACTCATCAGAGCAACATCTCCGACAACGCAAAAATCAAACAACAACGGCGTGTACTCGGCACCAAAAAAAAAAAAAAAAACACTGAAATGCTGGAGCCAAATAAACCAACAGTTTGACTCCGAATGGCCCGACCAGAGACAAAGCATCATGCACCAACCAACATTACATAAGATTAAATTTTAATTCTCAATAAGCCTTGACACTGGAACCGTCTTAGAATCTGAGGCCTGATCCACCGGGAGGGACTGTGAGTAGGTTAACTACCGTGCAAGCATTCTGTCGTATAACATTTATGTTGTACACAATCCTTTTATATCCAAGAATGATTTTACAAAATCGGTTGCTGAAGTCGTTGGAAGTATGTATTTTGTTCTGAATTATGTATACTAAGTCTCCATAAAATTCGGGTTCCGATAGACTTTGCTGTTAAAGATATTTATGTCCAACATTAAATGTTGAAATTAAATCGAAATGGCGTCTATAAACTTCAGAAAAGTCTTTGCGTAGTTTATGATACCGATAACCCAGATTAAGAAGTTTTGCAGTTAACAATTTATTACGAATGTTGAAGTTAGTTAAACGAATAGAAACTCTGGAAAATCGAATACATTGTGAAATATAATACCATAGGACTCTGCACGAGGACCATCACCATACAAGAAAAGAAAATTTACAAGTTCAAAATCAAAATCATCTCGTTTACCATAAATTGTACAGGACACAAACCCACCATAAGATTTTGCTTTTTAACTGAAGTTCTTGGGATGTATGTTTGACTGAACAAACCGTCGAAATAGGTATTGTCAACATTTAATAAATCATCCGCATATCTAGAAGTCGAGCTAAAGGTTTCAATGATTTCAGCTTGGTTTTCAATGTAAAAAGGGAAATCATGTAGCCTCTTTCATAACAAAAACAAGAACAGATCAGCCACAAGGTGAGCGTAAATTCGTACCCATCGGAATACCCACAATTTGTACAAATGCCCAGATCTTAAGTAAATTTTGTCGAGTAGTACGGCGAGACCTTCACACACTTTCTGACATGACCATAAATTATAATGTTTATGCTCTTCAGATGTGAAATCTCACATTACATGCAAGATAGAGGGAATCTTCACTTCATTTAAATCATTAAGTTTCGTTATATAGGATTATGAGGCAGAGGAGTGTAAAGGGTGGAAAAACCATAAGCAGACAGACTTGAAGTTCGAAAACGTCTCGATTTCAATTTATTTAAAAATAGAAGAAAAGGCAATGATCAGGAATAAATACATGTACAATTAACCCACGAAACACAAACATGAAACAACTAGATCCTAATCGAAACATCAATAGCGGAAAATCAAAAGGATAGTTACTTTCCCACAAAATGGCCAATCGGCTATCCCAAATAAAACTATAAGCGATACACACACTCATAGACAAACCATAACAAAACTAAACCGCGACAGAAGAACCACCTTGGAACAGTCAGTGCTTCAACTGGGGAGGGCGGTTGGGAGGGGTGCTTTAATCGATTTTACGCGGCCGCAATCCTAAAACGGTTCCCCCAATAAATGCGCCTTATCGTAAGGAGCAAAAATATATCTTATACTTTAGTACTTTATTCTGAATCGTTTGCAGGATAAAATGCATTCTCACTTTTCCAATACAAAAGCATATGTGTCAAAGTTTGACCTAGGCACAAAGATGGTCAAGGTCAACTTAGGGTCACCATTTTGGCAATTTATGATGGGCCTACGTCCCAGATGCTATTTATCAAGTTCCGTGGAAATCTGCCCAGTGGTTCTGGAGAAGACTATTTTTGAAGGGTTTTTACCATATATGGCTTGGCGGCCATTTTGATCATGTGACCTGAACCCCATAAGCAAATTTTGGTTTCCCCCATCTCATAGAGGCTCCATATGAAATTTGACTTCAATCGGCCCATCGGTTTCCGAGGAGAAACAGTTCGAAAATTTCCACATTTTTCGCCTCGTCGAGGCTATACTAAATTGAATGTAAAATTTCACAAGTTCATTGGTTAGATCTCATTGATATCTATCAGTATGCCAAAAATTGTTTAATTATTCCAAGCGGTTAAGTCACTATCACCAATTTTCACAAACGGATTACGGACGGACAGACAGACAGACAGACCATATATGGCTTGGCGGCCATTTTGGTCATGTGACCTAGACCCCATGAGTAAATTTTGGTTTCCCCCATCCCATAGAGACTCTATATAAAATTTGACTTCAATCGGCCCAACGCTTTCCGAGAAGAAGCAGTTCGAAAATTTTCACATTTTTCGCCTCGGCGAGGCTTTACTATATGGTATGTAGATCTCATTGATATCTATCAGTATGCCAAAAATTGTTTAAATATTCCAAGCGGTTAAGTCACTATCACCAATTTTCACAAACGGGTTACAAACGGACAGACTGACACAATGACAGAATTACACGGTGATTTTAGGGCACTCTTAGAAAATCGACCGACTTCAGTCAGTCGCTTTTTCTGCGGGTCGTGCAATTTGTTGAGTCCGCGTGAAGGCTAAAACTTCATTAGATCTTTTTATAGACCAAAACAGATTTCTCCCTGATCTTTCAAAGACTTTGTCGGAAATTTAATCACATGCTTTTGATGGGAGTAAAACATAAAGTTAATAATTTGGAAACTTCAGGTGCGGTACAACAGCTTGAATTTGCAATAAACCATGCTTTGTATGGTCTTTTATGAAGTTTAGTTAACCAATATAAAGTAGGAAGCTTGTCTTGGTCTTCTGTTACACATACGCAGACTTGGAGGCTGAGTGACAAATGTGGTCATCAACTACAGCCCTCTCTACAACCAAAGACTGCAGTTCATAGGCCTTAGTACCACCAAGTTCTTGCTGAAGAGTGTTAACATAGTGGAGCCGTCAAACAACGACGACATTGTTAGTGGCATTGTCTGGTGGAGCCAAAACAAACTTATAAAATTCTTGAATACCTAGTTTAAGGTGACGTAAAGACGTCTTAGGTTTAGGAGGTAATACGTTCGTATTTTGAGAGTAGAAAGAAATGCGTCAGTTCACGGGTTTCAGAATACTAAGTTCCCATTCTTTAAGCATACTCTCGTTTACACCATCGATTACCGAATTCCCTTCAAATGTAGCAGCGATATCATCTCTGCACTTATTGAAATCAATTTGAAAAAGGTAATCGATATTTCTGTCCTTTCGAAAATTCCACGAATTTGGAAGCAACGTCTCCAAAATGACCTAAATAGTGTTGGCGAGGACGTTAAACCTTATATCAAACAAAGCAAATTCTTTCCTTTAAGAGTGCATCCCTTTTCAGTGGGGCGGGGCTTATAGAGAAGCGAACAGGAAGTCCCGAAAGTTGTATCCCTTTGAAAAATGGCAAACACCAAACAAACTGCAAGGTGTTCCCACTCCCCTTACACTCTCAACTCTGGCTGATTTATTGTTTGTTAAGAACTCAAAAGTTTCAGAAGGGTTAGCAGCACTTTGTTTTAAAGTTTATGCCATGCATTCCAGTCAGTGTGGGAAGTTGCTTACCATTTCATGAATCTGAGCAATGCTATGTTCTAATAGTACTGATTACTACTGTGAAAAAAGTCTACAACATTTTTTTCTTGAGGTAAATGAGGGACACGGCCCTTTTTTGCCCATTTTACTACTCGCACTTCTTATTGGAACCCATTATAACGGCAAGTTCTTTATAACTTTTTAACGGTAGAGTGTAAGAGAAAACATTTTGTCGTTATAACGGGGGTCTTCTGTACACCTCTGTTAACCCACTTTCACCATACATTACGATAACACACCCGTAAGATATAGTGCATTTTTTCACATCTCCAAAATGGCTATTTTTCGGATGAAAATCCATGATATTTTTCTGATTTTTACTGCAAACATAGGTTGTGGGTGCTCGTTAGAACCGCCTCATTGAGGCGGTTCTAACGAGTACCCACAACCTATGTCTTGGAGCAAAAATAAGAAAAATAATGTTTACCCCCGTAAACCCCAGTTTTGTCTATACAAAGTGGGGTGTAAGGGGGTGTTCATTTCACGGATTTGTTCACGTGATGATAACTGAGATTTACAGGGTTGTTCAGTCAGGGAGCGTAGCATCCTTTACGCAGATACCCACTTGCATACACATTACAAACGTAAAAACCTTATACGACAAAGAAGAAGAAGAAGAAGAAGAAGAAGAAATAGCAAAATCAATACGAGTCTAGGAAATACACAACACTACTTAATTGCTTACATAGTTTCCTTCTTTGCCGCGGAGACCACACACAAAACGATATTTAGGGGTGGTATTATTATTTCTAGTATTGTCTTTGGTTTGCGTCCTAGTTACGCCCCTGGTTTTCATAATTGATGAGCGCACGTATTACCGCCATTTTTATTTCAAGGGAGATAAGTAGGAATTTCCTGTTTACTTTCTTGTAGCGAGTACACTTCTGAAAATGGGTCTATATTTGAAGGACAGAATGTCCTCTTCGTGGGCAAATTATCAGGAAACCGCTATATATGTGAAACAAAAGGTTGTTTCCACTGAGGGATTTTTTCACGCCTCCAAAATGGCTACCTTTCTGATGAAAATCCGTGATATGTTTCTTATCTATAGAGAAAACATAGGTTATGGGTGCTCGTTAGAACCGCCTAAACTCGCCGAGGCGGTTCTAACGAGTACCCACAATCTATGTTGTAGAGCAGAAATAAGAAATAATGTGTACCCATATAAACCCCAGTTTTACAATATAAAAATAGGTTTAAGGGTTTATATAGGCGTGTTTTCGTGATGATGAGTAGCCTTTTTTGATGCGCCAACTCATATTACAAAACGGCGTGTGTGTGTGTTTAACGTCGCTTTCAACAATTTTTCAGTCATATCACGACCGTGTCTGGTTGCGGCTGGGAGCTCAATGCTAACTTTTATAGTGCTGCCTCACTGAAGTATAATGTCCCAGACACATAACATGATACCACACCCAGTCACATTATCCTGACACTGGGTCGACCAGTCCTAGCTCTACCCCGTAAATCTGAGTGCCAAGCGAGGAGCAGCTACTACCCTTTTTAACGACTTTGGTAGTTCGCGGCCCGGAATCGAACCCGTGACCTCCCGTTCCCCGCCGGAGCGGACACCCTACCAACTGAGCTATCGGGGCCGGGGTATATTACAAAACGGCATTTGTATTTCTAGTGAAAGGGGTGGTGTATCATTCCCACTGGTAAACCGCTTAGTGGATCTAAGCTTGCCGAGGCAAAGCGGTGCGAGTCGGTCAGACCATGCTAATAAACTTTATTGGTTTCATTGGGCGACAGGGCTTGAGATGTCATTTCATCTCAATGTCGGGTAAAAGTACCACAAAATTGGAAGCAACGTCTCCAAAATGACCTATACAGTGTTGACGGGGACAATAAACCTCAAGTCAAACCAATCCATTTTGTTCAAATTTAGACACGGTTTAGGTGATCAGAATGAGACGAATAAAAAAGTCATTAGGCGTGTGTTTAACCGAATGCGGATGACGAACTCCACTTTCTATGGTGAGTGTCTATACTGTGTGATTTGAAAGCGTGCTACTTACAGAGTGGAGCATAACGTTAATATACTTATATGACATATGACATGGTTTGACAACGTGTATAAAAATCGTTTTATGTTTTTTTTTCCATGAATTTGACTGTACTGCTCATAGAAAATGAAATTATTTTCATTTCAATATTGATGAACGGGCAAAAGTTATTGCTCATCGCTCATCATCATCACCATAATCGTCAACATCATCACAGTAAAATACAAATAATAAAGATTATAATAATAATAATAATAATAATAATAATTTTATTTTTAATTTAAAGGCGATCAAATTTTCTGCTCATATGAGCTGACCATGACAATCGTATTTTATACCGCTACCTAGAAAAAGTGAGGATATACCGAGGTTTACATCTGTCCTTCCGCCCGACCGTCCGTAACCAATCACGAAAACACGCCTATAAAATTTTGACCCCCTTAGACCCGACTTGTATATAGTAAAACCGGGGTTTGCAGGGGGAACCTTATTTTTCTTATTTCTGCTCTTAAATATAGATTGTGGATACTCGTTAGAACCGCCTCATCAGAAATAAGAAAAAAATATCACAATTATTTGTCCTAAAATTGTCATTTTTTTCGGCGAAAAAGGTTACAGTACTAGTGTATCTATACAGGCGTGTTTTCCTAATGCAGCCATTCTCAAGAACCATGAGAAGCCTCAAACTTGATATGCATTGCGATGATGATGACTTGTCATTCTCGGCCTATTTGTTCATCTGTCCATTCATTCTTCTTTCTCACTATATTTGTCAATGTTATTTTTGTCAAAGATTTCTCAGGAACTATAAAAACTATAGGCATCAAACATGGTGTACAATGCAAGCCACCTTGTCATTATATCACCTTATTTGGTCCTCTGTTGTTTAATTCGCCTCTTTCTCCTCATTGACTATTATATTAGGTTTTCCGTCAAAGATTACTCAGGAACTATAAAAGCTAGTAGGCTCAGACTTGTCAAGCCATACTGCGAAAACACCGCCAGGGTTTAAGGAGCGGCACGAATCGACTACGATTTCTGGGCAGGCTTAGACCTTCTAAGCGGTTCACCAGCGCTCAAATTCAGTCGGTTTCAGATCTGCGCATATGCACCATGCATCCCAATCTTTTTTCTCCAAGCCCCGATGGACGGGACGCGTCGTCTGCGTATTGGTTTATATACGTATTCTTTTATTCTTCTTTCTCTCAATATAGGGCAGTGTTATCACGAAAACACGCCTATATAATTTTGGCCCCCCACAAACGCCACTTTTTTATGGTAAGACTGGGGTTTACATGAGTGTACATTATTTTTTTGTTTCTGCTCTAAAACATAGATTGTGGGTACTCGTTAGAACCGCCTCGCCGAGGCGGTTCTAACGAGTTCCAAAAACCTATGTTTTGAGCAGAAATAAGAAAAATATCAGAATTTTTTATATGAAAATGTTCATTTTTTTAAGTGGTAAAATTTTTCAATATATTTGAATAGGCCTGCTTTCGTGATGGTTACGATTTCTCAGGAACCTTAAAAAGACTAGAAACTTAGTATGCTATGCTATGATGATGACTTATATTGTGTACGAAACAAGGGGCATAATTGACTTATTTGTTTATCTTATCTCCCATACTTGTAATGTTAAATTTTCAAAGATTTACCTGGAACTACCTCAGTCGTGCAATAATACCACGAAAACACGCCTATGTTATTTTGACCCCCTTGAACCCCGCTTTTATATGGTAAAACTGGGGTTTACAGGTGTAAACGTTATTTTTCTTACTTCTGCTCTAAAATATAGATTGTGGGTCCTCGTTAGAACCACCTCGATGAGGCGGTTCTAACGTGTACCCACAATCTATATTTTGAGCAGGAATAAGAAAAATATCACAAGTAATCATCTTAAAATTTTCGTTTTTCAGCGGTAAAGCTTACAGTGTAGTACGAGGTATAGGCGTGGTTTCGTGATGAATGCAATGACTGGCATTTATATATCGTGTAAAGCATACAATTGAAAACGAAACATTACGAAAACACGTCTATACAAATACACTGTAAAATTTACCGCCGAAAAAAACTAAATTTTGGATGAAAAATTGGGATTTTTTTCTAATTTCTGCTCAAATATAGATTGAGGGTACTCGTTAAAAACAGCATCATCGAGGCGGTTCCAACGAGTATACACAAACTATATTTCAGAGCAGAAGTACGAAAAATAAGGTTTACTGTAAACCCCGGTTTTACTATATAAAAGTCGGGTTCAAGGGGTCAAAATTATATAGGCATGTTTTCGGGATGATAATTTGGCACCCCTGTAATAGATAATGAATAAGTCCTAAGCTATTTTATGGACAATTGCTTGTTTTATACATAAAAAATCTTGCACAATCACGCCTATACAAATACATTGCCACCTTTATCGCCGAAAACATGAAAATTGTTTATGAAAAATTGTGATATTTTCTTATTTCTGCTCAAAATATAGATTGTGGGCACTCGTTAGAACCGCCTCGATGAGGCGGTTCTACCGAGTACCCACAATCTATATTTTAGAGCAGAAATAAGAAAAATAAGGTATACCCCCTGAAACCCCAGTTTTACTATATAAAAATGGGGTTCGAGGGGGTCAAAATTATATAGGCGTGTTTTCGTGATGAAGAAGAGCTATGTGACAAGTAAAAAATACGATCTAATATTTTTGTTATATAATGGTGTCTGTCATTGCTGAAGATGAAAAATTGTCATATTTTTTTCTAATTTCTGCTCCGAATATGTATTGTAGGTGCCCGTTCAAACAGGCACATAGATGCTGTCCATGCGACTATCCACAGTCTTTGGTTTAGTGCACAAGTAATGGAATTAATGCACACCCCTGCAAAACCCCAATGTTCCCTTTATACTGTGGTGTGTTACAACGCATAATGAAGTAATGTAGTAATTTCTTCATTTTGTGTTTTTTTTTTTTTTTTCATTATGCGTTGGCGTAGTCGACGCTCAATGAAGTAAAACGATTATTTCATTTCGCGTTGATATGCACCATATCGACGCAAAATGAAGTTTGTTTTTGTTTGATTTGAGGTTTAACGTCCCCGTCAACACTGTAAAGGTCATTTTGAAGACGTTGCTTCCAATTTTGTGGGACTTTTACCCGACACTGAGATGAAATGACATCTCAATCCCTGTCGCCCAATAATACCAATAGGGTTTATTAGCATAGACGGTCCGCCTCGCACCGCGGTTCCTGGACAGGCTTTGATCCTCTAAGCGGTTTACCAGTACTAGTGTGCGGGCCAGATTCAGCTCTGCGTGGAAGCATCGTGCAGCCCATATATTTCTTCAAGCCCCTATGGGCGGGGGCGGCGCAAAATGAAGTAATGATGGAAGAACATAGCTGTCTACGAAAGGAGACCAAAGACTTAGGAAGCAATACAGGTAAATCCCAATATAAAAACCACATTTAAGACAGTCCAAAAGTGGTCTTTAAGACCACATTTGAACAGTCCCAAAGATGGTCTTCTACAAGAGCACACTTAATGTCGCAATCACAAAGAAAATGTAACTTTAACCTTCAAAATATGCTTTAAAAACAAAATTTGTCTTAATTTAGGTGGTCTTAATAGCGGAATTTCACTGTTATTTATTATGTGATTATGTTAGTAGAGTTAAAACTGAACGCCTTACGGTATTTTGGTCTCATGTCTGATGATTTTCCCTCATTTGTGTTTTAAGGCTCAACACATGATCATAAAGTGCACACAATAGTTTGGGGGGGGGGGGGGGGGGGGGGGGGGGCATATTGGTGTGGACCAGTCCATAGCCCAGTTGTTTGTCCATCTAAGCATCTTAAAAGGAGTGCGGGTGTGTTTCAGTTTCCGTCCCACCAACAGCTAAGGTCATACAAAGTAGCGAACTTGGTTTCAAGACTCATTCATACGGAAACGGGGATCTCGGTTTCAAGACTGGGATCGATCCTGCTACCCCGATTTATCAGGCGAGTAGCTATAGCATAACTACTACACCACATAGGCTTCTGTGTCTTATATGAAACTAGATACCTATATATTAAGGATATTTGCTATACAAACCTTATGGTGCCTCTTAAAAGGAAATCAACCTTAGATATAACTCACCATGGGGAGCTTAACGGAGAGTCATTGGTCCGTCGTCATCTGCGTCTGCGATGTCTGTGTCGTCTGCGTCGTCAGCATTTTCAAAAATCTCCCTTGAAACTACAAGGCCGATTGAGATTTCGTATGGAATACTCTCGGGACTGGAGAACGAAAGTTTGTTCGCGGGGTCCAGGTCATGTGAACGAGCATTTAAGGTAATATTTTTTTTTAAATATCCTTTTCTCGAGAATGTCTCAGTGGGTCGATTTAAATAGAATTTCATATGGAGCAACTGTGAGACTGGGAAACGAAATTCAGGTTATGTGACCAAGATGTCCGCCATGCCCACTTAAGCTAAAAATCCTTCACAACTCCTCTTCTCGAGACCCAGTTGGAGTGTCGTGGAACTTGGTATGTGGCATTGAAAGCTCGTACCAATTATAGTTTCGTCAAATGATGATCCCTGGATGGCTCTGACTTTTTTATCCCCCGACTGAATAGGTTTGGGGGATATAGCGATCAGCCTCGCGTCCGTCTGTCGGAAGCAACGTCTCCAAAATGACCTAAATAGTGTTGACGGTGAAGTTAAACCTCAAATCAAGCAAACAAACTGTCGACGCATAATGAAGTAAAAAAATCATTAGGCGTGTGTTTAACCGAATGCGGATGACGAACTCCACTTTCTTTGGTGAGTGTCTAGACTGTGTGATTTGAAAGCGTGCTACTTACAGAGTGGAGCATAACGTTAATATACTTATATGACATATGACATGGTTTGACAACGTGTATAAAAATCGTTTTATGTTTTTTCCATGAATTTGACTGTCCTGCTCATAAAAAAATGAAATTATTTTCTTTTCGATATTGATGAACGGGCAAAAGTTATTGCTCATCGCTCATCATCATCACCATTATCGTCAACATCATCACAGTAAAAATACAAATAATAAATATTATAATAATAATAATAATAATTTTATTTTTAATTTAAAGGCGATCAAATTTTCTGCTCATATGAGCTGACCATGACAATCGTATTTTATACCACTACCTAGAAAAAGTGAGGATATACCGAGGTTTACATCTGTCCTTCCGCCCGACCGTCCGTAACCAATCACGAAAACACGCCTATAAAATTTTGACCCCCATTGGACCCGACTTGTATATAGTAAAACCGGGGTTTGCATGGGGAACCTTATTTTTCTTATTTCTGCTCTTATATAGATTGTGGATACTCGTTAGAACCGCATCGATGAGGCAGTTCTAACGAGTATCCACAATCTATATTCTGAGCAGAAATAAGAAAAATATCACAATTGTTTGTCCTAAAATTGTCATTTTTTTCGGTGATAAAGGTTACAGTACTAGTATATCTATACAGGCGTGTTTTCCTAATGCAGCGTTTCTCAAGAACCATGAGAAGCCTCAAACTTGACATGCAGTGCGATGATGATGACTTGTCATTCTCGGTCTATTTGTTCATCTGTCAATTCATTCCTCTTTCTCACTATATTTGTCAATGTTATTTTTGTCAAAGATTTCTCAGGAACTATAAAAACTATAGGCATCAAACATGGTGTACAATGCAAGCCACTTTGTCATTATATCACCTTATTTGTTCCTCTGGGGCCAGTTGTTCAAAACTAACGATGTCGTTAGTTAACGTATCGTTAAAACTTTGAACATTAAATATGGCAAATATGCTGAAATTTTTGCTGAAAAAATGTGAGCAGCTTTTGCGTCCGCAAAAGCTGCTCACATTTTTTCAGCAAAAATACCAAAATTTACGATATTGTACTTTCTAGAAGAGTTAACAATATGACCACTAACGAGCTCGTTAAGCTAACGATGCTTTGAACAACTGGCCCCTGTTGTTTAATTCGCCTCTTTGTCCTCATTCACTTTTATATTAGGTTTTCCGTCAAAGATTACTTAGGAACTATAAAAGCTAGTAGGCTCAGACTTGTCAAGCCATACTGCGAAAACACCGCCAGGGTTTAAGGAGCGGCACGAATCGAACCACGATTTCTGGGCAGGCTTAGACCTTCTAAGCGGTTCACCAGTGCTCAAATTCAGTCCGATTCAGATCTGCGCATATGCACCATGCAGCCCAATCTTTTTTCTCCAAGCCCCGATGGACGGGACGCGTCGTCTGCGTATTGGTTTATATACGTATTCTTTTATTCTTCTTTCTCTCAATATAGGGGCAGTGTTATCACGAAAACACACCTATATAATTTTGGCCCCCCTTAAACCCCACTTTAATATAGTAAAACTGTGGTTTGCATGAGTTTACATTATTTTTTTTTGTTTCTGCCGTAAACATAGATTGTTGGTACTCGTTAGAACCGCCTCTGTGAGGCGGTTCTAACGAGTTCCAAAAACCTATGTTTTGAGCAAAAATAAGAAATATTCATTTTTTTAAGTGGTAAAATTTTCAATATATTTGAATAGGCCTGCTTTCGTGATGGTTACGTTTTCTCAGGAACCTTAAAAGACTAGAAACTTAGTATGCTATGCTATGATGAGTGACTTATATTGTGTACGAAACAAGGGGCATAATTGACTTATTTGTTTTATGTTTTTCTCCATACTTCTAATGTTAAATTTTCAAAGATTTACCTGGAACTACCTCATACGTGCAATACTATCACGAAAACACGCCTATGTTATTTTGACCCCCTTGAACCCCGCTTTTATATGGTAAAGCTGGGGTTTACAGCTGTAAACGTTATTTTTCTTACTTCTGCTCTAAAATATAGATTGTGGGTCCTCGTTAGAACCACCTCGACGAGGCGGGTTCTAACGTCTACCCACAATCTATATTTTGAGCAGGAATAAGAAAAATATAACAATTAATCATCTTAAAATTTTCGTTTTTTTCGGTGGTAAAGCTTACAGTGTATAAGTAAAGGCGGTGGTTTCGTGATGAATGCAATGACTGACAGTTATATATCGTGTAAAGCATACAATTGAAAACGAAACATTACGAAAACACGTCTATACAAATACACTGTAAAATTTACCGCCGAAAAAAACTAATTTTTGGATGAAAAATTGGGATTTTTTTCTTATTTCTGCTCAAATATAGATTGAGTGTACTCGTTAAAAACAGCATCATCGAGGCGGTTCTAACGAGTACACACAAACTATATTTTAGAGCAGAAGTACGATAAAAACTAAATTTTTGGATGAAAAATTGGGATATTTTCTTATTTCTGCTCAAATATAGATGTGTGGGTACTCGTTAAAAACCGCATCATCGAGGCGGTTCTAACGAGTACACACAAACTATATTTCAGAGCAGAAGTACGAAAAATAAAGTATACTGTAACCCCGGTTTTACTATATAAAAGTGGGGTTCAAGGGGGTCACAATTATATAGGCATGTTTTCGGATGATAATTTGACACCCCTATAATAGATAATGAATAAGTCCTAAGCTATTTTATGGACAATTGCTTGTTTTATACATAAAAAATCTTGCACAATCACGCCTATACAAATACATTGCCACCTTTATCGCCGAAAACATGAAAATTTTATGATGAAAAATTGTGATATTTTTCTTATTTCTGCTCAAAATATAGATTGTGGGCACTCGTTAGAACCGCCTCGATGAGGCGGTTCTAACGAGTACCCACAATCTATATTTTAGAGCAGAAATAAGAAAAATAAGGTATACCCCCTGAAACCCCAGTTTTACTATATAAAAATGGGGTTCGAGGGGGTCAAAATTATATAGGCGTGTTTTCGTGATGAAGAAGAGCTATGTGACAAGTAAAAAATACGATCTAATATTTTTGTTATATAATTGTGTCTGTCATTGCTGAAGATGAAAAATTGTCATATTTTTTTTCTAATTTCTGCTCCGAATATGTATTGTAGGTGCCCGTTCAAACAGGCACATAGATGCTGTCCATTCGACTATCCACAGTCTTTGGTTTAGTGCACAAGTAATGGAATTAATGCACACCCCTGCAAAACCCCAATGTTCCCTTTTTATTTATTTATTTATTATCAATTTCTTGACAACATATATACATACAAAGTACATACATATGCATCAAAGGATTGGATGTAGGCTCAGCCTATACGTATCCTCTCCTTGATGACCGGTACACATATGATATACATTCACAAATAAAAGCACTACTTCATAAATATAGGGAATAGATTCCCTTTATACTGTGGTGTATTCATTTCATGGACTTATAACGAGTTTCAGCACATTGAACTTCAGGTCAGATATTAGAGAAGGCTTACAGAGAAGGCCAGTCTGATTTGTTTGTTTGATTTGAGGTTTAACGTCCCCGTCAACACTTTAAAGGTCATTATGGAGACGTTGCTTTCAATTTTGTGGGACTTCTACCCGACATTGAGATGAAATGACATCTCAAGCCATGTCGCCCAATGAAACCAATAGGGTTTTTTAGCATGGACGGTCCGCCTTGCACAGCGGTTCCTGGGCAGGCTAAGATCCTCTAAACGGTTTACCAGTACTAGTGTGCGGGCCGGATTCAGCTCTGCGTGGAAGCATCATGCAGCCCATATATTTCTTCAAGCCCCTATGGGCGGGGGCCAGAAGGGCAGTCTGAGTCTTTGCTGATAGCACATGACTTGTGTTTTTTTTTTGTTTTTTTTTTGTGTGTGTTTGTTTTTTGGTGTGTGTGTGTGGGGGGGGGGGGGGGGTTAGCTTTTGTCGTGCGAGGCTCAAAATACCACAATGGGTGTGTTATTCTGCAACTTTCATTCTGAGATACAGTACAACTCCTATATTAAGAACACCCGTTTGGGACTGTTCAAAAGTGGTCTTAAATACCACTTTTGAACATTCCCAATGGTGGTCTCGTATAAGGAGTCAATACGTTTAGAAAACCCAAAGAACAAGTAACCTTCTCCATAAGCTTTTCAAAGCAGATTTAGTGTTAATTTCAGGGAATTTTATTGGATTTCGGTCACGTCCTGTAAACCTTTCTGTGAACCGAGCTCCTTTGAAAATCGCGCCTACTCGTAATGAAAAAAGAACTCGCCAGGAGCATATTCTATACTTCAAGAGTAGATCCCGACTGTCAAGGGGTTAAAACAAAACATTTTTGAAAAAAGTTGTGTCCCTTGTTGATGCACACATTTCCTATATTTTTTATAAAATCAGGTGATGCATATTCTGGGCTGCAAGAATGCCTAAGTGGATTAGGGCGTAGGAATTGGATCGGGGAGTAGAGTTGGGTGTCGGGGGTAGGGTTGAGGCCCGGGATGAGGGTCAGGGATGAGTGTGTGAGTAGAGCTGTTTTTTTTTGTTTTTTTTTTTTGTTTTTTTTTTTGGGGGGGGGGGGGGGTGGCGTTTCATTACGATATAATACACCCGTGCGTCATGGTGCATTTTTTCACATCTCCAAAATAACTACTTTTCCTATGAAAATCAGTGATATTGTTCTTATTCATACCGAAAACATAGATTATGGGTAATAATGGTGCGCACGGGCCTCCGTGGCCTAATTGTTAAGATCGCCGACTCTTAATCATTAGGTCTCTCACCGCTATGGGTTCGAACCTGTCTCGGAACATATGTGAGACACGTTCTGTTTGTGTGTGCGTGTGTGCGTGCATGCGTGTATTTTTTGCCCCACCAACAACTAGTCATACAAAGACGGGACCTTGGTTTAAAGACCCATCCGAAAGAAGAATTTCGAAAACACGCCTTTACAAATACATTGTAACCTTTATTGCCGAAAAAATGAACATTTTAAGAGGAATAATTGTCACGATATTTTTCTTACTTCTGCTCAAAATATAGATTGTGGGTACTCGTTAGAACCGCCTCAATGAGGCGGTTCTAACGAATACCCACACTCTATATTTCAGAGCAGAAAAAAAGAAAAATAAGGTTTACTCCTGCAAATCCCAGTTTTACTTGATAAAATTGGGGTTCAAGGGGGTCAAAATTATATAGGCGTGTTTTCATGATGGGGATCGAACTTTTTTGAGGCGTCTAGCAAATATGATATACCAAAATGATTAAACTACTGTAAAGCTTTCTCCTGATTGTCCGGGTAAGCAGGCTGATTTTGGTCGCCGAGCACGCATGCTTAAAGACATCTTTCTGCTTAACCTTTAATTTATTTTTTTATCTTTACCTATCAGCAAGATTTTGTTTACGGCTAGGTGCGTAAATAAATCTGTGACATCCTTTAGGGTAGGTGTCTTCCGGATTCAGGCATAGGGACAAGATGTTACATGTAAATTTTTGGCTCTGAGGCGTGCCAGTAAACATGCTGCTATCTCTTATACCATCATGTTTTGTATATGTATTGGAGTTTAACGATCCAGTCAACACTATTTAGGTCATATCGAGCCGGTCAGTTTACCCATCGGCAGGTGTATACGTAAGCGTTTAACCATCGCAGTGCACATTTTTATCGACACAGTATCACGAAACACGCCTATGTATTTTTGCCCCTTTCATTACGAAAACATGCCTATACAAATATAGTGCAACCTTTATCGCCGAAAATAAAGAACAAATTTAAAGCGAAAAATTGTGATATTTTTCTTATTTCTGCTCTTAATAGAGATTGTGTGTACGGCGGTTCTAACGAGTACCCACAATCTATATTTTAGAGAAGAAATATGAAAAATAAGGTTTACCCCTCCAAACCCCAGTTTTACTACATAAAAGTGGGGTGCGAGGGGGTCATAAGTATATAGGCGGGTTTTCGTGATGGAGCCCCATTTTATATAGTAAAACTGGGGTTTACAGGGGTACACCTTATTTTTCTGATTTCTGCTCTAAAATAAAGATTGTGGGTACTCGTTAGAACCGCCTCGATGAGGCGGTTCTAACGAGTACCTACAATCTATATTTTGAGCAGAAATAAGAAAAATATCACAATTTTTTATCTTAAAATTTTATTTTTTTTCGGCAGTAAAATTCCCATTGTATTTGAACCAGCAGAAGTTAACAATAGCGGTGAAAAAAACTCTATTATCTGTAAATATCCAGTGAATGTGTGAGTGTATTTGAGTGTTACGTCCCACCAACAGCTAAGGTCATACGGAGACGGGACCTCGGTCAAAGTGTAAGACTCATCCGAACGTTTGGAGAAGCCCGGGATCCAACCAATGACCCCTGGTTTATGAGGCCAGTAGCTTATCCACTTCACCTCGGAGGTTTCTATTGTATATATAAAGAGGAAATACCAACGCTCAAATATTCTTGTTACATCACGAAAATTTAACCCCCCCCCCACACACACACACACGTCCAACACCACGTTTATATAGTGAAACTTGGGTTTACAGGGGTGTATATCATTTTAAATATTTTTGCTCAAAAATATAGATTGTGGGTACTCATTAGAACCGCCTCGACGAGGCGGTTCTAACAAGTACCAACAATCTATGTTTTGAGCAGATTTCTAACACAGCGCGCCTATTTAGGCAACGGAAAATAACTGTTTTATTCTGCAACAAATCACAGCTCGGGAGAGTGGTACGAGTGACGTCATTAACAACTGTTGATTTATGACGTCACTAGTCGATTTACTTTACGTTAGACATAACGTCATTTTCTTGCACCGAAAACGTTAGAAAGGCTATAAATACATGCGTTTCAGTCGATATCTTATAACAATAGCGAATAGTTGTGCGATTTTGAAGGAAACAACAACATTATTGCCGATTTTCAGCGTGTTAGAATCGAAATAGATCAGCTCTAGTCTGTGATCTGTTGAGCAATAAATCAGAGTTTGTCGGTCAGTTGTAAGTAGACAAATCACGCGCGCTACGCCCTGGTGATTTGTCTACTTTACAACTGACCTCCAAATTGTGATTTATTACTCCAAAAAAATCACAGTTAGAGCTGGTCTATTTCTTAAATATGAACAAATAACATCAGCCATTGTATCTGAAAAAAAATTAATATTCTTTTGCATTAAAATTTTCAATACATTTGTTTAGACGTGGTTTGGTAATGGATTTCCCAAAATACAAGCGGTCCTTAAGGGCACTATGTAAGCAATAACAATTCATTAGAATACCCTCCCCGTGCGGGCACACAACCTTGTCTCAAAGTTGAATCAACATTGGAACAGCATACAGTCAACCCTTTTTATACCGACATTCGTTATAACGGCACAGCTTGTGATAACGACAATTTCATTGGAATTAATTTTTAACTCAAGGCTTAGCCTCGATTCCGTGCGACGGTTGGTATTGTCCAAATCGAATCCATAGTCATGAACTATTCTTGTAATTTTATACTCCAAGAAATAAGTTGTTATGGATATCTAACAAGTGCCCACAATCTTTGTTTTGAGCAGAAATATGAAAAAAAAAAATCATCAGAATTTTTATCTGAACATTTTAATATTCATTGGCATTAAAACTTTCAATACATTTGTATAGGCGTGTGTTCGTGATGGATTTCCCAAAATAAAGGCGGTGTTAAAGGCACTTCCGTCTTTGTAAGCAATAACAATCCATAAGAAAACCCTCCCCGTGTGGGCACACAACTTTGACTCAAAGTTGAATCAACATTGAAACAATATATTTGCGTTGTTTTAACACTGGGATCACCCATGATTCATCATGAAATCACGCCTATATACTTTTGACCCTCTTGAACCCCAGTTTTATATAGTAAAACTGGGATTTGCAGGGGAAAACATTATGTTTCTTATCTCTGCTCTAAAATAAAGAATGTGGGTACAAGTTAGAACCGCCTCGATGAGGCGGTTCTAACGAGTGCCCACAATCTATATTTTGAGAGTTAGGCGGTTCTAACGAGTGCCAACATTCTATATTTTAGAGAGGAAAATATCACAATTTTTCCGCCTAAAATTTTACTATTGTTTTCGGCGAAACTTGTACAATGTATTCGTAAAGCCGTCTTGTCATAATGTTTCATGCATTAACATTTTCCGGGTCTGGGGACAGTTCTAACCAGTAGGCCTATCAATAACGCTTCAGCCATCTGATTTGTTTGTTTGTTTGATTTCATGTCTATCGTCCCCGTCAACACTATATAGGTCATTTTTGAGGCGTTGCTTCCAATTGTGTGGTACTTTTATCAGACAATGAGATGAAATGACATCTCAAGCCCTGTCGCCCAATGAAACCAATAGTGTTTATAAGCATGGACGGCCCGACTCGCACCGCTTTGCCTTGGCAGGCTTAGATCCTCTAAGCAGTTTACCAGTACTCGTGTGCTGTCGGTTTCAGCTCTGCGTGGAAGCATCATGCAGCCGCCCATCTATTCAGTCTTCAAGCCCCGATGGGCGAGGGCATTTCGACATGTATGCAATGTCTTACTTTATTTTCGTGTCTTCGCCTTTCTTTATAGTTTCGATTCTACGTGCATGCTACTGATTAAAGCGCGCAAAAAGAAAAATAATAACTAAATAGAAAGAAAGAAAGAAAGAAAGGAAGAAAGAAAGAAAGAAAGAAAGAAAGAAAGAAAAGGAAGGAAGGAAGGAAGTACTGTTGTCGGAGGATAAGTAGTAGCCAACGACGTAAAAGAGTATACCACCATATGTAGGTATCATTGGCTGGCAAGACAGCCGTTATAATGATCATTACCGAAGCGTCGTTACCTTTGACAACAGCAGACAATGCTTAATAACAAAAACGTTCGCTGATGTCACAGTACTGGAAAGTGTCTGTATTATTATTTATATATTTATTTATTTAATTATTTATTTATTTCGTGATTTGTTAAGGTTCCCGCCAAGGGATATTGACAAGTGCTGTAGACTCTAATCAGACGCTGCAGAATGCGGCGTTTGAACAGAGTTTACAAATTTCCATGAAGCAAATGAATTTAAGGTTCAGTGTTTTCAGTACTTTGATGAATCTGGGTACAAGGCAAAATAAAAAAAAGACTGGGAACAAGGCAAAAAAAAATAATAATAAATAAATAAGACTGGGTACCAGGCAAAAAAAAGACTAGGTACAAGGTAAACAAAAGAAAATCTTGGTACAAGGCAAACATTAAAAGGACTGGGTACAAGGCAAACAACAACAAAAAAAAAAAAAGATGCATGTAGGTCTGTGGATAAAATTCTCAAACAGAAATATGTGATTCCTGTCAAGTAGTTAATCACAAAATCAAAGACGTTTCAGGGATTTATGTCCTGGATGTGATTTTATGGCATGTATCATATATGATACATCGGGCATTAAGTTTTCATGTATCATATATGATACATTTACTGCATGTTGTTTTCCTTAACTAAATTAAGGTATATGATAAATACAGTTGGTACAATTTAATTCAAACATTTATTTAAACAATTTTAACACGGTAATATATAAAAGGGGAATAACAAAAATATTAAAATGCTGAAAATTGAGCATGGGATTTCATAAATTGTGCCGGTGCAAATTATATCCCACAAAAGTCCATAGACATCCAGCAGAGACTCAAATCAGCCAAGGCATTCTCAATCTCGTGTACAATTGTACCAAGTTCCATCAATAAATCTCAAAGGGTATTTGAGTTATGGCCATAGCAAGATTATTTTGTCAGGGGGGATAACTCGAAAACCAGGACAACAAGAGTTGTGGTACTTGTGCATGTTACGCCTGCTTAACTTCATGTGTACAATTGTACTGAATACCATCAATATGCCTCAAAGGGTATTTAGTGATATGGTGATCACAAGGTAGTCATACTTTTATATTGTATGGGGAGATAACTCAAATACCATGGTTCTGGTTCTTGCGCATGACACACCCCAACCTTGTGTACAATAAATATTGGAGATATGGCAGTCACAATGTCGTCAGACTATGATAATGGAAGGGGATATAACTCAAATACCATGGCACACATAGTTGTGGTTCTAGCGCATCACACACCTTCTCAAACTTGTGCACAAGTGTGCCAAGTACCATCATATCTCAAAGGGTATTGAAGTAAAGGCCACCACAAGGTTTTGTCTACGGACTGACGGACATACGGACGGATGGGTCCCAGGCTGATATCTATATCCCCCAAACCAATTTGGTCGGGGGATAAAAATGAAGTATATGCCGGTAAAACCAAGTTTTACTACATGAAAGTGGGTTTAAGGGGGTCAAGATTATTTAGATGTGTTTTTATGATGAATGGCCAATGTATCATATAAAATGAACTTAGGCACAGCCTAGATACGGACATGAGCATTACCGGTCAGTTAATTAATGTTTAAAAGCAAAGATGATAGTGTTTTAACCCACCTGAAGTCTGAACACTGGAAGTGAATAATTGGAGACAACAAACCATTTTACCAATAAACAGATACGGATAAGCTTTAACTTACGTCCCTTGTTGAAACAGACAGCATTTTGGTTCTGTATAGCTTTACCTGAGAGCATTCTTGCTGACTGTATAACCTTTGTGAGCATTCTTGCTGACTGTCAGAATTAGAAATGTTTACTGGTGACACGTCCATAGACAATCCTTCACCAGTCTGATTAAAACATGGTTTCCGAAGTCAAAGATCTTGCGAAATGCAAGTAGTTCAATTTTACCATGACATTGTGGGCAATCTGGATGGGGCCATAAAATTCATAAATCGTGGCCACAAACAGACTGACTCGATCATCATGGACTTCGCCAAGGCCTTTGACACGGTTGAAGGTACCTCACAGAGGGCTATTATATAAACTTGACTACTATGGGATAAGTGGATCCACACATATGTGGATAAGCTCATGGCTCTCTGGGTGCTCACAAGAAGTTGTACTTGATGGCCAAGCATCTGATCCAGTCCCTGTTTTATCCGGAGTCCCCCAAGGTTCAGTCCTTGGACTGGTCTTCTTGGTTTTCATCAATGATCTGACTGATAATATCAGGTCATCAGTCAGTTTGTTTGCTGATGGTGTGTCCGGGGCAGGGGCATTTTTGGCCCCAGGACTATAATTTGAACAATCTTGGCAGAGGTCCACTAGATGAAGCTACACACCAACTATCGAAGGCCTAGTTTCAGAGGAGACTATTTTTTAAGTTTTCATTAAAAACATCTGTTGTTGGCTCCCGTGACCTTGATCTGCGGACTGGAACCATTTGAACACTTCTGAAAAGGGAACCGCCTAAGAATCATTCCTATGAAGTTTGGTCAAAATCCGATCAGTGGTTAGGAGGAGATGTGGTTTGAAGAAATTGTTTACGTAAGGACAGTTGCACGACAGACGAAAATTGATCCCAAAAGCTCACCTCGTGATTACATGACAGGTGAGCTAATAAAAACATAAAAATAGGCCTGACCCCCTTATATGACAAATGGACTTGTCCAATATATGGCAGTGGAAGAGTCTACTAGCATACAATGAATTAATGTCCCCATCAACACTGTAAGCTTTCGTTCCTATGAATTATTATTGTATGTATATATGTATTGCATGTTACAGAAATTGTGAAATAAATATGTATATCAAATTTGAATAATCGTGGTAGAAATCCACAAGACGAAGCTTCATGTCAATTATCAAAGACCTTGGTCTTCTGCTTTCAGACAAGAATATTTCAAGTGTTTCATTGCCTTGACTTCTATTTCCTAGGGCTATAATTTGAACAATTTTGATAGAGGTCCACTAGATGAAGCTTCACACTTAATATCAAAGACCTGGGCCTTGCAGTTTCAGAGTAGAAGATTTTTGTTAATTACCCTATATAAGTCAATGTAAAACCGAAGGGCCCCGGGGCGCAGGCATTTTTGGCCCAAGGGCTATGATTTGAACAATCTTGGTAGAGGTCCACACCAAATATCAAAGACCTGGGTCATACAGTTACGTAGAAGAAGATTTTTAAAGATTTTCCCCGTATCCTGTATAATCCAATGTTAATGAGAAGATGATTTTTAAAGATTTTCCCTGTATCCTGTATAATCCAATGTTAATGAGAAGATGATTTTTAAAGATTTTCCCTATATAAGTCTATGTAAAACCAAAAGGCCCCGGGGCGGCGGCATTTTTGGCCCTAGGGCTATAATTTGAACAATTTTGCTAGAGGTTCACCAGATGAAGCTTCAAGCAAAACATGAAAAGACCTGGGCCTTGCCATTTCAGAGAAGAAGATTTTTAAAGATTTTCCCTGTATCCTGTATAATCCAATGTTAATAAGAAGATGATTTTTAAAGATTTTCCCTATATAAGTCTATGTAAAACCAAAAGGCCCCGGGGTGGCGGCATTTTTGGCCCTAGGGCTATAATTTGAACAATTTTGCTAGAGGTTCACCAGATGAAGCTTCAAGCAAAATATGAAACGACCTGGGCCTTGCCATTTCAGAGAAGAAGATTTTTAAAGATTTTACATATATTAGCCTATGTAAAACCAAAAGCCCCCGGGACGGGGGCATTTTTGGCCCCAGGACTATAATATGAACAATCTTGGTAGCAGTACACTAGATGAAGCTTCATACCAAATATCAAAGACCTGGACTATGCGGTTTTAGAGAAGAAGATTCCCTATATAAGCCTATGTAAAACCGAAGGCCCCCAGGGCGGAGGCATTTATTGCACTAGGCCTATATTGTGAAACTTTTGATAGAGGTTCACTAAATGAAGCTTCACACCAAATGTCAAAGAACTGGGCGTTCGGTTTCAGAGAAGAAGATTTTTAAAAAAAATTCCTAATATAAGCCCCCGGGAGTGGGCATTTTTGGCCCCAGGGCTATAATTTAAACAATCTTGGTAGAGGTCCACTAGATGAAGCTTCATACCAAATATCAAAGACCTGGACCTTGTGGTTTCAGAGAAAAAGATTTTTAAATATTTTCCCTATATACATGTCAGCCTATGAAAAAACCAAAGGGCCAAAATATCAAAGACCTGGGTCTTGTGGTTTCAGAAAAGAAGATTTTTCAAGTTTTCAGTGAAAAAAATCTATTTTTGGCTCCTGTGACCTAGATGTGCAATGGACCAGACCCATTTGAACAACTTTGAAAGCGTGGACCCCTTTCAAAGTTGTTCAAATGGTTCCGGTCTAAGGATCATTCCTGTGAAGTTTGGTCAAAATCCGATCAGTGGTTTAGGAGGAGATGTCGTTTGAAGACTTGTTTACGGACGCACGCATGGACGACGGATGAAAAGTGATCACAAAAGCTCACCTTGTCACTACGTGACAGGTGAGTTAAAAAGGAATGTTGTGGGTACTTGTTGGAACAGTCACAACATAGCATTTCATGGGTATCCATAACATCTTTTTCAAATAATAAAAAATATTATCACCATTTTCCCATCTTTTCTCTTTATCTGAATTGCAAATACTTTCTGGCATGACGAATGAGTTCAGGTCCCATGGACAGTAAATTTGTCTGTTCACCAAGTCATCTGCATCTACCAGTCATGTGCTGGGCTCTGCAGGGTCGTACAAACATCTGTCTCAATCTGGTTGTCCATGAACAGATCCAAATCAAATTAGCTGCTTTAAGGGTACACAAGAAGCATGTCAAAGAAACACTTCTTCAACTGACAATGTTTACAAATGACATGCAACTTGTCTTTTATGGATGTGTCCTGATCTATCGCCTTTGGTCCCAAGTCAGGCTCTAACTGCTCTCTTCTTCCTCCAGATAATGAGTCTGCTGTACGAAAGGCTATCAATCGAGTTTGCCATCCATTATATTCATTTGCCACAGTTTTCTTTCATGATTAGACTAAGACCATCATCTATTAGTAGGCAAATCAGCTGGTCTGCTGTACAGCATCAGGCAAATACCCAATTATTCTGCTTTCTTACCTTGGTATTGATTCAGTTCATCGGGGATATATTCTTTATCGTCAAACTAAATTATTAATTCTAGTTTCCACTCCAAAACAATATTATCAACTCTGAACTACGCGAAAAATTCATTCCCGCGTTCACAAATACCAGATAAAATGGCGGCTGATCATGAAATCGGAAATTGATTTCTGAGTGTATTCATCAGTGTGATTGAATGACAGGTAATGGCTGGGGTTCAAATGGGGTGATACTCATAAGTTTTCTGTTAAAAGAAAATACTGTCATTAAACCCATAAAAATTAATCGAAAGATAAAAATGTAATATACACATTCAACATGTTCAACTATGCACTCGTTTGTTTATCAGATTTATACCCCCTCAGGAAAGAAATCCCGTACTTCAATACAAAAACTGGAATAACCTCTATTTAAACTAAACTAACACTGTATAGGTCATTTTGGAGATGTTGCTTCCAATTTTTACCCGACATTGAGATGAAATGACATCTCAATCCCTGTCACCCAATGAAACCAATAGGGTTTTTATAAGCATGGATGGTCCAACTCACACCGCTTTGCCTGGGCAGGCTTTGATCCTTTAAGCGGTTTACCAGTACTCATGTGCGGTCGGTTTCAGCTCTGCGTGGAAGCACCATGCAGCCCATCTATTTCTTCAAGCCCTGATGGGCAGGGGCCACAATTTTCTACAATATGTGTACATAATTACATATGATTTTTCGGTAATGATGCTTTTGGAGAAATTCACATTAACAGCTACACTTAAAAACAACCGAGAAAGCTGTTTCCAGTTACCCTGAATTTGGAGTAATCAATACCCTCAGGACAGACTGGCTTCCTATACAAATGTGGAAAAACCAATGAAATGCGAAAGTGACAAGATCACAATCGGCAGAATGGATTGAAAAAAAATAAATAAATAAATTATCTCTGTTTGCCTATGGAGCATGGTATCTCAGAGGTTAGACTTCACTTGCCTATCATGCTAGAGGCCCCCGGTTCAATTCCAGGCAGGGGTGTACGAACTGCTACACTGGCATCATTTGCAGGGATGAATGCCACAAAGTGCAGTCTTTCTGATCGGGACGTTATCTGGAGGCCCCTGTGTAGGGAGAACCATCCCCTGCGCAAGTAAAAGATCCCTACCAAAATTATCTATCTCTATTTACTGCCAACCCCTCTCTCGAGTGTTCAAAGGCAGATTACATGATTACTATGTCGGCTTTCATTACAAGGTCACTGATGAGGCTTTAGTAGCCGAAACTACGTAGTATGACCCATCTTCTTTCTTATGAATGTTTTCATTGCTCTTAAAGGAACTCATTTTTGATTTTTATTTGCCTTCACTGCAGCTGGTGTTGTGCCGTGTGGCGGCCATAAAACGTCTCCCCGTACATCAACCATAGTGCAGTTTATATTTTACTTTTGGTCCTTTGAGATAAGCGTGAATATTCTGAGAAATCAGAAATAAATTATTGGTTTAGACTCATATTCTAGACAGGTTTTTAATTATTTGGACCCCATTTTGATTTACATCAGTCTTTGAATCGACTGCCAGTACAAAATTTGCAAATTTGCAGTATGTATCTTCGGCTTTCGTTGCCGGATCATTACAAGGTCACTGATGAGGTTTTATTAGCCGAAACTACGTAGTATGGCCCATCTTCTTTCTTATGAATGTTTTCATTGCTCTTAAAGGAACTCGTTTTTATTTTTATTTCAAGCTTTCATTCTGCAAACCTGGTGTGTATTTGTTTGATTTGAGGTTTAACGTCTCACTTACCACTGTTAAGGTCATTTTGGAAATGTTGCTTCGGGTTGACTTTTACCCGAAATTGAGATGAAATGACATCTCAAGCCCTGCCACCTAATGAAACCAATAGGGTTTATAAGCATGGACGGGTCTGACTTGCACCACTTTGTGTGGGACTGGGCAGACTTAGTTCCTCTAAGCGGTTAACCAGTACTCATGTGCGGGTCGGATTCAGCTTTGCTTGGAAGCATCAGCCCATATATTTTTCAAGCCCCGACGGCCGGGGGCCGTCCTGGAGTGCATGTAATGTCACCTGCACGTAATCCTCGTGAGAGGGTGTTGCAGTAAAAGATAGAAAGGAATTCCAAGGCATTACTTCATGCTTGATAGTATGACACACAGCGAGTCGGAATTACCATGGAAATACTGGAAATAAATGAAAAATAGGTTGTTGCTGTCTAGTCCTGAACTCATGACCTTCCATACATTACGCTACGCTGCTTTCCTGAACGTCAGTAGGGTCTTGTTGCACAGGACTAGTTGCTGTCGAATAGTAACGCAGCCGGAAGGTAAACAAGAAGACGGGTACTTGATGTTTTTATTTTGCGCCAACTGTCACACAGTTCGTCTATGAAAATGCAATATGCGTCTCTGCAACATGGATCAATAATAGAGAAGCAGTCATCGTAACGTTTTTGAAAACCCCAATTTACAGTTTTTATTTATTTATTTATTTTTATTTGGTCGGATACGACAAAAAGTAACACAAAGGTATATAAGTAGGCAGCATTTAAGATCGACAAAAGAAAATAAATAAAAAAGTGACAGTCATGCAGTGCGCCTCACCGGAATTCTCGCGTCTCGCGAGAAAATTGAATCACTTCAACTTTTTTCACAGGCAATGCCGCTGACAACAACAACAACAACAACAACAACATGTGCTCGTATACGCGTTACCTATAGTCGGACATGAGTCTGATGTCGTCCTAATGGACGACATCGGCCGATGCCTTCGGCATCGGCCGACTCATGTCCGTATGATACACAAAACAAACGGGAGCATGTTCGTGTTTAACTGCAAGTTTCGAAATATAATGTATGAGGTGTCTTAATTTCATGTCAATAATATTAGTTAAAATAAAAGATTTTGATAGATGTAGTATAAAACAAGACAGGGTTACCATCTAAATTTTAATTATCGTGTATCATATATGATACATATATGACAGTGTACATTTTATGTCCGATGTATCATGGAAACTTACAAGCACAGAGTACATTAGCCAAGGTACTTGCAGAGTTTATAGACATATATTTATATTTTTCAAGCTTTAATTCTTATTACCAGATGTAATTTGCATATTATACACACAAGCCCATGCAGATTCAACCCAGATGTCATGACCCCTATAACAGGAACCTAGTGACACATGGAAGCAGCCATATTGGAAAGAACATTAATGTCACATAACGTAAAGCTATAGTTCATCAACGACCTTTGAGAGTTCAAAGATTAAGCGTGACAAGACTATTCCATCTTTTAGGGGAAGCAGGTTTCGGACAAAATTTATACTAGATTTTAAATACATAGGTAAATGTTTTGACATTGCCATCATGTAAAAGTCTTGGCTTAGTGGTT
The DNA here is from genome assembly GCA_963580285.1 of Lucinisca nassula. Taxonomy (NCBI): domain Eukaryota; kingdom Metazoa; phylum Mollusca; class Bivalvia; order Lucinida; family Lucinidae; genus Lucinisca; species Lucinisca nassula. The sequence continues at coordinate 108,949,387 of OY757024.1, forward strand.
TCGTGTGATGCTTAGCACTGCGAGTCAAACTAGAACCTTTTAGCCGAGTAGGGTTCGAGTCCCAATGGCATATATAGTTTTCTTTATTATTTTCTATTTAATTTTCATCTTTATTTGCTTAATTTCTTATGTTTATAGTTAGTTTCTTTATTTGTATTTTTCATATTTTATCTTTCGGTTCCCTTATTATTTTAAACAATTATATGTTATTTCATTTTATAATGTTCATATACATTTCAACAAAGCATTCAAACATGCAGCTTCGCCTTCACTGACAGTATATCATGATGGTATCCAATTTAGTAACATTTTTTTGATAATTTTACTAGAATCCGTCACACAACGATTCCCTTGCGCTCGTTTCAAATATATACATCTAGTGTGATGGCCCACGTCCACCGGTGTTTTGAGAAATGGATCAGGCTGTACGATGCTTGTTAACAGAGCTGGAAATGATCGCACATGAATAATAATCTCTTAGTAAATCTAATGCTGCCCGGCAGGCAAAGTGTTGTGAGTTGGCCCGTTCATTCATAAAAACCCTTTTGGTTTCATTATGAGGGCAGGGTTTGAGATGTCATTTCATTACAAAAGCATGCCTATACAAATATATTGGAAATATTAACTACCACAAGAACGAAATTTTGATAAAAAATTACCATATTTAATTCTTATTTTTGTTCCAAACATAGATTGTGGGCACTTGTTAGAACCGCCTCGACGAAGCAGTTCTAACGAGTATCCACAATCTATTAATTAGAGCAGGTACATGTATAGAGAAAATATTGTTTACCTCCAAGTTTTACCATATGAACGTCGGTTTGGTGATGTCAAATTTATAAGGGCGTATTTTTGTGATGTCATCTCAATGTCGGGTAGAACCCCACAATCAATCAATCCTTTCAAATTGGTAGCAACGTCTCCAAAATGGACGGGGACGATAAACCGCCAATCAAACAAACAAACCAATATCTTGTGTGACCAACTTACATGATTTACGCGGTAAACGCGTGATCAAATTTACGAAAACTGTTTAGGAAAAGAAAAAAAATGGCCATCGGAAGAGATGGCAAATCCCCCGACCAAAAGCCAATATGGCCTTCAGAAGATTGTTCACCAATAGAAAGTGCACCAGAATTAAACCAGCAATATATCACAAAAGTATTGCAGTTATGGCCATCACAAGATTATACTGTCAGGGGAGATAATTAAAAAAACAGGGCACTCAGAATTGTGGTTCGTGTGCATGACATGCCTGCTTAAGCTCATGTATTTCTGTATAAAGTACCATCAATACATTGACTCAAAGGGTATTGGAAATATGGTGATCGCAAGCTGGTTATACTGTTATATTGGAAGGGTAGATAACTCAAATACCACAGCACCAACAGTTGTGGTTCTTGCACATGACACCCCTTCTGTACCTTGTATGCAATTGCGCCAAGTTCCTTCAATATATCTCAAAGGGTGTTGAAGTTATGGCCATCACAAGGTTATATTGTCAGGGGAGATAACTCAAAATCCAGAGCACCCAGAGTTGTAATTCTTAAGCAGGACACACCTGCTTAACCTCATGTACATTTGCATCAAGTACCACCAATATGTCTTAAAGGGTATTGGAGGTACGGTGATCACAAGGTGGTCATACTGTAATATTGGAAGGGGAGATAACTCAAATATCATAGCACCCAGAGTTGTGGTTCTTAGGCATGAAGCGCCATCGCAACCTTGTATACAATTATGCCAAGTACCATCAATATATCTCGAAGGGTATTGGAGTTATGGGCATCACAAGGTAATATTGCCAGGGGAGATAATTAAAAAAAACAGGGCACCCAGAGTTGTGGTTCTTGCACGTGACACACCTGCTTAACCTCATGTACAACTGCACCAAGTACCATCAATATATCTCAAAGAGTATTGGAGATGTGGCCATCACAAGGTAGTGATTCTATATTATGGAAGGGGAGATAACTCAAAAACCATACCACCCAGAGTTGCGGTTCTTGTGCATAACACACTGTCTTGGCCTTGTGAACAACTGTGCCAGGTACCATCAATATATCTTAAAGGGTATTGGAGCTATGGCCATCACAAGGTAGTCACTCCTTTTTATTGGAAGGGGAGTTAACTAAAAAACCACAGCAACCAGAGCTGTCGTTCTTGTGCATGACACGCTGTCTCAGACTTGTCAACAACTGTGCCAGGTGCCATCAATATATCTCAAAGGGTATTGGAGTTATGGCCATCACAAAGTAATCATTCTATTTTATTAAAAGGGAGATAACTAAAAAGTATGGCATCCAGAGTTCTGGTTCTTGCGCATGACACGCCGTCTCAGCCTTGTGAACAATTGTGCCAAGAACTATCAATGAATCTCAAAGGGTATAGGAGTTATGGCCATCACAAGGTTGCGTCTACGGACGGACGGACGGACGGACAGACGGACGGACGCCAGGCTGATCGCTATATCCCCCGAACCTATTCGGTCGGCGGATAAAAAGTAATAATACATAAATAAAAACCTCCCCCTAGACTTGAACCCTAGACCTCCATGTTGGAAGACGCGTTAATAGACTCTCTCGACTATACATACTTCTATGTTACATAAGATTATGAATAGGACGGTAGCTATCGCCAAGTGTGAAAGGCGTTTTACCTAAAATATGGACGAGTCCAAAATTAAAAGTGCAGTCACGTCTCACTGCGTTTTGAACGACTTAGGCTAAGAATATGAACCTTTTATTAATATTTCCAAACTAAATTAATGAAAACAAAGGAAAGTAAGTCAAAATGCATACATAATGTCAAGTAATAGCTTTAAAAAAAAACATGTATCATATATGATGCACTGGGCATTAGAGGGCTAATAACCCTGTTCCCTGCCTAGCCTCAAACACATTGCAAAAGTATTGTCAGTGCTTTGATTTTTATTATGTTGGATTTACCGCCCTTTCAAGTTTGTTTCACTTATTTCGAGGCGATCGTTTATCAGAGGTTAGCGAAAACCGCAGTACCCGGAGAAAAATCACATGACATTACGTTACAGAACTTGGCATCTTACATGTGGCCCGAGCCAGGCTCGAACTACCGCAGTAAGTGTCCTATTGATTAAGAGCAAGCGCTCTTGCCCTTAACACGGGAAGGCAACATCATAATCGGAGCCAATGGCTCCGACAATCAAAGCTATGTTCGTCTTCCGGAGCACGAGTGGCTCCGAATATATCGGCTTGAAATGACAAACAATTAACGTGGGTTTAACATCGTATAAATTTATTTTTGTGAGGTGAATTTTCTAAAATAGAAGAATGCCATGCTGTTCTTTAGTCTTTTAACAAGTTTTCTACCAAACGTAAAGTTGGTGAATGTGTACGAATTTGTTTGTTTGTGTGTTTGTGTGTTTGAATTTGAGTTTAACGGCCCAGTCAAACCTAATTTGGGTCATTTTAGTGCCAGTGAGTTAACCTATCCACACTTTTCCTGGACATGCTTATACGTAAGCGGTTAACCAGTACAGTGCACAATTTTTCGCCAGAAACTGACAACTGACCTTCTAGAACCAGCGGAAGTGTACGGATTTGTCTGAATCACTTGTGGCGTGAGGTGACTTTTAGCCACCCAAAAGATCGTCGAAGGAACATCGGCGCTAATTCCGATTTCTTTTATTATTTTTTATTTATTCAATTATTTGTTTATTTGAACCAATATGGTAACATGTGAGACGCCAAGTTCTGCAACAGAAGGTCAGGAGTTTTATCTCCGGGTACTCCGGTTTTCGCCCACCTCTGATTAACGATCGGCTCGATATGAGTGAAATACTCTTGAAAGAGCCGTAAAACCAACAAACAAAATATCAGCCAATGTATGTCTAAAACATTACAGTAACTCACCAGGGGCCAGTTGTTCAAAACTAACGACGTCGTTAGTTAACGTATCTTTTAAACTTTGATCATTAAATAATGCAAATATGCTGAAATTTTTGCTGAAAAAATGTGAGCATGCACATTTTTTCAGCAAAAAATGCCAACATTTTCGATATTGTACTTGCTAGAAGAGTTAACAATATGACCACTAACGAGCTCGTTAAGCTAACGATGCTTTGAACAACTGGCCCCAGTGCTATATATAGTGCATCTTTCACATCTTCAAAATGGCTACTTTTCCGATGATAACCCGTGACATTTTCATGGGCTGCATGATGCTTCCACGCATGCGCTGAAACCAACTGCGCACGTGTACTGGTAAACCGCTAAGAGAATGTACGCCTGCTCAGGCAAGCGGTGCGAGTTGGACCGTCCATGCTTATAAGCCCTATTGGTTTTATGGGCGACAGGGCTTGAGATGTCTTTTCATCTCAATGTCGGCCAAAAGTCCTAAAAAATTGGAAGCAACCTCTCCAAAATGACGTATACAGTGTTGACGGGGACGTTAAACCTCAAATCAAACAAACAAACAAACAAGCACCATTTTGCTGTAGTTCTTATGAGTGATACCATGTTTTCATAACATAATATGTATCATTATCATTGCCATTATCATTTCGTTGTGGTTGACGTTATCCAAATTCATAATTAACGTTACATTTTTTTTCATCATTATTATTGCCAGTATCAGTTTGTTGTGGTTGTTGTTCTGACTGATCCAGTTTTATCATTACCCGTGCCTGTATAAGTTCATCATTATCATTTCAATTATCATTTTATTGTTGCTATTATTACTATAAATGATTACCATCCCCGTCAACATTATTTAGGTCATTTTCGGGACGTTGCTTCCAATGCTGTTGGGCTTTTACCCAATTTCGAGATGAAATGAAATCTAAAGCCCTGCTGCCAAATGAAACCAATAGGGTTTATATGCATGAACGGTCTTTGCCTGGGAACTCATTTTTGATTTTTATTAGACCTACGAATCGGTTTACAGGTCTCTGTACAGTCGGTTTCAGCTCTGCTTGGGGGCACCTTGCAGCCCAATCTATTACTCCAAGACCCAATGGGCGGGAAACAGATGTACAAATTATGTGGGGAATTATTGCTTAGGTATGTCAACGCTCATTTTGAATGACTTATTATTAATTGACTATCCTCTATTGATCGGAGGTCATCCGTATTAACACCAAGTCAACCAATATTAACTGTGGTCAAGTGAGGTTAAAAAATCAATACTCATGTTTTTTTTTTTTTTTTTTTTTTTTTAATTTGTCAATTAGTAAAATTGTCATTCATCAAGTATTAATTTCGGACACCTGCATTAGCCCTCGGCCTTCGGCCTCGGGTCAATGCAGCAGACCTCGGACCTGTATCTGGGCCAATACGAAAGTACTTGATTAAGAACATTATATTAGTGTGTTTGTGTGTTTTTTTTGTGTATGGGGGGTGGGGGGTGGTGGGGGGTTCTTAAACTAGGAGTATTTAATTGTACCAAGTCAAGTTCTAGAAAATGCTACAACTTTTAGTTAAAATGGTATTTGACAAAGATTATAAACAAAAGTGCAGTGCATTATGAGTAGATAAATGTAACATTACAAGGGTATTAAACATAGAGGGCCTGAATATTTCTGCAATTTATAGGAATGGGTGTTTTTTTTTTTCCGCACTGCAGTTCAGCATATCCGTAGCGATAGCATCATGAAAACACGCCTATATTATTCTACCCCCCTTGAACCCCACTTTTATATAGTAAAACTGGGGTTTACAGGGGTAAACCTTATTTTTGTCGCACCTGCTTATAGCAGGGTGCGACATAGGCGTCCGATTTTCCGTCCGTGCGTCCGTTCGTCCTTTCGTCCGTTCATCCGTGCGTCCGTCCGACCGTCCGTACGTCTATTAACATTTACGTCAAAATTCGACATTTACGTCAAGGTTTTTATTTTACAAACCTCAGCTTCCATCAAACCTTACATGAAACATCTCATAGACCTTCTCACTTTGTAAGCACCTTGACCTGGTGACTTTGACCTATATTTTGCGCTCCAGTGGGTTTGACCATTACGTCGAAGTTCGACATTTACGTCGAAGTTCGACATTTACGTCAAAGTTTTTATTTACAGACCTCAGCTACCATCAAACCTTACATGAAACATCTCAAAGACCTTCTCACTTTGAAAGCACCTTGACCTGGTGACTTTGACCTATATTTTGCGCCCCAGTGACTTTGACCATTACGTCGAAGTTCGACATTTACGCCGAAGTTCGACATTTACATCAAAGTTTTTATTTTTCAAACCTCAGCTACCATCAAACCTTACATGAAACATCTCATACACCTTCCCACTTTGTAAGCACCTTGACCTCGTGAATTTGACCTATATATTGCGCCCCAGTGACTTTTACCATTACGTCGAAGTTCGACATCTACGTCGGAGTTTGTATTGTAATCAACTATAAGACTAAACAACCATCAAACCTTTCATGAAACAGCACCCTGAGCTACTGACTAGGCAAGCACCTTGACCCGGTGACCTTGACCTATATTTTACGCTTCAGTGAGTTTGACACAAATTACGTCAATGTTCCAGATCTTCTCAAATTAAAGGCCTACAACAATACAATCTTGAATAGTGTTTCTCCTAGATGTATTGACTCTGCAGGTACCTTGACATGGTGACCTTGACCTATATTTTACGCTCCACTGACTTTGACAAATTTTACGTCGAAGTTCCAGATCTCCTCAAATAAAAGGCCCACAACCATCTAATCTTGCATAGTGCTTCTCCCAGATGTACTGACTCTGCCGGTACCTTGATCCGGTGACCTTGACCTATATTTTACGCTCCAACGACTTTGACAAATTTTTATGTCGAAGTTCCAGATCTCTGCAAATAAAAGGCCTACAACCATCAAATCTTCCATAATGCTGCCCCTGGATATACTGATTCTGCAGGTACCTTGACCTAGTGACCTTGACCTATATTGTACGCTCCATTGACTTTGGCACAATTTGCGTCAATGTTCCAGATCTTCTCAAATAAAAGGCATGCAACCACCAAATCTTGCATAGTGGTTCTCCTAGATGTACTGACTATGCAGGCACCTTGACTTGGTGACCTTGACCTATTTTTTGCATTCCATTGACTTTAACACATTTTAGGTCGGCATTCCATATCGTCTTAACTATAAGGCCTACAACCACCAAACGTTGCATAGTGCTTCTCCTACATTTACTTATTCTATGGGTACCTTGACCTGGTGTCCTTAACCTATATTATGCACTCCAGCGACTTTTAATATGTCCTAAAATAAATGGCCTACAGCCACCAAACTTTGCACAGTACTTCTCCTCAATGTACTGACTTGGCACGTACCTTGACCTGGTGAGCATGGCCTATATTTTTTGGTCCAGCGACTTTGGCACATTTTACATCAACTATCAACTGCTATGAAATTTAATTAATTAATAACAACATTCTGATTGTGGCTTCTATGACTTTTGCCCCCCAGCAGGTGCGACGCCGCCTTCTGCGGAATTCTTGTTCTTATTTTGCTCTAAAACATAGATTGTGGGTACCCGTTAGAACCGCCTCGATGAGGCGGTTCTAACGGGTACCCGCCATCTATAGTTTGAGCAGAAATAAGAAAAAGTATCACAAGTTTTCATCTTAAAGTTTTCCTTTTTCGGCATAAAAAACTTACAATGTATGTTTCTAAATTTATATACTAAGTCACCATAAAATTCGGGTTCCGATAGGCCTTGTTGCAGAAGTGTTTTAAGTCCAACATTGAATATTGAAACCAAATCAGAATGACGTCTGTAAAACTTAGAAAAGGCATTACGTAGTTTATAATACCGATATCCCTGATTAAGAAGTTTAGCGGTTAATAATTTATTACGAGTGTTGAAGTCGGATACATGACTAGACACTCTCGCGAATCGAATTAACTGCGAAATATAAACCCCGTACGATGTCCCACGAGGAACAGCTCCGTCCAAAACCGCGTTCCCGCACCAAGGAGATATCCCTGTAGCTCCTAACATTCATTTGCCTTCGGGAGAGGTGCTAGTATACAGAGTGAGATGCGTCAGCTGAGATCCTTCGTCAATGATAACATTACGAAAACACATCCCTGCGACATTATGTTGTTTTATGTATATTTGGTAACTGATTGACAAAAAGCTGTGAGTAACCCTTGTCCGACATTTTGAGCAGCGAAAGAGTGAATGCAAGAAAGAAAACTACACTTAATTATAACTCAAAATTTTGTTTTATTTAGTAATTAAATAACAATAGAATATGTAACGTGAGGAGAGAGGATGTGTTTTGTTTTATGTCCCACCAACAGCTACGGGCAAACGGAAACGGTCCCTCGATTTAAAGACTCCTCGAAAGTCCGCAATGCAACGTGAAAACAGTTTAAAATCAAAGTGTATGACTTTCTATTCACTGTGTTGGATTCGTATGCATAAGACCACAGGTCTACGTCAGAAAGCACGGACTTTTTTTTTTGTGAAATTGAAAATCGCCAAAACAAAACACCAAGAGGTCCACTCATAAAGGCGCCAGAACTTGATGCCGCCAAATTTAAGTGTTTTAAAATAATATAATGGGAAGATATTGTTCTACTGATATTTTTAGTATAATCGAGAAAAATGTGCTGACCTGGTGCTACATGTATCTCTGGGCGAGTAGATATGGAACGGGTTGGTTGATATTAATCATAAAAAATTATTTACATTTTGGGCCTAGAGCTTTTCTTATCAAATGGAACCAGGTTTTGCAGCTGTAGGGAAGTGAAAGACCACGTAGGCAGGCTTAAGCATGTATATATAAAGCCGGTGAAGATCTAGGACATCAACAGCTGAAGTAGGTAGACTCCTTCTACAGACAGAAAACGCTTAACTAAGTAAGTTTTACTGGTATATATTCTTGTTGTTCTGTAATGTTTGCATATGCACTGAAATTCCGCTATTTAGGCATGTGGGACAATTGTTATCCACTAAATTACCTGTGTCCGATTAAAGTTACGCGACAAAATATATAGAAGTATATAGGGAACATGTTTCTATGACATAAATTTTAGCATTACTACGCTATATAGCGAAAATGTGGTTTAAGATTATAAAAATTCAATATTTTACCATTAATTTGAATATAATTATATATATATATTTCATCAAGTTAAGATTGCTCAATATTAGAATAAAAATAGGACCCTATGTCTAATGAACTTTAATAGAAAATTAGCAAATATGCGGGACACTATCTGATTTTAAACTACGGTAATTAAAACATTCATTTAAACATTAAAACAATGAAAATTTAAGTGGAAAAAAGATTTTTTTTTCTTTCCCCCAATGTTAAATTTGAGAAAATCGAATAAAAAAAAATTGGGTCATTTAGAGGTTGTTATATTTTTTTTCGGGATTTTCGGAGCTAGAAAAACCGCCAGTACAGGTAAAGTCCCTTGCTTTGACAGTGTTACACCAAATTTTGAATAAACCATACACGTCTGTATATTGTTTCTCACAATTACAACTATACACCAAACACGGTTATAAGAATCTTATATGGGTGTGAGGGGTGGATGGAAAAATCCGTCCCGAGGGTCACCGTCCGGCATCACGAGGCTTGCCGAGTGATGCCGGACAGTGATCCCGAGGGACGAATTTTTCTATCCACCCCTCACACCCATATTGGATTCTTTTTCTTGCATACCTTCCATTTCTATTGCGAATTTTTAATGCTGCTGTCACTTCGGTTACCGACGTCCGCCATTTTGTGATGACACAACAGGAATGTTTAGTGACGTCACGCATGACGCCGCCACACATGAGGTTGTAATCAACCAGTGCATTTATCAAACACGCGATTATATTCGATTTGGGGTCGGAACACCAGGGTCAGAACATAAATTTCTATCCCAGGGTAAAATCACGGATTTGCTTGTCTAGTGTGCAAGAAATATTGTTCTAGTTTACACGACTTTTTCTGTAAACTTTTCACTTCTTCTACGTCTGACTTTCAGTACTTTTTAGAGTGTGTACTGTTTACTAAACAGAGCGTAATGATAAAAAAGAACCAGTAAGTGCGGCGATTTTTTGATATAGAATCATTACGGTAACACACCCGTGCGTTTTTCTTCACATCTCCAGAACATTTATTTCGTAATATTATTCTTTTTTATACTACAAGAACATCACGAAAACACACCTATATAATTTTGACTCCCTTTTACTCCACTTTTATATGAGCCCCGCCAAGCGAATTTGGGTCTTCGAGCATTCCGTCATGACAAATTTTAACTGCGCACGCCCAGCCATTCAGAGGGGCCAGGGATATAGCTTTCTGTCTGAAGGTTCCTCTTGATTCACTGCGTGTGTGAGCGAGCAGCGAAGGTTCTGGCGAGACTGCGCGGATGCGCAGGCTCGCCTGAACCTTCGCTGCTCGCATAGGTGATAAGTACCAAAATCGCTTGACGGGGCCCAATTACAGTTAAACTGGGGTTTACAGCTGTATACGTTATTCCTCTTAATTTTGCTCAAAATCGTAGATTTGTGGTACTCGTAAGAAGCGCCTCACCAAGGCGGTTCTAACCAGTACTAACACGCTATGTTTTGAGCAGATCTATGAAAATTTTCATTTTTGCGGGGTGGTAAAATTTCCAATATATTTGAATAGTTTTTGTAATGAGGTTGTGCTCTTGAGGCAGTTAATATGGTGTACCAAGAGTGTCAAAATGACCGATACCGGTCTACCTGCATTTTAGATATACGGGTTCACCCGTAAATTGCAAGTACACCCCTAAATTTGCAGGTACACTCCTATTTTAAATGTGGGTGTAGGTATACATCCATCAAACATAAATTGCGGGTACTCGTTAGAACCGCTTCAGCTAAAGAGTACTAAAGAGTACCAACAATCTATGTTTTCAGCAAAAATAAGGAAAATAATATATACCCAAATAAACCCAAGTTTCACAAAATGAAAATGGGGTTTCAGGGGGTCAAGTTCTTTTTAGGGTTGACTGTTTGTGAAATAATACTGCAGTTGTAAACTGTTTCTGCACATGGGATTATCACCGCCCATAACGTTAAACCGTGAGGAAATTTTATAGACACTTATAATTTACACCAAAATTGGTGGTAGATGAGCTCATTGAGCTGCCACCAGTTTTGGTTTTAGTTATCCCCATTGCATGCTCGGTAACTTTTCACCAAATTGCAGGCTATCAACCCAGATAATATGGTGTAATTAAGCACCCGAAGATCGAAGGAAACTGATCTTAATTATTAATAGTGTAAATGAACCCGCATTTTAAAAGGAAACGTTTCTGTTGGGAGGTGGGTGTAATATTTCCCTTTTCAAATCGGTGTAATATTACACCAATAATTAAGGCTGACTACCCCACAGTGTACAATTACAATGTATAGCATAATTATTTCATCACAAAAAACTAAAGTTTAACTCTTATCTTGTTGTTCACAATAACCCCTATCTTTGGAAACAGTGTAGATCCAGATCAGAAGCCATCTGATCAGGATATACACCGTTTGACACTCAATTTATGAATTTGTAGGAAAAATTACATCAAGCTATCTGATTGGTTCAAAGTTAGAAATGGGTGTGGCTAAAATGAATATTCAGCAAGAGAAGGATTAAGTTAGTCTTTAGGCTGGCATCACGTGAACAAGTCCGTGAAATGAACACCCCCTTACACCCCACTTTATATAGAGAAAACTGGGGTGTACGGGGGTAAACATTATTTTTCTAATTTTTAAACCAAGACATAGGTTGTGGGTACTCGTTAGAACCGCCTCACTGAGGCGGTTCTAACGAGCAGCCTCAACCTATGTTTAGAACATTTATAAGAGAAATATCAAGGATTTTCATCAGAAAAGTACCCATTTAGGAAATGTGAAAATGCACTATGTCGCACGGGTGAGTTATCGTAATGGGAGCCGTCATACCGACATTAAAGAAGGAAGCAAAGTTATAAACCATGATTGGTTTAACTATCATGCATACAGTCAGTCGTATAACATCTAAGTTGTATCCATTTTTATATCGAAGAATCGGGTACTGAAATCATTGTAAGCATATTCTTTATTAAACAAAAATTTTGTTTATACTAAAAAACGTTTATAAAAGGTCTCTTTTGATACCTGCTGAAGGTCATTATTAAACCGATTTTTGTTACTCATGGTATAACAACTGCTTGTTTGACATCCCTGGACTTTAAGAAGACAAAGAATTCTTTCTACTGGCCGTTCCAAGGCGGTTCTTCTGTGGCGGTTTATTTATGTTGTTGTTTGTTACTTACTGTGTGTATCACTTGTGTCTTTTTATTTTGGATGGCCATTTGGCCATTTTGTGGGAAAGTAACTGTCCTTATGGCCTTCCTTTGTTTAGGTTACCATTATAGTCTGGTCGCTTCATGTTTGTGTTTCTTTCCCTTTGGTGTCTTTGATGGGTGGAGTAAGTTAATTGTATCGATTCCTGATCGTTGTTTTACTTCTACTTTGGTTTGTAGACTTCACGATTAATCTCTGTTTTTTTTTGTGTTTTTTTATTTGTTTTTATTCGTGAGCTTGTTGAAGCCATAAGCATACACAGTCAGCCAGAACATGGTGTACCTGTCCGGGGTTCAGTACCCAACGACCACCATATAGCGTGAAGTTTGATTCTTCATAAATTTTACCTCATGTTCGAATCCCAATTTCACGTAAGGCAGCTTATAAGATAAACAGTATTTCGCAGACAGTCGCAGCCATTAATGCGTCATGTTGGTCCTTATATTTTCAGACGCTGAAGATGCTGAGCCACGTGTGTGTATTTTTGGTAACTTTCGGGTTCTCGTATGGAGGCTTGATGCAATGGCAAGCCTCTGAAGACAGTAAGTTGTGAATATAAGTAGTAGTTACATGTAGAATTATTTGCCTTTTAAAGAATATTTTTCAAAGAATCGTTAACATTTTGGACGCCAAGAAAAACATCTAACAATATCGCATGTTTCCTAGCAGGCACACGTCGCCAGGGCAACGTCATCTCAACGTCAGTGCAACGTCATGATGTTGTACCGACGTGGCTGTGACGTTGCATGTACGGCATGACGTTGTACCGACGTTGATGTGACGGCACAGTTACGCCATATGCCTGCTGGGTTATGTCGTCCGCGTCTAATGTTTAACATTGTGGGTTGCTTAGAGGAGCAGTCTGATTAGCGTCCACACTGTTTGTATCAATGACTTTTAAAATAACCAAACAATGGGTTAGACGCGTCCAATCTCAAATGCGCAGATATTGGCGTAGATTGTAGGAAACGATAAAGAAAAAAAAAATATTCTACAAACTCTTAAACAATGATAAGAAACAAAAAGAACAAATAAGTTCTGAAGTAAGATCCTTTGGAAGCAAGGAATACACTAAATAAACGAAAATAGCAGACTCGGTTTTATTGAGTCTGTTCATGACCAGTACTGAAATGTGCAACAGCGGCCACGCCCTCTAGCACCGGCTTAAGCAGAACTCTATTTTCAAAATGATACCAAATGAACTCAATGATCCCAAAGGACCAGAAAATATAATCTGCACTATGATGATGTACGGGGAGACGTTTTACGGCCGCCACACGGCACAACACCAGCTACAGTGAAAATAAATAAGTTCTGAAGTAAGATCCTTTGGAAGCAAGGAATACACTAAATAAACGAAAATAGCAGACTCGGTTTTATTGAGTCTGTTCATGACCAGTACTGAAATGTGCAACACCGGTCACGCCCTCTAGCACCGGCTTAAGCAGAACTCTATTTTCAAAATGATACCAAATGAACTCAATGATCCCAAAGGACCAGAAAATATAATCTGCACTATGATGATGTACGGGGAGACGTTTTACGGCCGCCACACGGCACAACACCAGCTACAGTGAAAATAAATAAGTTCTGAAGTAAGATCCTTTGGAAGCTCCTACAGTTCCTAAACACCATCTGTAGATACGTGTGTTCTATAAACGTTTATCCTTTTAAGTACATTTAGAAAACACACCTATACAAATACACTGTAAATTTTACCGCCAAAAAATCGAAAATTTTAAGTTGAAAAAAATTGTGATATTTTTCTTATTTTTGCTCAAACGATAGATTGCTGTTACCTGTTAGAACTGCCTAGGTTCTAACGAGTACCACCAATCTACATTTTAAAGCAGAAATAAGAAACATAAGGTTTACCCCTGTAAACCCCAGTTTTACAATATCAAAGTGGGGTTCAAGGGTTCAAATTATATAGGCGTGTTTTCGTGATGGAATTCAATCAAAGTACGAAAGAAAATTGTCAAATTTGCAAAAGTACTGGGCCAGATTGGCTAATTTCGGCAAATTAAGCAACATCAGTGACCCTCCCGTATACATCTATTCAAAATAGAAGTGAAGGCAATAATCAGGAATCGATACAATCAACCCACAGCTCCCATTAGAGACACCAACGGAAAAGAAACACCAATAGCGGAAAGCCAAAAGGACAGTACTTTCCCACAAAATGGCCAATTGGCTATCCAAACCAAATAAAATATAAGCGATACACACACTCAACCATAACGAAAAATGAACCGCGACAGGAGAACCGCCTTGGAACGATCAGTGAAACGAATTTCACAAGGGGGATTTTACGAGGCCGCAATCCTCGCCCATACTCTCGTCGCGATTTAGATAAATAATTTGTTCAGTCCGCATGAAGGCGTCCTAACTCATCAGTGCAACAACTCCGAGAACATAAAGTCCAAACAACTACCGAGATAAAAAAAATGGTGAGGAGTCGACAACAAGAAACCACTGAAATGCTGGAGCAAAGGCAAACCAACAGTTAGACTCCGATGGGCCCGACCAGAGGCAAGCATCAGGCACCAACCAACATTACATAAAATTAGATTCTCTCTAATTCTCAGTAAGCCGTTACACTAAAACCGTCATATATATGTGGCCTGACCCACCGGCGTGCAATTAAAGAGGGAAGCAAAGTTGTCAACCGTGATTGGGTTAACTACCATGTTGTATAAGATTTATGTTGTACCCAATCGTTTTTATCGAATAATAATTTTACGAAATCGGGTTCTGAAGTCATTGCAAGTATATGTTTTCCTGAATTTATATACTAATTGACCATATAATTTGGGTTCCGATATACCTTGTTGCAGAAGAGATTTAAGGCCAGTATTGAGTCCAAAAATACAGACGGGATGCCAAATGGTGTAGATCGTGATCAGACAAGTCCTTGAAATGAACACCCCCTAAACCCCACTTTATATACAGAAAACCGGTGTTTATGGGGGTATACATAATCTGCCTTATTTTTGCTCAAAAACATAAATTGTGGGTACTCGTTAGAACCACCTCAATGAATCGGTTCTAACGAGCACCCACAATCTATGTTGAAAGTAGAAATAAGAAAGATGTTATCATTTTTACCTAAAAATTGTCACTTCTGACACCATGTTGGACGCCATTATTTCACACGGATATGTTTTCCCAATGAATATTGAATTTTGGACTTCAGATTTAAACTACTATATTCTTTCAGTCTGATTTTAACAACCGAGGGGAAGTTAATTTTCCTGTTGCTATCCAAAGTCTCAAACAATCGCTATATCAACACCCTTAGTGCTTTGATTATTGTTTCAGAAATGCATTGATTTCACTGTTCACGTATCAAATAACGTAAGATCAGATCCTAAGTTTTGGGACAGATAGGCCTAAGCAAACAGTGCAGACCCAGGTCCGACTGCTCCTGAAGGAGCAGTCTGATTAGGGTCTACACTGTTTGGCATCCGGCTGTAATTTTGGACTCATTACTGGATCGGAGAAAAAAGTTGTTAAAACTTTAGAAGAATTACAGCAAGTGTTCAAGGTGTCCAATATTTAGGATTTTTACTGTTATTTTTGCTTTATTTTAGCCTATAGTGCTAAAGTGTCGAAGCTGGTCATGGCCAAGTTTGGGAACTTAACAGCGAAAACTGAGGCTCTCAAACCTACTCTGACAACATGCGTTACTAACGTGAATCAAACCGCCCTTAACTGTCTAGTGTGCCTCAACACAACTGATTGTGATCCTAGGTAAGAACTTAAGATGTGCCTTAACACAACTGAATGTGATCCTAGGTAAGACCCTAAGATGTCTTGAACAACTGCATCTGAAAATATCATCTGTTTATGACGTCTATTGCACATTCTTGCACACTTTTCAAACACACTTTGTTGCATACAGACAACAGTGGGCCCAGACTGTCTGCAAAAATGACTTTTATTGAGATTAGATCTTATGGGTTAAGCCTCGTCCACTGGCGAAATGAATACAGTATTAATTTCTTACATTTTATATTATAAATAAATCAAACAACACATCTTCCTGAACGTAGCATTTCAATGATGACCCCAGAACGTCATTGCGGAACTGACGTCTTTAACAATATTCTGAACTATTTATTTTGTATTACGTCATAAGTCTGTGACAAGAGTCGCCTTTATGCACGAGTCTTTAAGAGGAATGGGAACACCTGGCAGGTTTTTTCCGCCATGATCCAAAGGGAGCCAACTTTTGGGATTTCCTGTTCGCTTTTCTATAAATCCTGTCCCTCTGAAAAAGGGGTCTACTCTAAAAGGAAAGAATTTCCTCCTCAGGAGAAAATTCTTTCCATTAAGAGTTGACCGCTATTGACATGGTAGACAAAAATACTTTTGCAGGAGTTGCCTCCCCTGAAGGTGTATCCATTCCCCTTAATCTTATAAATATTTAGCATGTTTAAATTTAATTTTGCAAACCTTTTCTCACGATTTTTGTAGCGAGAGTCCTATTCCACAATGGGTTACAGATATGAACCCTGAAGTATGGGGCCCTCAACTGGAAAGTAAGCTAGAAAGCATTGCCAATAGCATAGCAAGCGGGGCGCAAACATTATTCAACAAGTATGGGTCCGTTGCTGTGGATGGTCTAATGACAGGGATAAATGCGATTGGGAACATATTCTCAAGTGTGTTTAACACAATAGGGAACGCGCTGCAGGTAATAATAATATTAATAGTAAAGCCTTTATTCTCAGTAAAATATTCCAATTCTCCGAGAAACATCACGAAATTATGCCTATACAAATTTTACTTCCTTAAACCTCACCTGATCATGTTTCTTATTTCTGCTCAAAATATATGCGTATAAAGTGGGTACTTGTTAGCAGCGCCTCGACGAGACGGCTCTTACAAGTACCCACAATCTATGTTTTGAGTAGAATTATGAAAAATATCCGATTCTTAACTGAATATTTTTCCATATTATTTGGTGGTAAATTTTTTATTAAATTGTGTAGGCGCGTTAGCGTAATGTACTGTCAGTTAACTGCAGTCCTCCATTGAATTGACTCCATTTAAATTTTGTTTGTGTGATTTGAGGTTTAACGTCCCCGTCAACACTGTAAAGGTCATTTTGGAGACGTTGCTTCCAATTTTGTGGGACTTTTACCCGACATTGAGATGAAATCACATCTCAAGCCCTGTCCCCCAATGAAACCAATAGGGTTTATTACGATAGACGGTCCGCCTCGCACCGCGGTTCCTGGACAGGCTTAGATCCCCTAAGCGGTTTACAACTTCTATTGTGCGGGCCGGATTCAGCTCTGCGTGGAAGCATCGTGCAGTCCATATATTTCTTCACGCCCCTGTGGGCGGGGGCCGCCTCCATTTAAACCGTTAACAAAAAAATTGTGAAATGGGGTCTTTCAGGGTAGAGGAAATTTACATTGGTTTCTGCCCACACTTGGAATTTGATGAAATTATGCACAGTAATTGCCTTGGGTATGACCTTTGTAAATATGACGCATTTGCTTTTAAATGCACTTACATTGTAGATTCATTTCGTTTTGAACGATGTCACTACCAAAACAGAGGGTATTCTGATATAAACCTTTCTACAGTAATCAGAATTTCATATATCTAATGCTGAAATATTTTATGAATTAAAGACATCATTGGTGAGTTAGTTGATACTTTGAATGACTTCATGTGTCTAGTAGTAGTGGCTGGGCAATCAGTTTTCTTTAATGGTATCCCCATATTTCAGCTGCAAACTTTGAATTAATTCAAATTCTATATGTAATTTTACTATGTTCCAATCTTTGTCAAGACACCATTTCGGCATATAATATATTCACATATCTTAGGAGTCTGTAGATGAAATTTCATGAAAATTGAGGACCGGTAACATGCTGTTTAAACAGATCATTTTGATAGGCCTTATTAAGCAAAATGTGGAATTATTCAATTATTATGTTTCTACCATGCTGTGAACTAAAACTTTACAATATGGCTGACTACGGTGTTGTATGGTTTGTGTAAGTAGTTCATAACATAATTTTAAGCATTATTTCAAAACATCCAGTTCACTAAAATTTTCCCTTGTTGAATGTCATGGCCAAAACAAACTATTTTGTTTAGAAGAATACTGCAAAGGCCTTGATGACAAACCTCATCATATGTACCCATGGAAACCTGTGCATAGTTTTCTGTCTGTCTGTTTTGTCAAATTTATACTGGTGCTGAGATTGTGTTGAGATTTTGTGAGATTTGTTATCCGACTTGAGATAAATGACTCGCTAGTCTAACTGTTGTTTGTTTGTTTTTCCCTGACTGCATAGGTTTTCTCTAGGGGCAGTCAATAACACTTGAGAATACTTTTAATAGACATATTAAGTGCCACTGAAGGTTTTTCAGTATTTGACTCTGCACCAGGCACCAGTCATCCTATCTTTTGTTGTCTAACAATAATTTCATAAAACATCATTAATATGTACAAGTAACAATATGACTAGTGACTACAGTTCATGTTTAGTAAACACAAAAACGTGGACTTCCTGCCCAAATCTCACCTTATAAACTTTGGTGTAAATGGTTTAAATGCCTCAAAATGACAGAATATTAAAAACACTGTATTCATGTGTAAAGATAACAATGTGACTACTTGATCATGTTTAGTAAATAATCTCAGCCGAACATCTCTCAGCTGATAGTAACACAAGCTACAAGAACACTTAATATTAAGTACAATTGTACTACATTAAAATACTCATGTAGTTAAAGTGAAATATTTTCAGACGGAGCCACAATAATAAAATGGAAGTGATGGTAATGATCAGGAATCAATACAATTAACTAACAGCTCCCATCAGAGACGCCAAAGGGAAAGAAAAACAAACATGAAACAACTAGACTGTAATGGAAACATCAATAGCGTAAAGCCAAAAGGACAGTTACTTTCCCACCAAATGGCCAATTGACAATCCAAAACAAAATAATATAAGCGCTCCACACACTCAAAGACAAGCAATAAAAAAAATAAACCGTGACAAAAAGACGCAGTCCGCCCAAACAATTAAAAGACTCTCAGTACCAACAAATATGATGTGAAAACTCATAAAAGATGAGAACAGTAAAAGTGCAAAAGAACAACAAGCTCAGCAACTTCATATACAAGTGAAAATATTCAAAATACAATATTTAATAAACAACTGAATAATGTGTTACATGTACATAAGCATAAGCCTACTGATAAATTTTCAGTAAATACACTATGATTCACTTTCTATCCAAATACTCCAATAATCTTTCAAATATGTTCTATAGAAAGGTTATCCTTTGGAAGCAAGGAATACACCACAGAACTTGAAAATATGGAGTGTACATATTTTCTGGGCCCGACTAGCTATTTTCGGCCAATTAGGCCTCATCAGTGACCCTCAAATAGTTTCAAAACTCCACGATGGAATCAATGATACCAAAGGACAAGAAAATATAAAATACACTGTGATGTAGGGCAGGGAGACGTTTTACGGCCGCCAAGCATTCCCACACATCAGCTGTAGTGACGTCAAATATGTTCTTTAGAAGGGTTATCCTTCTGAACGATAAATTGCACAGAAATGTAATTATTAATGACTTAAAAGCAAGCAGGAACAGTGCTTAAAATAACAATGAACTTGCATTCAGCAGAAATGACCATTGCGTCTTTGCAAATTATCACAGTATGGCAATGGAAACAATGGATCTCCTTGCCTTACATCTGTGCATGATTTCTGTAAATTAAACGAAGTTGCACATGCTCAAAATCATTTTGCAGCAAAGAATAAAAGCAATAGATATTGTTTGGACTAATTTGTTAATTAGAATATCTTTTGATTTGGCGTGTTCTACTATCTACTATTTGGATAGATCCCGGTGCATAAATAGAAGGCAAATACTAGAAATTTATGACATTTTAATGGTTTCTAGGCTAGGTCAGCTCAAAATATATTTATTTTGATATGTATTAACTTATTTTATTAGATAAGAGTTTGGACTTTTGAAAGCAATGTATATCTGTAAGGTTCTTGGTTGATTTCAACAAAATAGTTAAGTTTGCAAAATTGACGTGCATCCAATAAAGGAGAAAAATAACATTTTTACCGGTTTTGAATTTTCATGAAATTTGACACAGCTACAGAAGATACATATGGCAAATTTTCCTGGTAATATGATATCTTGACAAAAACTAGAACATACTTATCTTAGGAATTAAATTGGGATAATGTTTTGAAATTTTGATTAAAAAATGACATTTTTGATAATTATTTGCTTTTATTTATATAATTCAATAAATACATTTTCATAGGTTGTATATGCTGGGTAATTAATATTCTAAGTTTCAAGAAAAAAATGCGTGGGCACAGATGAAAGATGCCCTTTTGAGAAATACGCTGTTTGTGTCTAGCCATTGCAGAAGGGAAACCCCTAAAGGGGGACCTTGGCAAATAGAGCAGGCCCAGAACGCGGCGTTTGATCAGGGCCTGCACTATTTGCTAACAGAATTTTCCGTCAAATATAGAATAAAAACGAAAAAATGAGTCTACCACCCCTTATATGACAGATGGACTGGTCCAACACACAGCAATGGATGAGTCCACTAGTCTATAAAGGGTTAACCCTTTACCACTCAGATACGTGTTTTTACGTGTCTGCACCCCCCCCCCCATTTTAAGCCCAAGAAGCACCTAAAATCTGCATTTCTACCTCTGGATAATTATGTTTGCGTTAGGATTTGTTGGGCAAAAAAGTGACCTGTTTTTTCGCGCGCCTCCCCACTAAAAATATTCTGGAGGGGATTGAAGGGGGGGAGGGGGGGCAACGCCCACACTCACATCCCGAAAAATTTTGGGTGTATGGCCCAACCGGCCGCTAAAATTTATATCTGAGGGTGTCTGGGGTCAAAAATGCCTGAAAATTGATGCTGATAAAATATGCTGCAAACAGTGAAAACGGCCAGTGCCAAACACCTTAATTGTTGCCTTGACAGCTGTGTGAAGATTAAAATGTGGTCAAAAATTCATGTGAAAACACACTTTTTGCCAACTTTGAGATGCCCCCTCTTTACCAGGACAACAATGATCAAGTCATGAAAGGTTGCATTTAAAAGCCTAATGCCCAATGAACATTCATACCGAGATTGGTGTAAAACAGACCATCCATTATGAAACAATGGCTAGTTGAAGTTGGTGTCAGGTGCAACACTGTGAAAATCAGCAAAATTAAAAAAATCCGAGTGGTAAAGGGTAAAAAGCTTTTCAATCAGTGCTAAAGTCCACATGACTCACTGATTTTTTTTGGAAAATCCAGGTAGCGATTATGACTACAGCCGCATTATTTTACCCCTGTAAGGTCAACGTGTTGCATAAAGAGTTGTCTATAGTCACGTGCGCGTTTGCTAGACAATGTTGGCCGAGATCAACCCCGCGTTCACAGTTTGCTTACAGTACAGGAATTAAGGTGTTAAGGGTCCGCATTCAGGGTCATTTTTTCAGTCTACACTTTGAGAAATCGACCCACTAATGCTGACAGTGGTTTGATTGCAGATATAACCCAGCAGGTACATTACGTAATTGTGACGTTTCATCAACGTCGGTACAACGTCATGACCTTTATGCAACGTCCCGACGTTGATTTGACGTGTGCATGTAGCTGGACATAAATGAGACAAGCTGTTTCTATATGTACTTAAAAAATATTCTACATAAAATTCTTACATGATTGTTCATGAATTATTGAATTTATTGAACGAGTTCAACGAGTTTAATAAATTTAATAATACATGAGTACGAATGCACGATTCTATTTATCATATGACATTTAAACTGCATTAAATTCGCGAGTTTTGTACAAAATGTTCATATTCCGCCATTAGTATACTGGCGCGACGTCGTACGTATAACCTTACGGGGCGTATCTAACTAATTTGCAAATTTAATCCACCAGTGGATTACCAAATTTAATACATGGCATTGATGTGGCATTGGTGTGACGATGTGACGTTGCAGTCATGTCATAGTGTTACATGTACATCGATCCGACGTCGCATGAACGCGACATTACGTAAACACGCCT
The DNA here is from genome assembly GCA_963580285.1 of Lucinisca nassula. Classification (NCBI taxonomy): domain Eukaryota; kingdom Metazoa; phylum Mollusca; class Bivalvia; order Lucinida; family Lucinidae; genus Lucinisca; species Lucinisca nassula. The sequence continues at coordinate 108,971,770 of OY757024.1, forward strand.
ATACAAATACATTGCCAACTTTATCGCCGAAAAAATGAAAATTTTATGATGAAACATTGTGATATTTTTCTTATTTCTGCTCTAAAATAGAGATTGTGGGTACTCGTTAGAACTGCCTCGATGTTTTCTTATTTCATTTTAGAGCAGAAATAAGAAAAATAAGGTATACCGCCGGAAACCCCAGTTTTACTATATCAAAGTGGGGTTCAAGGGGGTCAAAATTATACAGGCGTGTTTTCGTAATACATGGCGTTATTACATTGATGTGACATTGATATGACCTTATATATATACTCACCTGAAATAGAAACTATACACTCATTTTCAAATTGTCACTGACAAAATATTTTAATGAAATTTGAATTCCAATTATATAAATTATCATCAGTGGCACATCTGATTTATCGAAGAAAATGTTTAATGATAGATAGGATTTAACGGGTAAAACCACAGGTTCAAGGCAAGGGTCAAAAACTTGGTGTCAAGTTTCCATTGAGTCAAACATTTTGTGTCGCGAATGTGATTCCCATTTTTACCAATGATTACTCATCATCTAAGGTTGGGAATATTGTTTACAAAATGAAAATTTTCACAACGGTTGAAAAGGCATCGACCATTAAATATTGGACCAAACCACCGGAAGTGAGCAAAAAGTATGGCATTTCTGATTGCGGTTTTTATTTTAATCAATATTTAAGACACAGCTGAAGATGCCAAAATGATTGAATGCACTTTCGGGTCGATTTTTTGCTTGAAACATTATTTTGAAAATTTCGCTGAAAAAAGGCAGTTTTTGAGATTTCAATAAAATGTTAGTTACTCGATAATTTTTAGATGTTAGTTTTTTATTCCTTGCTTTTAACTTATTACCTATACGCAAAAATGTTGAAGTCAAAATTCGAATACAAACAGATTTTGCTAAAAATGCACTTTTTTACAGTTTCTCCAAAAACTTTTATTTTGAACGCCAGATTTTCAATTGTTACAGGATTCATGTCTCTATTAAGTCAAATCTTTAATCAGTAATTTTTGACTGAATTATCCACTTGTTTTGTCAGGCGAGACAATTTAAAAATGTATAGTTTTTATTTCCGGTCAGTATACAATATGACTTTTAGTCTGTGTAGCTAAACAGACGGGATTGTCTTTTACCTTGCCGCAAGCCTAGAATGCAGATTCCCAGCAGGCACATGACATAATTGTGACTGTCACAACCAAGTTCTTGCACTTCACTAAACGAGAAGGCGTCTAGCCCCATACGCTAACGGCCCCGATAGCTCAGTTGGTAGAGTGTCCGTTCCGGGGAACGGGAGGTCATGGGTTCGATCCGGGGCCGCGACATACCAAAGTCGTAAAAAATGGTACTAGCTGCTCCTCGCTTGGCACTCAGGTTTACGGGGTAGAGCTAGGACTGGTCGACCCAGTGTCAGGATAATGTGACTGGGTGTGGTATCATGTAATGTGTCTGGGACATGATACTTCAGTGTGGCAGCACTATAAAAGTGAGCGTTGAGCTCCCTGTCGCAACCAGACACCGTCGTGATATGACTAAAAAATTTAAGAAAGCGACGTTAAACCCGAATTCACACACACACACACACACACACACACACACACACACACACACACACACACACACACACACACACACACACACACACACACACACACACTCTCTCTCTCTCTCTCTCTCTCTCTCTCTCTCTCTCTCTCTCTCTCTCTCTCTCTCTCTCTCTCTCTCTCTCTCTCTCTCTCTCTGTCACTTGCATTAATTCATTTTTTTTTCTGTTTTATTACAGTCAGCCTTTAACTACATGAAAAATGTATTTACAAGCCTGTGGAGCTGTGAGTATTTCTGTTTGAGCTTCTTTGCAGAAACACATAAATTAATGCAGCCTCACCCATTTATATTTCAACCAATCGAATTGCATGATGTGATTTATTCATTCAAATTCGCAAACTGAATGACAAACACTATACATCCTGATCAGATGGCTTCTTCAGACGCCATATGATCTGGATCTGCATTGTTTGTAACAGTTGGGGTTGGCGTGATCAGCTGGATAAGGTTTAAAGAAAATAATTAGCTCTGTAGAGAAAATGCTTTCCATTAGAAAAACACCCCGTTTAACCCATGTATGACAATGGAATCTTCCAACTGTGGAGAAAATACTTCCCTTTGTATAGTCCATATATAACAATGGAAGCTTCCATTTGTGGAGAAAATACTTTCCATAAGAACAACAGCCCGTTTAGCTCATATGTAACAATGGAATGTTCCACTTGTGGAGCAAATACTTTCCATTAGAAGAACAGACCGTTTAACCCATATATAAGAATGGAAGCTTCCACCTGTGGAGAAAATACTTTCCTATCTATCTATCTATCTTCTTATACTGAGTCGGTCATATCTGGCCATTACCTCAGTTGATTGGGTGGCTAAATTTAGAATTTAGCTGAAAAAAATAGAAGAACAATTAAATATAAGACCAATATGGCCAATAGAAGAACACCACGTTTAACCCATATATGACAATGAAATCTTCCACCTGTGGAGAAAATACTTTACTTTAGAAGAACACCCCTTTTGACCCATATATAACAATGGAATCTTCCACATGTGGAGCAGAACAACACCCCGTTTAGCCCATAAATGATAATGGAATCTTCCACTTAATAAGTTTGAAATGGTCCATTCCAAATTATAGTCGTATCAGGTTTGTGTTATTTGTTGCAAACTGTGCAAAATTGTATGAACTTTACGCAACCAGTTCAGCCCAAGATCAGCCGCCGCATTCTAAGGCATCTGTTCTTTGTCTACACTGTTTGCCAATGTCAAAACAAATGGGACGCTAGGCATAGATGGGCTAAAGAGGGATTTAGCTTAAATACAAAACAAACAGAAAATCATAAGCGTTGTCATTGGAAGCAATTTGCATGAAATATCAAATACTGTTTTATGGGAAAAATATGAAAAATGTCAAATGTCGTCTGCTGAACGAATTACCTAGCGTGCCGCAGCGCTAATAGGCTAGGGATTTAGAATAAATGCGAACAGTGACAGCGACGACTCTGTTCAGTCGGCGATGATGCACAGGCTTAACAGAGTATTCGTATTATCACAGGTATGTTTTATTGTGTGCTTACTTAGTTTTCTTTTTTTTTTGCCCCCCCCCCCCCCCCCCCAAAAAAAAAACAACAGGTTGTTGGTACTCGTTAGATGTAATGTAAGAAATGTTGTTTTTGTTTTCACTTCTGAAGAGCATAAATATTATACTTCATGGTCAGTCATGCCAGAAAGTGTGTGAAGCGCTCACCTTTCTACTTGACAATATTTACATAAGATTTGGCACTGAGTTATTTAAACAAGTTGTGGGTATTACGATGGGTACAAATTGCGCACCCCTTGTAGCTGATCTGTTCTTGTTTTGTTATGAAAGAGACTTCATGATGTCCCTATCCTTTGAAATCCAATCTGAAATCATTGACGCCTTTAGCTCGACTTCTAGATATTTGGATGATTTTTATTAAATATTTACAATAACTATTTCGATGGCTGATCAGTCAAATAAAGCAAATTCTACTGATACCAAGGCCCCGTTTTTGGATTTACATCTGTCTACTTTAGATGGATTTGTTTCTTGCAAAATTTATGATAAACACGATGATTTTGATTTTGAAATTGTTAATTTTCTTTACTTGGATGGTGATGTTCCTCGTGGGGCATCCTATGGCGTTTATGTTTCGCATATATTTCGATTTGCCAGAGTGTGTAGTCATGTAAGTGACTTCAACACTCGTAATAAATTGTTAACTGCTAAATTCTTAATCCGGGTTATCGGTATCATAAACTACGCAAAGCCTTTTTCAAAATTTTATAGACGTCATTCCGATTTAATTTCAAAATTCAATGTTGGACTTAAATCTCTTCTGCAACATGATATATCGGAACCCGAATTTTATGGGGACTTAGAATATAAATTAAAAAAATACAGTAAAATTCCTATATTGAGACCACCTTTAAGACTGTTCATAAGTGGTCTTAGACCACCTTTGCGACTGTTCAAAAGTGGTCTGTTAAGACCACTTTTGAACTGATCAAAAGTGGTCTTTTAAGACCACTTTTGAACAGTCCCAAAGCTGGTCTCTTATTAAGAGACACTGGGTGTAGACAAGACAAAGAAAGAATATCTGAAACCTTTTCAATAAGATCTTAAGAGCAGATTTAGTCTTGATTTTAGGTGGTCTTTATAGCGGAATTTTACTGTATATAATTGCCCAAGTTCGTAAAATCAATCTTCGATATAAAAGATTGGGTTCAACATCAATGTATTGGACAGACTGCATGCATGGTAGTTAACCCAATCACGGTTGATAACTTTGCTTCCCTCTTTATTTTCACGCCCCAGATTCTATGACGGTTCCAGCGTACAGGCTTTCTGAGAATTAGAGGGAATCTAAGTTTATGTAATGTTGATTGGTGCCTGATGCATCGGGGTCTAACTGTTAGTTTTCTTTTTCTCTAGCATTTCAGTGGTTTCTTGCTGTAGAGTCCTAACCGTTGTTTCATGTCTTTGGTTGTGTGATTTTGTGTTCACGGAGATGTTGCACTGATGAGTTAGAAGGCCTTCGTGCGGACTGAACAAATTATTTGTCTAAATCGCGACGGAAGTAAGGGCGAGGATTGTGGCCACGTAAAATCGATTTAAGCACCCCCCACCCGCCCCACCAGTGGAATTCGTCACGATTTCACTGACCGTTCCAAGGCGGTTCTTCTGTCGCGGTTTATTTTTGTTATGGCTTATCTTTGAGTGTGTGTATCGCTTATATTATTTTTTTGGGATAGCCAATGGGCCGTTTTGGGAAGGTAACTGTCCTTTTGACTTTCCGCTATTGATGTTTCCAACAGGGTCTAGTTTTTTCATGTTTGTGTATTCGACAGACTGCATGCATGGTAGTTCAACCAATCACGGTTGATAACTTTGCTTCCCTCTTTAATTTCACGCTCCAGATTCTATGACGGTTCCAGCATAAAGACTTACTGAGAATTAGAGGGAATCTAAGTTTATGTAATGTTGGTTGGTACATGATGCATCGGGGTCTAACTGTTGGTTTTCTTTTTCTCAAGCATTTCAGTGGTTTCTTGATGTAGAATCCTCACCGTTGTTTCATGTTTTTGGTTGTTTGATTTTGTGTTCACGGAGATGTTGCACTGATGAGTTAGGAGGCCTTCATGCGGACTGAACGGATTATTTGTCTAAATCGCGACGGAAGTAAGGGCGAAGATTTTGGACACGTAAAATCGATTTAAGTCCCCTTCCCCCCCCCCCCCCCCCACACACACACCAGTGGAATTCATTTCACTGACCGTTCCAAGACGGTTCTTCTGTGGCGGTTTATTTTTGTTATGGCTTCTCTTTGAGTGTGTGTATCGCTTATATTATTTTTTGGGGGATAGCCAATGGGTCATTTTATGGGACGGTAACTATCCTTCTCTGTGGCGGTTTATTTTTGTTATGACTTGTCTTTGTGTGTGTGTATCGCTTATATTATTTTTTGGGGATAGCCAATGGGTCATTTTATGGGACGGTAACTATCCTTTTGGCTTTCCGCTACTGATGTTTCCAATAGGGTCTAGTTGTTTCATGTGTTGTCTCATGTTTGTGTTTCTTTCCCTTTGGTGTCTCTGATGGGAGCTGTGGGTAAATTGTATCGATTCCTGATCATTGCTTTCACTTCTATTTTTCATTCAACTTTTACAGCAATCACTGGTAAACGTCGCCGAAGAAGTACGATCGTTGCCGAAGCTTTTGAGATCCGACACAAACGTGGTGTTAATTTCACCCAGGACCAAAAGGACTGCATGGCAAAATGCCCTGCCTGCTCTCCCTTGGCGAGCGGTGATGACGAAACCATGTTACGTGCAAGTAAGTATAATAATATACAAGTAAGTATAATAATATACAAGTAAGTATAATAATATGCAAGTAAGTAAAATAATATACAAGTAAGTATAATAATATACAAATAAGTATAATAATATACAAGTAAGTATAATAATATACAAATAAGTATAATAATATACAAGTAAGTATAATAATATACAAGTAAGTAAAATAATATACAAGTAAGTATAATAATATACAAGTAAGTATAATAATATACAAGTAAGTATAATAATATACAAGTAAGTATAATAATATACAAGTAAGTATAATAATATGCAAGTAAGTAAAATCATATGCAAGTAAGTACAATAATATACAAGTTATGCAAGTGCATGTTAAGTACAACAATACTGAAGTAAGTTCAATGATATGTGTTCGTTTGATTCGAGGTTTAACGTCCCCGTCGACTCTGTATAGGTCATTTTGGAGACGTTGCTTCCAATTTTGTGGGACTTTTACCCGACATTGAGATGAGATGACATCTCAAGCACTGTCTCCCAATGAAACCAAGGGTATATAAGCATGGACGGTCCGACCCACACCGCTTTGCTTGGGCAGGCTTAGCTCCTCTAAGCGGTTTACCAGTGCGGCCAGTTTCAGCTCTTCGTGGAAGCATCATGCAGCCCATATATTTCTTCAAGCCCCGATGGGCGGGGACCAATACAATGATATACAAGTAAGTACAATGATATACAATTATTAATTGGCCCGCTTTCAAACACTCTGGAGAATCGGTGACCGCCATTCAAGTCTTTCATTGGGTTAATTATTTGTCGATCGTTCCAAAGTTACTTCGCACAGTAACTTAACTTTACAATCACTGATTTGCACGAAATTGTGGGAATAGCGATATATAGCCAGTGCTGTGTTAAGATGGTTACTTATAGATTTTTACCATCTCTGGCTTATTCCATTACGAACACACGCCTATATAAATACATAATAAATTTATCGCCGAAAAAAGAAAGAAATTTTTAAGATTAACAAGAGCTGTCACTATAGGTGACCAATGCCCCCGTGGGCGCCAATTTCTGAGTTTCTGCAAAATTTCAAAGGGAGGTAATTCAGCCAAAAATGACAACAGAGTAAAGGCCCTTGGTCATAATGTAGCCCTTGTTATAATGAATAAGTGCGTGAAGTTTCATGGGGCTAGGTCAAATACTTTTGAAGTGATGATCAAGGTTAAGTTTTTGTAACGGACAGACAGCCAAACAACAAACAGACAGGGGCAGACAGACAAACAAACTAACAGACAGACAGGGCAAATACTATATGCCCCCCGAATCAAAGATTCTCGTAGGGCATAAAAATTGCAATATTTCTCTTATTTCTGCTCAAAATATAGATTATGGGTGCACGTTAGAACCGGGTACCCACAATCTATATTTTAGAGCAAAAATAAGAAAAATAATGTTTACCCCAGCAAAGCCCAGTTTTACTATATAAAGGTGGGGTTCAAAGGGGTCAGAATTATATAGGCACGTTTTTATACCCCACCACACGATAGTGGCGGGGTATTATGATATACCCTCCGGTGTCCGTCCGTCCGTCCGTCCGTATGTCCGTCCGTCCGTCCGGCCGGACGTCCGTCCGTCCGTCCGTCCGCACCATTTCCGATCGATAACTTGAGTAATTTTTAACGAATTTTTTTCAAATTTTGCATACATGTTTATATCGGGAATGAGTGGTATGGGATTGTTAATGGGCAAAATCCGTTAACATTTGACAGAGTTATGGCCCTTTTTAGTTCAAAATAAGGGTTTTTTGGGCGTTTCCGATCAATAACTTGAATATTTTTTCACGGATTTTCTTCAAATTTTGTATACACATTGGCATTGGGTATGAGTGGTTTGGGATTGTAAATGGGCAAAATACATTAACAATTAACGGAATTATGGTCGTTAAAAATTCCGATTAAATGGTTTTTGGGGACTTATTCCTTTACTATATGGAATATTTGGATGAAACTGCACTGATGTATAAACGACCATAATAAGCAGGTTTTGTGTTGTGAATACACAAAATGCGTTAACATTTAACGAAAAATTGGTCGTTAACAATTCCCATTAAATAGTTTCTGCACATTTATTCCTTTAATTTATGAATATATTGATTATCACTGCCAGTGTAGTGGTTAGAGTGCTGGACTACAAATCCTATTGTTGACTATGAATCTGATGGGGCGTGAGTTCAAATCTCCGTTGAGGAATGGAAATTTTTTTTTTTTCGTTTTTTCTTCTTTTTTTTGTGTGTTCTTTTTTCTTTTTCTTTCTTTTTCATTTTGGCGATGAATTTATTTATTTTTTTTTTTTTTTTTTAATTTTCCTCATTTTTTGGTTTTTCATTCCTTTTTTTCCCTTTTTTTTCACCCTTTTCTTCTTTTTGTTATACCCCATCACACGATAGTGCTGGGATATTACAATATACCCTCCGGTGTCTGTCCGTCCGTCCGTCCCCACCATTTCCGACCAAAAACTGGATTAATTTGTGCCATGAATCTGAGGGGCGTGAGTTCAAACCCCCGTGGAGGAATGGAATTTTCTTTTTTTTTCCTTTTTTTGCTCGTTTTTTCTTTTCTTTTTTTTCCGTTTATTTTTCTTTTCTTTCTTTTTGCAATGAATTTTTTTTTTTTTTTCGTTTTTTTTCTCATTTTTTGTTTTTCATTCCTTTTTTTACCTTTTTTTTCTAATTCTTCTTTTTGTTATACCCCATTACACGATAGTGCTGGGATATTATAATATACCCTCCGGTGTCTGTCCGTCCATCCGTCCGTCTGTCCGTCCGTCCATCCACACCATTTCCGACCGATAACTTGATTAATTTTTCACATTTTTTTTTCAAGTTGTGCCTACATGTTTATATCGGGAATGACTTTTTTTCTTTTCTTCTTTTTGTTATACCCCATCACACGATAGTGCTGGGGTATTATAATATACCCTCCGGTGTCTGTCCGTTCGTCCGTCCATCCACACCACATAACTTGATTAATTTCTCACATTTTTTTTTTTTGGAGTTTGCGATCAATAACTTAAGAATCTTTTCATGGATTTTCTTCAAATTTTAAAACACTAAAGGACACATATTATTGCCAAGGACAGGCACTCTGCTTTTCTGGTTATTGTATTATCTGCCCTTTTGATATACATGTATGTAGTTCCTTTACTATATTGAATGCCTTAGTGAAGTTTTACAGATAACTATAACACTTAAAAGTACCACTATTATGGGCAAGGCTATAACCATATTATCTTGCAGTGGTGGGGTATCATGCAGTGTTAGCGTGCTTTTATTGTGATGGTTGGAATAGTTGCGCTCTGCTACTCCGTTGTGTCTAAACCTCGAAAACAGTTTCTAAAATTAAAATAAACTATTTATTTGTAGATTTTCTTTCATAATCTAAAGCATCTAGTAACTTTTATTCGAGCGAGCATGTTGTTTATGACGTCTCTGTGGCGCCCTCTACCTCGAATTTGTAGCTGGATCAGTACGAAATTACTTGATTAGTGACAATTTTATTAAATGGCACAATTAAAAAAATAAAACGATTATTATTGATTTTTGACCTCACCCTAAGTTTACTTGACCTCGTGTTAATATTGGTTGACCTGGTAAATACAGATAACCTCCGATCAACTTAAGGGGAACGGGAAAACCCTCAGGGGAAGCACCTCCTGCAAAGTGTTTTTGTATCCCATGTCAATATGGCATATAGACCCCTTTTTCAGTGGGACAGAGCTTATAGAAAAGCGAACAGGAAGTTCCGTAAGTTGTCTTCCTTTGAAAAATGGCGGAAAAATCTGCCAGATGTTCCCATACCCCTTTATGGCTATTTTCAGTAAATGCACTGGGAATAAATACATTGAAAATACGATGTCTCAAACTTCGATGCCTCGTTGATCAGGTTCTGTTTCGAACACGTTCTCGAGTCCCTAGAAAGTTCTTAGTCCGCAACACCAATTTGCTACTCGGGATCCGCACACCGGGGCTTCGAGAAATAGAGTTGGGTTGTATTGTGCTTCAACGCAGGGCAAAAACCGGCCCGGCTGCATAATCCGTTTAGAGGGTCTAAGCCTATCTTGGCAAAGTGGTGTGACTCGGACCGTCAATGCATATAAACTCTATTGGTTTCTTTGGGCAGCAGGGCTTGAGATGTCATTTAATCTCAACGCCGGGAAATTGTCCCACCGAATTGGAAGCAATGTCTTCAAAATGACCTTAACAGTGATGAGGTGGGGCTTTTAACCTCATTTCAAACAAACAAAAATGTCATTTATTTAGGATAATTAAGGAAAATAGCCACACCTTCAGGGGAGACAACTCCTGCAAAAGTATTTTTGTCTCCCATGTCAACAGGGGTCAACTTTTGAAAGGAAAGAATTTGCTCCTGAGAAGGAAATTCTTTCTTTTATGGGTAGACCCCATTTGCAGTGGGACAGGGCTTGTAGAAAAGCGAACAGGAAGTCCCGAACATTGTCTCCCATTGACAAATGGGGGGACAAATCTGTCAGGTGTTCCCGTTTCCCTTAAATAACAGTTATGTTGTTGTGAATACTCATTAGAATCGCCTCAACGATTCTAATGAGTATGCACAACTTACCAATTATATCTGCGTATGTGGCGCTTCAACCCTTTCTGTACCATATTGAATCTTACTCCTTATATACCCGGCAGAAAAAGTTCTGCACAACTAGGACTTTTTCGACCTGTTTGCCTAAAACATAAATATACAGAAAAAATAATTTCACCACAAGAAAAAATTAATTCAATCCTGATAATAAACAGAAATCAAAACAAGAATATCATCACTGAGTCATGAATATTGCTTCTCCGAAGGCACATGGGGTAGGTTGTCAAAAATGACAAAATCATAGTTTCTGAACTGTAACTCAATAATCAATAATGGGTATAGCCACCAAGATTCACACGACGCTCGTCAAGTCTCCTCCTCATGGAATTCACCAGTCTCTGTATATGGTGCTTGGGAATCTCAGTCCATTCTTGGAGTAGAAGTCTCTGCAAGTCTGCAAGTTTTGTGTGTTGATTGGCCCGTTTGTTTACAGCCCGACCAAGAATATCCCACAAATGTTCAATGCACGCCAAGTCAGGGGACATCGGTGGCCACTCAAGTCTCTGTTCACCATTCTGCTGCAGGAAAGCATCGACAATCCTGGCACGATGTGGTCTCGCATTGTCGCCCTGGAAGATGGAGTTCTGGCCCATCTGTCTGAGATACGGAACAACATGAGGTCTTAGAATTTCGACAATGTACCGACGACCATTCAAGTTTCCGGGCAATACGACAAGGGCAGTTCTGCCATTAGAACTGATACCTGCCAAACCATTACACTGCCGCCGTTGTAAGCTGTTGTTGATAGGACATTAGGCTCAAGGTGCCTCTCCCCAGTGCGACGCCAAACTCTGATCCGACCATCAATCTTCCAAAGACAAAATCTCGACTCGTCGGAAAAAGGAAATTCCGACCACTGCCGTCGGTTCCCTCTGCTATGTCGTGCACAAAACTGGCACCGTAGAGCCAGGTTCCGTTGAGAAAGCTGGGGCTTCCTAGCCGTTTTTCTGGATTTGAACCCTGAGGTTCGAACTCTGCTCCTGACTGTCTGCACCGTGATTCGACGTGCGACAGGCCGTGTTGTTGTCTCGACATTCTCTCCAGACTGGGACCATCAACAAAACGCCGCCTTGCAAAAGTTACCGCAATGCATCGGTCTTCACGATGGGTGGTAACTCTCGGTCGTCCGGATCTGGGTCGGTCGGAAACAGCACCCGTTGCTTGATGACGCTGATGAATGCGGACAATATTGCTGCGATGCACGTTGAACTGATTAGCAACATCTTGCGGATGAGCCCCCGCCTCTAACCGCCCAAGCGCCCGGGCTCTTTCTTCATCAGTTAGCTTAAAGCTCGGAAAGGTCTAGCATTCGCCATTGTTGTAACCAAACGCTTAATAATGGGCAATTAAAACTGATTTAATGAAATGATGAACATCTTTAAAAATCGTCCAAAAAAATGCAGTTGGATATGTAGCCTGGTGAGCCCTTTCAATTCCATGCATGTTATTGGATAAGAAATTTGATGTTGACTTTTGACAGAAATGTTCACTCTTAAAAGCGCATGCCGCACCAATATTACAAAAGCCAGGCAACAGAACATCACAAGAAAACGTCTGCAGCAGCAGTAGCAGCAACAACAAGAGCAGCATTTTACCAAAATTAACCAAAGACCCACTAAAATAATGCCTTTCGTCCTATACGTTTTTAAACGTCGTAAGCCAACAGACGGACAGTTAATAGACGATCGCATTGAAAATCGATAATTTTGTCATTTTTGACTGCCGACCCCTGGTGACTTGCCAAGCCAAAATCTCCAGCATTTGTTGTGCGATTTTGATTCTGTTTAAAGCAAACTGTTTCCAAAAGGGTACGCTATAAACTGATATGTAATATGTAAAAAGATACTACATGTGAGTAAAATAAATTGGCAAATACCCCAGTTGTGCAGAACTTTTTGCCGGGTATATATAGCAGGAGATCATGTAAAAATTTAGGGGTGTCAGGTCGCGTTTTCATCAAAATTTATTTGGAAAATGCCTGAACTTTTAGCAAACAGCGGAGGCCCTGATCAGACGCCGCGTTCTGCGGCGTCTGATCTGGGCCTGAACTGTTTGCCAGGGTACCCGTTTTGGTGTTTCTGGTACTAAATGGGTTAATCAAGCCAAAGTTTCTGAAAATACATACCCCTTTCTCAAACAAATTTTCCTGGACCCAGAAGTAATCGATTTATTGATATTTGACTGATTTGTAGTTTGACTTTTTCCCGTTACCATCTTTAATTTGATCATCACCCTTACAAGTCCGCGAAATGAGCATCCCCTAAACCCCGCTTTATGTAGAGAAAAATGGGGTTTACTGGGGGTATACATTATTTTTCTTATTACGTTCCAAAACATATATTGTGGGTACTCGTTAGAACTGTCTCAATGAGTTGGTTATAACAAACGCCTACAAAATATGTTCAAAGTGGAAATAAGAAAAATAGCACAGAAATTCGTCAGGAAACTAACCATTTTGGAAATGTAAAAGAAAATGCACTACGTCGTACGAATGTGTTATGTTAGCCCATTTTGTACCGGAAACCCTAAAAGGGTATTTGGCAAACAGTGCAGGCCCAGATCAGACGCCGCAGAACGCGGCGTCTGATCAGGGCCTACACTGTTTGCATAAAGTTCAGCCATTTTTCAAATAAATTTTAAATAAAACAAAACCTGACACCCCTACATTTTGAAATGTATGCCTCCCATATATAAGGGGGAAGATTCCATTTGGTACAAAAAGGGTTAATGTGGTACCTATTGTTTCCTTGTTTCAGTCTGTGGCGAAATGTGGTACCTATTGTTATCTTGTTTCAGTCTGTGGCGAAATGTGGTACCTATTGTTATCTTGTTTCAGTCTGTGGCGAAATGTGGTACCTATTGTTTCCTTGTTTCAGTCTGTGGCGATGCTGTCGTTGATGCTAACAAAACCATTGCTGCGGAGGTCGAAGTGCTAGACAAGTTCTACACAGATTGGCAGAATGCTACATCGAGCCTTATCAAAGAGGTTCGTACAAGTATTTTTGATGCGTTCGGTTGAAAAGTGTCCATATATAGTGTTAAGTAACTGTGTAAGACTATTCATAGTTTACACATACGCATCTTTGGCATCAAGTTCAATGATCCGGTCAATGTTTTATGTGTTTACACACACGCACGCACGCACGCACACACACATACACACACACACACACAGACACACACACACGCGCGCGCGCGCGCACGCACGCACACACAAAACATAAACATAAATTTTATCAGTGATTCTCTCTCGCTGATCGATCGTTTGGTTATGTTTTACACACACACACACACACACACACACACACACACACACAGACATTATTTTTATCAGTGATTCTCTCTCGCTGGGCGGTCGTTTGTCATTCGACCCAAAGTTACTCAGCACAAAAGTACTTTGCGGTACTGTCAATGTAACGGTTATTCATAGCAAGTAGCCCCTGTTAGGTCAGAGCATTTAGTAAGAGAGCTGGGGTTTGGGGTTTCGTTTTTTCTGCCCTTTCAAAATTATATCACTCATATAGAGCCACTCGTTACATGTAATCAGAGGTGGGCGAGAGCCAGAGTACCCTGAGTAAGAGAGACATCTATAGAATCTGGATTCATGTATTTGGTCTAGCAAACAATGTAGACCCAGATAGGACGTCCCAGCCTCCGCGTCTGATGTGAGTCGACACTGTTAGCGTCCTGTAATGGGACCTGTTGTTCAGAATTAATGATATTGTTAGTTAACGTATCGTTAAAATTAGGATCATTAAATATGGCATTTATGCTAATATTTTGCTGAAAAACTGTGAGCTGCTTTTTTAATTTGCGAAAGCGACTCACATCGTTTCAGCAAAAAATACCAAATTTTAGTTTTGTACTTGCTAAAACAGTTAAAGATATGACCACTAACGAACTCGTTAATCTAAAGAGGCTTTGAACAACTGGTCCCTGGAATTAAAGGGTTAAACGAAACAGTCTGAGTCCATCATGCAAACATGCCTATATAGATTTGACCACCTTGAAACCCACTTGAATGCAGTAAAACTGGGGTTTACAGGGGTAAACCATATTTTTTATTTCTGCTCTGAAATAAAGATTGTGGGTCCTCGTTAGAACCGCCTCGGCGAAGCTGTTCTAACGTGTACCCACAATTTATATTTTGAGCAGAAATAAGAAAACTATCACAATTTTCCATCTATTCATTTTAACGGCGGTAAAATTTACACTGTATTTGTATAGGCGTGTTTTCGTAATGCCCTGTGCAGGGCCATGTTTCGAGCCTACACTCAGAGACAATAGATCAACCGGTGCTGTTGTTAATGTCCTGATTAAAATGGGAGTCTATTTTAAGGGCAATGGGAACACTTGGCAGATTTGCTCGCCGTTTTTCAAAGGGAGACAACTTTCGGGACTTCCCGTTCGCTTTTATATAAGCCCTACCCTACTAAAAAGGGGTTTTCTCTTAAAGGAAAGAATTTGCTCCCCAGGAGCGAATTCCTTTCTTTAAGAGTTGACCTCTATTGAAATGGGAGACGAAATACTTTTGCAGGAGTTGTCTTCCCTGAAGGTGTTCCCATTCCCCTTAAAAGCCGTTGACTTAACATAATTAAATCGGAGAAAAAGACAGCGCATTTCTCCAAACACAAGCTTTTATCTCCTCTTCCACGTCCAACTGGTAAATGACGTCAGGTCAGTTTACTCTTTTTTTGTGGTCAGTTGAAAGTCTAAGAGATGATATCTCATGATACAATTTAGCTGTATAGATATCTGTCTGTCTAATCGGGGCCTGAAGAAATAGATTGGTCTGCATGATGCTTCCACACAGAGCTGAAACTGACCACACATGAGTACTGGCAACCACTCAGAAAGTCTAAGCCTACCCAGGTAAAGTGATGTGAGTCAGACCGCCCTTTGCATATAAGTTTTTTGGTTTTATTGGGTGGCAGGGCTTGACATGTCATTTCATCTGAATGTTTGGTAAAAGTCCCACAAAGTTGGAATCAAAGTCTCCAAAATGACCTAAATAATGTTAACGGGGACGTTAAGCCTCAGTTCAAACAAACAAACAAATCTGTCTCTTTGTATTTCTAGGGTGGCACTGTATCTCATGCCACGTTCTTGCACTAAATGGACTTAGCTCCATTTGGACATTAAAACTCTTAGGCTGTAACGTCACCAAATGAATTATTTGGGGTTATTGGCTATCTTGGAGACAGCGGACAACATTGTCTATCTATTAATCAATAATACCTCATTTTTTTTTACAAAATTGGACTAGGCCACGTCCCTTCGCTAGCCCCTTCGGATGTGTTCTGAGCTTTTGTCAAAAATTAAGGGATAACTGGTTTAAAAATTGTCATTTGGGGAGGTAAATCGGCGGTTTTACGGTCGGAAATTTCGTTTTACGGCGACCAAAACGTAATTTGCGACCGTAAAACCGACGATTTACCTCCCCAAATGACCACTTTCAATTCAGTTATCCCCATTCTAATGCACTTTTCACTTGTTTTGTTTAAAAAATGCTCATTTTGCCCAAAATGGCAAGCACAGTGAGCTGCATAAAACCCAAATGACAACCAATGAAAGCGACGTTACATGATGACGTCGGATTTCCGACAGTTTATCGCAGAATATACCGTCGCAAATTTTTGACGTTATCAAATCAGACATCGCGTTACATACACAAGTGCATTAGAATTAGATTAAATGTCATTTGACCGGGAGTCCGTGTGATCTCAGCACTACTGCTCCGCCGTGTTTTTCGTATATTTTTCTCATCTGTATAATATTTCTCTGTTTAGGTTTGGGCTGATGACTCCACCTACATCATCCAGACGATGACAATGCTTAAAGGAAAAACCTATGTGACATACAACGTTGCCGCCCAAAACTGGGTATTATCCATGTGGGGCCAAGACCCCATCTACGTCTCAATGGCAGAGTATATGTATAGCAAATACGAATAATCACTTTCCG
This sequence comes from Lucinisca nassula, assembly GCA_963580285.1. NCBI lineage: Eukaryota > Metazoa > Mollusca > Bivalvia > Lucinida > Lucinidae > Lucinisca > Lucinisca nassula. The sequence goes on from OY757024.1 coordinate 108,988,309, forward strand.
GTTGAATATGGACGCTTTGATTATGCAATGAATAAAGGCAGCAAATGAATTCTTCTTTTGTTTGTATTTTTATTTTTTGGGGGCGATAGCCCCACAGTATTCAAAAGTGTGCTTTTGGCACTACTTTTGACATTAGGGCATACGACCTAATCACCACCAAGAGACACCGTGAGAAAATATAGCCCCATATTCGAAACGGTTTCAAAAGTCCCTCATAAAATAAAACAGCCGATGGAAATAAATATTACAATTGGAAAGTTTTACAAATTTATCCAATATGTTTACCGTGAGAGGGACTGTCTGAGGGATTCTCCGTGTAAAAAAACGTGAATGAAAACAATGTAGACTGATACACCATTCAACGTCTTTCAGTACAAATAGCCATTTATGCTGGAAATTCCAAAATTGGTCATTGGCAAACACGCAGATCAGATACCACAGAACGCGGAGTCTCATAAGGGCATACACTGCATGTTTGCTAAAGGTTCAGCCATTTTTCAGATAAATGTTGAAGAAGTCACAACCAGACATCCCTAAATTTTTGAAATGGGCTCGTTCCATACTGATATAAGGTTGACATGCTAGACATACATGGCTTAATTGGGTGTTTATATCAATAAAGACCACTGAGGTTTCATTGGGTGACAAGGCTTGAGATGTCATTTCATCATGGCAAAAGGCCCACATAATTTGAAGCAACTTCTCCAAAATGACCTATATAGTGTGTGTGTGTGGGGGGGGGGGCGTTAAACCTAAAATCAAACAAACTAAAACTAAATTTCTGGATGCAGAGCCGGAAGTTTGTCAGCCGACCGATCAGTCATTATATATGCTGGTTGCCCTTTGCCTCCACTATGACGTATGTCTAATAACGTATTTTGGGGTTGTTGATTGTTTATTAATTGACCCAAAGTTACTAATTACCCAGAGGCTTCACTACTGTTGTGATTATCATTGTCGTTTGTTTCCACTATGACACATGCTTGATAACATATTTTGGTGGTTGATTGTTTAGTAATTGACCCAAAGTTACTAATTGCCCAGAAGATTCCATGCTGTTGTGATTATCATTGTCGTTTGTTTCCACTTTGACACACGCTCGATAACATATTTTGGTGGTTGATTGTTTAGTAATTGACCCAAAGTTACTAATTGCTCAGAAGTTTCCCTGTTATTGTGATTATCATTGACCAATTATCTTAAACCGCGCACAATTAGGCTTAATCCTTTTCCTGCTGTTCACAACAACCCACACCTTTGCAAAAAGTGTAGGTCCAGACCATCTAATCAGGGTCTATATCGTTTGTCATTCAGTTTGTGAATTTGAACGAAAACATTGTATCATGTAATCTGATTGGTTGGTTGTCAGAAATGTATGTTGCTAGTTCAAAATATTTAGCAGGATAAAGGTTAAGATTTTGTTTACAGTTTAACCCTTTTTGTACCAAATGGAACATTCCACCGTATATATAGTATAAGTCCATTTCGAAATTTAGGGGAGTCAGGTTGCTATTTCTGCAAAATTTATTAGAAAAATGGCTAAACATTTTGCATAGAGCGTAGGCCCTGATCTAGGCCTGCACTATTTGCCAGGGTACCCGTTTTTGGAGTTTCCGGTACAAAATGGGTTAACTCTTTATTGATCAATACATTGTTGCATCCAACAGCTTTGGAGTTGAAAAATAGAAATGAGGGCAATGATCAGCAATCAATACTATTAACCCACAGACACCAAATGGAAAGACACATAAAACTGAAATAACTAGACCCTATGGAAACATCAATAGCGAAAATCCAAAAGGACAGTTACTTTCCCACAAAATGACCAATTGGCTATCCAAAACAAAAAATATAAGCGATACATACACTCAACGACAAACCATAACAATAATAAACCGCGACAGAAGAACCGCATTCATCATCATCATCATCATCATCAACATCATCAGCGTTTTGATTAACGTGCAGATGCAGGGGCAACATCCACATAAATGGACCCCCTTCCAGGTAGCTAGCTTGCTGTACGCATGGCAGATCTCACACCAGCTATCATGAGGGTCAATGGCAGAGAGTCTCTGCGATCTCTCTCGTCAGCTGTTTCCAGGTCATCTTGAGCCTACTAGGCCAACGCCTTCCATCTACATGTATGTCACAGGCAGTATTGACTGCACCGTTGGAGCGTTCCACATGTCCATAGCCTTCTCTCTTTCAGGATGAGGTCCAGGTCCTCAATGCCAAGTCGTGCAAGTAGCTCACTGGACCTGATAGTGACAGTGTCCTGTGGCTTGACATTGAAGATCTGTCTGATCATTGCCCTGTCATTCCGCTTTAGACGGTGGAAGTTTGGCTTTGTCAATGGCCAAGTCTCACTGGCATGAAGCATTGCGCCTCGCACACAAGAGTTGTACACACGGCCGCGTGTCTAGAACGAGAGGTGGCGGGAAGAGATCACAGCCACCCGCTGCTGAGAGCATGTCACCTAAGTAGCAAAAGGAAGCTACCACTTCCAGCTTGTCAGGTCCGACTTGGACTTCCTTCTGTGGTCTGCCATCTAAGGGGCGTGCAGTTCCTTGGCACCGTGTACACCTGTAATCAGGGTCATCTGTCATGGGCTTGAGCCCGCTGCAGTTCATGTGCACCCAGAACTTGCAGCCATTGTAAAAATATTGTTGCTGCCAACTCCATTGCGACATACAGCACATGGGAACTGACCCGTAGTATGCAGGAAGTCCAGTCCTGCACCACAGATCATGATCTTCGGCTTTCCTGCATTTACTCTCAGCCCTTTTTCATTTATTGCCCCTTTTCAAGTTAAGAGCCTCTTGACGCATTCCTCGAGTGCTTCAGCTATGATGACAAGGTCATCGGCATACAGGTCCTCCCTGGGAACCCCAGAGCGAAACTCGCGTGACAAGGCTTCAAGCACAATGATGAAAAGCAGTTGACTGAGAACAGAGCCTTGTTGGCATTGGAACGATCAGTGAAAATAATTTCACGGATAATGGGGGCTTTAATCGATTTTACCCAGACGCATTCTCGCCCTTACTCCCGACGCGATTTAAACACATAATTTATTCAGTGCGCATGAAGGCTTACTAAGTCATCAGTGCAATATCTCCGAGAACACAAAAATCAAACAACTACAGAGATGAAATAACGGTGAGGACTCGACAGCAAGAAACCAATGAAATACTGGAGTCAAAGAAAACCAATAGTTAAACTCCGATGGGCCCAAACAGAGACACAGCATCAGGCACCAACCAACATTACATAAGCAATTCCTCACGCCGGAACTGCCACAAAACCAAAGGTCCGACCCAACAGGCGCGCAACCAAAGAGGGAAGCCAATCCACCAAACGCGACCGATCCAACCATCACGCATAACCGTCGCATAACACCCACGCCGCATCTTCCCCCAAGGAAGGACAATCTCACGAAATCTGGCACCGAAATGATTGCAAGCATACATCCCTCTGTATGTATACACTAAGCCACCATAAAAATCAGGCTCCTAAATACATCGCCGCAGAAGAGACCAAGTCCAATACTGAATTTCGTAGTCAAATGGGAACGACGTCTATAAGATTTAGAAAAGGTTTTTGATACCGATATCCGTGATTAAGAAGCCCAGCAGTTCACAATTTATTACGAGTGTTGAAGTCAGTTACATGACCAGACACCCTAGCAAATCGAATCAACCGCGAAACCCAAACGCCACAGGACGTCGCTCGAGGAACACCACCATCCTAGAAAGGACCACTTACAATCGCAAAATAAAAACCATCGCACCCATCATAAACCCTGCAGGAAACAAACTCAACTACATTTGACAGATGCAATCCAAACACGGGGCCTCGGCACCAGACAAATTTGCCCCACCCAACCGAAGCTCCGGGTGTGGGGTTCAAATTTGACAGATCAAACCATCGAAATAGACACTGTCAATACACAATAAACCATCAAAACGTCCAAAAGCCGACCTAAAGGCCCCAAACGATTTCAGACTGATTTTAATCGGAGGCGGCTACCATAAAACAACCCCTGCCACAACAAAACAAGAACAGATCAGTCCTAAGTTGCGTGCAGCCCGCAGCCACCGGAACCCCAATAATCCACCCAAACAACCAAGCACCAAATCCTATGTAAATATTCAAAAAGAAAGGTAAAAGCTTCACACACTTTCTAAAGCGACGATAAAGTATAATCCTTATGCCCCCAACCACACCCACAACCGCCTGAGCGAAAAAAAAAACATTTCTTATATTACATGCAAGACAGATGGGTACAAACTGCGCACCCCTTGTGGCTGATCTGTTCTTGTTTTGTTATGAAAGAGACTTCAAGGCGTCCCTTTCCGTTGAAAACCAATTTGAAATCATTGAAGCCTTTAGAACGACTTCTGGATACTTGGGTGATTTATTAAATATTGACAATTGTCAAATTTACCACCAGAACCTCAGTTAAATAAAGCAGATTCTTCTGATACCGAGGCCCCGTTTTTGGATTTACATCTATATATTGTAGATGGATGTGTTTCTCGCAAAATTTATGATTAACACGATGATTTTGATTTTGAGATTGTAAATTTTGCTTTCTTGGATGGTGACGTTCCTCGTGTCGTGCGGCATCCTATGGCTTTTATATTTCGCAATTAATTCGATTTGCCAGAATGTCTAGTCATGTAACTGACTTAGCTCTGTCTCTGATCGGGCCCATCGGAGTCTAACTGTAGGTTTTGTTTTGCTCCAGCATTTCAGTGTTTCTTTGCTGTCGAGTCCTCACTGTTGTTTCAGCTCTGTGGTTGTTTGATTTTTTTGTGTGTTCACGGAGATGTTGCACTGATGAGTTAGGAGGCCATCATGCGGACTGAACAAATTATTTGTCTAAATCGCGACAGAAGTAAGGGCAAGGATTGTGGCCACGTAAAATCGATTTAAGCCCCCCCCCCCCACACACACACACCCCCCCCCCCCCGTGGAATTCGTTTCACTGGACGTTCAAGGCGGTTCTTCTGTCGCGGTTTATTTTTGTTACGGTTTGTCTTTGAGTGTTAGTATCGCTTATATTATTTTGATGTTTCCATTAGGGTCTGTTGTTTCATGTTTGTGTTTCTTTCCCCAATGGTGTGTCTGATGGGAGCTGTGGGTTAGTTGTATCGATTCCTGATCATTGCCGTCACTTCTATTTAGCACTCATAATAAATTGTTAACTGCTAAACTACTTAATCAGGGCTATCGGTAACATAACCTACGCAAGGCCTTTTCAAAAGTTTATAGACGTCATTCCAATTTAATTTCAAAATTCAATGTTTGATGTAAATCACTTCTGCAACAAGGTCTATCGGAACCCGAATTGGCTGGTGATATAGTAGATAAATTCAGAAAAAATATATACTTGCAATGTCTTCAACATGCAATTTCGTAAAATCATTCTTCGATATAGAAAGATTAGGTACAGCATAAATGTTATACGACCGACTGCATGCATGGTGTTAATAGTTAGACTCCGATGTGCCCAACCAGAGACAGAGCATCAGGCACCAACCAACAAACATAAAATTAAATTCTGATTCTCAATAAGCCTTAACGCTGGAATTGTCAAAGAATCTCAGGCCTGACCCACCACAGTGCAATTAAAGAGGGAAGCAAAGTTGTCAACCGTGATTCCCTCTTTAATTGCACTGTGGTGGGTCAGGCCTGAGATTCTTTGACAATTCCAGCGTTAAGGCTTATTGAGAATCAGAATTTAATTTTATGTTTGTTGGTTGGTGCCTGATGCTCTGTCTCTGGTTGGGCACATCGGAGTCTAACTATTGGTTTTCTTTTGCTCCAGCATTCCAATGGTTTCTTGCTCTCGAGTCCTTAACGTTGTTTCATCTTCTTTGTTGTTTGATTTTGTGTTCTCGGAGATGTTGCACTAATGCGTTCAGATCGAACACATTATTTGTCTAAATCGCGACGGAAGTAGGGCCGAAGATTGCTGCAGCGTAAAATCGATTTAAGCGCCCCAGTAAAATTCTTTTCACTAGTTCTTCTGTCATAGTTTAATTTTGGTATGGTTTGTCTTTGAGTATATTTTTGTTTTGGATAGCCAGTTGGCCATTTTGTGGGAAAGTAACTGTTCTTTGTAATACATTCTGCAATACATGAATACTGACAAGGAAGGTCAAGCTCGTTTGAGGTATCAAATGACAAGATACACAGAACTTGTGGAAATGGCATTTATGTAATAAATGACGCATACAAAGTATTATATGTAGAAAGTAAAATCGACATGACAATCTATATCCACCAAACTGATGGTGCAAAAGAACATGCATTTACATCTTTGAATACGCCTTCGCCTTAAACCGAAAAGGTGGGGCGTACAAACCGCCAATGAAGATAAGAAAATTCGGTGGATCTTACATGATGAAAAAAAAAAATAATAAAATAAATATATTCTATAACCTTATGACTTCAATTAGAGAGATCTAATTCAAGGTAATGTTGGTTGGTGCCTGATGCTCTGTCTCTGGTCGGGCCCATCGGAGTCTAACTGTTGGTTTTCTTTTGCTCCAGCATTTCAGTGGTTTCTTGCTGTCGAGTCCTCACCGTTGTCTCACCTCTGTGGTTCTTTGATTTTTGTGTTCACGGAGATGTTGCACTGTTGAGTTAGGAGGCCTTCATGCGGACTGAACAAATTATTTGTCTAAATCGCGACGGAAGTAAGGGCGAGGATTGTGGCCACGTAAAATAGATTTAAGCCCCCCAGTGGAAATCTTCCACTGACCGTTCCAAGGCGGCTCTTCTGTGGCGATTTATTTATGTTGTTGTTTGTTACTTACTGTGTGTATCACTTGTGTCTTTTAATTTTGGATGGCCATATGGCCATTTTGTGGGAAAGTAACTGTCCTTATGGCCTTCCTTTGTTTAGGTTTCCATTATGGTCTGGTTGCTTAATGTTTTTATTTCTTTCCCTTTGGTGTCTTTTATGGGTGGAGTAAGTTAATTGTATCAATTCCTGATCTTTGTTTTACTTCTACTTTTCAAAACCTACTAAAAGCATGGGTAGGTGTCAGGGGAGGATGGAGGGTATTCAAAAGTTGCAAAAAGCAGACCACGTCTTCTGACAATGATGACTGAATAAAATCTGACCTTGAAATCTATCCACCGAATTTACGTAGACTGGCTAACAATACATAGACTAGCGACTAGCGAAGCATTAAAAATACGCTTATCTAATCCATAAGCCTTATTTGTAATACATTCTGCAATACATGAATACTGACAAGGAAGGTCAAGCTCGTTTGAGGTAACAAATGACAAGATACACAGAACTTGTGGAAATGTCATTTATGTAATAAATGACGCATACAAATTATTATATGTAGAAAGTAAAATCGACATGACAATCTATATCCACCAAACTGATGGTGCAAAAGAACATGCATTTACATCTTTGAATACGCCTTCGCCTTAAACCGAAAAGGTGGGGCGTACAAACCGCCACAAGCAACAAGCTAGCGAATCAAGCTTCGCCAGCTTGTAGCTGCCCCACCCGAAGACCTTCCTTGGCAACCGCAAAAAAGCACCAACGTGTGTGCCAAAACTGCATACAATGTAACAAACATGAAATAGGAAGTAATCAAATACGCTTAAAGCATATTAAGTAGGGATGAAAGGTTAGAAATAATCATAGAGCAGTCTTTTACTGACCTCTTCCAATATTTAATTTTAACCTTGTCATCACAGAACCGGAGATACATCACTACAGTAGATGTGATAAGAGCAGACTTATACTGACCTCTCAGATCAATGATCATCATTGACATAATCTGTAGGAAGAAAGACCAGACTTATACTGACGTCCCTCAAAATTAATACAGTCTTATACTGACCTCTAATAAAGCACATTGCTTAATGCAACAGGTACATAGCCCATCCTTGGCTCATTAAAATAAACTAAAGTTTTAATGCAACAGGTACATAGCCCATCGTTGGCTCATTCAAATAAACTAAAGTTATTGACTGTATGAAGATGGGAGCAGACTTATTCTGGCCTCCCTCTAAATCTTACTCATCTCTTTAACATAGCAGACACTTAAACTTGAACAATTTTGCAACTCAACCGATACCCAAGGGCAGCTGACCGCTGACGCATACTAGGACAGTACTGTTAACTGGGTAATTGGCTTTTAATTATCGTGTTTGGGAAAGGAAAATGTCGCAAGGCGTATATACCTGCGAACGGCGTTAGACTCCCAACGTCCTAAACGTTTTATGTCATCCTCAGATAAGCCCTGGCAGAAAGCAGTCGTGGCAGCACCGATTCGAAAGGAGTGTGGTTTGTATCGAGAGTAACTGTTCTTTTTGGCTTTCCGCTATCGATGTTTCCATTAGGGTCTAGTTATTTCATGTTTGTGTTCCTTTCCCTTTGGTGTCTCTGATAGGATCTGTGGGTTGTATCGATTCCGGATCGTTGCCATCACCTCTGTTTTAGAACTGTAAGAATTGAGTGGCGTCCATGATTCAGTTATATTATTGATAGTCACTTTGGCCTGGTATTGTTTTGAAGGTGCGAAATGAAAATGATGTCCAGCAATGTGTATCCGGAAAGTGTGTTTCAATATTGATCTAGTTGAATAAATCGATCCGTTTTCATTTTACCCGATCGACCCACCAGTGCTGGCAGTGCTTTGGTTGCTTATTCTAATGAGCATGCGTATCTAACGGAACGTTGATTGGATAACCTCAAACATTTTTGTCAGTATATTCTGCGATACTGACGTATCCACGTAACGTTTTTTTTTTTCATTGACTTGCATTTTGTTTTACGCAAGCTCATTGAGCCTGTCGCTTTGTGCAAAAGTAGTTTAAGTTTCAACAAAACCGAATAAGAATTTGAATAACTGAATTGAACATTTGGGGAGGTAAATCGTCGGTTTACGGTCGCCGTAAAACGCAATTTCCGACCGTAAAACCACCGATTTTCCTTCCAAAATGGTAATTTTGATACAGTTATCGCCTAATTCGAAACACGGACTTTGAATTTCTTTCTATCGCACAGTGACTACAATTGTAGTTATCCCTTTGGAAGAGTTGCCTTTCCCTTATCTGCAAATATTACCTCAGAAACACTGAACATTCCATTAAAAAGCGGTCGGTCTCGGTAGCTCAGTCGGCTGCGCGTCTGACTGGTGATCAGAAGCACGCGTGTTCGATACCTGCCGGGATCGGCAACATTCTTTCGTGGAGATTGATCATGAGATCTTTTCTACGGTCATTATCTCCCTTCAGCTGATTCAAGAAGGGCACTTGTCAGTTTCTGGCGAAAGAATGTGCACTGTACTGGTTAATTGCTTACGTATAAGCCTGCCCAGCAAAGGTGTGGATAGGTAAGGTGTGGCTCAAAAATGCCCTTAAATAGTGTTGACTGGGCCGTTAAACACCAATACAAACAAACAAACAAATCCACTAAAAGCCTTGCAAATTTCCAATTGAAAGGCGTGTTAGAATTGTTTTATTTGCTGCAGGTTTCACAAACATCTACATGCTCAAAGTAATCACTGTAAATCCAGAACGTGGCGATATGTCTGATCAGAGTCGTCAATCATGTGTTTGCCAAAGGTCTCATTTCTGGGTAATGGGCAAGCATGGGGGCATGAACTAGAGGAATTATACCATAGCTGACTAGAGAACTAATGCACACGCCTTTTACCCCCTCATCCCTGTACACTGACATAGATACATAAAAACAGAGCATATCCAGATGAGTGGACTCGTAATGAGCCATTAACCTTTCAATCCTGTACACTGGCATAGATACCTGTACAAACAATGTAGATCTAGATGATATGACTCATAATGAGCCATTAACTCTTTACATCCTGTACACTGGTATAGATACCTGTACAAACAATGTAGATCTAGATGATATGACTCATAATTAGCCATTAACTCTTTCAATCCTGAGCACTGGTATAGATACCTGTATAAAAAGTGCATATCCAGATAAGACTACTCATAATGAGCCATTAAGCTTTCAATCCTGTACACTTTCAGCCTCGAAAGCGCAGCGGTTAATGCGCTCGACTTATGATCGAGAGTTTGTGCGTTCGAATCCGGCCACCGGTATCGAGGTGTGTCCTTGGGCAAGACACGTATTGACACTGCCTCACTCTACCCAGGTGTAAATGGGTAGCAGTGGTATAAAAGTCACTGCCCCTCTCTCGCGGGTGCGTGAAAACACCCGGAATGAGTGTAAAGCAAATAAACCGCAAACAAAGTGTCTCGCTTCGTCTCAGGTCCACGTGTAGATTGACGGTTGCCTAAGCGCTGTGTGTGGGTAACAACAGCGGTTTTTCTTATATTACTGCCCAGTTATTTGTGTCTATGAGGAATTTCTTAACCGCCTCGGTTATGGCCGAACAGTGTTTTACGGAGGGGGCGGGGGGTGGGATATTCTAGGTGTACCGATTCGTATCCTAATTTGATCAGATTTTAATTCTTCTCGTGCATGGGCGTTTGTCACACATTCAAAGTAGATGCGTTGTGTTGTCTCTAGTTCATAATCATCGCATTTTCTGCATAGACCTGATATGTTTCCTAGATGTGTGAGGTTGGCATTTTGGCCGTTATGGTTAAATCACAAACCAATTCAGAATATACTCAAATCATGTGTAACAACTGCTCAGGTAAGATTATGGTGACAAAATAGAATCTTGATTCTTCTAACACAAACAGTTAGGACAAGCGCTTATGAAATATACTCAGGCAGAATTATCACTTTGCAACTAACCATATTAAATGTACTCTGTCAATGCGTGACAAATACTCAGGTAGGATTATAGCGAGATTAAGTAGAATTTTCGAACTTACAGTTAGGACAAAATCATTTGAAATGTACTCATTTCATGTGTGACAACTACTCAGGTAGGATTATGATCATAATATTCTCTATGATCTTCCAACTAACCATATTAAGAGACTAATTCAATTATCTTGAAGTTTTCATCGCAATCGAACTAAATAAATTTGTATAAACTAATCATATACACCGATATAGATACCTGTACAAACGATGTAAATCTAGATGTGAAGACTCATAATGAGCCATTAAACCTTTCAATCCTGTAGACTGGTAACGAAACCTGTACAAACAGTGTAGATCTAGTTGAGATGACTCATAATGAGGCATTAAACCTTTCAATCCTGTAGACTGGTAACGAAACCTGTACAAACAGTGTAGATCTAGATGAGATGACTCATAATGAGCCATTTAACCTTTCAATCCTGTAGACTGGTAACGATACCTATACAAACAGTGTAGATCTAGCTGATATGACTCATAATGAGCCATTTAACATTTCAATCCTGTAGACTGGTATAGATACCGATACAAACAATGTAGATCTAGCTGATATGACTCATAATGAGCCATTAAACCTTTCAATCCTGTAGACTGGTATAGATACCTATACAAACAGTGTAGATATAGTTGAGATGACTCATAATGAGCAATTAAACCTTTCAATCCTGTATACTGGTATAGATACCTATACAAACAGTGTAGATCTAGTTGAGATGACTCATAATGAGCCATTAAACCTTTCAATCCTGTAGACTGGTATAGATACCTATACAAACAGTGTAGATCTAGCTGATATGACTCATAATGAGCCATTAAGCATTTCAATCCTGTAGACTTGTATAACTATGTATATCTATAAGAGAAGACTCATAATGAGCTTTTTACACGTTCAATCCTGTGGACTGGTATAGATACCAGTGTAGATCTGAATGAGATGATTTATAATGAGCCAATTACCGTTTTAATCCTGAAGATGGGTAAAATACCAGTGCAAACAGTGCAGATGTAGATGAAATGACTCATTCTGAGCCACTTACATTTTCAGTTCTGTAGACTGGCATAGATATCTGTCTAACAGTGTAGATCTGGATGCGATGACTAATAGCGAGTCATAAACCCATTTAATCCTGAAGATGGGTATAGATACCTATGTAAATAAAGTAGGTCTAGATGAGCTGGCTCACAATGAGCCATTAAACCTTTCAACCCTGTAGACTGGTAAAACAGTGTACATCTAGCCATTATTGAGCAATTAACATATTCAATCTTGTAGACTGATAAAGATACCTATGCAAACCGTGAAGATCTAGATGGGATATAATGAGCCATTAAACCTTTCAATCCTGTAGTCTACTGGAATAGATACATGTACAAACAGTGTATATCTAGGTTCAGATTACCCATAATGAGCCATTAAAGATAGAGGTGAAGGCAATGATCAGGAATCGATACAATTAACCCACAGCTCCCATCAGAGACACTAAATGGAAAGAAACACAAACATGAAACAACTAGACCCTGATGGAAACATCAATAGCGGAAAGCCAAAAGGACAGTTATTTTCCCACAAAATGGCCAATTGGCTATTCAAAACAAAGTAATATAAGCGATACACACACCCAAAGACAAACCATAACAAACATTAAACAGTGACAGAAGAACCGCCTTGAAACGGTCGGTGAAACTAAACTAAGTTCACTGGGGGTGGAGGGGGGGGGGCTTAAATCCATTTAACGCGGCCACAATCCTCGCCCTGATTTCCGTCGCGATGTAGACCAATAATTTGTTGAGTCCAACCAACATTACAAAAAATTATATACTCACTAATTCTCAATAAGCCTTTACGCTGGAACCGCTACAGAATCTAAAGCCTGACCCACCGCCGTGCAGATGAAGAGGGAAGCAAAGTTGTCAGCCGTGATTGGGTTAACTACCATGCGTGCAGTCTGTCGTATAACATTTATGTTGTATCCTATTTGTTGATATGAATTTGCGAAATTTGGTGCTGAAATCATGGCATTTCTATATTTTTCTGAATTTATATACTAAGTCTCCATAACATTCGGGTTCCGATAGATCTTGTTGCAGAAGAGATTAAGTCGAACATTGAATTATGAAATTAAATCGGAATTACGTCTATAAAATTTTGAAAAGGCTTTACGGAGCTTATGATGCCGATAACCCTGATTAAGTAGTTAAGCAGTTAACATTTTATTACGAGTGTTGAAGCCAGTTACATGACTAGACACTCTGGCAAATCTAATTAATTGCGAAATATTAACGGCATAGGATGCCGCACGAAGTACATCACCAGCCAAGAAAGGAACATTTACAATCTCCAAATCAAAATCATCGCGTTTTTCATACTATTTGTCAGAAACAAACCCATCTATAATAGATAGATGTAAATCCGAGACGGGGCCTCGGTGTCAGAAGAATTTGGTTTATTTAACTGAAGTTCCTGGGGTGGGGGATTTGACCGATAAAACCATCGAAATATTGGTTTGTCAATAATTAATAAATAATCTGAATATCTAGAAGTCGAGCTAAAGTCTTCAATGACTTCAGATTGGTTTTCAACGGAAGGAAGGTCATGATGTCTCTTTCATAACAAAACAAGAACAGATCAGCCACAAGGGGTGCGCAATTCGTGCCCAATGGAATGCCAACAATATTTCTAAATAACCTAGTACCAAATCTTATGTAAATATTGTCAAGTAGAAAGGGGAGAGCTTCACACACTTTCTGACATGACCATATACTATAATTTTTATGCTCTTCAGAAGTGAAAAAAAAAGCATTTCTTACATTACACGCAAGATAGAGGGAGTCTTCCCTATGAAATATCCATTCAATTAAATCACTAAGTTTTTCTTTTATAAGATTGTGAAGAAGTGGAAAAAGTATGAGTAGACATACTTGAAGGATTACAATTTATTTAAAACTTCATTAGCATTTTTTATAGACGAAAACAGATATCTCCCTGATCTTTCAAAGACTTTGTCGCAATATTTAATCGCATGTTTTTGATGGCACTGAAACATGAAGTTAATAATTTGGAGAGTCGTACAAGAGCTTGAATTTGCAATAACCCGGGCTTTGTAAGGTCTTTTATGAAGTTTAGGCAACCAATATAACGTCGGAAGCCTGTCTCGGCCTTCCGTAACACATACAGCAATCTCGGTGGCTGATCGACAAATGTGGTCATCAACTAACCCTCTCGACAGCCAAAGGCTGCAATTCATAGGCCTTAGTACCACTAAGTTCTTCCTAAAGATTGTTTACTTAGTGACGCCGTCAAACAACGACCGCGTTGTTATCGGCCTTATCTGTTGGAGCGGAAAACAAACTTGTTATGATTTTTTGAATACCTAGTTTAAGATGACGTAAAGACGTCTTAGGATCAAGAGGTAATAAGTTCGTATTTTTAGAGTAGAAAGAAATGCGTTTGTTCAATAATTTCAGAATACTACGTTTCCATTCTTTGAGAGTTTTATGCTTAACATACACTCGTTTACACCATCGATTACCAAATTCTTTCATAGGCAGGGGCCCAGAGAATTGTTTTTTTCGAAAATGGTTACCTGGAAAGTAGGACAGTCTTTGATGATTTACCTTTGAAGTTGATTCTATGCTGCATATGAAACCACTGTATGGAAAACTCCTCGGAATTGCCACAGATATCAAAGATTGGTAGTCCGTTAATGCAATAGTCTTGTAGGAAACTCAAAAATCCGATATTATCTCAACTATGCGCTGACATATTGAAACAAAACAGCGTTCAGAGGTTGAAATATGTCCGTTCTATTGATTAATCATATTGCCTCATAATGTTTATGACATATTTTAGCCTGACGCATCAAAATGGTATACCTTACGGAACAAGAAAAAATATAGTTTTCGTTAGTCTCATTTGTATATGAGATGACTATTCAAGATCGTTTCCCCACACACAATTGATAACTATTCGAATATCACATTATCGCCAAAAGCGTTGAGATTTTTTTTCCAATATGGCTACCATTTGGATATGTTCATCTTAACCTATGTTTGTTAACAGTTCCGTAAACTTTTAAATGGCCGTACCCATATAGTGGCAGGTCCGTTTGTCAAAGCCATAAAGCGGTTTTTAATTCTCATCCAAAATAGAGACTTTAAGCCGCATTGGATTTGACATGACCAGCTAAAAGTGAATTCGCTATGTTAACACTGTTCAGCAAGAACTTGTTGGTACTAAGGTCTATGAACTTCATCCTTTAGCTGTAAAGAGGGCTTTAGTTCATGACCACATTTATCATTCAGCCACCAAGTTTGCTGTCTGTGTTACAGAAGGCCAAGACAAGCTTCCTACGGTATATTGGTTAACTGAACTTCATAAAATACCATACAAAGCACGGTTTATTGCAAATTCAAGCTCTTGTTCCACGACTGAACTCTCCAAATTATTAACTTCATGTTTTACTGCCACCAAAAACATGTGATAAAATATTGCGACATAGTCTTCGAAAGATCAGATAGAAATCTGTTTTGGTCTATAAAATCTAATGATGTTTTAAATAAATTGAAATCCAGGCGTTTTTGTGCTTCAAAGTAGAAGCAAAACAAAGATCAGGAATCGATACTTACTTACTCCACCCATCGAAGACACCAAAGGGAAAGAAACACAAACATGAAGCGCCCAGACCATAATGGAAACCTAAACAAAGGAAGGTCATAAGGACAGTTACTTTCCCACACAATGGCCAAATGGCCATCCAAAATAAAAAGACACAAGTGATACACACAGTCAGTAACAAACAACAACATAAATAAACCGCCACAGAAGAACCGCCTTGGAACGGCCAGGGGAAAGAATTCCACTGGAGGGCTTAAATCGATTATACATGGCCTTACTCCTCCCCCTTACCTATGTCGCGGTATACACTAAAATTGTGTTTAGTCCGCATGAAAGCTTCCTAACTCATCATTGTAACTTCTCCAGCTCATGTCTGTCTACTTATAATTTTACCAACCTTTACACTACACTTCGTCATAATCTTATAAAAGAAAATTTAATGATTTAATTGAATGGACATTTTATAGGGAAGACTCCCTCTATCTTGCATGTAATGTAAGAAATGCTTTTTTAACTTCTGAAGAGCATAACACTACTTTATGATCATGTCAGAAAGTGTGTGAAGCTCTCACCTTTCTACTTGACAATATTTACATAAGATTTGGTACTAAGTTATTAGGGCCCCGCACTGAAAGTGTGGGTGCCCTATAGTAATCACTCTGTCCGTCCGTCTGTCTGTCTGTCTGTCCGTCTGTCCGTCCACATTTTTTTTCCTACTCCTCTGATAGCGCTGCCGGGGCCCTAGTCAGTTTCACTGACAGCTCTAGTTTAGACAAGTTTTGAGTAATCCGATGTGTACTAATTGCGCACCACTTACGGCTGATCTGTTTTTGTTTTGTTATGAGAGAGACTTCATGTGAAAACTAGTCTGAAATCATGGAAGCTTTTAGCTAAACTTCTAGATATTTGGATGATTTATTAAATATTGATAATGCCTATTTCGATGGTTTGATCAGTCAAATTTGTAGATGGGTTTGTTTCTTGCAAAATGTATGATAAACGCGATGATTTTGATTTCGAGATTGTAAATTTTCCTTTTTTGGATGGTGATGTTCCTCGTGCGCCATACTATGGCGTTTATATTTCGCAATAAATTCGATTTGCCTGAGTGCGTAGTCGTGTAACTGACTTCAACACTCGTAATACATTGTTAACGGCTAAACTTCTTATTCAGGGTTATCGGTACCATAAACTAGGCAAAGCCATTTCAAAAATTTATAGACGTCATTCTGACTTAATTTCAACGTTCAAAGTTGGACTTAAATCTCTTCTGCAACAAGATCTATTATGGCGTAACTATACCAAAGTAAGTGACACAGAGGCCTTTCTGATGTTTAATCTTCAGCAGTGTGTCTCAACCCCAAAGTTCTGAAACCGAAGCTGATGATGTACAAGACCCGGCAAACACAGCACATCCCCCTCCGAGCATACACCGACCGACGTAGCTCTCGAGACAGGTCAACTGGAGGCATAAGGCAAAAGACGCCCATCCGCGGACTTATAGACGTCCCCCACCGAGCCAACATCAGCAAACATGGCCCAAACTCCACGGAAGTACCGGGCACCAGGAAGGAGATGCCCAAAGTAGCGAGACTTGCAAAATTTAAAATATAACAAAAAGTGGCAACCAAATCAGCTAAGTTACATGTCTCACCTGACAAGTCAGTCTTAGTTTTAGAAAAAATAGAAATTTGTACTCAAAAAGTTAAAGATATAACATAGTTATTTAAATCAGTACCTGGGTACTGACGTCAACACCGCAGTATCAACCTCAGCACTAAGAAACTGATACTGAGCTGATGATTCCCTCAGGGACGAACGAATCAACCACCAGCAGAGATAACGACCCAGTGGTTGCACTTAAGGCGTAACTATACCAAAGTAAGTGACGCAGAGGCCTTTCTGATATTTAATCTTCATCAGTGTGTCTAAACACCAAAGTCGAGATACCGACCCAGTGGTTGCTGTTAAGGCGTATCTATACCAAAGTTAGTGGCACAGAGGCCTTTCTGATATTTAATCTTCATCAGTGTGTCTCAACCCCAAAGTTCTGAAACCGAAACGGATGATATACAAGACCCGGCAAATACAGCACATCCCACACCGACAGACAGCACACACTGACCGACGTAGCTCGTGAGACAGGTCACCTGGAGGCATCAGGCAAGAGACGCCCAACCGTTGACTTATAGACGTTCCCCACCGAGCCATCATCAGCAAACATGGCCCACACTCCAAGGAAGTCCCGGGCATCAGGAAGCAGATGTCCAAAGTAGCTAGACTTGCAAATCTTAAAATATGACAAACAGCGGCAACCAAATCCGCTAAGATACATGTCTCACCTGACAAGTCAGTCTTAGTTTGAGAAAAATTAGAAATGCATACTGCAAAAGGTAAAGATATAATATAGTTTTTTTTTTAAATCAGTACCTGAGTACTGACGTCAACACCGCAGTATCAACCTGAGTACTAAGCAACTGATACTGAGCTGATGATACCCTCGGGGACGAACGAATCAACCGCCAGTGGAGATACCGACCCAGTGGTTGCAGTTAAGGCGTAACTATACCAAAGTCAGTGACACAGAGGCCTTTCTGATATTTAATCTTCATCAGTGTGTCTCAATCCCAAAGTTCTGAAACCGAAACGGATGATGTACAAGACCCGGCAAACACAGCACACCCCCCTCCGAGCACACACCGACCGACGTAGCTCGTGAGACAGGTCAACTGTAGGCATCAGGCAAGAGACGCCCACCCATGGACTTATAGACGTCCCCCACCGAGCCAACATCAGCAAACATGGCACTCAACGGAAGTCCCGGGCAATAGGAAGGAGAGGCCAGAGTAGCAAAATTTAAAATATAACAAAAAGTGGCAACCAAATCCGCTAAGATACATGTCTCACATGACAAGTCTATCGGAACCCGAATTTTATGGTGACTTAGTAGATAATGTCAGACAAATACATAGCCGCAATGACTTCAGCACCCAATTTCATAAAATCATTCTTCGATATAAAAATTATTGGGTACAACATAAATGTTATACGACAGACTGCATGCATGGTAGTTGATCCAATCACGGTTGATTACTTTGCTTCCCTCTTTAAATTGTACGCCGGTGGGTCAGACCTCAGATTCTATGACGGTTCCAGCGTAAATGCTTATGTTGGTTGGTACCTGATGCTCTGTCTCTGGAAGTGCCCTTCGGAGTCTACCTGTTGGTTTTCTTTTGCTCCAGCATTTCAATGGTTTCTTGCTGTCGAGTCCTCACCGTTGTTTCATCTCTGTTGTTGTTTGATTTTTGTGTTCACGGAGATGTTGTATTGATGAGTTAGGCGGCCTTCATGCGAACTGCACAAAGTATTTGTCTTAATCGCGACGGAGGTGAGGGCGAGGATTGTGGCCACGTAAAATCGATTTAAGCCCCCAGTGGAAATCTTTCCACTGACCGTTCCAAGGCGGTTCTTCTCTGGCGGTTTATCTGTGTTGTTGTTTGTTACTTACTGTGTGTATCACTTGTGTCTTTTTATTTTGGATGGCCATATGGCCATTTTGTGGGAAAGTAACTGTCCTTATGGCCTTCCTTTGTTAAGGTTTCCATTATGGTCTGGTCGCTTAATGTTTGTGTTTCTTTCCCTTTGGTGTCTTTGATGGGTGGAGTGAGTTAATTGTATCGATTCCTGATCTTTGTTTTACTTCAACTTAGTTTTAGAAAAATTAGAAATTTATACTGCAAAAGTTAAAGATTTAATATAGTTTTTTTTTTAAATCAGTACCTGAGTACTGACGTCAACACCGCAGTATCAACCTGAGCACTAAGCAACTGATACTGAGCTGATGATACCCTCGGGGACGAACGAATCATCCACCAGCAGAGATACCTACCCAGTGGTTGCAGTTAAGGCGTAGCTATACCAAAGTTAGTGACACAGAGGCCTTGCTGATATTTAATCTTCATCAGTGTGTCTCAACCCAAAAGTTCTGAAACCGAAACGGATGATGTACAAGACCCGGCAAACACAGCACATCCCCCTCCGAGCACACACCAACCGACGTAGCTCGTGAGACAGGTCAACTGTAGGCATCAGGCAAGAGACGCCCACCCATGGACTTATAGACGTCCCCCACCGAGCCAACATCAGCAAACATGGCCTACACTCAACGGAATGCCCGGGCATCAGGAAGGAGAGGCCAGAGTAGCAAAATTTAAAATATAACAAAATGTGGCAACCAAATCCGCCAAGATACATGTCACACCTGACAAGTCTATCGGAACCCGAATTTTATGGTGACTTAGTAGATACATTCAGACAAATACATAGTCGCAATGACTTCAGCACCCAATTTCGTAAAATCATTCTTCGATATAAAAAAGATTGGGTACAACATAAATGTTATACGACAGACTGCATGCATGGTAGTTGATCTAATCACGGTTGATTACTTTGCTTCCCTCTTTAATTGTACGCCGGTGGGACAGACCTCAGACCAAGATCCTATGACGGTTCCAGCGTAAAGGCCGTAAAACGTCTCCCCGTACATCAACCATAGTGCAGTTTATATTTTACTTTTGGTCCTTTGAGATCAGCGTGAATATTCTGAGAAATCAGAAATAAATTATTGGTTTAGACTCATATTTTAGACAGGTTTTTAATTATTTGGACCCCATTTTGATTTATATCAGTCTTTGTATCGACTGCCTATTGGAAATTCGCAAAATTGCAGTATGTTTCCTCTGGCTTTCTTTGCCGGATCATTACAGGGTCACTGATGAGGCTTTATTAGCCGAAACTTCGTAGTATGGCCCATCTTCTTTCTTATGAATGTTTCCATTGCTCTTAAAGGAACTCATTTTTGATTTTAATTTGCCTTCACTGCAGCTGGTGTTGTGCCGTGTGGCGGCCGTAAAACGTCTCCCCGTACATCAACCATAGTGCAGTTTATATTTTACTTTTGGTCCTTTGAGATCAGCGTGAATATTCTGAGAAATCAGAAATAAATTATTGGTTTAGACTCATATTTTAGACAGGTTTTTAATTATTTGGACCCCATTTTGATTTATATCAGTCTTTGTATCGACTGCCTATTGGAAATTCGCAAAATTGCAGTATGTTTCCTCTGGCTTTCTTTGCCGGATCATTACAGGGTCACTGATGAGGCTTTATTAGCCGAAACTTCGTAGTATGGCCCATCTTCTTTCTTATGAATGTTTCCATTGCTCTTAAAGGAACTCATTTTTAGCTCACC
Organism: Lucinisca nassula; assembly: GCA_963580285.1. Lineage (NCBI taxonomy): Eukaryota > Metazoa > Mollusca > Bivalvia > Lucinida > Lucinidae > Lucinisca > Lucinisca nassula. The sequence goes on from OY757024.1 coordinate 109,009,027, forward strand.
TGTCACGTAGTGACAAGGTGAGCTTTTGGGATCACTTTTTGTCCGTCGTCCGTCGTGCGTCCGTGCGTGCGTGCGTCCGTGCGTGCGTGCGTCCGTGCGTGCGTCCGTAAACTTTTCTTCAAACGACATCTCCTCCTAAACCACTGATCGGATTTTGACCAAACTTCACAGGAATGATCCTTAGGTGGTCACCTTTCAAAAGTGTTCAAATGGTTCCGGTCCATTGCACATATAGGTCACAGGAGCCAAAAATAGATTTTTTTCACCGAAAACTTAAAAAATCTTCTTCTCTGAAACCGCAAGGCCCAGGTCTTTGATATTTGGTATGAAGCTTCATCTAGTGGACCCCTACCAAGATTGTTCAAATTATAGTGCTGGGGCCAAAAATGCCCCCGCACGGGGGCCCTTTGGTTGTACATGGGCTTATATAGGGAAAATCTTTAAAAATCTTCTTCTCTGAAACCGCAAGGCCCAGATCTTTGATATTTGGTATGAAGCTTCATCTAGTGGACCCCTACCAAGATTGTTCAAATTATAGTGCTGGAGCTAAAAATGCCCCCGCACGGGGGCCCTTTGGTTTTACATGGGCTTATATAGGGAAAATCTTGAAAAATCTTCTTCTCTGAAACCGCAAGGCCCAGGTCTTTGATATTTGGTATGAAGCTTCATCTAGTGGACCCCTACCATGATTGTTCAAATTATAGTGCTGGGGCCAAAAATGCCCCCGCACGGGAGCCCTTTGGTTTTACAAGGGCTTATATAGGGAAAATCTTTAAAAATCTTCTTCTCTGAAACCGCAAGGCCCAGGTCTTTGATATTAGGTATGAAGCTTTATCTAGTGAACCCCTACCAAGATTGTTCAAATTATAGTGCTGAAGCTAAAAATGCCCCCGCACGGGGGCCCTTTGGTTTTACATGGGCTTATATAGGGAAAATCTTGAAAAATCTTCTTCTCTGAAACCGCAAGGCCCAGGTCTTTGATATTTGGTATGAAGGTTCATCTAGTGGACCCCTACCAAGATTGTTCAAATTATAGTGCTGGGGCCAAAAATGCCCCCGCACGGGGGCCCTTTGGTTTTGCATGGGCGTATATGGGGAAAATCTTTAAAAATCTTCTTCTCTGAAACCGCAAGGCCCAGATCTTTGACCAGGTATGAAGCTTCATCTAGTGGACCCCTACCAAGATTGTTCAAATTATAGTGCTGGAGCTAAAAATGCCCCCGCACGGGGGCCCTTTGGTTTTACATGGGCTTATATAGGGAAAATCTTGAAAAATCTTCTTCTCTGAAACCGCAAGGCCCAGGTCTTTGATATTTGGTATGAAGCTTCATATAGTGGACCCCTACCAAGATTGTTCAAATTATAGTGCTGGAGCTAAAAATGCCCCCGCATGGGGGCCCTTTGGTTTTACATGGGCTTGTATAGGGAAAATCTTTAAAAATCTTCTTCTCTGAAACCGCAAGGCCCAGGTCTTTGATATTTGGTATGAAGCTTCATCTAGTGGACCCCTACCAAGATTGTTCAAATTATAGTGCTGGAGCTAAAAATGCCCCCTGCACGGGGGCCCTTTGGTTTTACATGGGCTTATATTGGGAAAATCTTGAAAAATTGAAACGGCAAGGCCCAGGTCTTTGATATTTGGTATGAAGCTTCATCTAGTGGACCCCTACCAAGATTGTTCAAATTATAGTGCTGGAGCTAAAAATGCCCCCGCACGGGGGCCCTTTGGTTTTACATGGGCTTATATAGGGAAAATCTTGAAAAATCTTCTTCTCTGAAACCGCAAGGCCCAGGTCTTTGATATTTGGTATGAAGCTTCATCTAGTGGACCCCTACCAAGATTGTTCAAATTATAGTGCTGGAGCTAAAAATGCCCCCTGCACGGGGGCCCTTTGGTTTTACATGGGCTTATATTGGGAAAATCTTGAAAAATCCTCGACTCTGAAACGGCAAGGCCCAGGTCTTTGATATTTGGTATGAAGCTTCATCTAGTAGATCCCTACCAAGATTGTTCAAATTATAGTGGGGGGGGGGGCCAAAAATGCCCCCGCACCAGGGCCCTTTTGTTTTACATAGGCTTATATAGGGAAAATCTTGAAAAATTTTCTTCTCTGAAACTGCAAGGCCCAGGTCTTTGATATTTGGTATGAAGCTTCATCTTGTGGACCTCTACCAAGATTGTTCAAATTATAGCCCTGGGGCCAAAAATGCCCCCGCTCCGGGGCCCTTTGGTTTTACATAGACTTATATAGGGAAAATCTTGAAAAATCTTCTTCTCTGAAACCACAAGGCTTAGGTCTTCGATATTTGTTATGACGCTTCAGCTAGTGGACCTGTATAAAGATTGTTCAAATTATAGGCCTGAGACCAAAAATGCCCCCGCCATGTGGCCCTTTGATTTTACATAGACTTATACATGGAAAATCTTTAAAAATCATCTTCTCTGAAACACAAGGCTTAGGTCTTTGATATTTGTTATGAAGCTTCAGCTAGTGGACCTCTACCAAGATTGTTCAAATTATAGCCCGGGGGCCAAAAATGCCCCCGCTCCGGGGCCCTTTGGTTTTACATAGACTTATATAGGGAAAATCTTGTTTTACATAGACTTCTATATGCAGGGTAAACCTTTAAAATCTTCTTTTCTGAAACCAGAAAGCCCAGGTCTTTCATATTAGATATGAAGCTTCATCTTGTGGACCTCTACCAAGATTGTTCAAATTTTAGCCCTGGGGCCAAAATTGACCCTGCCCGGGGCCCACTTGTTATGCTTTGGATCAGGTGAGCGAACCAGGGCCCTCTGGGCCCTCTTGTTGATTTTAATTTGCCTTCACTGCAGCTGGTGTTGTGCCGTGTGGCGGCCGTAAAACGTCTCCCCGTACATCAACCATAGTGCAGTTTATATTTTACTTTTGGTCCTTTGAGATCAGCGTGAATATTCTGAGAAATCAGAAATAAATTATTGGTTTAGACTCATATTTTAGACAGGTTTTTAATTATTTGGACCCCATTTTGATTTATATCAGTCTTTGTATCGACTGCCTATTGGAAATTCGCAAAATTGCAGTATGTTTCCTCTGGCTTTCTTTGCCGGATCATTACAGGGTCACTGATGAGGCTTTATTAGCCGAAACTTCGTAGTATGGCCCATCTTCTTTCTTATGAATGTTTCCATTGCTCTTAAAGGAACTCATTTTTGATTTTAATTATGTTGGTTGGTACCTGATGCTCTGTCTCTGGAAGTGCCCATCGGAGTCTACCTGTTGGTTTTCTTTTGCTCCAGCATTTCAGTGGTTTCTTGCTGTCGAGTCCTCACCGTTGTTTCATCTCTGTTGTTTTTTTATTTTTGTGTTCACGGAGATGTTGCATTGATGAGTTAGGCGGCCTTCATGCGAACTGCACAAAGTATTTGTCTCAATCGCGATGGAGGTAAGGGCGAGGATTGTGGTCTCGTAAAATCGATTTCAGCCCCCCACCCCACCCCCCCCCCCCCCTCCCACAGAATTCTTTTCCGCTGACCGTTCCAAAGCGGTTCTTCTGTCGCGGTTTATTTTTGTTATGGTTTGTCTTTGCGTGTTTGTGTCGCTTATATTATTTGATTTTGGTTAGCCTATTGGCCACTTTGTGGGAATGACATTGTCCTTTTGGCTTTCCGCTATTGAGGTTTCAATTAGGGTCTGTTGTTTCATGTTTGTGTTTCTTTCCCTTTGGTTTCTCTGGTGGGAGCTGTCGGTTAATTGTCTCGATTCCTGATCATTGCCTCCACTTCTATATTGTAATAAGAACAACTGACATAGAAAAGTTTATGCAGTGTAAGTTTTTACCAAATGACCAATTTAAATGTAGGTTCTGCAAAGAATAAAACGTGAGTAAGAGGTATTACAAAATGCGGAGTCCCGCATGGATCTTTTCAGGACTATTGCTTTTTTATATCTATAAATGATTTACCCTGTCAGTTTTCTCATGCATACCCACATTTTGTTTATTGATAGCTGTTGAGTTTGTAAAATTTATGGAGGGGATCGTGCAAGATTTGTATAACTAAACAAACAACCCTCTCTAAATAAAAACTGCTTTAGATTATTGAATTTAGATTAAGCAACTTACTTATTACTCACCCACTCACACAATTCATTTCAACTAAAACTTCATGGCAACTAGTTTCATGTATCTATTCATATGAAAACAATACTATGGTTATGTCAAATTTCTGTAATCCGTTTTCCACGTTGCTTAGTAGATATTGGATTAGATGTCTTTCTATCAAAATACCGATGCAACCAATATTCCTTTCGAAATGAAGTTCTAACACAAAACTTTTAATTTCTTTTCCAAAATAACTTATTTAATAGTCTCACTTACTCACAGTCATTGTTTTACGAACAAGGATTGCAAATAGATCTAAAATATATTAGTATCTCTTAACCCTTGTCCTGCTAATCCCGGATATGCCTTATCTTTGAAACAATGTAGATCCAGATCAGATGGCTTCTGACGAAGCCATCTGATCAGGATATACATTGTTTGCCTGTCAGATTGTGAATTTGTTGCAATAATTTGCATCAAGTAATCTGATTGGTTGATAATCGGTATTGGGAGTGGCATATATGAATATTCAGCAGAACAAGGGTTAAACAGATTCTTGTGTATTGTAGAGACGAAGAAAAGCCTATAGCTAGGATAGACATATTATTGAATGACTTTTTTGTGCTACAGTACATGATTATTTGGCGTAAAAATCGTGCAGCTGTTGTATAGCGTATAGACAAGTAAAACTAAACGGTTGGCGGATGTTAAAGTGAACTGAAGTGGGCAGTCTTTTACAGAACATATTTGACGTCCGAATGAAGGCCTCCTAACTCATCAGTGCAACATCTCCGTGAACACAAATAATCAAAGAACCACAGAGGTGAGACAACGGTGAGTACTCGACAGCAAGAAACCACTGAAATGCTGGAGAAAACCAACAGTTAGACTCCGATGGCCTATGTTTCTTGTGTTCGACTGTGGTAGTTGTGTTTCTGATCTTCATCTGTGGTAGAAGTCAAAGCCTATGTTTCTGATGTTCGACTATGGTAGTAGTCAAAGCCTATGTTTCTGATGTTCGACTGTGGTAGTAGTCAGCCTATGTTTCTGGTGTGCGACTGTGATAGAAGTCAAAGCCTGTGGTTCTGATGTTCGACTGTGGTAGTAGTCGAAGCCTATGTTTCTGATGTTCGACTATGACAGTAGATAAAGTCTATGTTTCTGGTGTTCGGCTATGGTAGTAGTCAAAGCCTATGGTTCTGATGTTCGACTGTGGTAGTAGTTACAGCCTATGTTTCTGATGTTCGACTGTGGTAGTAGTCAAAGTAGAAGTAAAACAAAGATCAGGAATCGATACAATTAACTTACTCCACCCATCAAAGACACCAAAGGAAAAGAAACAAAAACATGAAGCGAACAGACCATAATGGAAACCTAAACAAAGGAAGCCCATAAGGACAGTTACTTTCCCACAAAATGGCCATATGACCATCCAAAATAAAAAGACACAAGTGATACACACAGTAAGTAACAAACAACAACATAAATAAACCGCCACAGAAGAACCGCCTTGGAACGGTCAGTGGAGAGATTTCCACTGGAGGGCTTAAATCGATTTTACGTGGCCACAATCCTCGCTCGTACTTCCGTCGCGATTTAGACAAATAATTTGTTCAGTCCGCATGAAGGCCTCCTAACTCATCAGTGCAACATCTCCGTGAACACAAATAATCAAAGAACTACAGAGGTGCGACAACGGTGAGGACTCGACAGCAAGAAACCACAGAAATGCTGGAGCAAACGAAAACCAACAGTTAGACTCCGATGTTTCTGATGTTCGACTGTGGTAGGAGTCAAAGCCTATGTTTCTGATGTTCGACTGTTGTAGTAGTCAAAGCCTATATGGCTGATTGTGGCAGTAGTCAAAGCCTATGCTTCTGAGCAAAGCAAAATAGAATACAATCCGGCATGTATTAAGAAGTGAAAGCAGTGATCAGGAATCGATACCATTAATCCACAACTCCCGGCAGTGACACCGAAGTGAACGAAACACAAGCATGAAACAACTAGACCGTAATGGAAACATCAATAGCGGAAAGCCAAAAGGATAGTCACTTGCCCACAAAATGGCCAATTGGCTATCCAAAACAAAAACGTATAACCGATACACACACTCAAAGACAAACCATAAGATAATAAACCGCGACAGAAGAGCCGCCTTTGAACGGTCAGTGAAACGAATTCCACTGGGGGGCTTAAATCGAAATTACGCGTCCGCAATCCGCGCCCTTACTTCCGTCGCGATTTAGGCAAATAATTTGTTCAGTCCACATGAAGGCCTCCTAACTCATCAGTGCAACATCTCCGAAACACAAAAATCAAACAACCACAGAGATTAAACAACTGTGAGGACTCGAAAGCAAGAAACCACTGAAATGCTTGAGCAAAATAAAACCAACAATTAGACGCCTATGTTTCTGAGCAAAGAACAAAGGATTTCAATCCAATATGTATAAAGCAGATGAAAACGCGCTTGCTTTAGACAGGTGCAAAGCGCTCACTCTTAATCATTAGGTCTCTCACCTGTATGGGTTCGAGCCTCGAGAAACGCAAAGTTCTGCAACGTATGGTCAGGTGCTTTTTCTCCAGGTGCTATGGTTTTCGCCCACGTCTGATTAACGAGCGGCTTGAAATAAGAGCAAAAAGAGCCGTAAAACAAAACCAAAACAAAGAAAGCAAGAAAGAAAGAAAGTACACAGGTGCTTGCTTTTGACAGGTATATCTTAATGTATTTGTACGGCAAGTCAAGTGCACAATAAATGTCTAAACCACAGTTTGAACATGAAACCTAGATTGACGATTTCAAACTGCATAGAAAAAACTGTACAATAATTCTTTAAACCACGGGTTTTACATTGAAACGTTTTTTTTTTTTTTTTTATTTATTTATTTTCAAATACCTTTACTTCAATCCTTAGTTTAAAAACTTTCAAACCCATGTTCAAAGTCAAATGCACAACAGATCTACAAACCTCGGCTTTAGGTTTAACGGTTACAACTACCCAGCAGGCGCATGTCATATTGTGACGTCACATCAACGTAGGTGCAACGTCATGATGTTTATGCAACGTCACATCTACGTGACGTTGCACCGACGTTGATTTGACGTTTCCTAGCGACCAGTGCCTGCTGGGAATACTTTGAGGAAAGTTTGTACATAAAATGACTTCAAACTTGGATTTCAATATTTGAAACTATGGTTTAAAATGAAAACGATAAATAATTATTGTGCAAATGGCGTCCTAACCTGATTTGCAATCTTCGAACCGCGGTTTGAAGACATATTGTACATTTTATGTTGAAACTGTGGTTTGACATTTTAAACAGGATTAAAGTTAAGGTATTAACAAAAAAACTTAAACTGTGTGACCCCAGTTTAAAAGTTAAAACCGACATTTAAAGAAGTATTGTGCAGTGTGTCTTAGAAACAGTGGTTTGAAGTTTTCAAACCCTACATTGCAAACTTCAACCTGGGTAAGTTCAAACCGTGGTTTAAAGATTTATTGAAACACTTGGCTTGTCATACCTTTGCCTTTTTGGGAACAGAAACAATGATTGCTTTAGACAGGTTGCTTGCTAATTCCAGGTGGTCTCTAAGACAAAGGTTACTGTATTAATGATCATAAACCCCGCTTTTTTCAATGAGGAGAAACTCTGTGTTTGCCAGGTGCAGATCAGTGTGTGTAATTGTGGAATCTGACCAGTGTCTCAGTGTACACTGCTTTGCTAGTCTGTTACCTCTGCCACAGCATTTCCTACAATTTACATGTGCGCCCAGCGAAGACTCAGATCAGCCTGCGCATCCAAGCAGTCTGATCAAAGTCTTCGTTGTGCGCTCTTAGGATAGCTAAGGGCCCAGTGCTTCTTCATGCAGCAAGAGAAGTCGCTGGTGAGACTATATGGTTGCGCAGGATTATCTGATTCTTCGCTGGACGCACATGTAAATTGTAGGAAATGCTGTTCCACGGCTCATAACTCTAATGTCTGCTGAGCTGAACATTACCTGGTGGCATTACCCAGGAGAGAATTTTTTTTGCAACGAGGACCCAGCGCATAACAAAATCTACAACAACACCTTTATGACAAGCAACAACCGAGATTAGGCTGCGCATCATTAGACTGCACTGCGCATCCACGCAGTCTGAACAGTCTTCGCAGCATCCGGGAGTTTCTAAATTGCTAAACGACATTCTTGTCGTACATTGTGGATGTATAGACACATCTGGGTCTGTGGCGTCTGATCAGGGTCCACACAGTTAACTTAACACATTGTATGCGGGAATCCCTAAAGGGGTACCTTGGCAAACAGCGCAGGCCCAGATCAGACGCCGCAGAATGCGGCGTTTGATCAGGGCATGCACTATTTGCTAACAGAATTAGAGGCATCTGATCAGGGTCCACACAGTTTGCTTAAGGATAAATAGAATAAAGACAAAATAGACCCAAACCCCTTTAAATGACAAGTCGGCTTGTCTAATATATAACAAAGGAAGTGTCAACAAGAAAACAATGGGTCATCACGTGAACAGGTCCGTGAAATGAACATCCCCTAAACCTCACTTTATATAGAGAAAAATGGGGTTTCCGTGGGTAAACATTATTTTTCTTATTTCTGCTCCAATACATAGGTTGTTGGTACTCGTTAGAACCGCCTCCATGAGGCGGTTCCTCCATGAGGCGGTTCTAACGAGCACCAACAACCTATGTTTGAAGTATAAATAAGAAAAATATATATATTGTTGGTACTCGTTAGAACAGCCGCAATGAGGCAGTTCTAACGTGTACCCACACTTTATATTTTAAGCCGAAATAAGAAAAATATCACTATTTTTTCATCGCAAAGTTTTCGTGTTTTTGTGTGTGTGTTTTTTTTTTGGCGGTAACATCTACAATGTAAAGTAAAATTCCTATATTAAGACCACCTTTGGGACTGTTCAAAAGGGGTCTTACAGACCCCTTTAGAACAGTCCCAAAGGTGGTCCCTGACCAGAGGACATTGAAGGCAGAAAAAGCAAAGTAAATTAAGTGTATCCTTTAAAATAAGCTTTTTATAGCAATATAAGTCCTAATTTTAGGTGGTCTTAATAGCGGAATTTCACTGTGTTTGCATAGGCGTGTTTTCATAATGAGATGATATTTTTCAGTAGAATGGAGCTTTCGGTGCTGGCTGTATCCGTGGGCTAGCAGAAGAGGAACAGGTTGATTTAAACAAATTCAAAATGTTAATTTTGCGTCTAGACTTGAACCAGGTTTTGTAGCTGCAGGGAGCTGTAGAACACGTAGGCAGGATTTTGCGTGTATATAAAGCTTGTGAAGATCTCAGACATTAACAACTTCCACTCCTTCTACAGACAGAAGATACTGAACTAAGTAAGTTTTATTGATATTTCTTTCACTTTTTTAAGTTGCACTTTTTTTTAAAGTTTTTAGTACAGTGAAATTCCGCTATTAAGACCACCTAAAACTAGGGCTAATTCTGCTATAAAAATCCTTTTTTTAAGGGTACACTTACTTTTCCTTTGTGTTTTCTGCTTATAATGTCCTCTGGTCAGGGACCACCTTTAGGTCTGTTCAAAAGTGGTCTTTAAGACCACTTTTGAACAGTCCCAAAGATGGTATTTATACAAGAATTTTACTGTATTTCGTGTTTATTTTTTCCTTTTCTTTTCATAGATGAATTTATTTATTAGATACAGTGTTTCCCATTTATCCACAGTATGCAATTCAAGTAGTCATTCCTCCCGGAAACCCAAGTCTTTCCTATTTATCCACAGTATGCTACTGAAGCAGTCATTCCTCCAGGAAACCCCAGTGTTGTCCATTTATCCACAGTATGCTATTGAAGCAGTCATTCCTCCGGGAAACCCCAGTGTCTCCCATTTATCCACAGTATGCTACTGAAGCAGTCATTCCTCCTTTTAACCCCAATGTTTCCCATTTATCCACAGTATGCAACTGAAGCAGTCATTCCTCCCGGAAACCACAGTGTTTCCCATTTATCCACAGTATGCTACTGAAGCAGTCATTCCTCCAAGAAACCCCAGTGTTTCCCATTTATCCACAGTATGCTACTGAAGCAGTCATTCCTCCAAGAAACCCCAGTGTTTCCCATTTATCCACAGTATGCTACTGAAGCAGTCATTCCTCCAAGAAACCCCAATGGTCCCCATTTATCCACATGTTGCTATTGAAGCAGTCATTCCTCCAAGAAACCCCAATGGTCCCCATTTATCCACAGTATGCAACTGAAGCAGTCATTCTTCCAAGAAACCCCAATGGTCCCCATTTATCCACAGTATGCTACTGAAGCACTCCAGGAAACCTCAGTGTTTCCCATTTATCCACAGTATGATACTGAAGCAGTCATTCCTGCCGGAAACCCCAGTTTTTCCCATTTATCCACAGAATGCTATTGGAGCAGTCATTCCTCCAAGAAAGCCCAATGTTTATTATTTATCCACAGTATGCTACTGAAGCAGTCCATTCCTCCTTGAAACCCGCTTTCTACTTTATTTCATTGTTGAATTGATGTCACATTTTTCATTATTAAATGGGTGAAGAACCACATGTATTAGACAGTGGTAAACACCGAAAACAAGTCTATCCAATGCATTTTAAACTTTATCGCCGGATAAAAAAAAAAACATGAATGTTTTTTTTTTCACTTCTGAAGAACATAAAAATTATACTTTATGGTCATGTCAGAAAGTGTTTCAAGCTCTCACTTTTCTACTTGAAAATATTTACATAAGATTTTGGTACTAAGTTATTTAGACAAGTTGCGGGTATTCCGATGGGTACAAAATGCGCACCCCATTGTGGCTGATCTGTTCTTGTTTTGGTATGAAAAAAAAATTCATGATGTCCCTTTCCGTTGAAAAGCAATCTGAAATTATTGAAGCCATTAGCTCGATCTTCGGGATATTTTGATGATTTATTAAATATTGACAATACCTATTTCGATGGTTTGACCAGTCAAATTTGCCCCCCCCCCCCCCCCCCCCCAGAACTTCAGCACATTCTGATACCGAGGCCCCGTTTTTGGATTTACAGCTATCTATGGTAGATGGATTTGTTTCTTGCAAAATTTATGATAAACGCGATGCTTTTTGTGATTGCAAATTTTCCTTTCTTGGATAGTGATGTTCCTCGTTCGGCATCCTAAGACATTTATATTTCACAATTAAATCGGTACTCCAGAGTGTCTAGCCACGTACGTTATTTCAACACTCGTACTAAATTGTTAACTGCTAAACTTCTTAACCAGGGTCATCGGTATCATAAATTACGCAAAGCCTTTTCAAAAGTCTGTAGACGCCATTCCGATTTAATTTCAAAATTCAATGTTAGACTGAAATCTCTTCTGCAACAAGGTCTATCGGAACCCGAATTTTATTGTGACTTAGTGTATTAATTCAAAAAATTATCTAATTGCAATGACTTCAGCACCCAATTTCGTAAAATCGTTCTTCGATATAAAAAGAATGGGTACTATATAAATGTTATATGGCTGACTGCATGCATGGTAGTAAACCCAATCCCGGTTGACAACTTTGCATCCTTCTAATTAATGCACGCCGGTGGAACAATTAAAAATCAAAAATCAAAAGCTTCAGATTCTATGACGGTTCCAGCGTAAAGGCATACTGAATATTAGAGAGAATCTTATTTTATGTATTGTTAGTTGGTGCATCTCTACGGTTCATCTCTATGGTTGCTTGATTTTTTGTGTTCACGGAGATGTTGCACTAATGAGTTAAAAGGCCTCCATGCGGTGTGTGTGTGTGTCGCTCATTTTGTGAGAAAGTAACTGTACTTTTGACTTTCCGCGATTGATGTTTCCATTAGGATCCAGTTGCTTATGTTTGTGTCTCTGATGGGAGCTGTGGGTTAATTGTATCGATTCCTGACCATTGCCTTCACTTCTATTTTACTCCGAATATGGCTAAAATAGTTTTTCATATTTTGTTAATCTAATGCTGCCATTCAGAAATCAGCTGCGCTTGGCTGTCAGGGCCCATGTGGAAAACATACTGCTGGAATCTAGCTATACGGTGAGTGAATGTCAGGGGCAATTAAGACCACCTTACGGACTGTTCAAAAGTGGTATTTAAGACCACTTTTGAACAGTCCCAAAGGTGGTCCCAATTTAGCCGACCATGAGAACAGGGGCATAAACAGTGTGCATTTTATGTGTTATTCCACCGTGCATGCGCAACCAACTAGGACGTCTTCTTCGAATGTGTGTATGGCTTATATAATTTTGTTTTGGATAGCCATTCGGCCATTTTGTGGGAGAGTAACTGTCATTTTGGCTTTCCGCTATGATTTTTCAATTAGGGTCTAGTTATTTCATGTTTGTATTTCTTTTCCTATGGTGTCTTTGATGGTAGGTGTGGGTTAATTGTAGCGATTCCTGATCATTGCTTTCACTTCTATTCTACAGTAAGGTACCTTATCTTGTCCGTACATGACTGCAAACAACAAAGGCTCCTCCGAGACTGTGCGCATGCGCAAGCTCTCTTGAGCATTTGTTGGAAACCCGTTTCTTATGAGCTGACCCCTGTAGTGTAATTTATATATAAAAGTGTATACTTCGAAACTTGAAAGCTAACTCAATACATTTAGTATATATTATTGTTCATATTTTATTTAAGAATACACACAGCGCTTGTTTGATGAACTCTATGTCTACATTAAATGGTTAATTGCAAAATGTATGCATAAAAATATAAAAATATATACAAAATTGATCAATTTGTGATTGGTTTTTGGTAATCCCCCCCCCACACACACACACACAAACAATACATCAAACAACAAGCAAACATTCGCTTTTTTCAGATATATCCTCATATGAGCTCTTTAGAATTTGTTTTTGAAACAGTTTGAAAGCGCTTCTAATAAGTACTCACAACATAAGTTGCCATGCAGGAACAAGAAAAGTTTCAGTACTTTTCGGATGAAAAAAGCACCTCATCTGGCGCAATGACCTTCTTACCACTTCGTAAACTGACACCGACTGTGAAAAAGTAGTTCGTTTAAGAAAATCAGCAATTAGAATAAAACTTGTTACTGGTGATATGTCTAATAAGTTTTCAATAACATTACTCCCAAGCCCTATTTACTTACCCAACATCCTCATTACTATAACTCATCCATGCGACATAGTGCATTTTTCACATCTCCTAAATGGCTACTTTTCTGATGAAAATCCTTGATATTTTTCTTCTAAATGCTTAAAACATAGGTTGAGGGTGCTCGTTAGAACCGCCTCAGTGAGGCGGTTCTAACGAGTATCCACAACCTATATATATATATATATATATGTCTTGGAGCAGAAATAAGAAAAATAATGTATACTCCGTAAATCCCAGTTTTCTCTATATAAAGTGGAGTTTAGAGGGGTCTTCATTTCACGGACTTGTTCACGTGATGTAAACTGTCCTTCGATGAAATGTCTTAATTCGGGGTCAGTGTAAGTGGATATTTCTTACAAGCACAAAGAGAAAACATTCCTCTGTGTGACGAGCCCAATCCGAAGTTTCACCATTAACAACATCCCGTTAGTGTAACAACAGCCCACCTTAGTGTCTTACTGTCGATTCCGTAACTAAATAACCTCCTTTGAACACTTCTCTTGCTGAATATTCAGTTTAGCCACACCCATTTCTGACTTTGAACCAATCAGATTACTTGATGCACATGTAATTTATTCCTGCAAATCAATAAACTGAATGTCAAACAGTGTAGATTCTAATCAGATTCAGAAGCCATCTGATCTGGATCTACACTGTTTGCAAAGGTAGGGGTTGTCGTGAACAGCAGGATAAGGGTTCTTCAGAAGCCATCTGATCTGGATCTACACTGTTTGCAAAGGTAGGGGTTGTCGTGAACAGCAGGATAAGGGTTCTTCAGAAGCCATCTGATCTGGATCTACACTGTTTGCAAAGGTAGGGGTTGTCGTGAACAACAGGATAAGAGTTAAGGTGTTGATCAGGAGGGCAACATTTTGTCTGAGATTTTATCATTGGATAGCTGACTTTACAGTTGTGTGTGGCTTGTCTGACAAAAGCTTGCGTTCTGCCAAGTGGGCCATGATATTTTAGCATAATGCAGTATATTCAAGCATCTTATATGGGACAAATGCCATTGACACAAATCGATACGTTCGAGCAAGAGCCCAACCTGCTTTTAAATAGTGATAAGATAGAAGTGAAGGCAATGATCAGGAATCGATACCATTACCCCGAATATCTTCACGATAACAAGTCCGTGAAACGTAGACGCCTCTAAACCCCACTTTATATAGAGAAAAGTGCAGTTTACAGGGGTATACATGATCTGCCTTATTTTTGCTCGAAAACATGGATTGTGGGTACTCGTTAGAACCGCCTCAATGAACACCAACAATCTTTGTTGAAAGCAGAAATAAGAAAGAAGGTATCATTTTTACCCAAAATGAGTCACTTCTGACACCATGTCGGACGCCATTATTTCATACGGACATGTTTTCCTAATGTCCCATACAAGACACCCAAGAAACAAGAACAGTAAATAAATTCACTTTAATAAAAACATCAAAAGCGGAAAGGCAAAAGGTCAGTTACTTGCAAAATGGCCAAATGGCTATCCAAAATAAAAAAAAAAATTGCAATACACAAATGCAATTCGAATAATAACAATAATAAACCACGACAGGGGAACCGCTTTGGGACGGTCGTTAAATTTTGTTTTTCTTGGGGTGGGGCTTAAATCGATTTTAAGTGGCCACAACCCTCGCCCAAGGTTCTGTCGTTGTTGAGACAAAAATAAATTCTAATGCACTTGCGTATGTAACACGACGTCTGATTGGATAACGTCAAAAATTTGCGACAGTATATTCTGCGATATACTGTCGGAAATCCGACGTCATCATGTAACGTCGCTTTCCATTGGTTGTCATTTGGTTTTACGCAGCTCACCGCGCTTGCCGCCTTGTGCAAAACAGTACAGTTTTTAACTTAACAACTGAATAAGTGCATTAGAATGGGGATAACTGTACTGAAAATTGTCATTTGGGGAGGTAAATCGTCGGTTTTACGGTCGCAAATTACGTTTTACGGCTCCGCTAACGCGTCGCCGTAAAACGTAATTTGCGACCGTAAAACCTCCGATTTACCTCCCCAAATGACAATTTTCAGTACAGTTATCCCCTAAATGTTCGTCCACATGCGGATTTCTACCTCATCAGTGCAACATCTCTGGGAACATAAAACCAAACGACTACAGAGATGGATCAACGTTGATGACTCGGCAACATAAAATAACTGAAATGCTGGAGCAAAAGAAAAATAAAAGTTAGACTCTGGTAGGCCTAACCAGAGACAGAGAATTTGCACCAACCATCATTATTGCCTGAGTCTAAGACATATGATAAGTCAGTCATTGAAAGTTTCGTCCATAGCAAGAGATTGCAGGAACAAATGTGCATATAGTGTTTCTTTCCTAGTTCCATTAGAATTCGGACTGAAGTTCACCAGATCTTAAGCGTTTGAAGAATTCAAGCCTCTAAGTAAGTTGGTAACTCCCACCAACGACACGACCGTAGTTTCCGGGGCCGCGTTCCGAGGCCGCGTTACCTGGATCCGAAACAGTATTTCATGTTTCTGTTTCAGCGCTTTATGTTTGTGAAACGGAAATACGAGACCGAAACTAGTGAATCATGCACAGTGTATGTTTCAAAGCGACTCGTGTGCATCAAACATGGCGACCCAAAACTCCCTTCTTCTTCATTGACCTTAACTTAAATGCTACAGGTGCTGTGGAATATAGGCACAGTCTGTTAAGGAAAAATGTATTAGTAATAATATGAAGAATGTCAGTGATCCAAAATGGAAAAAAAATCGATGACACTAAACGCAGTGTACACAATATGGCATAGTTCGAACAATTGACCTGAGACTGGTGAACTCTATTAACATAATTTCACACCCGACTGAATGCATGCATTTATCTTCGCCGTCTCCCGAAAATGCCGATATTGTTATTCAATACATAGAGGTCGGTAAATGAGTCGCAATTCACGAGATGCCGAAAATTCACGAGACGTTTACGAAAGCCGACGTATTAAGCGATAACATGAGTGAGTGTTTAAGTTTTACGTCTCACCAACAGCTAGGGTCATACGGAGACGGGACCTCGGTTTAAAGAGTCATCCGAAAGTATGGAGAAGCCCGGGATCGATCATGCGACTCCTGGTTTACCAGGCGAGCAGCATAACCGCTACACCACGGAGATTTCTAATATTAGGCGATAACATTGACTAATTTATTCCATGAATAAAGGTCAGTCTCATGTCAAATTGTTCGAACTATATCATCTCTTTCGTCGGTGACAGCAGATACTCGTATACTGCACATTTGAGGGCTTACATCGTTACTTATGAAACAATCATCACGTGAACATGTCCGTGAAATGAACACCCCCTGAACCCCACTTTATATAGAGAAAACTGGGGTTTATGGGGGAATACATTATTTTTATTGTTTCTTCTCCCAGACATAGGTTGTGGGTACTCGTTAGAACCGCCTCAACGAGGTGGTTCTAACGAGCACCCGTTATCTATGTTTGCAGTATAAATAAGAAAGATATCAGGGATTTTCATCTGAAAAGTAACCATTTTGGAGATGTGATAAATGTACTGTTTTGCGTAATGTGGTCTAGCATGACTGAGTTTCCAAACGAAAAGAAATACAAGCAGCAGAACGGCCCCCACCCATCGGGGCTTGAAGTTTTATATGGGCTGCATGATGCTTCCACGCAGAGCTGAAACCGATCCGCACACGAGTACTGGTAAACCGCTTAGAGGATCTAAGCCTGTCCAGGCAAAGCGGTGCGAGAAGGTCCGTCCATGCTTATTAACCCTATTGGTTTCATTGCGCGACAGGGCTTGAGATGTCATTTCATCTCAATGTCGGGTAAAAGTCCCACAAAACTGGAAGCAACGTCTCCAAAATGACCTTTACAGTGTTGACAGGGACGTTAAACCTCGAATCAAACAAACAAACAAAACAGCAGAAGCCAGTGTCTAATCTGTCATCAATTTTGAATCATCACATCAATACATTGTGTTTTAAAAAATGGCGGAATCATGCTTCCCTGATTAAGAAATCGTGATTCGGAATCCTGTTTCTGATTCAGGTGAAATAAACTCTCCTAACGGACCACAAAACACGCCGATCATCCAGATAAGGGAACCTTCTCGGACTCACCATTATCATCACGTGACAAGTCCGTGATATAAATACCTCCAAACCCCATTTTATATAGAGACAACTGGGGTTTAATGGGGTATTCATTTTCTTTCTTATTCCTGCTCCAAGACATGGGTTATGGATACTCGTTAGAACCGCCTCAAGGAGGCGGTTCTAACAAGCACCCATAACATAATTTTGCAGTTTGAATAAGAAAACAGTATCTCTGATTTTCATAAAAAAGTAGCCATTTTGGAGATGTGAAAAATGTTCTATGTCTCAGGGGTGTGTTATTGTAATGAACACGGAGCTACTGGTTTTGAGCGGTATACTTTACAGCTGGGTTTTCGATAAAATTATAAAAGAAGTGAAGGCATTGATCAGGAATCGATACAATTAGCCCACAGCTCCCATCAGTGACACCAAAGGGAAAGAATCACAAAACTGAAATAACTAGACCCTTGTGGAAACATCAATAGCGGAAAGCCAAAAGGACTGTTTCTTTCCCACGAAATGGCCAATTGGCTATCCAAAACAAAATAATATAAGCGATACCCTGTTTGAAGCAACACATAAGAAAATGGTCATTAGCAAGTTACAATAAATGTTCTTTCAATGCGCGTGCGTGACCAAAGAATAAGGTTTGACGCACGGCTTCATGCAAAAACGCTGCTGCAAGAAATTACATTCACTGCGTCATAACTCAGTCATACTATTTGCCGGGACTTAACGGTGGACTTAACAGTGGTTGGTAAAATATATATATATTACGCAGTTCATCGCCATTGAAAATACGAAGTCATTTCCTGTGAACTTGTTCATTTGGATTTGAAATGACAAAATTGATTTTTAAATTTTTATAATAGCCATAGCCATGTTTAAGCTTATAATTAAAGATATTTTGGCGATTTGAGGATGTTTTAATGATTTACCTGTCATATTTATGCAGGTAACAAGGCGGGGACGGTCTTAAGTATTGAAAAATAAAAATGCGCAAAACGAATGACAAAAAGCAGAATATGCATGGATAAACCCTAAAATATAAGTGAATGCAATGATCAGGAATCGATACAATTAACCCACATTTCCCATCAGAGACACCAAGGGAAAGAAACACAAACACGAAACAACATACCCCGATGGAAACATCAACAGCGGAAAGCCAAAAGGACAGTTACTTTCCCACAAAATGGCCAACTGGCTATCCAAAATAAAATAACACAGCGACACAAACACTCAAGCTACTCAAAGACAAACCATAACAAAAATAAACCGCAACAGAAGGACCGCCTTGAAACGGTCATTGAAGGGGGGGGGGGGGGCGCTTAAATCGATTTTACGTTGCCACAAGCCTCGCCTTTACTTCCGTCGCGATTTAGACAAATCACTTGTTCAGTCCGCATCATAGTGTAATTCGAGAGATTTTTGCAAAGTCAACTAAAATGTCAATTACAATAAGTTTATATGGAACCAGGCGCATTTTGCCAATCACGAAAGCTGGTAATCCATAGGTAAAGAAATTTCGCGCATTCATGAAACAAACTCACGTTTCAAAACATGGGATCTGTATATATATCTGCCAACAACAATGGCTCAGGGGAGACTGCTTTTACACGCCTTAACCTTTGGTTTGTCGATTTAACGATTAATCTCTTTTTGACACGAGGAAACCATTAGCATACACAGTAAGCCAGAGCACGGCTTACCCTGCCCGAGGTTCGGTACCCAACCACAACAATACAGTGTCAAATAAACGTTGAATCGATACAATTAACCCACAGCTCTCATCAGAGACATTAAAGGGAAAGAGCACAAACATGAAACATCCTGACCCCAATGGAAACATAAATAGCGGAAAGCCAAAAGGACAGTTTCTTTCCCACAGAATGGCTAGTTGCCTATCCAAATCAAAATAATATAAGCAACACACACACCCAAAGACAAACCATAACAAAAATTAACCGCGACAGAAGAACCGCCTTGGAACGGTCAGTAAAATGAATTCCAATTGGTGGCTTACATCGATTTAACGTGGCCACAATCCTCGTCCGTATTTCCGTCGCGATTTAGACAAATACATTGTTCAGTCCGCAAGTTTGCCTTCATAAAATGTATCTCGCATGTTCGAATCCCAATTTATCGGGCAGCTTATAAGATATAATAAGATTTTCACAGACAGTCACAGCCATAATTGTGTAATTTTCATACTTGTATTTTCAGATAATGAAGATGCTGGCTCAAGTGTGTGTATTTTTGGTAACATTCGGGCTCTCGTATGGGGGATTGACGCAATGGCCATTCTCTGAAGACAGTAAGTTGTGAATATTTTGTAGTTATTAGAATTATTTGCCAATAAGGAATATTTGCTCAAAGAATCTTTGAGCCTTATGGGGAATGGGAACACCCGGAAGATTTTTCCGCCATTTGTCAAAGCGAGACAACTTTCGGGACTTCCTGTTCGCTTTTATATAAGCCTTGTCCCGCTGAAAAAGGGGTCTACTCTTTAAGGAAAGAATTTGCTCCTTAGGAGCAAATTCTTTCCTTTAAGTGTTGATCCATATTGACATGGGAGACAAAAATACTTTCGAAGGAGTTGCCTCCTCCTAAAGGTGTTCCCCTTCACCTTAAGACACCAAGAAATTCGTATCTTACATTGTCGTCCGCTGCTTTTTCTGCACATCACGAAAATACGCCTATATAATTTTATAAGAAAAAACATCAGGGACCTTTACATAGGTCGTGGGTTCATTGAGGCGGTTCTAACGAGTACCCACAACCTAAGCCTTGGAGCCGAAATAAGGAAAATAATGTATACCAACCTTAAATCCCCGTTTTCTCTATATAAAGTGGGGCATAGGGGGGTCTTCATTTCACCGACTTGTTCACGTGATGGAGTTCCGGTATACCTTGTACGTCCAACATTGAGTTTTGAAATTAAATCGGAATGACCTCTTTCAAATTTAGAAAAGGCTTTGCGTAGCCTACGACACCGACAACACCGACAAAAAAGTTTAGCAATTAGCAATCCACCACGAATGTCAAAGCCAGACACACGACCAGACACTCCGGCAAGAAATATAAACGCAACAGGACGCCGCACGAGGAACATCACCATCCAAGACAGGAAAATTTACAATCTCAAAATCAAAATTATCGCGTTTATCGCAAACCTTGCAGCCCGATTTTGACCGCTATATTCTTTCAGAAGAAAAGTTTTCCTTTCGCTATCCAAGTTCTCAAAACATCGCCCTATCAGTTCGTTTATTTTTGTTTCAGAAATGCATTGATTTCACTAATTTTTATTTCATTTTAGCCATGAACGCTAAAGTGTCGAAGTTAGTCATTTCAAACATTGGAAACCTAACAGCAAAGGTTGAGGCTCTTAAACCTGATCTGACAGCATGCGTTGCTAACGTGAATCAAACCGCTACTAACTGTATATCCTGCCTTTCCACAGCTGACTGTGACAGTGGGTAAGAACGAAAATTATCTTTTAAGATGCAATGAAAACTTTATCTGAAAATATCGTCTGTTTATGTTGCCTGTTGCATATTCTTGCACTCTTTTCAAACACATTTGTGCATACTGGCAACAGTATTGACCCTGGTCAGACTGTTACTGGCAGACGACAATTGTTGTGATTCGCATCTTATGGGTTAAGCTGCGTCCAGCGAAGAAAGGGAATATTTTTTTTAATGTTCATTCTAACACAGCGCGCCTATATAGGCAATGGAAAATAACTGTGTTTTATTCTGCAACAAATCACAGCTCGGAAGAGCGTGACGAGTGACGTCATTAAAATTCCCAATTTATGACGTCACTAGTCGATTTCCTTGACGTTAGACGGTGTAACGTCATTTTCTCGCATCGAAACGTAAGAAAAGGATATAAATGCATGTGTTTCAGTCGATAATTTTAGCGGGATTTCTTATAACAATGGCGAAAGGTTGTGAGATTTTGAAGGAAACAACAACATTATTGCCGATTTTCAGCGTGTTAGAATCGAAATAGATCAGCTACGCGCTCGTGATTTGTCTACTTTACAACTGACCTCCAAACTCTGATTTATTACACAACAAATCACAGTTAACGCTGATCTATTTCTTAAACATTGGACAAATTGCTCGTGACCCGATGTTGTACATATTTCAATACTCGTTAGATAGATTACCTTTTATACTTATGTTTGAATTATTTTCCATCCAATTGTGACGAAATATAGTTCGAGAGCTAAAATTTACATTTATTGTATTAACAGCCGAATAGCGCACTTGACGTCACAACGTCGTCGAACCATTTTTCAGATGACGTTATTAAATGACCATGTGACGTGGCGTTTGATTTTTGTTTGATTTGAGATTTAACGTTCCCGTCAACACTGTAAATGTCATTTTGGAGACATTGTTTCCAATTTTGTAGGACTTTTACCCGACATTGAGATAAAATGACTTCTCAAGCCCTGCCGCCCAATGAAACCAATAGGGTTTATAAGCATGGACGGTCCGACACTCGCACCGCTTTGCCTTGGTAGGCTAAGATCCTCTAAGCGGTTTACCAGTACTCGTATGCGGGTCGGTTTCAACTCTGCGTGGAAGCATCATGCAGTCCATCTATTTCTTCAAGCCCCGATGGGCGGGGGCCGGTGACGTGACCTGTGTCAGTGTATTCATTATATCCATACCCTCATTAATGAAGGATATTTTGAAGAAATGGCGTTTATGATTAATTTCCGAATCACTGTAAGGACTGAGAGTATGCTGAGTATAGCCTCTAGTTAAGAGAGCCGCATCATATATAGAGGATCTTACATGAGTGTGCATGTATTATTGAATTTATTAAACGAGTTGAGGAAAAAGGATAAAATGCGAGGCTTTGCCGAGCATTTTATCCCTTTTCCTCAACGAGTTTAATAAATTTAATAATACATGAGCACGAATGCAAGATTCTATTTATCATATGACATTAAAACGCATTTATTCACAATTGTTTACGAAAATATCAATATTCCGCCATTAGTAAAAGCGACGTCGTTAAGGACGTCGTACATGTAACGTTACGGGACGTATCTAGCTAATTTGCATATTTAATCCACTAGTGGATTATCGAAAATAATACATGGCGTTATTACACTCTCAGACGCGACGTCATATGATAAAACTGATTAGAACTATCGTAGAATTTATTCGCCTCGGTGTCCAGAAGACGTAAAACAGAAACGGGTAATGAACTTAGAAATGAAAGCATAGAGTGGCGTCTATGAATTAATAATATGATTGACAGTCACTTCAGTCTAGTATTGTTTCGTTTAAAAGTACGTAATTTACGTTTATAGCTACCATTTTTCCTGGTGCCGTGAGAAATAGTTCTGCGTTTTCGACATTCCAGGAGCGAGAAAATATCAAAGTCCGGCATTCTGGAAATATTACCCTCATGATAAATGTTGTCATTAAAACACAGTGGAAAAGAAGTCTGTAAAGATTTAATCCATTTCAGTTCAGCCTCATGTCTTTTGATAATTTTGAATCTAGATGTAGAATTTGCATCGTAGTAAAGTTTTTTTCACTGGTTGTTTAACAATGTTATTTACAGAATGACCTGTACGTCGAAAGTGACGGTACAAGAAAGTGTCAGTTTTCTTACACTTACTCATTCTACGATAATGCTCGTTCAATCTAGTTTTAAGCATGCGGTTAGTTTGACCGACGTACTGCATATTACAGTTTGCAGCACGTCATGTAATAAGATAAATTAAATCTGTAGACTGTCATGTCAAATCAGACCTGTTAACTACAGAGAAGCTGGTTGTCCAAACCATTGATAATGTATGCCAGTATCATTTGCCGGGACCCTCATTACGACCCCGTGTTTATACGGCTTCCTGGGAACCCGGCAAATATTTATGGATGAAAATCCATGGGGGACCCCGATGTTATGGCTTTATTGCTTTTGAATATTTTCTCTGTGAAGTTACTCGTGAATGGGTCAAAACCGTGTTCAAGTAACATAACCTTTGTTCCAATCCTGGAATTAGCGTGCTATTTGAACTTTTAATATCATGGTTATATTTGTTTACATTCTATGTTCTCGGAGATGTTGCACTGATGAGCTAGAATGCCCTCATGCGGGCTGAACAAATGATTTGAGCCAGCGCATGACAGAACCTACAATAAGACATGTGCGCCCAACAAAGACTCAGATCAGCCTGCGCATCCGCGCAGTCTGATCAGAGTCTTCGTTGTATGCTCTAAGGATAGCAAAGGGCCCAATGCTACTTCATGCAGCAAGAAACGTCTCTGGTTAGACTATATGAATGCGCAGGCTGATCGGAGTCTTCGATAGGCGCACATGTCTTATTGTAAGTTTTGTCGTGCGCTGGCTCATTTATCAAAACCACGAGAGAACCAAAGATGAGTAAATCTATTGAAGCGACCTAGTGACATACTTTACACTGACCATTCAAAGGCGGTTCTTCTGTCGCGGTTAATTTTTGTTATTGTTTGTCTTTGCATGTAGGTATTGCTTACATCTTGCTCTTTATTTTGGATGGCCGTTTGGCCATTTTGTGGGAAAGTTGTGGGAAAGCAATTGTGTTTTTTTTTGCTTTCCGGTTGTGATGTAGATATTTCATGTTTGTGTTTCTATCCCTGTGGTTTTCCTGATAGGAGATTTTGGGTAGTTGCGTCGATTCCTGATCATTGCCTTTACGTCTATTTTTATATGGAGATTTTGGGACCACAATCTTCCGATGGAATCCGAAATTGTGCAAAAGTAATATATTATCCACGGCAGATCATCATTACTTTCTTCCTGTCAGCATCACAAGATGGATGTCTCTTAGTTGTTCGATGAATTAATAGATTCCTGAAGAAGGCCAAGGGCCGAAAATTTGAAAAAGAGTGATTTTTAATTCATAGACTATTTGTTATTTTCCCTGCGGAAATATAATTTAGAAGAATTTGTAATATATTATCCATGGCTATTTTTATTGCAGTAGAATTGCCTTGTCTCTTTTAAAGATATTTTAACACTCGAACAAGCGGCCTCGTGTTCAAACAGCTTCCTAAGGATCCGGTAAATGTTAGCTTATTGCATGCGGGAAACTTGGCAAACAGTGCAAGCCCAGATCAGACGCCGCAGAACTCGGCGTCTAATGCACTATTTGCTAACAGAATTGTGTGACAAAAATAGAATAAAAGCAAAAACAAATAGGCCTGGCATCCATTATATGACAAATTGAATTGTCCAACATATAGCAGTGGAAAAGTCCACCAGTATACAATGGGTAAATGGGTGAAAAACAGTAATTGTTGAGTATTAGAGTAAGACATCCGTTTTACATATTGCATTCTTTCATGTTTCCGTAGCCCCTATTTCTTCTGAATAAAAATACGATACGTTTCTTATTTATACGCCAAAGACTATGCGAGCTGTACTTAAAATCGCCTGATTGAGGCGATTCTGACAAGTACCAACAACCTAGGTCTTTGAGCTAAAATTAAAAAAAAAATGTTTATCCTTGTAAACCCCAGCTTTCTCTATATTGAGTGGGGTTTACGTACTTGTTCTCACGATAAAAGGACATGGCTATGTTGCTTGAATACATGTAGAGTAGACCATGAGGGTATTCAATTGTCATTTGCCAAACTTTTTTCACGAGTCACTCATATGTTGTTGTAGAGGCGGTCTAATTCCACAATGGGTTCAAGATATGAACCCCGAAAGTTGGGGCCCTAAACTTGAAGGTGAGATAAAGGATCTTGCAAACAACATCGCTAAGGGAGCGGAATCACTGTACGAAAATTATGGGTCTGCTGCTGTATCTGGTCTAATGACTGGGATTAATGCGATTGGGGACGTATTCTCAAGTCTGGCGAGCACAATAGGGGACGCACTGAAGGTATTTTTATTATTCTCCGAGGCACTTCAAGAACACATGCTTATATAGACACAGCCAAACACTACGTAATCACTCACTAATACTATTTGCCGGGACTTACCGCTGGTGGGCAAAAAGCAAAAAACGTCTTTGATCGTTTATCGCCATTGTAAATGCGATGTTATTTTCTGTAAACTTGTATTTTGTTTGGAATCGAAGCGACACAATTGACAACCAGACATGTCTTAGCTAGTAATTATTGGTTTCTAGAAGATTCTAGGGTGTTTTGAAGATAATTACCTGTTAAACTTATGCAGGTAACGAGGTGGGACGGTCTTGATTATTTGTATTAAAAAAGCGCAAAACAAATGACTTAACGCGGAAGATGCATGAATGAACTCTTAACTCATTTAAAGTGTAATTCGATCGATTTTTCTATGACAGTTCAACTAAAATATGTCCGTGGTATTAATGTTTATATAGAACCAGGGGCTTTTGCCAACCACGAAAAATCGTTATCAAAAGAGAAAGTAATTTTGCGCATGCTCAATGACATGTAAACAAAGTCACGTGTCAAAACATTGGATCCGTCTATATAAGAAATACGCAATAAACAGGTAAACAATCGACCCCATTGCCCCCCACCCATCAGGGCTTGAAGAAATAGATGGGCTGCATGATGCTTCCACGCAGAACTGAAACCGACTGCACATGAGTACTGGTAAACCACTTAGAGGATCTTAGCCTGTCCAGGCAAAGCCGTGCGAGTCGGACCGTCAATGCTTATAAACCCTATTGGTTTCACTGGGCGACAGGTCCCACAAAATTGGAAGTAGTTTCCAAAATGACTTATACACTGTTGACGGGGACATTAAACCTCAAACCAAACAAACAAACAATCGACCCTAATGGACCCAAAAGCGTATTTCTGACATTCTCAGAATTTTCGTTAACGATAAAAATTGAGATAATCCAAATTAAGACCGTTCTGCCTATATACAGGTTACAAAGAGTGGCTATTTAAGAAAAACGTAAGAAAATAATATGTTCAATACATATGTTTCAGTCGATAATTTTAGCTGAATTTCTTCTAACAAGGGCGAAAGATTGTGAGATTTTGAAGGAAACAACAACATTATTGCCGATTTTCAGCGTGTAAGAATCGAAATAGATCAGCTCTAACTGTGATTTGTTGATTAATACATCACAGTTTGGGGGTCAGTTGTAAAGTAGATCAATTCACGAGTGCGTCGGTCAGTTGTAATAAGACAAATCACGCGCGCTGCTAAAACTAAGACTGACTTGTCAGGTGAGACATGTATCCTAGCGATTTGGTTGCCATTTTTTGTTATATTTTAAAATTTTGCAAGTCTCACTTCTTTGGAAATATCCTTCCTGATGCCCGGGACTTCCGTGGAGGTTTGGCCATGTTTACTGATGTTGGCTCGGTGGGGGACGCCTATCAGTCCTGATGTAGGCGTCTCTTGCCTGATCCCTCCAGGTGACCTGTCTCATGATCTGCGTCTGTCGGTGTGTGCTCGGAGGGGGATGTGCTGTGTTTGCCGGGACTCGTTCATCATCCGTTTCGGTTTCAGATCTTTGGGGTTGAGACACACTGATGAAGATTAAATATCAGAAAGGCCTCCGTGTCACTAAATTTGGTATAGTGACGCCTTAATTACAACTGACCTCCAAACTGTGATTTACATTCATCTTGATTTGTTTGTTTGTTTGTTTGATTTGAGGTTTAACGTCCCCGTCAGCACTTTATAGGTCATTTTGGAGATGTTGCTTCCAATTTTGTGGGACTTTTATCCGACATTGAGATGAAATTGGCCCCGTCAAGCGATTTTGGTACTTATCGCCTATGCGAGCAGCGAAGAATCAGGCTAGCCTGCGCATTCGCGCAGTCTCGCCAGAACCTTCGCTGCTCGCTCATACAAGCAGTGAATCAAGAGGAACCTTCAGATAGAAAGCCATATCCCTGGCCCCTCTGAATGGCTGGGCATGCACAGTTAAAATTTGTCATGACGGAATGCTCGAAGACACAAATTCGCTTGGCGGGGCTCAAATGATATATCAAGCCCAATGACATAACAAGGGTTTATAAACATGGATGCTTTGCCTTAGCAGGCTTAGATTCTCTAAGCGATTTACTAGTACTCGAAGCCGGCCTCGGTAGCTCAGTGGGATGTACATCTGACTGATGATCAGGAGGACGCAGGTTCGATACCTGCCGGGGTCTGCAACATTCTTTTGTGGAGATTGATCATGAAATCTTTTCTACGGTCATTCTCTCCCTTCCATTGATTCATTAAGGGCAGTTGTCAGTTTCTGGCGAAAGAATGTGCACGGTAATGGTTAAGCCTGCCCAGGAAAGGTGTGGATAGGTAAACTGACCGGCTCAAAATTACCTAAAATAGTGTTGACAGGGCTGTTAAACTCCATTACATACAAAAACCAGTACTCGTGTGCGGTCGGTTTCAGCTCTGTGTGGAAGCATCATGCAGCCAATAAATTTCTTCAAGCCATCTTGACACCTTGTTATATTCAAACCGTGTTATAATGAACCCTGTTATAATGAAATTGTGGTGTTTATCGTTTACGGTATATCTGAGATTTCAAGACTATTGTTAGTCTCTGTAGCTGAACAGAAAGGTTTGTGTCTTACCTTACCGCAAACCTAGAATGCAGGTTTTCTCATGGGGTGCTGATTCAATATGTTGTAAGTTTTTCAAAAAAGTCTGTCTGTCTCTGTCTGTCTATTTGTGTGTCTGTTTTTAAAATGTCTGTCTCTCTTTCTGTCTGTTACTTACAATACTTATTTCATTTTTTTTATTTACAGTCAGCCTTTAACTACATGAAAAATATATTTTCAAGCCTGTGGAACTGTGAGTATTTCTGTTTGAGGTGACTGAAAACATCTTCTTGGGAGACAACGCATAAATTAATTTAGCCGCACCCATTTACATTTCAACCAATCAAATTCCCCGATGTCATGTATTCCTTCAAATTCGTAAACTGAATGACGAACACTGTAGATCCTGATCAGATGGCTTATGATCTGGATCTACACGGTATGTAACAGTTGGGGTGGGATAAGGTTTAGCTTTGTGGAGAAAATACTTTCCTTTAGAAGAACACCCCGTTTAACCCATATATAACAATGGAATCTTCCACCTGTGGAGAAAATACTTTCCTTTAGAAGAACACCCCATAAAACCAATATATAACAATGAAATCTTCCACCTGTGGAGAAAATGCTTTCCTTTAGAAGAACACCCCATAAAACCAATATATAACAATGGAATATTCCACCTGTGTAGAAAATACTTTCCTTTAGAAGAACACCCCATAAAACCAATATATAACAATGAAATCTTCCACCTGTGGAGAAAATGCTTTCCTTTAGAAGAACACCCCATAAAACCAATATATAACAATGAAATCTTCCACCTGTGGAGAAAATGCTTTCCTTTAGAAGAACACCCCATAAAACCAATATATAACAATGGAATCTTCCACCTGTGTAGAAAATACTTTCCTTTAGAAGAACACCCCATAAAACCAATATATAACAATGAAATCTTCCACCTGTGGAGAAAATGCTTTCCTTTAAAAGAACAACCCGTATAACCAATATATAACAATGGAATCTTCCACCTGTGGAGAAAATGCTTTCCTTTAAAAGAACACCCCCCATATAACCAATATATAACAATGGAATCTTCCACCTGTGCAGAAAATACTTTCCTTTAGAAGAACACCCCCCCCCCCCGTATAACCAATATATAACAATGGAATCTTCCACCTGTGCAGAAAATAGCATTCCGTTTAATCCAAATATAACAACGGAATCTTCCACCTGTGGAGAAAATGCTTTCCTTTAAAAGGACACCCTGTTTAACCCATATACAACAATAGAATCTTCCACTTGTGTAGCAGAAGAACACCCCGTTTAGCCCATATATAACAATTGAACATTCCACCTTATAAGTTTGAAATAGTCCATTCCAAATTATAAGGGTATCACGTTTGTATTATTTGTTGAAAATTTTGTAAAAGTATATGAACTTTACGCAGATAGTTCAGACCAAGATCAGCCGCCGCGTTCTCAGGCATCTGATCTTGGTCAACACTGTTTGTCAATGTCGAAACAAATGGGACGCTAGGCATAGATGGGCTAAAGTAGAACTAAATGTCTGAAAAAATGTCAACTTTATCCATTTACAGGCGTTAACAGGGGACGAAAGTTTTTCAAAAATATTATTTTCCCTGCTCATGTCACGGAAAAGGGAACAATCGTTTACTATTGAGTGCAGAACCCTTTATCGGAGGAGCTGTGGTAGGGTGGGGGTGGGGCAAATAGAGTCATAAAACGTGTCTGCCTTGGAAAGCGTGATAGGAAACATATTCATTTCTTTAATGTTTATTAGTCGAATTTCTATACTGGTAAACCGCTAAGTGGATCTAAGCCTGCCCAGACAAAGCGGTGCGAGTCGGCCCGTCCATGCTTATAAACCTTATTGGCGATATTTGCAGGGCTTGAGATGTCATTTCATCTCAATGTCGGGTAAAAGTCCCACAAAATTGGAAGCGACGTCCCCAAAATGACCTTTACAGTGCTGGCGGGGACGTTAAACCTCAAATCAAACAAACAAAAGTCGAATTTCTAGCTCAAACTTTGAAACCATGCCGGAAAATTGGCTTACCGCACATTAGATCAACTGGGGATTAATCTTATCGGTCTGTCATAGAAGCATATTCCGTCGTGTCTTTCAGTGTTCTATTTTAAAGGTATAGTGTGTGTTCTCACTAGAATCGCCTCATCGAGGCAGTTCGAGTGACTACGAAAAACATATTTTCAAGAGAAAATGCCAGCGCCACACGAAACCTACAATGAGTCACGTGGGATTAGAGAAGAATCAGATCAGCCGGTACAACCTGTCATTGTAGGCTGTCCTTGGAGACTCTGTCTTTGGAAAATGTTCGCCTGTTTCTTCGTGAACCTTCATCACGTGAACAAGTCTGTGAAATGAACACCCCCCCCCCCTCCTTAACTCCACTTTACATGGAAAAAACTGGGGTTTACGAGGGTATACATTATTCTTATTTCTGCTCCAAGGCATAGGTTGTGGGTACTCGTTAGACCCGCCTCAATGAGGCGGTTCTATCGAGAAACCACAACCTACGTTTGCAGTAAAGTTAAAAAAAAATATCACGAATTTCCATCAGAAAAGTAGCCATTTTGGAGAAGTGAGAAAATGCACTATGTTGCATGGTTGTGTTATCGTTTTATTTACAGCTCTCTGAAATAATTCAGCAAACGACAAATTGTTTATAATTTTCCTATAATTCCCAGAAAAGAGGACTCGACGTCTCCTGCAAATTGTCTCAATAGCAGGCAATTTGCATAAAATTTTAAATACTGTTTTCTGGGTAAAAATATGAAAAATATGTCAAATGTCGTCTGCTGACCGAAATACCTGGCAAGCCGCAGCGCTAATAGGCGAGAGATTTACAATAAAAACGAACAGTGGCAGCGACGAATCTGTTCAGTCTGCGAAAATGCACATGCTTACCAGAGTATTCGTGTTATCACAGGAATGTTTAATTGTGCGCTAACTTAGTTATAATTAAGAAAACACGCCTATACAAATACATTGTAAACTTTACCGCCGAAAAAAATGAAAATTTTAATATGAAAAATTGAGATATTTATCTTATTACTGCTCAAAATATAGAATGTGGCAGATCGAGGCGATTCTAACGAGTACCAACCATCTATAATTAAGAGCAGAAATAAGAAAAATAAGGTTTACCCCCTGTAAACCCCAGTTGTACTATATAAAAGTGGGGTTTAAGGGGGCCAAAGTTATATAGGCGTGTTTTCGTGATGCTTATTTTTGGCCCTAAGAAAATAGGTTGCTTGTATTCATTATAGATTATGCGGTTCTAATGAGCACATACAACAGATGTATAGAAAATTAATAAGACAAAAATATTACAAATTTTCATCAGAAAAATAACAGTTTCGGAGATATCCAAAATAAAACATGCAGTATGTCACACGGATATCTTATTGTAATGGTATAACAACCGTTGTATTGGGAACTCTGTAATGAGATCGAGTCGGTCACTGTAACGTAACGCATTGGTAATCGAGACATTGCGTTTTCGCTGTATGTTGTCGAGTCGGTCACGGTAACACATTGGTGATCGAGACATTGCGATTTCGCTGTATGTTGGGTCGAGTTGGTCAATGTAACGCATTGGTGATCGATACATTGCGTTTTCACTGTATGTTGTGTCGAGTCGGTCACGGTAACACATTGGTGATCGAGACATTGCGTTTTCGCTGTTTGTTGAGTCGAGTCGGTCACGGTAACGCAATGGTGATCGATACATTGCTGTTTCGCTGTATGTTGTGTCGAGTCGGTCACTGTAACGTAACACATTGGTGATCGAGACATTGCGTTTTCGCTGTATGTTGTGTCGAGTCGGTCACGGTAACACATTGGTGATCGATACATTGCTGTTTCGCTGTATGTTGTGTCGAGTCGGTCACGGTAACACATTGGTGATCGAGACATTGCGATTTCGCTGTATGTTGTGTCGAGTCGGTCATGGTAACACATTGGTGATCGAGACATTGCGTTTTCGCTGTTTGTTGAGTCGAGTCGGTCATTGTAACGCAAAGGTGATCGAGACATTGCGTTTTCGCTGTTTGTTGAGTCGAGTCGGTCACGGTAACGCAATGGTGATAGATACATTGCAATTTCGCTGTATGTTGAGTCGAGTCGGTCACGGTAACGCAATGGTGATCGATACATTGCTGTTTCGCTGTATGTTGTGTCGAGTCGGTCACGGTAATGTAGTAGTGATCGATACATTGCCGTTTCGCTGTATGTTGAGTCGAGTCTGTCACGGTAACGCAATGGTGATCGATTCATTTCCGTTTCACTGTATGTCGAGTCGAGTCGGTCACGGTAACGCAATGGTAATGGATATTTTGCTGTTTCGCTGTACGTTGGGTCGAGTCGGTCACGGTAACGCAATGGTGATCGATACATTGCCGTTTCGCTGTATGTTGAGTCGAGTCGGTCACGGTAACGCAATGGTGATCGATACATTGCTGTTTCGCTGTATGTTGGGTCGAGTCGGTTACGGTAACGCAATAGTGATCGATACATTGCCGTTTTGCTGTATGTTGGGTCGAGTCGGTCACGGTAACTCATTGGTGATCGAGACTGCGGTTTCGCTGTATGTTGGGTCGAGTCGGTCACGGTAACGAATTGGTGATCGATACATTGCTGTTTCGCTGTATTTCTGGTCGAGTCGGTCACGGCAATGCATTCGTGATCGAGACATTGCTATTTTGCTGTATGTTGGGTCGCATGGGAAGTAGTGAATGAGCTGCATTGGTAAAATGACTGATTAACAGAAAGCAGTTACAAAGCACTGTACTTGTATTCTCAGCGAAATCTCAACAAACGATTCATATGCCATTATGATAACATATCTGTTTGACATAGTGCGTATCTTCATATCTCAAAAAAGGTTATTTTTCTTTTGAAACTGTTTAAAACTAACGACGTGGTCAATAAACGAATCGTTTTAACTTTAATCACTCAATGTGACAAATAAACTAATACTGTTGCTGAAAAAAAATGTGAGTAACTTTTGCATATACGTACATATGCAAAAGCTACTCACATTTCGTCTGCAATTGAATACCTAAGTATTAGATATTGAACTTGATAGAATAACTAACATTTTGGCCATTAACGAACCCATTAAGCTAACGATGCTTTGAAAAACTGGGCCCTTACATGTACTTTTGCCCTAGTAGGTACCTTTGCTGTTTACAAAACGCAAAATCTAGTTTCGCATGACCGTTGCTTAATTACCGCTTTGTATTCTTATGAGATCTTCCATTATTATATATTGGACAAGCCAATTTGTCAATGGGTACTAGTTGTGCACCGTTGCTTGCCGACTTGTTCTTGTACTCGTATGAGGCGGGGTGTGTACAAGGTCTCCTCAAAGCAGGCAAGAAACGCCTTGCACAACAATTCAATTTCACCTACAGATATAAAGATGATTTATTGTCTCTGAAAAATGCTAAATTCGCAGAGTACTTGAAATTCATCTATCCACGTGAACTTGAAATTTAAGGAAACAAAAGAGACTGCAACCTCCTCCTCATACTTGGATTGTTATCTCTATATTGACAACGGGGAGCTTACTACTAGGCTGTGCGATAAACTTGGTGACTTCAATGTTCCCATTGTTAACTTTCCCTTCCTGAGCAGTAATATCCCGTCTGCACCAGCATATGGAGTTTTACGTTTCACAGTTAATCCGTTATGCTAGAGCCTGTTCAAAGTATCAGAACTTTATGGAACGTGGGAAGGTGCTCACTACCATGTTGTTGTGCCAGGGGTATCAAAAAAAAAAAAAAAAACTGGTATCAACACTAAAGAAGTTCTATGGGAGACACGATGATCTTGTTGATCCGTACAATGTGGCCATTTCCAGAATTATTTCTGATATGTTTGCCAATGGAACGCCATAGGAAGACTTCCAAAATCTCGGACATACCCTTCTCGGCATTTACTCCTTTTCTTCGTTCGGGTCGATGGGCATGGTGCGCGAAGCTTGCTTACCAAGTAATGCTTACTATCCGCGGACGCCTGATTACACTCTTCTGGAGTCCATGTCTGTTGATCTGAGCATTGATATTTTGTCTATGGATTAATGATTTTGGATTAACGCTTTGGTACTACGACCTAAACTACTTTACGCATGTCGAGTATGTATTTCCATTTGATCTTCTATTTTCATGGAAAAATACTGTAACCCAGATCATGTTACCAAACAATGTATACACTGATCAGAAGTCACATTATGCGGCGTCTGATCCGGGACTTCAGTGTTTGTCTTTGTTTTTAAGTGGGGTTTCTAGATAAGAATATGTTTAACTATTAGCGAACAATGATTTATTCAGTGTACATTTTCTCTTCTTTGAGTGCCTATTAAGGGTGGGAGAGGGAGGGGCCGCTTAGCGGTTGATAGGAAAGCGAAAAAGTAAGAAATCACTTCTTTTGTGAACTATGACAATTACATGCCACGTGTGATAAAACTTCATTCAACTTTGACAGCGATTACTGGTAAACGTCGCCGAAGAAGCACGATCGTTGCCGAAGCTTTTGAGATCCGACACAAACGTGGTGTTAATTTCACCCAGGCCCAAAGGGACTGCATGGCAAAATGCCCTGCCTGCTCGCCCATGCAGAGCGGTGATGACGAAACTATGTTGCGTGCAAGTAAGTATAATAATATACAAGTAAGTACAATAATATACAAGTGATACAATATACAAGTACATGTTAAGTACAATAATATGGAAGTAAGTACAATAATATACAAGTAAGTACAATATACAAGTAAGTAAAATAATATACAAGTAAATACAATACTGTAAAAGTAAGTACAAGTAAGTACAATAATATACAAGTAAGTACAATATACAAGTACATTGTAAGTACATAATATAGAAGCAAGTACAATGGTATGCAAGTAAGTACAATGATATAAAAGTATTAATTGGCCCCTATCAAACACCCTAGAGAATCGGTTTCCGCAATTCATGCCCCCTAGTGGAATTCGTTTCACTGACCGTACCAAGGCGGTTCTTCTGTCGCGGTTTATTTTTGTGATTGTTTGTCTTTGAGTGTGTGTATTGTTTATATTATTTTGTTTTGGATAGCCATTGGACATTTTGTGGGAAAGTAAATGTCCTTTTGGCTTTCCGCTATTGGTGTTTCCATTAGGGTCCAGTTGTTTCATGTTTGTATTTCTTTCCCTTGGTGTCTCTGATAGAGGCTGTGAGTTAGTTGTATCGATTCCTGATCATTGCCTTCACTTATATTTTTATGCTCCCCGAAGGGAGGGCATATAGTGCCACTTTGTCCGTCCATCCGATCGTCCGTCTGCCCGTCCGTCCGTCCGTCCGGGCGAATAAATGGATAGTAAGATGGCTATGTAAATGGACAGAATCAATGTAATTGAATGGGATTTATTCCGTTAGACACATTAAAGATTCTTTTATGTGGCTAAAATAAGCCACCCATGTTTCAATCCTGCCAAAAATAGCCACATAAGTATCCATTCGTCCGTCCATCCATCCGTCCGTCCGTCACACTCTATATCTCTAAAAGTATTAAAGGTAATTAAGTGAAACTTGATATACTGATAGATGGCGATGAGAGAATTGCAGAATGCAAGAACCATAACCCTGTCAGCAGGATTTATGGAGTTACTTTCCTTCTTATCTATTTCAATGAAAAGCTTGCCCGGAGCATATCTCTGAAAGTATAGAAGGAAATTATGTGAAACTTGGTTCTTCTGTGGCGGTTCTTCTGTGGCGATTTATTTATGTTGTTGTTTGTTACTTACTGTGTGTATCACTTGTGTCTTTTAATTTTGGATGGCCATATGGCCATTTTGTGGGAAAGTAACTGTCCTTATGGCCTTCCTTTGTTTAGGTTTCCATTATGCTCTGGTCGCTTGTATTTCTTTCCCTTTGGTGTCTTTGATGGGCGGAGTAAGTTAATTGTATCGATTCCTGATCGTTGTTTTACTTCTACTTTGATACATTGATAGATGACTATCAGTGGAAGTGCAGAGGGCAAGAATCGTAACTCTGTCACAAGTAATTACAGAGTTAATTCCTTTTTTAGGTTTTGCTATATTAAGCTTGTCCGGATCATATCTCTAAAAGTTTTAAATGTAATTTATTGAAACTTGATACGCTGACAGGGGGCAATGAGAGAAATCGCCGAGTGCAAGAACCATAACCCTGACAACAGTATTTACGGAGTTACCTATAATTGTTTTCGTGATGGAGTTTTGTGTTAAGATGGTTACCTATAGATTCTCACCCGTTGGAATAATTGCGCTAAGATTTTCATTCATAATGTGTTGCGTCGAGAGCGAGCATACTGTTTCAGACGTCTCTGTGACGCGGTGACGTCACAAAAGTTGCACATTTCGACGTCATGCTATGCTAAGTGTGAACGCCATGGCACTGAATGTCGTTCTAAATGCCACACTGTCTGCAGTCTTTATAGTTAAATTTGCTAAGTTCCGGATAAACCTTTTGTTGTTTTGGATTGCGGTATACACCTAAAATACATGATTAGTGCATCTAATAATAAACTATACTAGAGCGTGCAGTCGGATCCCTACGCTTAGAACTGACAAAGCCAAATATAACGCTGTTCTCGCACGCAATTGTTGGTGTCAATGAATACATCTTACCATAAGGCGAAACAAGAATATATATGGTTTAGCGGCGAGGATCTGAACCTTTTTTTTTTTAGATATAAAGCCTTTAATGAAAATGAGGGGGTGGGGAATTGCCCCGGCGCATCCCGGACGACCTCCAGGTTTGTGTCACTTAAAGCGTCTTATCATAAAGAGCAATAGCATATCTGTTTTACGGGTTGGGATCTGAATGGTTTCTGAAATATGTATCCTTTATGACATGAAGTGGTGGGGCATGGCCCCAGCGCAACCCAGGGGCCCACCCTAGTTGGCGTCTCTAAATGCGCCTTATCATAAGGAACAAGGGCCCAAATAATAGATGAAAAATAAATGAAAGTAATTCATAATATTTTCATTGGTATGAAAATGAACGTTTAATTTATCTTTGTAGCGAATATTTTTATAATCTTCCTCAATATTTGACGAATAAATGTTTAATTTGATCATCACGTTAACAAGTCCGTGAAATAAACAACTCCTAAACCCCACTTTATATAAAGAAAAAAAAAAAAGGCTTTTCTGGAGGTATAAATTATTTTTCTTATTTCTGTTCCAAAGCATAGATTGTAGGTACTCGATAGAATCGCCTCGATGAGTAGGTTCTAACAAACGCCCACAAGATATGTTTGGAGTGGAAATAAGAAAAAAAAACAGCACAGATATTCGTCAGAAAATTAGCCATTTTGCAGTTGTGAAAAATACACTATTGCGCACAGATGTGTCATCATAATGTGGTGCCTATGGTTTCCTTGTTTACAGTCTGTGGTGATTCTGTCGTTGAGGCTAACAAAACCATCACGACCGAGATCCAAAGGCTAAACTCGTTCTTCGAACATTGGAGGAATTTGACAGAGAACATTGTCAAAGAGGTTCGTACAAGTATTTTTGATGAACTTCGTTCATCATGTTTGCTCACACACACACACACACACACACACACACACACACACACACACACACACACACACACACACACACACACACACACACACAAACACATACACACACACGCGCGCGCGCGCGAAAACACTCTGACCCCATTGAACCCCACTTTTATATAGAAAAACTAGGGTTTACAAGGATAAACCTTATTTTTCTTATTTCTGCTCAAAAATATAGATTGTGGGTATTCGTTAGAACCGCCTCATCGTCTAATGAGTTCACACAATCTAAATTTTTATCAGAAATAAGAAAAGTATCATAATTTTTCATCTTAATTTATTTGTGTTTTCGGCGGTAAAGTTTACAATGTATTTGTATAGGCGTGTTTTCGTAATTAAACACAAATAACATGTATTTAATCAGTGATTCTCGCCGGTCGATTGTTTGTCAGTCGACCCAAAGTTACTGAGCCCAAAAGTTTTTTCGGGGCTGTCGCTGATTTGTAGGAAATCCTTGTAATGGTTTTAGAAAAGAAATAGCCGAGTTATTTTCATGTTAAGTAAGATAGCTGGGGTTTGGGGCTTTGGTTTTACGGCCCTTCCAAGATTATATCACTCATATCGATCCGAGCTTTAATCAGAGGTGGGCGAGAACCGGAGAACCCTGAGTAAGAGAGATATCTATAGAATCCGGAACCATGTCTTTGGTCTGGCAAATAATGTAGAGTAGAAGTAAAGCAAAGATCAGGAATCGATACAATTAACTTACTCCACCCATCAAAGACAACAAAGGGAAAGAAACACAAACATGAAGCGACCAGACCATAATGGAAACCTAAACAAAGGAAGGCCATAAGGACAGTTACTTTCCCGAAAAATGGCCATATGGCCATTCAAAATAAAAAGACACAAGTGATACACACAGTCAGTAACAAACAACAACCTAAATAAACCGCCACCGAAGAACCGCCTTGGAACGGTCAGTGGAAAGATTTCCACTTGGGGGCTTAAATCGATTTTACGTGGCCACAATCATCGCCGTTACTTCTGTCGTGATTTAGACAAATAATTTGTTCAGTCCGCATGAAGGCCTCCTAACTCATCAGTGCAGCATCTCAGTGAACACAAATAATCAAAGAACCACAGAGGTGAGACAACGGTGAGAACTCGACAGCAAGAAACCACTGGAATGCTGGAGCAAAAGAAAACCAACAGTTAGACTCCGATGGGCCCGACCATCGACAGAGTATCAGGCACCAACCAACATTACCTTGAATTAGATCTCTCTAATTCTCAATAAGTCTTAACGTTGGAACCGTCATAGAATCTGAGGCCTGGCCCACCGGCGTGCAATTAAAGAGGGAAGCAAAGTAGAAGTAAAACAAATATCAGGAATTGATACAATTAACTTACTCCATCCATAAAAGACACCAAAGGGAAAGAAATACAAACATTAAGCGACCAGACCATAATGGAAACCTAAACAAAGGAAGGCCATATGGACAGTTACTTTCCCACAAAATGGCCATATGGCCATCCAAAATTAAAAGACACAAGTGATACACACAGTAAGTAACAAACAACAACATAAATAAATCGCCACAGAAGAGCCGCCTTGGAACGGCCAGTGGAAGATTCCCACCGGGGGGGCTTAAATCGATTTTACGTGGCAACAATCCTCGCCCTTACTTCCGTCGCGATTTAGACAAATAATTTGTTCAGTCCGCATGAAGGCCTCCTAACTCATCAGTGTAACATCTCCGTGAACACAAAAATCAAAGAACCACAGAGGTGAGACAACGGTGAGGACTCGACAGCAAGAAACCACTGAAATGCTGGGGCAAAAGAAAACCAACAGTTAGACCAACAGAAAACCAACAGAAAACCAAAAGTTGCCAACCGTGATTGGGTTAACTACCATGCATGCAGTCTGTCGTATGACATCCATGTTGTACCCAATCTTTTTATATCGAAGAATTATTTTACGAAATTGGGTGCTAAAGTCACTGCGGTTATATATGTTTCTGAATTTATATAATAAGTCACCATAAAATTCGAGTTCCGATAGGCCTTGTTGTAGAAGAGATTTAAGTCAAATATTGAATTTTGAAATTAAATCAGAATGGCGTCTATAAAATTTTGAAAAGACTTTGCGTAGTTTATGGTACCGATAACCCTGATTAAGAAGTTTAGCCGTTAATAATTTATTACGAGTGTTGAAGTCAGTTACATAACTACACACATCTCAAAATCAAAGCCATCGCGTTTATCATAAATTTTGCACGAAACAAACCCATCTACAATAGATAGATGTAAATCCAAATACGTGGCCTCGGTATCAGATGAATTTGCTTTATTTAACTGAAGTTCTGGGGGTGGGAGGGGGGGGGGGGGGGGGTAAATCTGACTGATAAAACCATCGAAATATGTATTATCAACATTTAATAAATCATCTAAATGTCTAGAAGTGGAGCTTAAAGCTTCAATAATTTCAGATTGGTTATCAATGGAAAGCGACAACATAAAGTCTCTTTCATAACAATACAAGAACAGAATCGGATGTCGCAGAGACCCAGATCGGATGTCGCAGACTCCGCGTCTCATAAGACTCTACACATTACGATAACACACCCGTGCGACATAGTGAATTTTTTCACATCTCCAAAATGGCCACTTTTCTGATGAAAATCCATGATACTTTTCTTATTTATACTGCAAACATAGATTGCGGGTCCTCGTTAGAACCGCCTCATTGAGGCGGTTCTAACGAATACCCACAACCTATGTCTTGGAGTAAAAATAAGAAAAATAATGATTACCCCCGTAAACCCCAGTTTTCTCTATATATAGTGGGGTGTAAGGGGGTCTTCATTTTACGGACGAGTTCACGTGATGACTTTTAGCGTACAGTACTGGGCCAATGGTTCAAAACTAATGATGTCGTTAGTTAACATATCATGAAAACTTTGCTCATTAAATATGGCAATTCAGCATGCTAATATTTTGGCTGATGAAAATGTGAGCAGCTTTTTGCATTTTCAGCAAAAATACCAAAATTTTAGATATATTAGATATTGTACTTGCCAAAACAATTAACAATATGGTCACATGCTAACGAGTCTGAACACCTGGCCCCTGGAATTTAAGGGTTAAACAAAAGTCTAGGTCCATGTTCAGCATCATGTTTCGAGCCTACACTCAGAGATCCATCAGTGCTGTTTTTGCTTTGATTAAAATGGATGTCTATTTTAAGGGGAATGGGAACACATGGCAGATTTGTTCCCCATTTTTAAAGCGGAAACAACTTTCGGGGCTTCCCGTTCGCTTTTATATAAGCCCTGTCCCACTGTAAATTGAAATGGGAGACAAAAATACTTTTGCAGGAGTTGCCACCCCTGAATGAGTGAAGGTGTATCCTTATTCCCCTAAAAAGTCGTAGAATCGGACAAAAAAAAAAAAAAAAAAAACAGCGCAATTCTTCAAACACTAGCTATCATCTCCTCTTCCACGTCCAAATGTCAAATGACGTCAGGTCAGTGTGATCTTTTTGTGGTCAGTTATAAGTCTAAGAGATGATATTTCATGATACAAGTTTGCTCTATACAAATTTGTCTGTATTTCTAGGGTACGGTGGTATTGTACATCATGCCACGTTCGTGCACTAAATGAACTTAGCTCTATTTGGACAATAAAAACTCTTAAGCTGTTACGTCACCAAATGAATTATTTGGGGTTATTGGCAAACTTGGAGACAGGGGACAAAATTTTCTATATATTAACCCTTTTTTGTACTAAATTGAATCTTCCTCCTTATATATAGCAGGAGTCCATTCCCAAATGTAGGGGTGTCAGGTTGTGTTTTCATCAAAATTTATTTGAAAATGACAGAACTTGTAGCAATTAGTGGAGGCCCTGATCAGACGCCGCATTCTGCGGCGTCTGATCTGGGCATGCACTGTTTGCCAAGGTAACCCTTTAGGGGTTTCTGGTACTGATTGGGTTAATCATAATACCTTATTTTTTTACAAGATTGGACTAGGCCACGTGCCTTCACTAACCCTTTCTGATGTGTTCTGGTAAGATTAAATGTCATTTGGCCGGGAGTTCCACCATTTGGGTCCGAGTGATCTCACCACTGCTGCTCCTCCGAGATTTTTGCATTTTTTCTCATCTGTACAATATTTCGTTTTTTAGGTGTGGGTTGATGATTCTACCTTCGTCCTCCAGTCGTTCAAAATGCTTAAAAAGAATGGCTATGCGACATACAACGTTGCCGACCAAAACTGGCAATTGACCATGTTGGGCCAAGACCACATCTACGTCCAAGTGGCAGAGTACATGTATAGCAAATGGCCCTAATCAGCAGTTTTGCAAAACGATATTAAAAATCTTAGCCCCATATTTCTCTGCTACCACTGTGAACTTTGGAAAGTCCCGTTCCGACTTTTCACAAAACGCCCCCACCCACTCTGAATCAGGATCTACTTTTAAAGGAAAGAATTTTCTCCATAGAAGCAAATTCTTTCCTTCAAATGTAGACCCCTCTACTTTTAGAGGAAAGAGTCTGTTAAAAGTTGACCCCTACTTTTAGGGACACAAATGTTATTTTAGAGTTGCATCTCTTGAAGGTATACCCATTCCTGTATAGTACCGTGACTGTTTTAACTTATCCTATGCACATGTGTTTTCGGTTGAATATGGACGCTTTGATTATGCAAGGAATAAAGTCAGCAAACTAGTTCTTGCTTTGTTTGTTTTTATTTATTTATTCAATTATTTATTTTGACCATTTGTCATTGGACTATTGGCTATTGGGCCGCATCACCTGAAAATTGTTCTCGGGTATATGCGAGGCAAGACTACAACCAGCCTGTGCATCAGAGTTTGTGCTGAAGTTTTACCCCGTCAACACTTTTTAGGTCATTTTGGAGTTTTGTCGGGGGAGGGGTTCCATTGAGATGAAATGACACCTCAGTCCCTACCATCCAAAGACACGGTTACAGTTTTAAGGAGCGGGCCTACTCGTACCAAATTTCCTCGGCAAACCTTCTAAGCGGTTTACCAGATTGTGTACTCAAGTTCGGTCGGTTCTTGCTCTGCGCGGAAGCACCATGCAGCCCAATCTATTTCTCCTAGCCCCGATGGGCGTGGGCATCCGAGTAGTCTGATCAGAGTCTTAGCAGGTTATTATACTGATAAGTTACTCGATTGGCCCAGCCAGTCGGGGCTTGGAGTAATAGATTTGGTTACATAGTGCTTCCACGCAGAGCTGAAACTGACCGAACATGAGAGCTGGTAAACCGCTTAGCGGGTCTAAGCCTACCCAGGCAAATGGGTGCGAGTCAGACCGTCCATACATAAAAACCCTAATGGTTTGATTTGGCTTGAGATGTCATTTCA
Organism: Lucinisca nassula; assembly: GCA_963580285.1. Taxonomy (NCBI): domain Eukaryota; kingdom Metazoa; phylum Mollusca; class Bivalvia; order Lucinida; family Lucinidae; genus Lucinisca; species Lucinisca nassula. The sequence continues at coordinate 109,051,833 of OY757024.1, forward strand.
TCTAAATGTCTGGAAAAATGGAAAAAAAAAACTAATCTCCAAAATGAATTATATAATGTTGTGGGGGTGTTAACTCTTATTCTGCTGTTCACGACAACCGCTATCTTTGGAAACAGCGAAGATCCGGATCAGATGGCTTCTGAAACCATCTGATCAGTATCTACACTGTTTGACATTCATGTTATGGATTTGTAAGAATAAATTACATCAAGTAATTTGATTGGTTCAAAGCCTGAAATAGGTGTGGCTTAACTGTATATTCAGCAAGATAAGGGTTAAACCTAAAAACTAAAGTTTCTGGATATGTAGACGAAAGTTTGTGATTGTCATTGTCCTTTGTCTCCACTATGACACATGTTCGATAACATATTTTGGAGTTGTTTTTTATTAATTGACACAAAGTTACTAATTGTCCAGAAGCTCCCATGCTGTTCTGATTGTCATTGTCCTTTGTCTCCACTATGACACATGTTCGATAACATATTTTGGAGTTGTTTTTTATTAATTGACACAAAGTTACTAATTGTCCAGAAGCTCCCATGCTGTTCTGATTACCATTGTCCTTTGTCTCCACTATGACACAAGTTCGATAACATATTTTTGGAGTAGTTTTTATTAATTGACACAAAGTTACTAATTGTCCAGAAGCTCCCATGCTGTTCTGATTACCATTGTCCTTTGTCTCCACTATGACACATGTTCGATAACATATTTTTGGAGTTGTTTTTTTATTAATTGACACAAAGTTACTAATTGTCCAGAAGCTCCCATGCTGTTCTGATCATCATTTTCCTTTGTCTCCATAATGACACATGTTCGATAACATATTTTGGAGTTGTTGTTTTTTTTATTAATTGACACAAAGTTACTAATTACCCAGAAGCTCCCATGCTGTTCTGATTATCATTTTCCTTTGTCTCCACTATGACACATGTTCGATAACATATTTTGGAGTTGCTTTTTATTAATTGACCCAAAGTTACTAATTGTCCAGAAGCTCCCATGCTGTTCTGATTACCATTGTCCTTTGTCTCCACTACGACACATGTTCGATAACATATTTTGGAGTTGTTTTTTATTAATTGACCCAAAGTTACTAATTACCCTGAAACTCCCATGCTGTTCTTATTAGCATTGTCCTTTGTCTCCACTATGACACGTATCTAATAATTAGAGGTTATTTTATGGTCAAGGTGTACATGTGCCTCTAAGTCATATTGGCACCGGTTTGTCATATTGGCCAAAGGGCCAATATGACTTACCGGTGCCAATATGACTTAGAGACACACCTTGACCATATCATAACCTTTTTATTACAAACTTTCTATACTCTGAATCGACTGCATAGGAAACATCACATTAGAGTCAATGAAATTAATGATAGCATTAGTGAGCAATAACACAAAGTAGCAAAGAAAAGAAAAGTATAAAAGTTACTTGCAAAAACCATGACTTGTACACGCAGATGGAGTTGTTTCCCTTAGACGCTACCTATTTTAGATTTGTTTAAACTAGCAACGCTCAGTATTGATTCGTTATTGAAGCTATTGATTGTTTATTAATTGACCCCAGTTATTAATTACCCAGAAGCTCCACTGCTATTGTGATTACCATTGTCCTTTGTCTCAACTATGACACATGCCAGATGACAAATTTTTGGGGCTGCTGTCTATTAATTGACGCAAAGGTACTGTAATGGGGTGGAAGGTGTGTGGTAATAAACGACACCAAAAGCTATCTCAGGTTCTCCTTGGTTTCAACATCTTACAAGTAGTATTTGGAAGTCTGCAAAAACATTGAAAATACTATTAGTTATCTAATCTTCAAAGTGCGCAGTGAAAGGGGACACATGGGACAATCTGGTAAGGTAGTCAAAACCCCTTGTCATAACGAAAACACGCCTATATAATTTTGACCCCCTTGAACCCCACTGTTATATAGTAAAACTGGGGTTTACAGGGGTAAACCGTATTTTTCTTATTTCTGCTCCAAAATATGGATTGTGGGTACTCGTTAGAACCGCCTCAACGAGGCGGTTCTTACGAGTACCCACAACCTATATTTTGAGCAGAAATAAGAAAAGTATCACAATTTTTCATCTAAAAATTATCGTTTTTTCGGCGGCAAACTGTACAATGTATTTGTATAGGCGTCTTTTCGTAATGGTTATGTAACGCCGACACATGTCGACCATTGGCACAGTAGATAATGTTATAAGCACTCTATAGTTAGCTAAAAGTGTGCGACCTGCAAAGAGCAATCCATAAGTTACCCTACCAGGTCATCCCAATTCCCCGCGAAAAAGCACATCTTTATCTATTTCGCGCATTAAGGTAAATAGGTGTATACAGATCATTTTAATTAATGTCAATGCCATAATCTATGGCACAACCTATGGCAATCTCTGATTTGCTTTATAGAGTGGCTGCATCTGCAAAACTTAAGAAATTACATAAAACATACACCTCTATTAGATCGGGAACCATCTTGGTCGAAGTTCTTTCCAGGTACAGTAACCTGCCATAAAGGCCACCTCTATTTAAAAAAAAAAAAAAAACACCTGTCCCCAAAAGCCAAAATTCTATATCCCAAACCTATAACATTTCAATACAAAAATGGCCTGTCTTCGGCAAATAGCTGCTTCAAGCAAACACTCCTTGCAGTTCTCTTAGGCGGCTGCCCAAGACAGGTCTGACTATGTGCATCAATTCCCCTTAAGAATTTTCCTCGTACACAAAAACACAAACTCAACACTTCATTCCAACTGTTAGAAACCTCCAAGGCGTAGTGGTTACGCTACTCGCCTTGTAAACCAGGGGTCGCAGGACCGATCCCGGGCTTCTCATAACTTTCGGATGAGTCTATAAACCGAGGTCCCGTCTCCGTATAACTTTAGCTGTTGATTGGACGTAAAATTCAAACACTCACTCATTCCAACTGTTGCATTGCACCTAATGCAGCCACAAGTATGAACTGAATGAAAGTGTTTATTCATAGAATGCAATATAGGCATTGGCCTATACTGCAAAATTGTAGACGTCATAACACCAAATAAACGTTGCGTTAGAAGTCTAAAAATTATGAAAATATAAAAAAAAATCACTATTCTTCGCCAACCTTATTTTCCTGTGTTAACAAACCTTTTGAATAACTGACAAAACCATGCAAATACCCTTTCATCAGGAAACGTCATGCTATTATGAAACAAGAGTGAGTGAGTGTTCGAGTTTTACCTCCAACCAAGAGCTAAGGTCTTACGGAGACGGGACCTCGGTTTAAAGACTCATCCGAAAGTCTGGAGAAGCCCGGGATCGATCCTGCGACCCCTGGTTTATAAGGCGAGTAGCATAACCACAACATGATATTGACGACATTCCAAGTTAAGAGAATTTAAGATTTACCTTGAAGTTTTACGGCCCATTCAACACTTCCTTGGCGTATAGCTGGTCAGTTTACATATATATGTGCCTGGCCACACATTTTGGGCACGCCTTTACAAGCGGTTCACATTCTTTATATCACGTTATCAAGTTCGTGAAATAAGCACCCTTCTAAACCCCACTTTATATAGAGAAAACGAGGGTTTACGGGGGTTTACATTATTCTTATCATTTCTGATCCAACACATAGTTTGTGGGTGCCCGTTAGAACCGCCTCATTGAGGCGGTTCTAACGAGCACCACAACCTACGTTTGGAGTATTACTTAGGAATATATCAGGGATTTTCATCAGAAAAGTAGCTATCTTGGAGATGTGAAAAATGCACTATGTCACACGGGTTTCTTATTGTAATGACCAGAAACAGACAACTACACCTCTTGAAACAGCAGAAGAGAACATTCAGTCTTCATGAAAGAATGTCAGAACCCCAGACTGGTCTCGAACCCGTGACCACCTGATCACAAGTCCGATCCTCATCTACATAAAGTGTCTATAATTAACCCATTGCATGCGGGAAACTCCTAAAGCGGTATCCTGGCAAACAGTGCAGGTCCAAATCAGACGCCACAGAACGCGGCGTCTAATCACGGCCTGTACATTTTACTTTTGGTCCTTTGAGATCAGCGTGAATATTCTGAGAAATCAGAAATAAATTATTGGTTTAGACTCATATTCTAGACAGGGTTTTAATTATTTGGAACCCATTTTTTGATTTATATAAGTCTTTGTATCGACCGCCTATTCGAACTTCGCAAAATTGCAGTATGTTTCCTCTGTCTTTCTTTGCCGGATCATTACAGGGTCACTGATGAGGCTTTATTAGCCGAAACTACGTAGTATGACCCATCTTCTTTCTTATGAATGTTTTCATTGCTCTTAAAGGAACTCATTTTTTATTTTTATTTGCTAACAGAATATTCCGTTAAAATTGAATGAAAACGAAAAAATAGGCCTGACACACCTTATATGACAAATGTACTTGTTTAACATACAGCAATTGAAGAGTCTACTAGCATACAATGGGTTAATGCTGATGAAAACCAGAGTATACCACACTAACGTTGCCTTTTATAGCCTTAAGTAGAAGAACAGTGCTTAATGGGCAAATCTAAGAAGTACAGCAATTGCCCTTTTTATTGACCTTACTCTCTTTCTTCACAAGCCCTAAATAGTCTCTGGCTTTCTTTGAAATTATCATTTTAAAGAGTCTAATGTTCGTAGAGCACGGAGAAGGCAGTTCGAACAAATGAACTCAGCATCGAGCTGATACTAACTGCATTCATGACTATACCAATTTGAAAATATTTCCATGCCAATGAAACTGAAACTCATTTAACCTTCCTCTCTACATCGCAAGCCAGAGGGAAGCATCACTCCTGCATTGCAAGAAAGGAGAAAGCACATGGCGTAATAGTGACGTCACATCAACGTCGATACAACGTGTTGACCTTTATGCAACGTCACATCAACGTCGGTGCAACGTCATGACGTTGCACCGACGTTGATTTGACGTTGCTCTCATGATGTATGCCTGATGGGACCACTGCAGCATTAGTACCAGAAAGCTCACCCTAAGCAAGGACATCCTTGCTCATCTCGCAATACTAAAGATTTTTTTCTGTGAACAGCAACCATTGGCTGCAACATGAAAACGAACTATGTGGATACCAACATCATAAACCGCCCGTATCAGGCTTAAGTAAGAACTTGGTGGTACTAAGGCCTATGAACTACAGCCCTTGGCTGTAGAGAGGGCTTTAGTTGATGACCACATTTGTCATTAAGCCACCAAGTTTGCTGTATGTGTTACAGAAAGCCAAAACAGGCTTCCTACTTTATATTGGTTACCTAAACTTCAAAACTTCAAAAAAGACCATACAAAGCATGGTTTATTGCAAATTCCAGCTCTTGAACCTGAACTCTCCAAATTATTAACTTAATGTTTTACTGCCATCAAAAAACATGTGATTAAATATTGCGACAAAGTCTTTGAAAAATCAGGGAGAAATCTGTTTTTGTCTATAAACAATTCTAATAAAGTTTTAGTTTATACTAATTTATTTTAGTTCGATTGCGATGAAAGCTTTAAGCTTATTGAATCGCTCTCGAACACTCATTCCGGGTGTTTTCACGCGCGCGCGAGAGAGAGGCAGGGGCTTTTACACCACTGCTACCCATTTACACCTGGGTGGAGTGGGGCAGTGTCATTACGTGACTTGCCCAAGGACACACCTCGATACCGGTGGCGGATTCGAACGCACAACCTCTCGATCATGAGTCGAACGCGCTAACCACTGCGCTATCGAGGCTGAAGTTTTAAATAAATTGAAATCCAGACGTTTTCGCGCTTCAAGTCTGTCTACTTATGATTTTTCCACGCTTTTCACTACACTTCCTCATAATCATATAAAAGAAAAACTTAACGATTTAAGGTCAAGAATACGTAAATGAATGGCGCAATAATTTACGCGCGTTGCGAAGGACGATACGCCATGATGTTCTGACACTTCAACGTCACCTTCAAAATGGCGGCGTCCATCGCCTTCAGTCACTGTAATAGAAGCCTCCGTGGTGTAGTGGTTACGATACTCGCCTTGTAAATCAGAGTCGCAGGATCGATCCCGGGCTTCTCAAGACTTTCGGATGAGTCTTTCAACCGAGGTCCCGTCTCCGTATGACCTTAGCTGTTAGTGGGACTTAAATCTCAAATACTCACTCACTCAGTCACTGCAAATGAAACTTAGGCAAAAAAGGTCTTGTGAAGACCATAGAGAACATAACTTACCGACCGCTAAAGAAAAATTATTAATAATTTAGTAGAGGAGAAACAGCATGAAACAGGAGAATTTTCAAGAGGAAATAGGAAAGAAGGTAGACGGGTAGATCTAGTTGAGCATAGATTTGACCAACCAACCAATAAAAAGATGTTTCTTCAAAACCGAAAAATGGGTTTATTATAGAACGCTAACCGAGCTTGGCCTTATCGCACAAGATGCTGTCCGTATTGAATCCCAAATCGATGAGCGTGCACCACAGAATCGTAATCATTAGGTCTCTCACCGCTGGAATTCGAGCCTGGTTCGAGTCATATGTGAGATATTAAGTTAAGCATTGAGAGGTCAGGTAGTTTTATTCAAGGTATACAGGTTTTCGCCCACCTTTGGTTAACATTTGACTAATTATACGTAAAATAATTTTGAAAGGGCCGTAAATCAAAACCCCCCAAAAATGTTTATTTATTTTGAACTGCACAGTGGTATAGAAGAAGAAGAACGACGACGCCGACGACGAAGAAGAAGAAGAAAAAGAAGAAGAAGATTTTATTGAGATTCCAATGGGCACATATGCCCATGAGGATACATAAACATCATATACATAAACATCATATACATATGGCAAATGTGACAGTGTTGTTGTTCGTTCATATATATACATATAATATGCAGAAATAAATTTCTATAATATTTTGACCAACTTCTTACTAGTGCTAGATGGTATTGACAGACAGCGGAGAAGGTGTATAAACAAAAAACCTCTTGTTCAGTCTAGCAAGGTAACATAATTCAAATCAGTCACATACATCAACAGACCGGGCCGCATGGTGTATCCAAACGCAGAGCAAAACGGACCGCACATGGGTACTGGTAAACCGCTCAGAAGACCCAAACCCGCCAGCGCAAAGCGGTGCGAATTGGGCCGTACGTGCGTGTAAACCTTATTGGTTTGCATGGGCGATAGGGCCCGACATGACACTTCATCTCAATGTCTGAAAAAAGGCCGCAACGTCTCCAAAATGACCTAAATATTGTTGAGGTGGGGGGTGGGGTGGCGTAAAACATCAAAACGTCATTTCAAACAAGAACAAACGGAGATTATACAGTATTCCATACATTACACAATGTACTACTGATTGTAATTGCACACGTCATCAATCCGGAAGCTCATGTATTCCATGTGACGAATACATGTGACCACATGCGAGGCAAATCTGTGAACGAGAGGGTAATGATTTGTTTGATTTGAGGTTTGACGTCCCCGTCAACACTGTAAATGTCATTTTGGAGACATTGCTTCCAATTTTGTGGGACTTTTACCCGACATTGAGATGAAATGACTTCTCATGCCCTGTCGCCCAATGAAACCAATAGGGTTTATTAGCATGGACGGTCCGCCTCGCACCGCGGTTCCTGGACAGGTTTAGATCCACTAACCGGTTTACCAGTACTAGTGTGCGGGCCGTATTCAGCTCTGCGTGGAAGCATCATGCAGTCCATATATTTCTTCAAGTTCCTATTGGCGGGGGCTTAAGAGAGGGTAATGATTTATTATTATTATTATTATTATTATTATTATTATTATTATTATTATTATTATTATTATTGAACACTCAATTGTAGAATGAGGTAAAGGGAAAGGGGGAACTTTCAAATATTTTAAATTAAGAGTATCATACTATATGTTAATGAAGACTAAAAAGACCGCATGCCCAAGCCACGTCGGGCAACATCCGACGAACGTTGAAGCAACGTCGATTTCGCTTTCAGCCAGCAAATCGACGCTGACCAAACGTCTGTCTAACATAATACTTTCTTGGCGGTACCTTTTCTTAAAAAGAAAAGAAAACCGGAGCAGTATTATGTCATAATCCCAAAGTGCACCGAAGTCCCAGAATAACGCCCTTGGCGAAACGAAATAAAAGAAGGGTGTTGATAAGGGATCGAGTGCTAAATATAATGTGCTCTGATTTGGTTTCTTGGATTTTTTTATAATTGCTGTTGTGAACCTTTAAAACTGCGTACAGACATACAGAAAAACTAACATGATGATTTAACATATGCGTGCGTACGATACATCATCATTTGGCCCCCGCCCATCGGGGCTTGAACAAATAGATGGGCTGCATGATGCTTTCACGCAGAGCTGAAACCGACCCGCAAACGAGTAATGGTAACCGCTTAGAGCATCTAAGCCTGCCCAGACAAAGTGGTGCGAGTCGGACCGTCCATGCTTTCAACCCCCACCGGCCTCATCGGGCGGCAGGGCTTGAGATGTCATTTCATCTCAATGTCTGGTTAAAGTCCCACAAAATTTGAGGCGACCTCTCCAAAATGACCTTTTGCAGTGTTGACGGGGATGGTAAACCTCAAAATCAAACGATACATGATCTTGCCAGGGAGAAAAAATAAAAATAAAATAGCTAGCTATTTCGACAATATGTTTTGTGCATGATAACAATTTAAGTTAAACTCCACTGCCATGTAGATCACTGAAAGCACTCATATGATATTTAAAATATTATTTATACAAAAATTCAGATCTTCGTTTAAAGGCGTGATATGAAAAAATAACAAATTTGCGTAAATAATTTATGTTAGTGGAGTTCAACAATTCAACAAATTTAAACATACAGTCGAACTTCAATGGCTCGAACACCTTTGGAACCTCGAAAATCTGTTCGAGACAGGGGTAGTTCGAGCCATAGAGGCTTACTGCCAGGAGGCATAACGAGGTACTTTTTGACATATTTTCGGTGTCCTGTAATGAAAATGTATGCTGTGTGAACTCATTAGAATCGCCTCATCGAGGCGATTCTAATGAGTACACACAGCATACATTTGCAAGATAAAAGACGAAAGTCTCGGCCTAAATTATCTCGCACCATTTTTTATGTAGATCACTTCCTTATGGACTCAAGAACGGGTTCGACTCAGCCATAGTAAACGAGCCATCAGCGTTCGAGCCATCGAAGTTCTAATGTATTAGGTCTTTTCCAAAAGTAGGTAGGGATATATCTAGTTCTCAAGTCATTGTAAAGTCTACATTCTAAGATAAAATGGTATTCATCCGCTAATACGCCACAATTTGTGCATTTTTTTTTTATCAACAGGTATTTTATTTGGCCTGGCCCACCTACCTGATTCAATAGCCTTGTCGCCTGATTATTTTTGGAAAACATTATTTTTCGACAAATAAGGCTGGAATCCCAAGTTTGCGAAGGTTCTATAAAAGCCGTGTAGAGTTACTAAGTCTTTCAAACCAGTTTTGAATAAACGTATCGCTGAGTCTTTGTTTTACTTCTGAAAGGAAGATATTCATATTTCCGACCTCTTGCGCTAACCATACTTCATAAAAACCCAGGGACATTAATAAGTTACGTACAAGAGATACCCAGTTTGTTTTATTTGGAAGTTGCTCGAGGTCATTTAACATCATGTTCTTAATAAGTCATTTGTGAGGTCTTTTTGACACCAAGTACAGTAGAACTTCGATACCTCGAACACCGATGGCTCGTTTACCATGGATATGTCGAACCCATTATTAAGCCCCTAGCGAAATCCTCTACATAAGAAATAGTGGGGGATAATTAAGGAGATTTTAGTCTTTTATCTTGCAAATGTAGGTTGTGTGGACTCATTAGATAATGAGTACACACAGCATACATTTTCATTATAGAACACCGAAAAGATGTCTAAAAGTATCTCGTTATGCCTCCTGACAGTAACCTCAGTGGCTCGAACTACCCCAGTCTCGAACAGATTTTCGAGGTCCCAAAGGTGTTCGAACCATTGAAGTTCGACTGTAGCTTTTTGCAGAACTGCCTATGGATGATGTGAAGTAGTTTGAGTCAACGTTTATCCATATAGCACACAGCGAAGACGCTGACTGGACTTCATGAATGAGCAAGCTGGTCTGAGTCTTTTCCTGGCGATCATATCTGAAGACACACATTTTGCTGTTTATTTGTTTCTTTTTTTATATCCGCTTTTTCGAAGAAAAATCGGGTATATTGTTTTCGTACTAGAGTTGAGTGGTCGTCAGTCCGTCCGTCCGTCTGTCTGTCTGTCTGTCTGTCTGTCTGTCTGTCTGTCTGTCTGTCCGTCCGTCACGTTTCTTGTAAATGGATCTCCTCTGCAACTACTGAAGTTACACTTTTGAATCTTTGCATATGGATAGTACATTGTATGTAGATGGCAGTGGGCTACATTTTTGTGACCTTGACCCAAACATGGCCCCAATGTCAAAGGTAAAAAAGTATGACTTTGCCATATCTTTAGTGTCATTCATACAAAAAGCGGGTATTTGCGATGGTATACCATCGACTGCGCGATCTAGTTTGTTTGCTGTTGTTGTTTTAAGGTCCATTCAAGATTTGTTCACTTAATCTGAACCGAACGTTCATCAGAGGTCGACGCAAAAAGGAGTACCGAGAAAATCAAATTTATCTTCTGTTGCAGAACTTGTCGTCTCACCCGAGCGAGGCTCGACCCACAGCGATGAGCGATCGATTGATCAAGAGTCGGTATCCTGAAGGACCACTTTTGTATATGTAATGACTGCATAGATCATTCTACACCAGAAAGCCAAAAAAAAAGTTTCATCCTGCTAACAGCCTTTTCTATTTTGAATTAATAATTTGCATTCCGCAGTCCAAAACCATTTGATAAATCCGATAAAACTCGACTAACTAAATATTCCCAAGTTCGTACGTTTAGGGAAAAATCGGGCTGGAAATCTTTTGGTGCGTCAATTGACGTTGCCGGTAAGAAACTGTAACGTCGCCTATAAATAACGTCAGAAAACGTAGACCCCCCACACTTCTATATCTGTACGTACTTCGAAAACTAACCTGGTAGTCAAGGGCTTTTTTCAGCTTATTTTAATCAACAATAGCATTGTCATAAAATATTAGTTTTGAAAAAATTCTATGGGCCAGTTATATTTGTTATTATTTTTTTTCGGAGAGACATATTGTTTTTCCCCCGGTCGTCTGTCTGACCGTCTGTCCGTCTGTCACACATTCGTGTCCGCTCTATAACTTGAAAACCGTTAGAGCTATCTTCAAGGAAACTTCGTATACATATTAATCAGCATTAGTCGACGTGCAGTGCGCAAGAACTATAACCCTCGCATTTATATTTTTGGAATTATCTCCCTTGGAAGTTTGTCGGTATGTATATATGTATGGGCAAATCATGTCCGGTCAATTACTTTCATATTTTCTGATGGATTTTAAAATTACTTGGCATAATTATCAACAATCATAAGACGATATGTGGTGCGCAAGAGGCAGGTCGGTACCTAAAAGGTCAAGGTCATACGTAGAGGTCAACGGTCCAAAAGGGGGCCTTTTTACCGTATTTGGTCAATAACTTTCTTATTTTGAGATGGATTTTAAAATTACTTGCAATACTTATTAACAACCATGAGACGATGTGTGGTGCGCATGAGGCAGGTCGGTACCTCAAAGGTCAAGGTCATACTTAGAGGTCAAAGGTAAAATAGGGGCCTTTTTCGTATTTGTTCAATAACTTTCTTATTTTCTGGTGGATTTTAAAATTACTTGGCATAATTATTTACAAGCATAAGACGATGTGTGGTGCGCATGAGGCAGGTCGGTACCTCAAAAGGTCAATGTCATACTTAGAGGTCAAAGGTCATAAAAGGGGCCTTTTTTCTATTTGGTCAATAACTTTTTTATTTTTTGATGGATTTTATAATTACATGGCATAATTATTATCAACCATGAGGCGATGTGTGGTGCGCATGAGGCAAGTCGGTACCTCAAAGGCCAAGGTCATACTTAGAGGTCAAAGGTAAAAAAGGGGCCTTTTTTTCGTATTTTGTCAATAACTTTCTTATTTTGAGATGGATTTTGAAATCACTTGGCAGAAATGTTAACCAATATAAGACGATGTGTTGCGTGCATGACCCAGGTTGGTACCTCAAAGGTCAAGGTCATACTTAGAGGTCAAAGGAAAAAAGAGGCCTTTTTTCGGGTTTTGTCAATAATGTGATTATTTTTAGATAGAATTTGAAGTTACTTGGCAAACATGTTAACTATCATGAGACGATGTGTTGCATGCATGATTTAGTTTGGTACCTAAAATGTCAAGGTCATACATAGAAGTCAAAGGTAAAAAAGGGGCCTTTTTTCGTGTTTGGTCAATAACTTTCTTATTTTTAGATGGATTTTGAAATTGTTAGGCAGAAATGTTAACCACCATGAGATGATGTGTTGCACGCATGACCCAGTTTGGTACCTGAAAGGTCAAGGTTATACATAGAGGTTAAAGGTAAAAAGGGGCCTTTTTTGTGTTCTGTCAATAACTTTCTTATTTTTAGGCGGATTTTGAAATTACTTGGGAGAAATGTTAACCACCATGAGACGATGTGTTGTGTGCATAACCCAAGTTGGTACCTCAAATGTCAAGGACAACAGGTCAAAGGACAAGAGGTCAAAGGACAAAAAGGGACCTTTTTTAGGTTTCAGTCATTAACTTTCTTCTTCCTGGATAGATTGTGAAATTACTTGGCAGAAATGGTGCACGCTAGACCCAGGTTGGTACCTCCAAGATCAAGGTCATACTAAGAGGTCAGAGGTAAAAAAAGTTTGTTTGTTTTTTGTGTCCAGTCATTATCTTTTTTCTTTCTGGATGGACTTTATAAAGTAACCATGCAGAAATGTTCACCGTTATTAGACCATGAGTCATGTGCAAGACCAAGGTCCATACCTCCAATGTCCAGGTCATACCTAGAGGTCAAAGGTAAAAAAAGGGACAGTCAATAACTTCCTTATTCTTTGATGGATTATGAAATTACTTGGCAGAAATGTTAACCATCATAAGACGATGTGTTGTATCTCAAAGGTCAAGGCCATACTTAGAGGTCAAAGGTAAAAAAGTGTTTTTTTTGTTAACGGCTAATAACTTTTTTTATGTGTCGATGAACATTTTTAAAGTTACTATGCAGAAATGTTCATCTTCATTAGATGATGTGTTGCACACAAGACCCAGCTCAATACCTCCAATGTCAAGGTTATACTTAGCAGTCAAAAACGGGGAAGACATCTGTGTTTTTGTAGAAAAACAAATTCTAGTTAAAATGGAAATTTCGGCGATTTTTTTCTTTTTCCCGTTGCCCTCTATAGAAACAATTAAGATTTTCAAGCGGTCCTTGCGCCTAAACGAAGCTGGTGACCTATGTTTTTTTTCTTGCATGTTTTGATGTAACATGTTTAGTTTTACCCGTATGCACAACTTAAAGAATTTCTATGGGAGAGCCCATTTACGTATTCTTGACCTTAATTGTATAGGCAGTTCATGGGGAATATGTTCTATAAAAGGGTTATCCTTTGGAAGCAAGGAATACACCATAGAAGTGAAAAATATGGAGTGTACATGTTTTCTGGGCCAGACTAGCTAGTTTCGGCCAATAAGGCCTCATCAGTGACCCTCAGATATTTTCAAAATTCCACAATGGAATCCATGATCCCAAAGGACAAGAAAATATAATCTACACTATGATGTAGACTCCCTCTATCTTGCATGTTATGTAAGAAATGCTTTTTGCACTTCTAAAGAGCATAAAAAATACATTTTATGGTCATATCAGAAAGTGTGTGAAGCTCTCACATTTCTACTTGACAATATTTACATAAGATTTGGTACTAAGTTATTTAGACAAGTTTTGGGTATTCCGATGGGTACAAATTGGGCACCCCGTGTGGCTGACGAGGCGTTTCTTACGAGTACCCACAATCTATATTTTGAGCAGAAATAAGAAAAGTATCACAATTTTTCATTTAAAAATTATCGTTTTTTGTTCGGCGGCAAACTTTACAATGTAATTGTATAGGCGTGTTTTCGTAATGGTTATGTAACGCAGACACATGTCGACCATTGGCACAGTAGATAATGTTATAAGCAGTCTGTAGTTAGCTAAAAGTTTGCGACCTGCAAAGAGCAATCCAGAAGCTACCCTACCAGGTGATCCCAATTCCCCGCGAACAAGCACATCTTTATCTATTTCGCGCATTAAGGTAAATGGGTGCATACAGATAATTTTAATTCATGTCAATGACATAATCTATGGCACAATCTATGGCAATCTCTAATTTGCTTTATAGAGTGGCTGCATCTGCAAAACTTAAGAAATTACCTAAAACATACACCTCCATTAGATTGGGAACCATCTTGGTCAAAGTTCTTTTCCAGGCACAGTAACCTGCCATAAAGGCCACCTCTATTTAAAAAAAAAAATAAAAAAACACCTGTCCCCAAAAGCCAAAATTCTATATCCCAAACCTATAACATTTCAATACAAAAATGGCATGTCTTCGGCAAATAGCTGCTTCAAGCAAACACTCCTTGCAGTTCTCTTAGGCGACTGCCAAAGACAGGTCCGACTATGTGCATCAATTCCCCTTAAGGATTTTCCTCGTACACAAAAATACTAACTCAACACTTCATTCCAACTGTTAGAATCCTCCAAGGCGTAGTGGTTACGCTACCCGCCTTGTAAACCAGACTTAGCTGTTGGTGGGACGTACAATTCAAACACTCACTCACTCATTCCAACTGTTGCATTGCACCTAATGCAGCCACAAGTATGAACTGAATGAAAGTGTTTATTCATAGAATGCAATATAGGCATTTGGCCTACCTATACTGCCAACTTGTAGATGCCATAACACTAAATAAACGTGGCGTTAGGAGTCATTACGATAACATACCCGTGCAAATTGGGGTATTTTTACACATCTCCAAAATGGCCATTTTTCTGATGAAAATCCTTGATATTTTTCTTATAAATACTGCAAACATAGGTTGTGGGTGTTCGTTAGAACCGCCTCAATGAGGCGGTTCTAACGCGTACCCACATCCTATGTCTTGGAGCACAAATAAGGACAATAATGTTTACCCCCGTAAACCCCAGTTTTCTGTATATAAAGTGGGGTATAGGGGGTCTTCATTTCACGGACTTGTTCACGTGATGTCTAAAAATTATGAAAATATAAAAAATCACTATTCTTCACCAACCTTATTTTCCTGTGTCAACGAACCTTTTGAATAACTGACAAAACCATACAAAGACCGTTTCATCAGCAAACATCATGCAATTATGAAACAAGAGTGAGTGAGTGTTTGAGTTTTACCTCCCACCAAGAGCTAAGGTCTTACGGAGACGGGACCTCGGTTTAAAGACTCATCCGAAAGTCTGGAGAAGCCCGGGATCGATCCTGCGACCCCTGGTTTATAAGGCGAGTAGCATAACCACAACATGATAATGACGAAATTCCAAGGTAAGAGGATTTAAGATTTTATTTGAAGTTTTACGGCTCATTCAACACTTCCTTGGCGTATAGCTAGTCAGTTTACATATTTATGTGCCTGGCCACACATTTTGGGCATGCCTCTACAAACGGTTCATATTCTTTATATCACGTTATCAAGTCCGTAGAATAAACACCCCTCTAAACCCCACTTTATATTAGCCCGGCCAATCGAATCTGTGTCTTCGAGCATTTCGTCATGACAAATTTTAACTATGCATGCCCAGCCATTCAGAGGGGCCAGGGGTATGACTTTCTGTCTGAAGGTTCCTCTTGATTCACTGCTTGTATGAGCGAGCAGCGAAGGTTCTTGCGAGACTGCGCGGATGCGCAGGCTCGCCTGAACCTTCGCTGCTCGCATAGGCGATAAGACTCAAAATCGCTTGACGGGGCCCATATTGAGAAAACTGGTGTTTACGGGGGTTTACATTATTTTTATTATTTCTGATCCAACACATAGTTTGTGGGTGCTCGTTAGAACCGCTTCATTGAGGCGGTTCTAACGGGCACCAATAACCTACGTTTGGTGTATTACTTAGGAAATTATCAGGGATTTTCATCAGAAAAATAGCTATCTTGGAGAGGTGAGAAATGTACTATGTCGCACAGGTTTGTTATTGTAATGACAGAAACAGACAACTACACCTCTTGAAACAGCATAAGAGAAAAATCAGTCTTCTTGAAAGAATGTCAGAGCCCCAGACTGGTCTCGAACCCGTGACCACCTGATCACAAGTCCGATCCTCATCTACATAAAGTGTCTATAATTAACCCATTGTATGCGGGAAACTCCTAAAGGGGTATCCCGGCAAACAGTGCAGGTCCATATCAGACGCCGCAGAACAGGGCGTATGATCAGGGCCTGCACTATTTGCTAACAGAATATTCCGT
This sequence comes from Lucinisca nassula, assembly GCA_963580285.1. Lineage (NCBI taxonomy): Eukaryota > Metazoa > Mollusca > Bivalvia > Lucinida > Lucinidae > Lucinisca > Lucinisca nassula. The sequence goes on from OY757024.1 coordinate 109,068,277, forward strand.
TAAAAATTGAATGAAAACGAAAATGCAGGCTTGACACACCTTATATGACAAATGTACTTGTTTAACATGCAGCAATTGAAGAGTCTACTAGCATACAATGGGTTATGTCCGATGAAAACCAGAGTATACCACACTAACGCTGCCTTTACTAGCCTCAAGTAAAAGAACAATGCTTAATGGGCAAATCTAAGAAGTACAGCAAATGCCCTTTTTTTGATCTTACTCTCTTTCTTCACAAGCCCTAAATAGTCTCTGGCTTTCTTTGAAATTATCATTTTAAAGAGTCTAATGTTCGTAGAGCACGGAGAAGGCAGTTCGAACAAATGAACTGAGCATCGAGCTGATACTAACTGCATTCATGGCTATATTAATTTCAAAATATTTCCATGCCAGTGAAACTGAAACTCATTTAACCTCCTCTGTACATCGCAAGCCAGAGGGAAGTATCACTGTTGCATTGCAAGGAAGGAGAAAGCACATTTCGTAATTGTGACGTCACATCAATGTCGGTACAACGTCATGACCTTTATGCAACGTCACATCAACGTTGATTTGACGTTGCCTTCGTGACGTATGCCTGATGGGACCACTGCAGCATTAGTACCAGAAAGCTCACCCTAAGCAAGGACTTCCTTGCACATCTCGCAATCCTCAAGACTTTTCCGTGAACATCAACCATTGGCTGCAACATGAAAACGAACTATGTGAAAACCAACATCATAAACCGCCCGTATCAGGCTTAAGTAAGAACTTGGTGGTACTAAGGCCTATGAACTGCAGCCCTTGGCCGTAGAGAGGGCTTTAATTGATGACCACATTTGTCATTAAGCCACCAAGTTTGCTGTAAGTGTTACAGAAAGCTAAGACAGGCTTGCTACGTTATATTGGTAACCTAAACTTCAAAACTTCAAAAAAGACCATACAAAGCATGGTTAATTGCAAATTCCAGCTCTTGAACCTGAACTCTCCAAATTATTAACTTCATGTTTTACTGCCATCAAAAAACATGTGATTAAATATTGCGACAAAGTCTTTGAAAGATCAGGGAGAAATCTGTTTTTGTCTATAAACAATTCTAATGAAGTTTTAAATAAATTGAAATCCAGACGTTTTCGCGCTTCAAATCTGTCTACTTATGATTTTTTCCACGCTTTTCACTACACTTCCTCATAATCATATAAAAGAAAAACTTAACGATTTAAGGTAAAGAATAAGTAAATGAATTGCGCAATAATTTACGCGCGTTGCGAAGGACGATACGCCATGATGTTCTGACACTTCAACGTCACCTTTAAAATGGCGGCGTCCATCGCCTTCAGTCACTGTAATAGAAGCCTCCGTGGTGTAGTGGTTACGATACTCGCCTTGTAAACCAGGGTCGCAGGATCGATCCCTGGCTTCTCTAGACTTTCGGATGAGTCTTTAAACCGAGGTCCCGTCTCCGTATGACCTTAGCTGTTAGTGGGACGTAAAATTCAAATACTCACTCACTCAGTCACTGTAAATGAAACTTAGGCAAAAAAGGTCTTGTGTGAAGACCAGAGAACATAACTTACCGACCGCTAAAGAAAATTATTAATAATTTAGTAGAGGAGAAATAGCCTGAAACAGTAGAATTTTCAAGAGGAAATTGGAAAGAAGGTAGACGGGTAGATCCAGTTGAGCATAGATTTGACCAACCAACCAATAAAAAGATGTTTCTTCAAAACCGAAAAAAATGGGTTTATTAAAGAACGCTAACCGAGCTTGGCCTTATCGCACAAGATGCTGTCCGTATTGACTCCCAAATCGAATAGCGTGCACCACAGAATCGTAATCATTAGGTCTCTCACCGCTGGAATTCGAGCCTGGTTCGAGTCATATGTGAGATATTAAGTTACGCATTGAGAGGTCAGGTAGTTTTATTCAAGGTATACAGGTTTTCGCCCACCTTTGGTTAAGATTTGACTAATTATACGTAAAATAATTTTGAAAGGGCCGTAAATCAAAACCCCCCAAAAATGTTTATTTATTTTGAACTGCACAGTGGTATAGAAGAAGAAGAAGAAGAAGAAGAAGAAGAAGAAGAAGAAGATTTTATTGAGATTCCAATGGGCACATATGCCCATGAGGATACATAAACATCATATACATAAACATCATATACATATGGCAAATGTGACAGTGTTGTTGTTTGTTCATATACATACATATAATATACTGAAATAAATTTCTATAATATTTTGACCAACTTCATACTAGTGCTAGATGGTAATGACAGACAGCGGAGAAGGTGTATAAACAAAAAACCTCTTGTTCAGTCTAGCAAGGTAACAGAATTCAAATCAGTCACATACATCAACAGACAGGGCCGCACGGTGTCTCCAAACGCAGAGCAAAACGGACCACACATGGGTACTGGTAAACCGCTCAGAAGACCCAAACCCGCCAGCGCAAAGCGGTGCGAATTGGGCCGTACGTGCGTGTAAACCTTATTGGTTTGCATGGGCGATAGGGCCCGAAATGACACTTCATCTCAATGTCTGAAAAAAAAATCCGCAACTTCTCCAAAATGACCTAATTATTGTTGAGGTGGGGGGTGGGGGTGGGGTGGCGTAAAACATCAAAACTTCATTTCAAACAAGAACAAACAGAGATTATACAGTATTCCATACATTACACAATGTACTACCAAGCTTAATTACACACGTCATCAATCCGGCAGCTCATGTATTCCATGTGACCACATGCGAGGCAAATCTGTGACCGAGAGGGTAATGATTTGTTTGATTTGAGGTTTGACGTCCCCGTCAACACTGTAAATGTCATTTTGGAGACGTTGCTTCCAATTTTGTGGGACTTTTACCCGACATTGAGATGAAATGACATTTCATGCCCTGTCGCCCAATGAAACCAATAGGGTTTATTAGCAAGGACGGTCCACCGTACCGCGGTTCCTGGACAGGCTTAGATCCTCTAAGCGGTTTACAAGTACTAGTGTGCGGGCCGGATTCAGCTCTGCGTGGAAGCATCATGCAGCCCATATATTTCTTCAAGTTCCTATGGGCGGGAGCTTAAGAGAGGGTAATGATTTATTATTATTATTGTTATTATTATTATTATTATTATTATTGAACACTCAATTGAATGGGTTGAATGAGAATGAGGTAAAGGGAAAAGGGGAACTTTCAAATATTTTGAATTAAGAGTATCATACTATATCTTAATGAAGACTACAAAGACCGCATGCCCAAGCCACGCCGGGCAACATCCGACGAACGTCGAAACAACGTCGATTTCGCTTTCAGTCAGCAAATCGACGCTGACCAAACGTCTGTCTAACATAATACTTTCTTAGAGGTACCTTTTCTTAAAAAGACTAGAAATGCGTCCATAGGACACGGATGCCCCCGCCTGAAATTTGTCTATGTTCGTATTCATCCATAGAAAGTTATTGACCGTGTTTAAGTTTTGGACCCTTTTTATGCCATTTGACCTCTAAGTATGACCTTGACCTTGGAGGTACGGATCTGGGTTTGCACGTGACACATCGTCTCATGATGGTTAACATTTCTTCAAAATAATTTCAAATCCATCCAGAAATAAGTAAGTTATTGGCTGCGTTTAAGTTTCTGACCCTTTTTTGACCTTTGACCTCTAAGTATGACCTTAACCTTGGAGGTACGGACCCGGGTTTTGCACGTGACACATCGTCTCATGATGGTTAACATTTCTACAAAGTAATTTCAAAATCCATCCAGAAATAAGAAAGTTATTGACTGCGTTTAAGTTTCGGACCCTTTTTTTGACCTTTAACCTCTAAGTATGACCTTGACCTTGGAGGTACGGACCTGGGTTTTGCGCATGACACATCGTCTCATGATGGTTAACATTTCTACAAAGTAAATTAAAAATCCATCCAGGAATAAGAAAGTTATTGACTGCGTTTAAGTTTCGGACCCTTTTTTGACCTTTGACCTCTAAGTATGACCTTGACCTTGGAGGTACGGACCTGGGTTTTGCACATGACACGTCGTCTCATGATGGTTAACATGTCTGCGGAGTAATTTTAAAATCCACCAAGAAATAAAGAAGTTAATGACCGCGTTTAAGTTTCGGATGCACGGACGCACGGACAAACGGACGAACGAACGCACGGACGGACAGGGGCAACGTTATATGCCCTTTCCACCATTCTTCGAATGGTGGGGGCATAAAAAGAAAACCGGAGCAGTATTATGTCATAATTCCAAAGAGCACCGAAGTCCCCGAACAACGCCCTTGCCGAAACGAAATAAAAAAAGGGTGTTGAACAAATAGATGGGCTGCATGATGATTCCACGCAGAGCTGAAACCGACCCGCACACGAGTAACGGTAACCGCTTAGAGGATCTAAGCCTGCACAGACAAAGCGGTGCCAGTCGGGCCTTCCATGCTTACAACCCCACCGGCCTCATCGGGCAACAGGGCTTGAGATGTCATTTCATCTCAATGTCTGGTAAAAGTCCCACAAAACTTGAGGTGACCTCTCCAAAATGACCTTTTACTGTGTTGACGGGGATGGTAAACCTCAAAATCAAACGATACGTTACCATTTTATCTTAGAATGTAGACTTTACAATGACTTGAGAATTAGATATATCCCTACCTACTTTTGGAAAAGACCTACTACATTAGAACTTCGATGACTCGAGCGCCGATGGCTCGTTTACTATGGCTGAGTCGAACCCGTTCTTGAGTCCCTAGGGAAGTCCTCTACATGAGAAATGGTGCGAGATAATTTAGGAGACTTTCGTCTTTTATCTTGCAAATGTATGCTGTGTGTACTCATTAGAATCGCCTCGATGAGGCGATTCTAATGAGTACACACAGCATACATTTTCATTACAGGACACCGAAAATATGTCAAAAAGTACCTCGTTATGCCTCCTGGCAGTAAGCCTCTGTGGCTCGAATTACCCCTGTCTCGAACAGATTTTCGAGGTCCCAAAGGTGTTCGAGCCATTGAAGTTCGACTGTATGTTTAAATTTGTTGAATTGTTGAACTCCACTAACATAAATTATTTACGCAAATTGGGTATTTTTTCATATCACGCCTTTAAACGAAGATCTGAATTTTTGTATAACTAATATTTTAAATATCATATGAGTGTTTTCAATGATCTGCATGGCATTGAAGTTTAGCTAAAATTGTTATTATGCACAAAACATCTTGTCGAAATAGCTAGCTATTTTATTTTTATTTTTTCTCCCTGGCAAGATCACGTATCGTTTGATTTTAAGGTTTACCATCCCCGTCAACACTGTTAAAGGTCATTTTGGAGAGGTCGCCTCAAATTTTGTGGGACTTTTACCAGACATTGAGATGAAATGACATCTCAAGCCCTGCCGCCCGATGAGGCTGGTGGGGGTTGTAAGCATGGACGGTCCGACTCGCACGGCTTTGTCTGGGCAGGCTTAGATCCTCTAAGCGGTTACCGTTACTCGTGTGCGGTTCGGTTTAAGCTCTGCGTGGAAGCATCATGCAGCCCATCTATTTTTTCAAGCCCCGATCGGCGCGGGGGTCAAATAATGACGTATCGTACGCACGCATATGTTAAATCTCTGTATGTCTGTACGCAGTTTTAAAGATTCACAACAGCAATTATAAAAGAATCCAAGAATCCAAATCAGAGCACATTATATTTAGCACTCGATCCCTTATCAACATCCTTATATTTCGTTTCGGCAAGGGCGTTGTTCTGGGACTTCGGTGCTCTTTGGGGTTATGACATTATACTGCTCCGGTTTTCTTTTCTTTTTAAGAAAAGGTACCGCCAAGAAAGCATTATGTTAGACAGACGTTGGGTCAGCGTCGATTTGCTGGCTGAAAGCGAAATCGACGTTGTTTCGACGTTCGTCGGATGTTACCTGGCGGTAGTCTTCATGTTGCGTGGCTTGAGCATGCGGTCTTTGTAGTCTTCATTAACATATAGTATGATACTGTTAATTCAAAATATTTGAAAGTTCCCTTTTTCCCTGTACCTCATTCTACAATTGAGTGTTCAATAATAATAATAATAATAATAATATTATAAATAATAGTAATAATAATAATAAATCATTACCCTCTCTTAAGCCCCCGCCCATAGGGGCTTGAAGAAATATATGGGCTGCATGATGCTTCCACGCAGAGCTGAATCCGGCCCGCACACTAGTACTGGTAAACCGCTTAGCCTGTCAAGGAACAGCGGTGCGAGGCGGACCGTCCATGCTTATAAACCCTATTGGTTTCATTGGGCGACATGGTATGATATATCATTTCATCTCAATGTCGGATAAAAGTCCCACAAAATTGGAAGCAACGTCTCCAAACTGACCTTTACAGTGTTGACGGGGACGTTAAATATGTTTTATAGAAGGGTTATACTTTGGAAGCAAGGAATACACCACAGAACTGAAAAATATGGAGTGTGCATGTTTCTTGGCCAGACTAGCTAGTTTCGGCCAATTAGGCCTCATCAGTGACCCTCAAATATTTTCAAAATTCCACAATGGAATCAATGATCCCATGCAAAGGACAAGAAAAAAAACCTCAAATCAAACGAATCATTACCCTCTCGTTCCCAGATTTGCCTCGCATGTGGTCACATGGAATACATGAGCTGCCGGATTGATGACATGTGTAATTACGCTCAGTAGTACATTGTGTAATGTATGGAAGACTGTAATCTCCGTTTGTTCTTGTTTGAAATTAAGTTTTGATGTTTAACGCCCCCCTCAACAATATTTAGATCATTTTGGAGACGTTGCGGACTTTTTCCAGACATTGAGATGAAGTATCATCTCGGGCCCTATAGCCCATGCAAACCAATAAGGTTTACACGCAGGGACGGCCCGATTCGCACCGCTTTGCGCTGGCGGATTTGGGTCTTCTGAGCGGTTTACCAGTTCCCATGTACGGTCGGTTTTGCTCTGCGTTTGGGGACACCGTGTGGCCCGGTCTGTTGTGTGTGTGTGTGAATTCGGGTTTAACGTCGCTTTCAACAATTTTCAGTCATATCACCAGACATTTTTATCAGTATAATTTTTTTTCAAATTTAATTGACCGTGTCTGGTTGCGACAGGGAGCTCAATGTTCACTTTTATAGTGCTGCCTCACTGAAGTATCATGTCCCAGACACATTACATGATACTACATGATACGACTGATTTGAATTCTGTTACCTTGCTAGACTGAACAAGAGGTTTTTTATTTATACACCTTCTCCGACGTCTGTCATTTCCATCTAGCACTAGTGGACATTTTTCACGAAGACCGAATTAGGACTTCGAAGCTCGAGAACGGAGTTTCACGCTGGGATATTCTCAACGTTACCTTTAATTATAGTTTACCTGCAATAAAAGACGTTTCTATCAAAACCGAGATAGCAGTGTATTTTGCCCAAAACTGACAGTTTTGAATTCACATGATACGAAGTCTCCAGATACTTGCCGAAGGCGAAGTCTCCAAAGAACTCACCAGCGGCAAAGTTTCCACTGAACTCAACTTGGGCCTCACCTACTAGTCCTGAGGTGAATATCCAGATTCCTTATCGAGTAGAAGTCTCCAGGGAACTGACAAAAAGCTGAGTCTGCAGGGAACTCACCCAAGGCGTAGTGCGGGAAACTCACATCAGGCGAAGATACTAGGTAACTTACATGATCGGGGTCTCTTTGCAACTTTTGTTTAAATTTAGGTTTAATGTACCCGTTAATACTATTTCAGTCATTTTAGAGATTTTACTTCCTATTTTGTGAAATTTTGTCATTTCGAGCCGATCGTTAAAGACAGAAATACCCGGAGAAAAACCGCCTGGCCTTCCGTTACAAAACTTGGTGTCATACATTTGACCTTAGCGAGGCTCGAATCAACAGCGGTGACAGACATAATGATACAACTGACAGCAAGCAAAACCTACAGGCATCTTATCTGGGACGAAGCCTCTAGGGACCTCAGATGAGCGAGGTATGTAGGGTTCTTTTATTAAACCTCTCTCTCTGTGACAAAAAGAAATAAAGAATGAAATGGAGTTTTGTTTGTTCGTTTGATTTGAGGTTCAACGTCCCTGTCAACACTATAGAGGTCATTTTGGAGACGTTGCTTCCAATTTTGTGTGAATTTTACCCGACATTGATATGAAATGACATCTCAAGCCCTGCCGCCCAAATGAACCAAAATGGTTTATATGCATCGACGGTCCGACTCGCACCACTTTTCCTGTGTGTGCAGGCTTAGATCCTCTAAGCGGTTTACCAGTACCCATGTGCGGTCGGACTCAGCGTTGCGTCGAAGCATCAAGCAACCCATCTATTTCTTCAAGCCCCGATGAGTGGGGCCGTCAACTGAATTGTCATCGAGATAATTTCAAACATATTTCAAGGACCATAATCAGACACCGCATTTAAGTGTGTTCTTACGTTAGTATATTTGTTGACTCTCTCGTCTCGTCTCGTCTCATCTCTCTCTCTCTCTCTCTCTCTCTCTCTCTCTCTCCATTCAATATACAAATGTACATGTAAAATATAGTAAAAATATAGAAATTAAGGGACGGATTGTGAGTGCGCTTCACATTATGCGAGTGCACTTCACATAAGGCTTTGGTCACAGGCTTCAGCTGATACAAACTTTTGTGAAAACTTGGTAGCCACGTAGTAGAAGGTTCACTGCTCTGGCACTCGTATTTGAATAATAATTGTCTGCTGAGTTTGTAATTTATACCCGTCAAAGAGTGAAAGAATTCCATTCCCATCGCAGTCAACGAGCTATAGTTGCTGTACATTGCACATTGTCTTCAAGTTCTGATCGAATGCTAACGACTCGGTTCGTATTGCATGTATTGTGATCAAACTAAGGAAGGCGGTTATTCTTGAAAACGCTGTTTCCCAATCTGCCATTTAGGGGATTTTATTCGAGTCAGAGGCAAACTGGGAATCGAATGTTTGACAAAATCACAATGGATCTGGTAACAGAATTGTATGTCAGTCGTTTTTCTTTATTTTATTTTTTGTCTCTTGTAATTATACCTCATCAGTGAATACGGCTCGGTGGCTTGTGAGTAAGAGCAATGCCTCTTTATCATTAGGTCTCTCATTGCTGTAGGTCTATCAACGTTATAGTTTCGAGCCTCGCTCGAGTCTCATGAAAGACGCCAGGTTCTGTAACGGAAGATCAGGCGGCTTTACTCCGGGTTTGCCTTTCTTTCGTTGACGATTGGCTCTAAATTAAGGGAATAATCTTGAAAGGGTCGTAGAAATAATAAAAACAACAATTTCGTCAGGGGCTTCTGTTCAACTGGATACGCATTTTAGATATAGGAACAAATAACGTTGAGACGACCCAAGCTGATAAAGTCCATTTCCATCTCCTAAGTCCGTTCTCCGTCCTTGTGAAAAATGTCTAATAAGAAGTTGGTCAAAATATTATATTTCAGAAATTTATTTCAGTATATTATATGTATGTATATGAACGAACAACAACACTGTCACATTTGCCATATGTATATGAGCCCGCCAAGCGAATTTGTGTCTTCGAGCAATCCGTCATGACAAATTTTAACTGCGCATGCCCAGCCATTCAGAGGGGCCAGGAATATGGCTTTCTGTCTGAAGGTTCCTCTTGATTCACTGCTTGTATGAGCGAGCAGCGAAGGTTCTGGCCAGACTGCGCGGATGCGCAGGCTCGCCTGAACCTTCGTTGCTCGCATAGGCGATAAGTACCAAAATCGCTTGACGGTGCCCATATGATGTTTTTGTATCCTCATGGGCATATGTGCCCATTGGAATCTGAATAAAATCTTCTTCTTCTTCTTCTTCTTCTTCTTCTTCTTCTTTACCACTGTGCAGTTCAAAATAAATAAACATTTTTGGGGGTTTTGATTTACGGTCCTTTCAAAATTATTTTACGTATAATTAGTCGATTCTTAACCAGAGGTGGGCGAAAACCTGTATACCTTGAATAAAACTACCTGACCTCTCAATGCATAACTTAACGTCTCGCATATGACCCGAGCCAGGCTCGAATTCCAGCGGTGAGAGACCTAATGATTACGATTCTGTGGTGCACGCTATTCGATTTGGGAGTCAATACGGACAGCATCTTGTGCGATAAGGCCAAGCTCGGTTAGCGTTCTATAATAAACCCATTTTTTCGGTTTTGAAGAAACATCTTTTTATTGGTTGGTTGGACAAATCTATGCATAACTAGATCTTCCCGTCTATCTTCTTTCCAATCTTCTCTTGAAAATTCTCCTGTTTCAGGCTGTTTCTCCTCTACTAAATTATTAATAATTTTCTTTAGCGGTCGGTAAGTTATGTTCTCTGGTCTTCACACAAGACCTTTTTTGCCTAAGTTTCATTTACAGTGACTGAGTGAGTGAGTATTTGAATTTTACGTCCCACTAACAGCTAAGGTCATACGGAGACGGGACCTCGGTTTAAAGACTCATCCGAAAGTCTTGAGAAGCCCGGGATCGATCCTGCGACCCCTGGTTTTACAAGGCGAGTAGCGTAACCACTATACCACGGAAGGTTCTATTACAGTGACTGAAGGCGATGGACGCCGCCATTTTGAAGGTGACGTTGAAGTGTCAGAACATCATGGCGTAACGTCCTTCGCAACGCGCGTAAATTATTGTGCCATTCATTTACGTATTCTTGACCTTAAATCGTTAAGTTTGTCTTTTATATGATTATGAGGAAGTGTAGTGAAAAGCGTGGAAAACTCATAAGTAGACAGACTTGAAGCACGAAAACGTCTGGATTTCAATTTATTTAAAACTTCATTAGAATTGTTTATAGACAAAAATAGATTTCTCCCTGATTTTTCAAAGACTTTGTCGCAATATTTAATCACATGTTTTTTGATGGCAGTAAAACATTATGTTAATAATTTGGAGAGTTCAGGTTCAAGAGCTGGAATTTGCAATAAATGCTTTGTATGGTCTTTTTTGAAGTTTTGAAGTTTAGGTAACCAATATAAAGTAGGAAGCCTGTCTTGGCTTTCTGTAACACATACAACAAACTTGGTGGCTTAATGACAAATGTGGTCATCAACTAAAGCCCTCTCTACTGCCAAGGGCTGTAGTTCATAGGCCTTAGTACCACCAAGTTCTTACTTAAGCCTGATCCGGGCGGTTTATGATGTTGGTATCCACATAGTTCGTTTTCATGTTGCAGCCAATGGTTGATGTTCACAGAAAAATCTTTAGTATTGCGAGATGTGCAAGGAAGTCCTTGCTTAGGGTGCGCTTTCTGGTACTAATGCTGCAGTGGTCCCATCAGGCATACGTCCTGAGGGCAACGTCAAATCAACGTCGGTGCAACGTCATGACGTTGCACCGACGTTAATGTGACGTTGCATAAAGGTCATCACGTTGTATCGACGTTGATGTGACGTCACTATTATGCCATATGCTTTCTCCTTCCTTGCAATGCAGGAGTGATGCTTGCGTCTGGCTTGCGATGTAGAGAGGAGGTTAAATGAGTTTCCGTTTCATTGGCATGGAAATATTTTGAAATTGGTATAGTCATGAATGCAGTTAGTATCAGCTCGATGCTGAGTTTATTTGTTCGAACTGCCTTCTCCGTGCTCTACGAACATTGGACTCTTTAAAATGATAATTTCAAAGAAAGCCAGAGACTATTTAGGGCTTGTGAAGAAAGAGAGTAAGGTCAATAAAAAGGGCATTTGCTGTACTTCTTAGATATGCCCATTAAGCATTGTTCTTTTACTCGAGGCTAGTAAAGGCAGCGTTAGTCTGGTATACTCTGGTTTTCATCGGCATTAACCCATTGTATGCTAGTAGACTCTTCAATTGCTGTATGTTAAACAAGTACATTTGTCATATAAGGTGGATCAGGCCTATTTTTTCGTTTTCATTCAAATTTTAACGGAATATTCTGTTAGCAAATAGTGCAGGCCGTGATTAGACGCCGCGTTCTGTGGCGTCTGATCTGGACCTGCACTGTTTGCCAGGATACCGCTTTAGGAGTTTCCCGCATACAATGGGTTAATTATAGACACTTTATGTAGATGAGGATCGGACTTGTGATCAGGTGGTCACGGGTTCGAGACCAGTCTGGGGTTCTGACATTCTTTCATGAAGGCTGAATGTTCTCTTATGCTATTTTAAGAGGTGTAGTTGTCTGTTTCTGGTCATTACAATAACAAACCCGTGCGACATAGTGCATTTTTCACCTCTCCAAGATAGCTACTTTTCTGATGAAAATCCCTGATAATTTCCTAAGTAATACACCAAACGTAGGTTATTGGTGCCCGTTAGAACCGCCTCAATGAAGCGGTTCTAACGAGCACCCACAAACTATGTGTTGGAGCAGAAATAATAAAAATAATGTAAACCCCCGTAAACACCAGTTTTCTCAACATGGGCCCCGTCAAGCGATTTTGAGTCTTATCGCCTATGCGAGCAGCGAAGGTTCAGGCGAGCCTGCGCATCCGCGCAGTCTCGCACGAACCTTCGCTGCTCGCTCATACAAGCAGTGAATCAAGAGGAACCTTCAGACAGAAAGCCATACCCCTAGCCCCTCTGAATGGCTGGGCATGCGCAGTTAAAATTTGTCATGACGGAATGCTCGAAGACACAGATTCGCTTGGCCGGGCTCATGTAAAGTGGGGTTTAGAGGGGTGTTTATTTCACGGACTTGATAACGTGATGTAAAGAATGTGAACCGTTTGTAGAGGCTTGCCCAAAATGTGATGCCAGGCACATAAATATGTAAACTGACTAGCTATACGCAAAGGAAGTGCTGAATGAGCCGTAAAACTTCAAATAAAATCTTAAATCCTCTTACCTTGGAATTTCGTCATTATCATGTTGTGGTTATGCTACTCGCCTTATAAACCAGAGGTCGCAGGATCGATCCCGGGCTTCTCCAGACTTTCGGATGAGTCTTTAAACCGAGGTCCCGTCTCCGTAAGACCTTAGCTCTTGGTGGGAGGTAAAACTCAAACACTCACTCACTCTTGTTTCAAAATTGCATGATGTTTGCTGATGAAACGGTCTTTGTATGGTTTTGTCAGTTATTCAAAAGGTTCGTTGACACAGGAAAATAAGGTTGGCGAAGAATAGTGATTTTTTTTTTATATTTTCATAATTTTTAGACTCCTAACGCCACGTTTATTTAGTGTTATGGCATCTACAAGTTGGCAGTATAGGCCAATGCCTATATTGCATTCTATGAATAAACACTTTCATTCAGTTCATACTTGTGGCTGCATTAGGTGCAATGCAACAGTTGGAATGAGTGAGTGAGTGTTTGAATTTTACGTCCCACCAACAGCTAAGTCTGGTTTACAAGGCGGGTAGCGTAACCACTACGCCTTGGAGGATTCTAACAGTTGGAATGAAGTGTTGAGTTAGTATTTTTGTGTACGAGGAAAATCCTTAAGGGGAATTGATGCACATAGTCAGACCTGTCTTTGGCTGTCGCCGAAGAGAACTGCAAGGAGTGTTTGCTTGAAGCAGCTATTTGCCGAAGACAGGCCATTTTTGTATTGAAATGTTATAGGTTTGGGATATAGAATTTTGGCTTTTGGGGACAGGTTTTTTTTATTTTTTTTTAAATAGAGGTGGCCTTTATGGCAGGTTACTGTGCCTGGAAGAGAACTTGACCAAGATGGTTCCCAATCTAATGGAGGTGTATGTTTTAGGTAATTTCTTAAGTTTTGCAGATGCAGCCACTCTATAAAGCAAATCAGAGATTGCCATAGATTGTGCCATAGATTATGGCATTGACATGAATTAAAATGATCTGTATACACCTATTTACCTTAATGCGCGAAATAGATACAGATGTGCTTGTTCGCGGGGAATTGGGATGACCTGGTAGGGTAGCTTCTGGATTGCTCTTTGCAGGTCGCAAACTTTTAGCTAACTACAGAGTGCTTATAGCATTATCTACTGTGCCAATGGTCGACATGTGTCTGCGTTACATAACCATTACGAAAACACGCCTATACAAATACATTGTACAGTTTGCCGCCGAAAAAACGATAATCTTTAGATGAAAAATTGTGATACTTTTCTTATTTCTGCTCAAAATATAGATTGTGGGTACTCGTAAGAACCGCCTCGTCGAGGCGGTTCTAACGAGTCCCCATAATCCATATTTTGGAGCAGAAATAAGAAAAATACGGTTTACCCCTGTAAACCCCAGTTTTACTATATAACAGTGGGGTTCAAGGGGGTCAAAATTATATAGGCGTGTTTTCGTTATGGCAAGGGGTTTTGACTACCTTACCAGATTGTCCCATGTGTCCCCTTTCACTGCGCACTTTGAAGATTAGATAACTAATAGTATTTTCATTGTTGTTGCAGACTTCCAAAATACTACTTGTAAGATTTTGAAACCAAGGAGAACCTGAGATAGCTTTTGGTGTCGTTTATTACCTCACGCCTTCCACCCCATTACAGTACCTTTGGGTCAATTAATAGACAGCAGCCCCAAAAATTTGTCATCTGGCATGTGTCATAGTTGAGACAAAGGACAATGGTAATCACAATAGCAGGGTACCTTCTGGGTAATTAATATCTTTGGGTCAATTAATAAACAATCAACCACCGAAAATATATTATTACATACTTTCTATAGAATACAAAGGAAAATCACATTAGATTCTTTCAATACTGACTCATGTTTCGCTATTTTGATGGCAATATACTATGGGTTTTTGGCACTGCCTTTCAGTATTGGCACCGCTTTACTATGTTACTATAGAAATGGAATGTTTAGCTCGTGCTTCACAAGCTTCAAAATGGCCGTAGAAAAGACACCAGGATCAAAGTCAAACCGACTTTTGGACCTAGAAGAGAGTAAAAGCAGTAGATTTATATAAATATCTGAATCGAAGGACTCATCGAAAGCCTACCAGGCCATCTTACATCGGTATCAGGCTCATCAACTGTAGGCGAAAAATCTTAAGGACGATCGATGCCTTCAAGTACAGCAGGGATGTCCTCATGTCAAAAAGAAAATCTCTGAAGCAATAAGGTCTTAGCAACAAGGTTATGCATGCCGATCCCTTGGCTGATGAAGAGCTGGAAGTCTCTGTCCCCCTCATCCACCCCACCCCCACACAACTTCTCAAAGAAGTCACTTGTGTTTTCTTTTTAAATTCTGCCTTTCTTAGGCTTGTATTTGGCCAAACTTTTCGTTAATTTTGTTTTCATTGATCATTTTCGAGCTGTTTCATAGACTTGTTTGTAAGAAGAATTCCGAAATGTCTCATTAATAGCTTCAATAACGAATCAGTATTGAGCGTTGCTAGTTTAAACAAATCTAAAATCGGTTAGCGTTCTATAATAAACCCATTTTTCAGTTTTGAGGCGGTTCTAACGAGTACCCACAATCCATATTTTGGAGCAGAAATAAGAAGAATACGGTTTACCCCTGTGAACCTCAGTTTTACTATATAACAGTGGGGTTCAAGGGGATCAAAATTATATAGACGTGTTTTCGTTATGGCAAGAGGTTTTGACTACCTTACCAGATTGTCCCAGTTGTCCCCTTTCACTGCGCACTTCGAAGATTAGATAACTAATAGTATTTTCATTGTTGTTGCAGACTTCAAAATACTACTTGTAAGATTTTGAAACCAAGGAGAACCTGAGATAGCTTTGGGTGTCGTTTATTACCCTACGCCTTCCACCCCATTACAGTACCTCTGGGTCAATTAATAGAAAGCAGCCCCAAAAAATTGTCATCTGGCATGTGTCATAGTTGAGACAAAGGACAATGGTAATCACAATAGCAGGGGAGCTTCTGGGTAATTAATAACTTTGGGTCAATTAATAAACAATCAACCACCGAAAATATATTATTACATACTTTCTATAGAATACAAAGGAAAATCACATTAGATTCTTTCAATACTGACTCATTTTTCGCTATTTTGATGGCACTGTCACGCGACTGTGCCAAAAATCCATATACTATGGGTTTTTGGCACTGCCTTTCAGTATTGGCACCGCTTTATTCTGTTCCTATAGAAATGGAATGTTTAGCTCGTGCTTCACAAGCTTCAAAATGGCCGTAGAAAAGACACCCGAATCAAAGTCAAACCGACCTTTGGACCTAGAAGAGAGTAAAAGCAGTAGATTTATATAAATATCTGAATCGAAGGACTCATCGAAAGCCTACCAGGCAATCTTACATCGGTATCAGGCTCATCAACTGTAGGCGAAAAATCTTAAGGACGATCGATGCCTTCAAGTACAGCAGGGATGTCCTCATGTCAAAAAGAAAATCTCTGAAGCAATAAGGTCTTAGCAACAAGGTTATGCATGCCGATCCCTTGGCTGATGAAGAGCTGGAAGTCTATGTCCACCTCAACCACCCCACCCCCGCACAACTTCTCAAAGAAGTCACTTGTATTTTCTTTTTAAATAAATTCTGCCTTTCTTAGGCTTGTATTTTGGCCAAACTTTTCGTTAATTTGGTTTTCATTGATCATTTTCGAGATGTTTCATAGACTTGTTTGTAGGAAGAATTCCGAAATGGCTCGTAAATAGCTCCAATAACGAATCAGTATTGAGCGTTGCTAGTTTAAACAAATCTAAAATAGGTAGCGTCTAAGGGAAACAACTCCATCTGCGTGTACAAGTCATGGTTTTTGCAAACAACTTTTATACTTTTCTTTTCTTTGCTACTTTGAATTATTGCTCACTAATGGTATCATTAATTTCATTGACTCTAATGTGATGTTTCCTATGCAGTCGATTCAGAGTATAGAAAGTATGTAAAAAAGGTTATGATATGGTCAAGGTGTGTCTCTAAGTCATATTGGCACCGGTAAGTCATATTGGCCCTCGGGCTAAAGCCCTCGGGCCAATATGACAAACCGGTGCCAATATGACTTAGAGGCACACCTTGACCATAAAATAACCTCTAATTATTAGACATGTGTCATAGTGGGGACAAAGGACAATGATAATAAGAACAGCATGGGAGCTTCTGGGCAATTAGTAACTTTGTGTCAATTAATAAAAAAAAAATCTCCAAAATATGTTATCGAACATGTGTCATAGTGGAGACAAAGGAAGATGATGATCAGAACAGCATGGGAGCTTCTGGACAATTAGTAACTTTGTGTCAATTAATAAAAAACAACTCCAAAAATATGTTATCGAACATGTGTCATAGTGGAGACAAAGGACAATGGTAATCAGAACAGCATTGGAGCTTCTGGGAAATTAGTAACTTTGTGTAAATTAATAAAAAATAACTCCAAAATATGTTATCGAACATGTGTCATAGTGGAGACAAAGGAAAATGATAATCAGAACAGCATGGGAGCTTCTGGAAAATTAGTTACTTTGTGTCAATTAATAAAAAACAACTCCAAAATATGTTATCGAACATGTGTCATAGTGGAGACAAAGGACAATGGTAATCAGAACAGCATGGGAGCTTCTGGAAAATTAGTTACTTTGTGTCAATTAATAAAAAACAACTCCAAAATATGTTATCGAACATGTGTCATAGTGGAGACAAAGGACAATGGTAATCAGAACAGCATGGGAGCTTCTGGAAAATTAGTTACTTTGTGTCAATTAATAAAAAACAACTCCAAAATATGTTATCGAACATGTGTCATAGTGGAGACAAAGGATAATGACAATCACAAACTTTCGTCTACATATCCAGAAACGTTAGTTTTTAGGTTTAACCCTTATCTTTCTGAATATTCAGTTTAGCCACACCCATTTCAGGCTTTGAACCAATCAGAGATTACTTCATGTAATTTATTCTTACAAATCCATAAACTGAATTTCAAACAGTGTAGATCCTGATCAGATGGTTTCAGAAGCCATCTGAACCGGATCTTCGCTGTTTCCAAAGATAGGGGTTGTCATGAACAGCAGGATAAGAGTTAACACCCCCACAACATTATATAATTCATTTTGGAGACAAGTTTTTTTCTCTCCAATTTTCCAGACATTTAGATGAAATGACATCTCAAGCCAAATCAAACCATTAGGATTTTTATGTATGGACGGTCTGACTCGCACCAATTTGCCTGGGTAGGCTTAGACCCGCTAAGCGGTTTACCAGCTCTCATGTTCGGTCAGTTTCAGCTCTGCGTGGAAGCACTATGTAGCCAAATCTATTACTCCAAGCCCCGACTGGCTGGGCCAATCGAGTAACTTATCGGTATAATAACCCGCTAAGACTCTGATCAGACTACTCGGATGCCCACGCCCATCGGGGCTGGGAGAAATAGATTGGGCTGCATGGTGCTTGCGCGCAGAGCAGGAACCGACCGAACTTGAGTACACAATCTGGTAAACCGCTTAGAAGGTTTGCCCAGGAAATTTGGTACGAGTAGGCCCGCTCCTTAAAACTGTCTTTGGATGGTTGGGACTGAGGTGTCATTTCATCTCAATGGAACCCCTCCCCCCATAAAACTCCAAAATGACCTAAATAGTGTTGACGGGGTAAAACTTCAGCACAAACTCGGATGCACAGGCTGGTTGTAGTCTTGCCTCCCATATACCCGAGAACAATTTTTTAGGTGATGCGGCCCAATAGTCAATAGTCCTATGACAAATGGTCAAAATAAATAAATGAATAAATAAATAAAAACAAACAAAGCAAGAACTAGTTTGCTGACTTAATTCCTTGCATAATCAAAGCGTCTATATTCAACCGAAAACACATGTGCATAGGATAAGTTAAAACAGTCACGGTACTATACAGGAATGGGTAAACCTTCAAGAGATGCAACTCTCTAAAATAACATTTGTCTCCCTAAAAGTAGGGGTCAACTTATATGGATATATGGATAAACGTTGACTCAAACTACTTCACATCATCCATAGGCAGTTCTGCAAAAAGCTACAGTCGAACTTCAATGGTTCGAACACCTTTGGGACCTCGAAAATCTGTTCGAGACTGGGGTAGTTCGAGCCACTGAGGTTACTGTCAGGAGGCATAACGAGATACTTTTAGACATCTTATCGGTGTTCTATAATGAAAATGTATGCTGTGTGTACTCATTATCTAATGAGTACACACAGCCTACATTTTCAAGATGAAAGACTAAAATCTCCTTAATTATCCCCCACTATTTCTTATGTAGAGGATTTCGCTAGGGGCTTAATAATGGGTTCGACATATCCATGGTAAACGAGCCATCGGTGTTCGAGGCATCGAAGTTCTATTGTACTTGGTGTCAAAATACCACACAAAATGATTTTGTATACGGGGTCACTGGGCGGGAAAATTATTTAACAAAAAGACATTTTATCATAATCATAATCCTGAAAATAATACATGTATGTCAGAATTATTAACACGATGATGTTAAATGACCTCGAGCAACTTCCAAATAAAACAAACTGGGTATCTCTTGTACGTAACTTGTTAATGTCCCTGGGTTTTTATGAAGTATGGTTAGCGCAAGGGGTCGGAAATATGAAGGATCTTCCTTTCAGAATTAAAACAAAGACTCAGCGATACGTGTATTCAAAACTGGTTTGAAAGACTTAGTAACTCTACACGAGCCGGCTTTTATAGAACTTTTGAAAACTTTGGATTCCAGCCTTATTTGTCGAAAATTAATGTTTTCCAAATATAATCAGGCGACAAGTAAATTAAGAATGTCATCTCATAGACTGGCTATTGAATCAGGTAGGTGGGCCAGGCCAAATAAAATACCTGTTGATCAAAGAAAATGCCAAAATTGTGACGTATTAGAGGATGAATACCATTTTATCTTAGAATGTAGACTTTACAATGACTTGAGAACTAGATATATCCCTACCTACTTTTGGAAAAGACCTAGTATGTTTAAATTTGTTGAATTGTTGAACTCCACTAACATAAATTATTTACGCAAATTGGGTATTTTTTCATATCAGGCCTTTAAACGAAGATCTGAATTTTTGTATAACTAATATTTTAAATATCATATGAGTGCTTTCAGTGATCTGCATGGCATTGGAGTTTAGCTTAAATTGTTATTATGCACAAAACATCTTGTCGAAATAGCTAGCTATTTCATTTTTATTTTTTCTCCCTGGCAAGATCACGCATCGTTTGATTTTGAGGTTTACCATCCCCGTCAACACTGTAAAAGATCATTTTGGAGAGGTCGCCTCAAATTTTGTGCGACTTTTATCAGACATTGAGATGAAATGACATCTAAAGCCCTGCTGCCCGATGAGGTCGGTTGGGGTTGTAAGCATGGACGGTCCGACTCCCACCGCTTTGTCTGGGCAGGCTTAGATCCTCTAAGCAGTTACCGTTACTCGTGTGCGGGTCGGTTTCAGCTCTGCGTGGAAGCATCATGCAGCCCATCTATTTGTTCAAGCCCCGATGGGCGGTTGCCAAATGATGACGTATCGTACGCACGCATATGTTAAATCACCATGTTAGTTTTTCTGTATGTCTGTACGCAGTTTTATAGGTTCACAACAGCAATTATAAAGGAATCCAAGAATCCAAATCAGAGCACATTATATTTAGCACTCGATCCCTTATCAACACCCTTTTTTTATTTCGTTTCGGCAAGGGCGTTGTTCTGGGACTTCGGTGCTCTTTGGGATTATGACATTATACTGCTCCGGTTTTCTTTTCTTTTTAAGAAAAGGTACCGCTAAGAAAGTATTATGTAAGACAGACGTTTGGTCAGCGTCGATTTGCTGGCTGAAAGCGAAATCGACGTTGTTTCGATGTTCGTCGGATGTTGCCTGGCGGTAGTCTTCATGTTGCGTGGCTTGGGCATGCGGTCTTTGTAGTCTTCATTAACATATAATATGATACTCTTAATGCAAAATATTTGAAAGTTCCTCTTTTCCCTTTACCTCGTTCTACAATTGAGTATTCAACAATAATAATAATAATAATAATAATAATAATAATAAAAAATCATTACCCTCTCTTAAGCCCCCGCCCATAGGAACTTGAAGAAATATATGGGCTGCATAATGCTTCCACGCAGAGCTGAATACGGCCCGCACACTAGTACTGGTAAACCGCTTAGAGGATCTAAGCCTGTCCAGGAACCGCGGTGCGAGGCGGACCGTCCATGCTAATAAACCCTATTGGTTTCATTGGGCGACAGGGCATGAGATGTCATTTCATCTCAATGTCGCGTAAAAGTCCCACAACATTGGAAGCAATGTCTCCAAAATGACATTTACAGTGTTGACGGGGACGTCAAACCTCAAATCAAACAAATCATTACCCTCTTGTTCACAGATTTGCCTCGCATGTGGTCACATGGAATACATGAGCTGCCGGATTGATGACGTGTGTAATTACACTCAGTAGTACATTGTGTAATGTATGGAAGACTGTAATCTCCGTTTGTTCTTGTTTGAAATGAAGTTTTGATGTTTTACGCCACCCCACCAACCCCCACCTCAACAATATTTAGGTCATTTTGGAAACGTAGCGGACTTTTTTCAGACATTGAGATGAAGTGTCATCTCGGGCCCTATCGCCAATGCAAACCAATAAGGTTTACACGCACGTACGGCCCTATTCGCACCGCTTTGCGCTGGCGAGTTTGGGTCTTCTGAGCGGTTTACCAGTACCCATGTGCGGTCGTTTTTGCTCTGCGTTTGGAGACACCGTGCGGCCCGTTCTGTTGATGTATGTGACTGATTTGAATTTTGTTACCTTGCTAGACTGAACAAGAGGTTTTTTGTTTATACACCTTCTCCGCTGTCTGTCAATACCATCTAGCACTAGTAAGAAGTTGGTCAAAATATTATAGAAATTTATTTCAGTATATTATATGTATGTATATGAACAAACAACAACACTGTCACATTTGCCATATGTATATGATGTTTATGTATATGATGTTTATGTATATGATGTTTATGTATATGATGTTTATGTATATGATGTTTATGTATCCTCATGGGCATATGTGCCCATTGGAATCTCAATAAAATCTTCTTCTTCTTCTCCTTCTTCTTCTTCTTCTTCTTCTTCTTCTTCTTCTTCTTCTTCTTCTTCTTCTTCTATACCACTGTGCAGTTCAAAATAAATAAACATTTTTGGGGGTTTTGATTTACGGCCCTTTCAAAATTATTTTACGTATAATTAGTCAAATGTTAACCAAAGGTGGGCGAAAACCTGTATACCTTGAATAAAACTACCTGACCTCTCAATGCTTAACTTAACATCCCACATATGACTCGAACCAGGCTCGAATTCCAGCGGTGAGAGACCTAATGATTACGATTCTGTGGTGCACGCTTTTCAATTTGGGAGTCAATACGGACAGCATCTTGTGCGATAAGGCCAAGCTCGGTAAGCGTTCTATAATAAACCCATTTTTCGGTTTTGAAGAAAAATCTTTTTATTGGTTGGTTGGTCAAATCTATGCTCAAATAGATCTACCCGTCTACCTTCTTTCCTATTTCCTCTTGAAAATTCTCCTGTTTCAGGCTGTTTCTCCTCTACTAAATTATTAATAATTTTTCTTTAGCGGTCGGTAAGTTATGTTCTCTATGGTCTTCACAAGACCTTTTTTGCCTAAGTTTCATTTGCAGTGACTGAGTGAGTGAGTATTTGAGTTTTAAGTCCCACTAATAGCTAAGGTCATACGGAGACGGGACCTCGGTTGAAAGACTCATCCGAAAGTCTTGAGAAGCCCGGGATCGATCCTGCGACTCTGGTTTACAAGGCGAGTATCGTAACCACTACACCACGGAGGCTTCTATTGCAGTGACTGAAGGCGATGGACGCCGCCATTTTGAAGGTGACGTTGAAGTGTCAGAACATTATGGTGTATCGTCCTTCGCAACGCGCGTAAATTATTGCGCCATTTATATGAGTATGAGGAAGTGTAGTGAAAAGCGTGGAAAAATCATAAGTAGACAGACTTGAAGCGCGAAAACGTCTGGATTTCAATTTATTTAAAACTTCATTAGAATTGTTTATAGACAAAAACAGATTTCTCCCTGATTTTTCAAAGACTTTGTCGCAATATTTAATCACATGTTTTTTGATGGCAGTAAAACATTAAGTTAATAATTTGGAGAGTTCAGGTTCAAGAGCTGGAATTTGCAATAAACCATGCTTTGTATGGTCTTTTTTGAAGTTTTGAAGTTTAGGTAACCAATATAAAGTAGGAAGCCTGTCTTGGCTTTCTGTAACACATACAGCAAACTTGGTGGCTTAATGACAAATGTGGTCATCAACTAAAGCCCTCTCTACAGCCAAGGGCTGTAGTTCATAGGCCTTAGAACCACCAAGTTCTTACTTAAGCCTGATCCGGGCGGTTTATGATGTTGGTATCCACATAGTTCGTTTTCATGTTGCAGCCAATGGTTGATGTTCACAGAAAAATCTTTAGTATTGCGAGATGTGCAAGGAAGTCCTTGCTTAGGGTGAGCTTTCTGGTACTAATGCTGCAGTGGTCCCATCAGGCATACGTCCTGAGGGCAACGTCAAATCAATGACGTTGCACCGACGTTAATGTGACGTTGCATAAAGGTCATCACGTTGTATCGACGTTGATGTGACGTCACTATTACGCCATATGCTTTCTCCTTCCTTGCAATGCAGGAGTGATGCTTGCGTCTGGCTTGCGATGTAGAGAGAAGGTTAAATGAGTTTCAGTTTCATTGGCATGGAAATATTTTGAAATTGGTATAGCCATGAATGCAGTTAGTATCAGCTCGATGCTCAGTTCATTTGTTCGAACTGCCTTCTCCGTGCTCTACGAACATTGGACTCTTTAAAATGATAATTTCAAAGAAAGCCAGAGACTATTTAGGGCTTGTGAAGAAAGAGAGTAAGGTCAATAAAAAGGGCTTTTGCTGTACTTCTTAGATATGCCCATTAAGCATTGTTCTTTTACTTGAGGCTAGTAAAGGCAGCGTTAGTGTGGTATACTCTGGTTTTCATCGGACATAACCCATTGTATGCTAGTAGACTCTTCAATTGCTGTATGTTAAACAAGTACATTTGTCATATAAGGGGTGTCAGGCCTATTTTCTCGTTTTCATTCAATTTTTAACGGAATATTCTGTTAGCAAATAGTGCAGGCCGTGATTAGCCGCCGCGTTCTGTGGCGTCTGATCTGGACCTGCACTGTTTGCCAGGATACCGCTTTAGGAGTTTCCCGCATACAGTGGGTTTATTATAGACACTTTATGTAGATTAGGATCGGACTTGTGATCAGGTGGTCACGGGTTCGAGACCAGTCTGGGGTTCTGTCATTCTTTCATGAAGACTGAATATTCTCTTATGCTGTTTCAAGAGGTGCAGTTGTCTGTTTCTGGTCATTACAATAAGAAACCCGTGCGACATAGTGCATTTTTCACATCTCCCAGATGGCTCCTTTTCTGATGAAAATCCCTGATATATTCCTAAGTAATACTCCAAACGTAGGTTGTGGGTGCTCGTTAGAACCGCGTCAATGAGGCGGTTCTAACGGGCACCCACAAACTATGTGTTGGATCAGAAATGATAAAAATAATGTAAACCCCCGTAACCCAAAGTTTTCTATATATAAAGTGGGGTTTAGAAGGGTGCTTATTTCACGAACTTGATAACGTGATATAAAGAATTTGAACCGCTTGTAAAGGCGTGCCCAAAATGTGTGGCCAGGCACATATATATGTAAACTGACCAGCTATACGTCAAGGAAGTGTTGAATGGGCCGTAACACTTCAAGTAAAATCTTAAATTCTCTTAACTTGGAATGTCGTCATTATCATGTTGTGGTTATGCTACTCGCCTTTTAAACCATGCAGGGGTCACAGGATCGATCCCGGGCTTCTCCAGACTTTCGGACGAGTCTTTAAACCGAGGTCCCGTCTCCGTAAGACCTTAGCTCTTGGTGGGAGGTAAAACTCGAACACTCACTCACTCTTGTTTCATAATTGCATGATGTTTGCTGATGAAACGGTCTTTGTATGGTTTTGTCAGTTATTCAAAAGGTTCGTTGACACAGGAAAATATGGTTGGCGAAGTATAGTGATTTTTTTTTTTTTTATATTTTCATAATTTTTAGACTCCTAACGCCACGTTTATTTAGTGTTATGACGTCTACAATTTGGCAGTATAGGCCAATGCCTATATTGCATTCTATGAATAAACACTTTCATTCAGTTCATACTTGTGGATGCAACAGTTGGATTGAGTGAGTGAGTGTTTGAATTTTACGTCCCACCAACAGCTAAGGTTATACGGAGACGGGACGTCGGTTGATAGACTCATCCGAAAGTTTGGAGAAGCCCGGGTTCGATCCTGCGACCCCTAGTTTACAAGGCGGGTTGCGTAACGACTACGCCTAGGAGGTTTCTAACATTTGGATTGGATTGTTGAGTTAGTATTTTTGTGTACGAGAAAAATTCTTAAGGGGAATTGATGCACATAGTCAGACCTGTCTTGGGCAGCCGCCTAAGAGAACTGCAAGGAGTGTTTGCTTGAAGCAGCTACTTGCCGAAGACAGGCCATTTTTGTATTAAAATGTTATAGGTTTGGGATATAGAAGTTTGGCTTTTGGGGACAGTTTTTTTAAATAGAAGTGGCCTTTATGGCAGGTTACTGTACCTGAAACAAACTTCGACCAAGTTTTTTTTTCCAATCTAATAGAGGTGTATATCTTAGGTAATTTCTTTCTTTTTTTTTTTTAAATAGAGGTGGCATTTATGGCAGGTTACTGTACCTGGAAAAGAACTTCGACCAAGATGGTTCCCAATCTAATAGAGGTGTATGTTTTAGGTAATTTCTTAAGTTTTGCAGATGCGGCCACTCTATAAAGCAAATCAGAGATTGCCATAAGTTGTGCCAAAGATTATGGCATTGACATCAATTAAAATTATCTGTATACACCTATTTACCTTAATGCGCGAAATAGATAAAGATGTGCTTGTTCGCGGGGAATTGGGATGACCTGGTAGGGTAGCTTCTGGATTGCTCTTTGCAGGTCGCAAACTTTTAGCGTACTACAGAGTGCTTATAACATTATCTACTATGCCAATGGTCGACATGTGTCTGCGTTATATAACCATTACGAAAACACGCCTATACAAATACATTGTACAGTTTGCCGCCGAAAAAACGATAATTTTTAGATGAAAAATTGTGATACTTTTCTTATTTCTGCTCAAAATATAAATTGTGGGTACTCGAGGCGGTTCTAACGAGTCCCCACAATCCATATTTTGGAGCAGAAATAAGAAAAATACGGTTTATCCCTGTAAACCCCAGTTTTACTATATAACAGTGGGGTTCAAGGGGGTCAAAATTATATAGGCGTGTTTTCGTTATGGCAAGGGGTTTTGATTACCTTACCAGATTGTCGTATGTGTCCCCTTTCACTGCGCACTTTGAAGATTAGATAACTAATAGTATTTTCATTGTTGTTGCAGACTTCCAAAATACTACTTGTAAGATTTTGAAACCAAGGAGAACCTGAGATAGCTTTGGGTGTCGTTTATTACCTCACGCCTTCCACCCCATTACAGTACCTTTGCGTCAATTAATAGACAGCAGCCCCAAACATTTGTCATCTGGCATGTGTCATAGTTGAGACAAAGGGCAATGGTAATCACAATAGCAGTGGAGCTTCTGGGTAATTAATAACTTCGGGTCAATTAATAAACAATCAACCACCGAAAATATATTTTTACAACTTTTAAACTTTTCTTTTCTTTGCTACTTTGTATTATTGCTCACTAATGTTATCATTAATTTCATTGACTCTAATGTGATGTTTCCTATGCAGTCGATTCAGAGTATAGAAAGTTTGTAATAAAAAGGTTATGATATGGTCAAGGTGTGTCTCTAAGTCATATTGGCACCGTTAAGTCATATTGGCCCCCGGGCTAAAACCCTCGGGCAAATATGACAAACCGGTGCAAATATGACTAAGAGGCACACCTTGACCAAAAAATAACCTCTAATTATTAGACATGTGTCATAGTGGAGACAAAGGACAATGATAATAAGAACAGCATGGGAGCTTCTGGGTAATTAGTAACTTTGTGTCAATTAATAAAAAAAAACAACAACTGCAAAATATGTTATCGAACATGTGTCATAGTGGAGACAAAGGAAAATGATAATCAGAACAGCATGGGAGCTTCTGGACAATTAGTAACTTTGTGTCAATTAATAAAAAACAACTCCAAAAATATGTTATCGAACATGTGTCATAGTGGAGACAAAGGATAATGATAATCAGAACAGCATGGGAGCTTCTGGACAATTAGTAACTTTGTGACAATTAATAAAAAACAACTCCAAAAATATGTTATCGAACATGTGTCATAGTGGAGACAAAGGACAATGGTAATCAGAACAGCATGGGAGCTTCTGGGAAATTAGTAACTTTGGGTCAATTAATAAAAACGAACTCCAAAATATGTTATCGAACATGTGTCATAGTGGAGACAAATGATAATGATAATCACAAACTTTCGTCTACATATCCAGAAACTTTAGTTGTTAGGTTTAACCCTTATCTTGCTGAATATTCAGTTTAGCCACACCCATTTCAGGCTTTGAACCAATCAGATTACTTAATGTAATTTATTCTTACAAATCCATAAACTGAATGTCAAACAGTGTAGACCCTGATCAGATGGTTTCAGAAGCCATCTGATCCGGATCTTCGCTGTTTCCAAAGATAGCGGTTGTCGTGAACAGCAGGATAAGAGTTAACACCCCCACAACATTATATAATTCATTTTGGAGACAAGTTTTTTTTTCTCCATTTTTCCAGACATTTAGATGAAATGACATCTCAAGCCAAATCAAACCATTAGGGTTTTTATGTATGGACGGTCTGACTCGCACCCATTTGCCTGGGTAGGCTTAGACCCGCTAAGCGGTTTACCAGCTCTCATGTTCGGTCAGTTTCAGCTCTGCGTGGAAGCACTATGTAGCCAAATCTATTACTCCAAGCCCCGCCCAGTAAGCATTTATACATAAATCTACAGCGGGCCGTTGGCGGCCCGTCAGGGTAGCTGACGGGCCGCTAACGGCCTGCTATAGATTTATGTAGAATGCTAGCAGGGCGACTGGCTATACTAATCTAGTGACTTATCGGTATAATAACCTGCTAAGACTCTGATCAGACTACTCGGATGCCCACGCCCATCGGGGCTAGGAGAAATAGATTGGGCTGCATGGTGCTTCCGCGCAAAGCAGGAACCGACCGAACTTGAGTACACAATCTGGTAAACCGCTTAGAAGGTTTGCCCAGGAAATTTGGTACGAGTAGGCCCGCTCCTTTAAACTGTAACCGTGTCTTTGGATGGTAGGGACTGAGCTGTCATTTCATCTCAATAGAACCCCTCCCCCCCCAAAAAATAAACTCCAAAATGACCTAAAAGTGTTGGCGGGGTAAAACTTCAGCACAAACTCTGATGCACAGGCTGGTTGTAGTCTTGCCTCGCATATACCCGAGAACAAATTTTAGGTGATGCGGCGCAATAGTCAATAGTCCAATGACAAATGGTCAAAATAAATAAATGAATAAATAAATAAAAACAAACAAAGCAAGAACTAGTTTGCTGACTTTATTCCTTGAATAATTAAAGCGTCCATATTCAACCGAAAACACATGTGCATAGGATAAGTTAAAACAGTCACGGTACTATACAGGAATGGGTATACCTTCAGGAGATGCAACTCTCTAAAATAACATTTGTCTCCCTAAAAGTAGGGGTCAACTTTTAACAGACTCTTTCCTCTAAAAGTAGAGGGGTCTACATTTGAAGGAAAGAATTTGCTTCTAAGGAGAAAATTCTTTCCTTTAAAAGTAGACCCTGATTCAGAGGGGGTGGGGGCGTTTTGTGAAAAGTCGGAACGGGACTTTCCGAAAGTTTACAGTGGTAGCAGAGAAATATGGGGCTAAGATTTTTAATATCGTTTTGCAAAACTGCTGATTAGGGCCATTTGCTATACATGTACTCTGCCATTTGGACGTAGATGTGGTCTTGGCCCAACATGGTCAATTGCCAGTTTTGGTCGGCAACGTTGTATGTCGCATAGGCATTCTTTTTAAGCATTGTGAACGACTGGATGACGTAGGTAGAATCATCAACCCACACCTAAAAAGCGAAATATTGTACAGATGAGAAAAAAATGCGAAAATCTCGGAGGAGCAGCAGTGGTGAGATCACTCGGACCCAAATGGTGGAACTCCCGGCCAAACTCGAATTTTATGGTGACTTAGTATATAAATTCAGAAACATATATAACCGCAATGACTTTAGCACCCAATTTCGTAAAATAATTCTTCGATATAAAAAGATTGGGTACAACATGGATGTCATACGACAGACTGCATGCATGGTAGTTAACCCAATCACGGTTGGCAACTTTGCTTCCCTCTTTAATTGCACGCCGGTGGGCCAGGCCTCAGATTCTATGACGGTTCCAACGTTAAGGCTTATTGAGAATTAGAGAGATCTAATTCAAGGTAATGTTGGTTGGTGCCTGATACTCTGTCGATGGTCGGGCCCATCGGAGTCTAACTGTTGGTTTTCTTTTGCTCCAGCATTTCAGTGGCTTCTTGCTGCCGAGTTCTCACCGTTGTCTCACCTCTGTGGTTCTTTGATTATTTGTGTTCACTGAGATGCTGCACTGATGAGTTAGGAGGCCTTCATGCGAACTGAACAAATTATTTGTCTAAATCACGACAGAAGTAAGGGCGAGGATTGTGGCCACATAAAATCGATTTAAGCCCCCAAGTGGAAATCTTTCCACTGACCGTTCCAAGGCGGTTCTTCTGTGGCGGTTTATTTAGGTTGTTGTTTGTTACTGAATGTGTGTATCACTTGTGTCTTTTTATTTTGGATGGCCATTTGGCCATTTTGTGGGAAAGTAACTGTCCTTATGGCCTTCCTTTGTTTAGGTTTCCATTATGGTCTGCTCGCTTCATGTTTGTGTTTCTTTCCCTTTGGTGTCTTTGATGGGTGGAGTAAGTTAATTGTATCGATTCCTGATCTTTGCTTTACTTCTACTCTACATTATTTGCCAGACCAAAGACATGGTTCCAGATTCTATAGATATCTCTCTTACTCAGGGTTCTCCGGTTCTCGCCCACCTCTGATTAACGCTCGGGTCGATATGAGTGATATAATCTTGGAAGGGCGTAAAACCAAAGCCCCAAACCCCAGCTATCTTACTTAACATGAGAATAGCTCGGCTATTTCTTTTCTAAAACCATCACAAGGATTTCCTACAAATCAGCGACAGCCCCGAAAAAACTTTTGGGCTCAGTAACTTTGGGTCGACTGACAAACAATCGACCGGCGAGAATCACTGATTAGATACATGTTATTTGTGTTTAATTACGAAAACACGCCTATACAAATACATTGTAAACTTTACCGCCGAAAACACAAAAAAATTAAGATGAAAAATTATGATACTTTTCTTATTTCTGATAAAAATTTAGATTGTGTGTACTCATTAGAACCGCCTCATCGAGGCGGTTCTAACGAATACCCACAATCTATATTTTTGAGCAGAAATAAGAAAAAATAAGGTTTACCCCTGTAAACCCTACTTTTTTCTATATAAAAGTGGGGTTCAATGGGGTCAGAGTGTTTTCGTGTGTGTGTGTGTGTGTGTGTGTGTGTGTGTGTGTGTGTGTGTGTGTGTGTGTGTGTGTGTGTGTGTGTGTGTGA
The DNA here is from genome assembly GCA_963580285.1 of Lucinisca nassula. Lineage (NCBI taxonomy): Eukaryota > Metazoa > Mollusca > Bivalvia > Lucinida > Lucinidae > Lucinisca > Lucinisca nassula. Next base: position 109,098,912 of record OY757024.1, read on the forward strand.
GCAAACATGATGAACGAAGTTCATCAATAATACTTGTACGAACCTCTTTGACAATGTTCTCTGTAGAATTCTTCCAATGTTCGAAGAACGAGATTACCTCTTGGATCTCGGTCGTGATGGTTTTGTTAGCCTCAACGACAGAATCACCACAGACTGTAAACAAGGGAACGATAGGCACCACATTATGATGACACATCTGTGCGCAATAGTGTATTTTTCACAACTGCAAAATGGCTAATTTTCTGAAGAATATCTGTGCTGTTTTTTTTTTTTTTTTTTTTTCTTATTTCCACTCCAAACATATCTTGTGGGCGTTTGTTAGAACCTACTCATCGAGGCGATTCTATCGAGTACCTACAATCTATGCTTTGGAACAGAAATAAGAAAAATAATTTATACCTCCAGAAAAGCCCGTTTTTTTTCTTTATATAAAGTGGGGTTTAGGAGTTGTTTATTTCACGGACTTGTTAACGTGATGATCAAATTAAAGATTTATTCGTCAAATATTGAAGAAGATTATAAAAATATTCGCTACAAAGATAAACGTTCATTTTCATACCAATGAAAGTATTATGAATTACTTTCATTTATTTTTCATCTATTATTTGGGCCCTTGTTCCTTATGATAAGACGCATTTAGAGACGCCAACTAGGGTGGGCCCCTGGGTTGCGCTGGGGCCATGCCCCACCACTTCACGTCATAAAAGATACATATTTCAGAAACCATTCAGATTCCAACCAGTAAAACAGATATGCTATTGCTCTTTATGATAAGACGCTTTAAGTGACACAAACCTGGAGGTCGTCCGGGGTGCGCCGGGGCAATTCCCCACCCCCTCATTTTCATTAAAGGCTTTATATCTAAAAAAAAAAGCTCAGATCCTCACCGCTAAACCATATATATTCTTGTTTCGCCTTATGATAAGATGCATTCATTGACACCAACAATTGCGTGCAAGAACAGCGTTATATTTGGCTTTGTCAGTTCTAAGCGTAGGGATCCGACTGCACGCTCTAGTATAGTTTATTATTAGAGGCACTAATCATGTATTTTAGGTGTATACCGCAATCCAAAACATCAAAAGGTTTATCCGGAACTTAGCAAATTTAACTATAAAGACTGCAGACAGTGTGGCATTTAGAACGACATTCAGTGCCATGGCGTTCACACTTAGCATAGCATGACGTCGAAGTGTGCAACTTTTGTGATGTCACCGCGTCACAGAGACGTCTGAAACAGTATGCTCGCTCTCGACGCAACACATTATGAATGAAAATCTTAGCGCAATTATTCCAACGGGTGAGAATCTATAGGTAACCATCTTAACACAAAACTCCATCACGAAACCAATTATAGGTAACTCCGTAAATACTGTTGTCAGGGTTATGGTTATTGCACTCGGCGATTTCTCCCATTGCCCCCTGTCAGTGTATCAAGTTTCAATAAATTACATTTAAAACTTTTAGAGATATGATCCGGACAAGCTTAATATAGCAAAACCTAAAAAAAAGGAAATAACTCTGTAATTACTTGTGACAGAGTTACGATTCTTGCTCTCTGCACTTCCACTGATAGCCATCTATCAATGTATCAAAGTAGAAGTAAAACAAAGATCAGGAATCGATACAATTAACTTACTCCGCCCATCAAAGACACCAAAGGGAAAGAAATACAAGCGACCAGAGCATAATGGAAACCTAAACAAAGGAAGGCCATAAGGACAGTTACTTTCCCACAAAATGGCCATATGGCCATCCAAAATTAAAAGACACAAGTGATACACACAGTAAGTAACAAACAACAACATAAATAAATCGCCACAGAAGAACCGCCACAGAAGAATCAAGTTTCACATAATTTCCTTCTATACTTTCAGAGATATGCTCCGGGCAAGCTTTTCATTGAAATAGATAAGAAGGAAAGTAACTCCATAAATCCTGCTGACAGGGTTATGGTTCTTGCATTCTGCGATTCTCTCATCACCATCTATCAGTATATCAAAGTAGAAGTAAAACAAAGATCAGGCACTTAATTACCTTTAATACTTTTAGAGATATAGAGTGTGACGGACGGACGGATGGATGGACGGACGAATGGATACTTATGTGGCTATTTTTGGCAGGATTGAAACATGGGTGGCTTATTTTAGCCACATAAAAGAATCTTTAATGTGTCTAACGGAATAAACCCCATTCAATTACATTGATTCTGTCCTTTTACATAGCCAACTAACTATCCATTTATTCTCCCGGACGGACGGACGGACGGGCAGACGGACGATCGGATGGACGGACAAAGTGGCAATAACTATATATCAGAACATTCCAGGATGGATGAACGAAATATTTGTGAAGTCAGTGCTGAAAATGTGACTGCTCAATGCAATAATATTTTTAATGGAGTGGGTGATGTCAGTGAAATTGAAAATGAGAGTGAATGTATGAAAAATATAGATAATGTCAGTGAGGCTGAAAATTGTAATAAAAGTACACCAAGGATTGATGAAAGTTGTACACAAGTTGATGGGAACAGTATTGTCAGTGATGTTCAGTCACTCGGCCAAGAAAGTTCTGAAAAGTTTCGCAGTAGGAAAAGAATTAGAAATGAAAATAGTTGGTAAAGAAATATTTTGAAAAGAAAGAAAAATTCAGGGGAGAGCTATATCACTGCATCGGGAAATGTTAAAAGGGCTAAGATTTTAAAGGCTGGGTGTGGGTTAAAATGTAAAAAAAATGCCATAGTAAAATTTCAGAAGACCAAAGAAAAAATATTTTTCATGAGTTTTGGGGCTCTGGTAGCTATTCAAAGCAGAGGCACTTTCTAAATTATACTGTCAGGGAGAAAACTAGAAAGCGAATAAGCAATAGTCATAATCCTATTAAGAATAGGAAAGTATCAAGAGAATACTCTTTTAAGATGGGTACTGAAAACATACAGGTATGTAAATAATTTACATGGATACTTTAGACATTTGTAATTCAAAATTAGATGTAGCTCTAGGGAAACGTAGTCCTCTGACAGGTGTTACAGCTGATGATAAGAGAGGTAAGCATGATAACAGATCCAACAAGATTCCTAATGCTGTTGTTCTTGATGTTAAAGACCATGTCAATAGTTTCCCTCGGGTAGAATCCCATTACTGCCGACAAAATACAAATAAAGAATACCTTGAGGCAGATTTGAATTTATCAAAAATGTACAGTATGTATGTTAAACAGTGTGAAGCAAATAATTTTGTTCCAATCAAAGAATCAATGTACAGATATATCTTTAACACCCAGTTCAATATATCCTTTAACAGACCCTTAAAAGACCAGTGTGATATATGTACTGAATACAAAAATAAAACAGATGAAGGGAGGTCTGATATGTTGCAAATTTACAGCAGACATGAAAAAAATAAAGAACTGGCTAGGCAGTCAAAAGAATCGGATAAAACAATGGCTAAGTCCAATGCCACTCACTGTACAGCCGGTTTCGATCTGCAACAGGTCATTACCTTACCAAAAGCTCAGCAGTCCTGTTTGTATTATTCAAGAAAATTGAATAACTATAATTTTACATTATACTCACTGAGTACAGGGGATGCATATTGCTACCTATGGAACCAGACAGATGCTAACCGTGGCTCCTGTGAGATAGCTTCTTGTGTATTCAGTTTTTATAAAACTATTTTCAAAGGTGGTATTAAGACTATCACAACCTATTCTGATAACTGTTCCGGACAGAATAGAAACAGATAGTTTGTTTCTATGATGTGGTACTGTCTCAAACTTTTAGATTTTGAGACTGTTTCTCATAAATTCCTCGAAAGAGGTCATACTCAAAATGAGAATGACTCTGTACACTCTTGTATTGAAAGGTCAATTAGAAATATCTCAATTTTTACAACTCCCCAACTCGCAACAACAACACAAATGGCCCGGCGCTCACAGCCTTACAAAGTGTATGAAATGACATATGATGATTTCTTTGATTTTAAGAGCCTCAGTGATAGAATACGCAATTTAGATGTGGACACTGAGGGGTGTAAGGTAAGATGGATGGAGATTAGAACTATTACATTTTGTAATGACCAGCCAGACACAGCAAAAATTCAGTATGACTATGATGGTCCTGTGCAGTATGTAAATTTGCAACCAAACCTGAGAAAAAGTTTGACAGCTCCTCAGTTGAAAAAGCTTTTCGATCATGATACAAGGCCCTATTTAGACCAAGCTAAGTATAAAGACTTGAAGAGGCTGTGTGAGAGAAATATCATACCAAGGTCCTACCATTCCTTTTACGAAAGTCTACCTGTGAGTAATGGTATGTGATTAATGGAATGTAACAGCATTGGAGTCAAAAATAGATATTGTAACATCGATAACACAATGACATAGTCTTTGTTTTTGTTTGATTTGAGGTTTAACGTCCCCGTCAACACTGTAAAGGTCATTTTGGAGACATTGCTTCCAATTTTGTAGGACTTTTATCCGACATTGAGACGAAATGACATCTCAAGCCCTGTCGCCCAATGAAACCAACAGGGTTTATTAGCATGGACGGTCCGCCTCGCACCGCGGTTCCTGGACAGGCTTAGATCCTCTAAGCGGTTTACCAGTACTAGTGTGCGGGCCGGATTCAGCTCTGTGTGGAAGCATCATGCAGCCCATATATTTCTTCAAGCCCCTATGTGCGGGGGGCGGACAATGACATAGTCACTCCAACCCTATCATTTCTGGTCAAGCCTCTTTCAGATTATCTGAAGCTTTATGGATGCAAAATTTTCATAAGTCATTACGGCAAAATTTATATTATCATATGACGTCGCGTCTGAGAGTGTAATAACGTCATGCATTATTTTCGATAATCCACTGGTGGATTAAATATGCAAATTAGCTAGATACTTTCCGTAACGTTACATGTACGACGTCATTAACGACGTCGCGTTTACTAACGGCGGAAAATTGACATTTTTTGGTAAACAATCGTGAATAAAATGGGTTTTAAATGTCATATGATAAATAGAATCTTGCATTCGTGCTCATGTATTATTGAATTTATTAAACTCGTTGAGGGAAAGGGATAAAATGCTCGGCAAAGCCTCGCATTTTATCCTTTTTCCTCAACTCGTTTAATAAATCCAATAATACATGAACACTCATGTAAGATCCTCTATTTAATCAAGCCAGACTACAATGTTTGAACAGCTTTCGAGGCATATACTCTGAGCAATCAAAGTTTCACTGTATTTCCATAAACCTCCAAATATTGGACACACTGGTTAACCGCTTAGATTATAAGAATCTTATATGGGTGTGAGGGGTGGATTGAAAAATCCGTCCCGAGGGACACTGTCCGGCATCACGAGGCTTGCCGAGTGATGCCGGACAGTGGTCCCGAGGGACGGATTTTTCTATCCATCCCTCACACCCATATTGGATTCTTTTTCTTGCATACCTTCCATTTCTATTGCGAATTTTTATTGCTGCTGTCAATTCGGTTACCGACGTCCGCCATTTTGTGATGACACAACAGGAATGTTTAGTGACGTCACGCATGACGACGCCGCGCATGAGGTTGTAATCAACCAGTGCATTTATCAAAAAACGCGATAATATTCGATTTGGGGTCGGAACACCAGGGTCAGAACATTAATTTCTATCCCAGGGTAAAATCATGGATTTTCTTGTCTGGTGTGCAAGAAAATCTAAGCCTGCCCAGGCAAAGCGGTGCGAGTCGGACCGTCCATGCTTATTAACCCTATTGGTTTCATTGGGCGACAGGGCTTGAGATGTCATTTCATCTCAATGTCGGGTAAAAGTCCCACAAAATTGGAAGCAACTTCTCAAAAATGACCTATACAGTGTTGCCGGGGACGCTTAACCTCAACTCAAACAAACAAAAAAATATTGGACACCCCTTGCCATCACAAACATCACAAAATGTGCTAAAACGGTGTTAGCAGACTTGCAAGCAATTCATCGATATGTTACAATTTTGTATTTGGGCAGCATGTTTCTTCCAATAATATTTGGAGATTATTATGATATATTTACACTGTATCAGTGTAACCTTTATCACAAACTCTTGTGAACTGACACTTGTTATTATATCATGTAATGAAACCCTGTAAACCCCACTTTATACAGAGTAAACTTGGGTTTACAGGGATTTCTTATTTTTTTTACTTATTTCTATTTCAAAACAAAAGTTATGGGTACTTGTTAGAGACGCCTCAATGAGGTGGTCCTAATGAGCACCCAAAACCTATGTTTGGAGTAAAAATAAGAAAAGTATCAAACTTTTCATCAGAAAAATAAACGTTTGAGTGTTACGAAAGAAAACACTCATTCACGTGGCTGTGCATTTATTCATGCCTGAGACTAAAATGAAATGACAATAGTTTAATTTTTGTTTGATTTGGGATTTAACGTCCCCGTCAACACTGTATAGGTCATTTTGGAGACTTTGCTTCCAATTTTGTGGAACTTTTACCCGACAATGAGATGAAATGACATCTCAAGCCCTGTCGCCCAATGAAACCACTAGGGTATATAAGCATGGACGGTCCAACTGGCACCGCTTTACCTGGGCAGGCTTAGATCCTCTAAGCGGGTTACCAGTACTCTTGTACGTTCGGATTTCAGCTCTGCGTGGCAGCACCATGCAACCCACCTATTTCTCCAAGCCCCGATGGGCGGGGCCGCCACAATAGTTAATAATATTATATTGTTCAGCTTCTACCTCAAAGTTAATGCATTTTTTGAATTGTTATTTGTTACTTATTAATATTAAAGTTGATGAATTTATGTAATGTTTTCTAATCACTATTCATATATAGATTTTTGTTTGTTTTTGAGTTTTTGGCCCAGTGAATGCTGTTTAGGTCATATCAAGTCGACCAGTTTACCTAACCACAGATTTCTTACTTTAAGACAGGCTAATACCTAGGTGGTTTACCAATTGATGCATTGTACATTCTGTCATGTTTAAAAGTTTGATTTGAGGTTTAAAATCCCCATCAACATTATGTAGGTCATTTTTGTGACATTGCTTCCAACTCGCGGGACTTTTACCTAACACTGAGATGAAATGACACCTCAAGCCCTGCCACCCAATAAAACCAATAGTGTTTACATGCATGGACAGCACTACTTTGCCTTGGTAGGCTCAATCATAAATAAAATACGTTTTAAATGTCATATGATAAATAGAATCTTGCTTTCATGTATTATTGAATTTATTAAACTCGTTGAGGAAAAGGGATAAAATGCTCGGCAAAGCCTCGCATTTTATCCCATTTTCTCAACTCGTTTAATAAATTCAATAATATATGAACACTCATGTAAGATCCTCTATATAATTATTAGTGCAAAAATTTATATATAAAAAAAGTTGGTGCAAAAACAGAATATGTGCTTTTATCCTCTTTTTGCACCAAACATATAGTGTGCTAGAATATGATAAGGGCACTTGTCCTGTTTTTGCACCAAAAACTTTGGTAGCCATTTCAGGCTAAATGTCTCTTCCTTAAATTTATTCTTTTATTTTCAAAGTTGAAACTTTGTAACTTATACAGTTCAGTAATAACATATTGTCAATGTTTTTATTCCTGGAATGGTTTGATTTTTGCACAAGGTAAAAATATAGGAATGTTTTTTCTTCATCCTGTAAATTTTGAAAAATGCAGATAACCCGTTTTTGCACCAAGGTGACGATATGCCCTCCCTTCGGGGAGCATAAAAATATAAGTGAAGGCAATGATCAGGAATCGATACAACTAACTCACAGCCTCTATCAGAGACACCAAGGGAAAGAAATACAAACATGAAACAACTGGACCCTAATGGAAACACCAATAGCGGAAAGCCAAAAGGACATTTACTTTCCCACAAAATGTCCAATGGCTATCCAAAACAAAATAATATAAACAATACACACACTCAAAGACAAACAATCACAAAAATAAACCGCGACAGAAGAACCGCCTTGGTACGGTCAGTGAAACGAATTCCACTAGGGGACATGAATTGCGGAAACCGATTCTCTAGGGTGTTTGATAGGGGCCAATTAATACTTTTATATCATTGTACTTACTTGCATACCATTGTACTTGCTTCTATATTATGTACTTACAATGTACTTGTATATTGTACTTACTTGTATATTATTGTACTTACTTCCATATTATTGTACTTAACATGTACTTGTATATTGTATCACTTGTATATTATTGTTCTTACTTGTATATTATTATAATACTTACTTGCACGCAACATAGTTTCGTCATCACCGCTCGGCATGGGCGAGCAGGCAGGGCAGTTTGCCATGCAGTCCCTTTGGGCCTGGGTGAAACTAACACCACGTTTGTGTCGGATCTCAAAAGCTTCGGCAACGATCGTGCTTCTTCGGCGACGTTTACCAGTAATCGCTGTCAAAGTTGAATGAAGTTTTATCACACGTAGCATGTAATTGTCATAGTCCACAAAGGAAGTGATTTCTTACTTTTCGATTTCCTATCAACCGCTAAGCGGCCCCTCCCTCTCCCACCCTTAATAGGCACGCAAAGAAGAGAAAATGTACACTGAATAAATCATTGTTCGCAAATAGTTAAACATATTCTTATCTAGAAACCCCACTTAAAAACAAAGACAAACACTGAAGTCCCGGATCAGACGCCGCATAATGTGACTTCTGATCAGTGTATACATTGTTTGGTAACATGATCTGGGTTACAGTATTTGTCCATGAAAAATAGAAGATCAAATGGAAATACATACTCGACATGCGTAAAGTAGTTTAGGTCGTAGTACCAAAGCGTTAATCCAAAATCATTAATCCATTGACAAAATATCAATGCTCATATCAACATACATGGACTCCAGAAGAGTGTAATCAGGCGTCCGCATTGGTAAGCAAGCTTCGCCCACCATGACCATCGACCCGAACGAAGAAAAGGAGTAAATGCCGAGAAGGGTATGTCCGAGATTTTGGAAGTCTTCCTATGGCGTTCCATTGGCAAACATATCAGAAATAATTCTGGAAATGGCCACATTGTACGGATCAACAAGATCATCGTGTCTCCCATAGAACTTCTTTAGTGTTGATACCAGTTTGTTTTTTTATACCCCTGGCACAACAACATGGTAGTGAGCACCTTCCCACGTTCCATAAAGTCCTGATACTTTGAACAGGCTCTAGCATAACAGATTAACTGTGAAACGTAAAACTCCATATGCTGGTGCAGACGGGACATTACTGCTCAGGAAGGGAAAGTTAACAATGGGAACATTGAAGTCACCACGTTTATCGTACAGCCTAGTAGTAAGCTCCCCGTTGTCAATATAGAGATAACAATCCAAGTATGAGGAGGAGGTTGCAGTCTCTGTTGTTTCCTTAAATTTCAAGTTCACGTGGATAGATGAATTTCAAGTACTCTGCGAATTTAGCATTTTTCAGAGACAATAAGTCATCTATATATCTGTAGGTGAAATTGAATTGTTGTGCAAGGCGTTTCTTGCCTGCTTTGAGGAGACCTTGTACACACCCCGCCTCATACGAGTACAAGAACAAGTCGGCAAGCAACGGTGCACAACTAGTACCCATTGACAAATTGGCTTGTCCAATATATAAAAATGGAAGATCTAATAAGAATACAAAGCGGTAATTAAGCAACGGTCATGCAAAACTAGATTTTGCGTTTTGTAAACAGCAAAGGTACCTACTAGGGCAAAAGTACATGTAAGGGCCCAGTTTTTCAAAGCATCGTTAGCTTAATGGGCTCTTTAATGGCCAAAATGTTAATTATTCTAGCAAGTTCAATATCTAATACTTAGGTATTCAATTGCAGACGAAATGTGAGTAGCTTTTGCATATGTACGTATATGCAAAAGCTACTCATATTTTGTTTCAGCAACAGTATTAGTTTATTTGTCACATTGAGTGATTAAAGTTAAAACGATTCGTTTTAAACAGTTTCAAAAGAAAAATAACCTTTTTTGAGATATGAAGATACGCACTATGTCAAACAGATATGTTATCATAATGGCATATGAATCGTTTGTTGAGATTTCGCTGAGAATACAAGTACAGTGCTTTGTAACTGCTTTCTGTTAATCAGTCATTTTACCAATGCAGCTCATTCACTACTTCCCATGCGACCCAACATACAGCAAAATAGCAATGTCTCGATCACGAATGCATTGCCTTGACCGACTCGACTCGACATACAGCGAAACAGCAATGTCTCGATCACCAATTCGTTACCGTTACCGACTCGACCAAACATACAGCGAAACCGCAAAGTCTCGATCACCAATGAGTTACCGTGACCGACTCGACCCAACATACAGCGAAACGGCAATGTATCGATCACTAATGCGTTACCGTGACCGACTCGACCCAACATACAGTGAAACAGCCATGTATCGATCACCAATGCGTTACCGTGACCGACTCGACCCAACATACAGCGAAACGGCAATGTCTGGATCACCAATGCATTACCGTGACCGTCTCGACCCAACATACAGCGAAACAGCAATGTATCGATTTTCATTGCGTTACCGTGACCGACTCTACTCAACATACAGCGAAATAGCAATGTATCGATCACCATTGCGTTACCGTGACCGACTCGACCCAACATACAGCGAAATAGCAATGTATCGATCACCATTGTGTTACCGTGACCGACTCGACCCAACATACAGCGAAACAGCAATGTATCGATCACCATTGCGTTACCGGGACCGACTCGACTCAACATACAGCGAAACGGCAATAAATCGATCACCATTGCGTTACCGTGACCGACTCGACCCAACATACAGCGAAACAGCAATGTATCGATCACCATTGCGTTACCGTGACCGACTCGACTCAACAAACAGCGAAAACGCAATGTCTCGATCACCAATGCGTTACAATGACCAACTCGACCCAACATACAGCGAAACCGCAATGTCTCGATCACGAATGTGTTACCGTGACAAACTCGACACAACATACAGCGAAAACGCAATGTCTCGATTACCAATGCGTTACGTTATAGTGACCGACTCGATCTCATTTCAGAGTTCCCAATACAACGGTTGTAATACCATTACAATAAGATATCCGTGTGACATACTGCATGTTTTGTTTTGCATATCTCCGAAACTGTTATATTTCTGATGAAAATTTGTGATTTTTTGTTGTCTTATTTATTCTCTATACATCTGTTGTAGGTGCTCATTAGAACCGCATCATCTATAATGAATATCAGCAACGTATTTTCTTAGGGCCAAAAATAAGCAACACGAAAACACGCCTATATAATTTTGACCCCCTTGAACCCCACTTTTATATAGTAAAACTGGGGTTTACAGGAGTAAACCTTATTTTTCTTATTTCTGCTCGAAATTATAGTTTGTTGGTACTCGTTAGAAACCGCCTCGATCTGCCACAATCTATATTTTGAGCAGTAACAAGATACGAGGGTAGGCTGAAAAGTTCTGAGCCTGACCAAGAAGCAGGCATCGAACAGCCATGAAATTTTTTATGCATTAAATCCAAACCTTTATTACTTGATTTGACTCAAACGAGTTTAAAGTAGAAGTAAAACAAAGATCAGGAATTGATACAATTAACTTACTCCATCCATAAAAGTAAGTTTACCTGCAATAACGTAGAAATTCTAGACATTGAAAATTGATACTAGCACGTTTTTGAGAAAATGGACAAAATCTGGCATCATGGTGTCATCAAGTACCTCCATAAAAAGGGGTTAGTTCCTAAGGACATTCATGCCGATATGAATGCTACATTAGGGGATGATGCTCCTTCGTATGCAACCATGAAAAGGTGGGCAGCAAATTTTAAGATGGGCAAAGACAGCCTTGAAGATGATGACCGGTGTAGACGACCCGCAACGGCAACAACTTAGGTAACCATCAGCCAAGTGCACAGGGCCGCGATGGATGACAGGCGTTTAACATGAATCAGTTAGCTAACACATTTGGCATCTCCCGTGAACGAGTAGAGAACATTCTACACAGTTAATTAGGAATGTCAAAGGTTTCCGCCAGATGGGTGCCACGGCTTTTGACGCCTGACCAAAAGCTGACCAGACTGAACCTGTCACAAGCCAACTTGGCTATTTTTGAAGCAGACCAAGATGGGTTTTTTGACCGTTTTGTCACTCAGAATGAGTGTTGGGTTCATCACTTTGAGCCAGAAACCAAAAGACAATCCATGCAATGGAAGCACCCTGACTCACCCACCCCCTTCAAAGAAGGCAAAGGTCGTCTCCTCTGCAGGGAAGGTGATGGCACCAGTGTTCTGCGATGCCAAGGGTATAATATTCATAGATTACCTTCAAAAGGGCAGAACAATTAATTGGGAGTATTATGCAGATCTGCTAAAACCATTGCGAAAAGCAATTAACGCTAAACGACCCGGAATATTGACAAAAGGGGTCTTGTTACATCAGGACAATGCGTCTGCTTATAAATCGGTTGTCGCAATGGCTGCTGTCCATGACTGTGGCTTCACACTTGTCGATCACCCTCCGTATTCACCTGACATAGCTCCATCAGGTTATTTCCTGTTTCCAAACATGAAAAAGCACTTGGCTAGGCAGCATTATCGGTCAGACGAGGAGGTGATAGCTGCTATGGAGGAGTTTTTCAGGGACCAAGATGAGACATTCTATACCACTGGGATCCAAGGACTCCAGCATCGCTGGAGGAAGTGTGTAGACAGGAAGGGAGACTATTTTGAAAAAATAAGGCACTTTCAGCATGGATAAACCATTGGATCTTGGTCAGGCTCAGAACTTTTCAGCCTACCCTCGTAAATATCTCAATTTTTCATATTAAAATTTTCATTTTTTTCGGCGGTAAAGTTTACAATGTATTTGTATAGGCGTGTTTTCGTAATGATAAGTAAGCGCACAATAAAACATTCCTGTGATAACACGAATACTCTGGTAAGCATGTGCATTTTCGCAGACTGAACAGATTCGTCGCTGCCACTGTTCGTTTTTATTGTAAATCTCTCGCTTATTAGCGCTGCGGCTTGCCAGGTATTTCGGTCAGCAGACGACATTTGACATATTTTTTCATATTTTTACCCCAAAAAACAGTATTTGACATTGTATGCGAATTGCCTGCTATTGAGACAATTTGCATGAGACGTCGAGTCCTCTTTTCTGGGAATTATAGGAAAATTATCAACAATTTGTCGTTTGCTGAATTATTTCAGAGAGCGCAAAATATTACGATAACACAACCATGCAACATAGTGCATTTTCTCACTTCTCCAAAATGGCTACTTTTCTGATGGAAATTCGTGATATTTTTTAACTATACTGCAAACGTAGGTTTTGGTTGCTCGATAGAACCGCCTCATTGAGGCGGTTCTAACGAGTACCCACAACCTATGCCTTGGAGCAGAAATAAGAAAATAATGTATACCCTCGTAAACCACAGTTTTTTCCATGTAAAGTGGAGTTAAGGAGGGGGGGGGGGGGGGGGAGGGTGTTCATTTCAAAGACTTGTTCATGTGATGAAGGTTCACGAAGAAACAGGCGAACATTCTCCAATGACTGGTTGTACCGGCTGATCTGATTCTTCTCTAATCGCACGTGACTCAATGTAGGTTTCGTGTGGCGCTTGCATTTTCTGTTGAAAATATGTTTGTCGTAGTCACTCGAACTGCCTCGATGAGGCGATTCTAGTGAGAACACACACTATACCTTTAAAATAGAACACTGAAAGACACGACGGAATATTCCTCTATGACAGACCGATAAGATTAATCCTCAGTTGATCTAATGTGCGGTAAGCCAATTTTCCGGCATGGTTTCAAAGTTTGAGCTAGAAATTCGACTTTTGTTTGTTTGATTGAGGTTTAACGTCCCCGCCAGCACTGTAAAGGTCATTTTGTGGACTTCGCTTCCAATTTTGTGGGACTTCTACCCGACATTGAGATGAAATGACATCTCAAGCCCTGCAAATATCGCCAATAAGGTTTGTAAGCATGGACGGGCCGACTCGCACCGCTTTGCCTGGGCAGGCTTAGATCCACTAAGCGGTTTACCAGTATAGAAATTCGACTAATAAACATTAAAGAAATGAATATGTTTCCTATCACGCTTACCAAGGCAGACACGTTTTATGACTTTCTATTTGCCCCCCTCCCCCCACCCCCACCCCACCACAGCTCCTCCGATAAAGGGTTCTGCACTCAATAGTAAACGATTGTTCCCTTTTCCGTGACAATAATATTTTTGAAAAACTTTCGTCCCCTGTTAACGCCTGTAAATGGATACAGTTGACATTGTTTTCCGACATTTAGTTCTACTTTAGCCCATCTATGCCTAGCGTCCCATTTGTTTCGACATTGACAAACAGTGTTGACCAAGATCAGATGCCTTAGAACGCGGCGGCTGATCTTGGTCTGAACTATCTGCGTAAAGTTCAAATACTTTTACAAAATTTTCAACAAATAATACAAACGTGATACCCTTATAATTTGGAATGGACTATTTCAAACTTATAAGGTGGAATATTCCATTGTTATATATGGGCTAAACGGGGTGTTCTTCTGCTACACAGACGGATGATTCTATTGTTGTATATGGGTTAAACAGGGTGCTCTTTTAAAGGAAAGCATTTTCTCCACAGGTGGAAGATTCCAGTGTTATATATGGATTAAACAGGGTGTTCTTTTAAAGGAAAGCATTTTCTCCACAGGTGGAAGATTCAATTGTTATATATTGGTTATACGGGGTGTTCATTTAAAGGAAAGCATTTTCTACACAGGTGGAAGATTCCATTGTTATATATTGGTTATACGGGTTGTTCTTTTAAAGGAAAGCATTTTCTCCACAGGTGGAAGATTCCATTGTTATATATTGGTTATACGGGTTGTTCTTTTAAAGGAAAGCATTTTCTCCACAGGTGGAAGATTCCATTGTTATATATTGGTTATACGGGTTGTTCTTCTAAAGGAAAGCATTTTCTCCACAGGTGGAATATTCCGTTGTTATATATGGGCTAAACGGGGTGTTCTTCTGTTACACAGGTGGAAGATTCCATTGTTATATATGGGCTAAACGGGGTGTTCTTCTGCTACACAGGTGGAAGATTCTATTGTTGTATATGGGTTAAACAGGGTGTTCTTTTAAAGGAAAGCATTTTCTCCACAGGTGGAAGATTCCAGTGTTATATATGGATTAAACAGGGTGTTCTTTTAAAGGAAAGCATTTTCTCCACAGGTGGAAGATTCCATTGTTATATATTGGTTATACGGGTTAATCTTTTAAAGGAAAGCATTTTCTCCACAGGTGGAAGATTCCAGTGTTATATATTGGTTATACGGGGCGTTCTTCTGCTACACAGGTGGAAGATTCTATTGTTGTATATGGGTTAAACAGGGTGTTCTTTTAAAGGAAAGCATTTTCTCCACAGGTGGACGATTCAACTGTTATATATTGGTTATACGGGGTGTTCTTTTAAAGGAAAGCATTTTCTACACAGGTGGAAGATTCCATTGTTATATATTGGTTATACGGGGTGTTCTTTTAAAGGAAAGCATTTTCTCCACAGGTGGAAGATTCCATTATTATATATTGGTTATACGGGTTGTTCTTTTAAAGGAAAGCATTTTCTCCACAGGTGGAAGATTTCATTGTTTCATTGGTTTTATGGGGTGTTCTTCTAAAGGAAAGTATTTTCTACACAGGTGGAAGATTCCATTGTTATATATGGGTTAAACGGGGTGTTCTTCTAAAGGAAAGTGTTTTCTCCACAAAGCTAAACCTTATCCCACCCCAACTGTTACATACCGTGTAGATCCAGATCATAAGCCATCTGATCAGGATCTACAGTGTTCGTCATTCAGTTTACGAATTTGAAGGAATACATCACATCGGGGAATTTGATTGGTTGAAATGTAAATGGGTGCGGCTAAATTAATTTATGCGTTGTCTGCCAAGAAGATGTTTTCAGTCACCTCAAACAGAAATACTCACAGTTCCACAGGCTTGAAAATACATTTTTCATGTAGTTAAAGGCTGTCTGTAAATAAAAAAATAAGTATTGTTATTAACAGACAGAAAGAGAGACAGACATTTTAAAAACAGACACACAAATAGACAGACAGAGACAGTCAGACAGACTTTTTGAAAAACTTACAACAAATTAAATCAGCACCCCATGAGAAAACCTGCATTCTAGGTTTGCGGTAAGGTAAGACACAAACCTGTCTGTTCAGCTACAGAGACTAACAATAGTCTTGAAATCTCAGATATACCGTAAACGATGTACACCACAATTTCATTATAACACGGTTCATTATAACACGGTTTGAATATAACAAGGTGTCAAGATGGCTTGAAGAAATTTATTGGCTGCATGATGCTTCCACACAGAGCTGAAACCGACCGCACACGAGTACTGGTTTTTGTTTGTAATGGAGTTTAACAGCCCTGTCAACACTATTTTTGGTCATTTTGAGCCGGTCAGTTTACCTATCCACAGACCGGCCCCGATAGCTCAGTTGGTAGAGTGTCCGCTCCGGGGAACGGGAGGTCTCGGGTTCGATCCCGGGCCGCGACATACCAAAGTCGTTAAAAATGGTACTAGCTGCTCCTCGCTTGGCACTCAGATTTACGGGGTAGAGCTAGGACTGGTCGATCCAGTGTCAGGATAATGTGACTGGGTGTGGTATCATGTAATGTGTCTGGGACATGATACTTCAGTGAGGCAGCACTATAAACGTGAGCATTGAGCTCCCTGTCGCAACCAGACACCGTCGTGATATGACTGAAAATTGTTGAAAGCGACGTTAAACCCGAATTCACACACACACACATTACCTATCCACACTTTTCCTGGGCAGGCTTACCATTACCGTGCACATTCTTTCGCCAGAAATTGACAACTGGCCTTAATGAATCAGTGGAAGGGAGAGAATGACCGTAGAAAAGATTTCATGATCAATCTCCACAAAAGAATGTTGCAGACCCCGGCAGGTATCGAACCTGCGTCCTCCTGATCATCAGTCAGATGTACATCCCACTGAGCTACCGAGGCCGGCTTCGAGTACAAGTAAATCGCTTAGAGAATCTAAGCCTGCTAAGGCAAAGCATCCATGTTTATAAACCCTTGTTATGTCATTGGGCTTGATATATCATTTGAGCCCCGCCAAGCGAATTTGTGTCTTCGAGCATTCCGTCATGACAAATTTTAACTGCGCATGCCCAGCCATTCAGAGGGGCCAGGGATATGGCTTTCTATCTGAAGGTTCCTCTTGATTCACTGCTTGTATGAGCGAGCAGCGAAGGTTCTGGCGAGACTGCGCGAATGCGCAGGCTAGCCTGATTCTTCGCTGCTCGCATAGGCGATAAGTACCAAAATCGCTTGACGGGGCCAATTTCATCTCAATGTCGGATAAAAGTCCCACAAAATTGGAAGCAACATCTCCAAAATGACCTATAAAGTGCTGACGGGGACGTTATACCTCAAATCAAACAAACAAACAAATCAAGATGAATGTAAATCACAGTTTGGAGGTCAGCTGTAATTAAGGCGTCACTATACCAAATTTAGTGACACGGAGGCCTTTCTGATATTTAATCTTCATCAGTGTGTCTCAACCCCAAAGATCTGAAACCGAAACGGATGATGAACGAGTCCCGGCAAACACAGCACATCCCCCTCCGAGCACACACCGACAGACGCAGATCATGAGACAGGTCACCTAGAGGGATCAGGCAAGAGACGCCTACATCAGGACTGATAGGCGTCCCCCACCGAGCCAACATCAGTAAACATGGCCAAACCTCCACGGAAGTCCCGGGCATCAGGAAGGATATTTCCAAAGAGACTTGCAAAATTTTAAAATATAACAAAAAATGGCAACCAAATCGCTAGGATACATGTCTCGCCTGACAAGTCAGTCTTAGTTTTAGCAGCGCGCGTGATTTGTCTTGTTACAACTGACCGACGCGCTCGTGATTTGATCTACTTTACAACTGACCCCCAAACTGTGATGTATTAATCAACAAATCACAGTTAGAGCTGATCTATTTCGATTCTTACACGCTGAAAATCGGCAATAATGTTGTTGTTTCCTTCAAAATCTCACAATCTTTCGCCCTTGTTAGAAGAAATTCAGCTAAAATTAGGGACTGAAACATATGTATTTAACATATTATTTTCTTACGTTTTTCTTAAATAACCACTCTTTGTAACCTGTATATAGGCAGAACGGTCTTAATTTGGATTATCTCAATTTTTATCGTTAACGAAAATTCTGAGAATGTCAGAAATACGCTTTTGGGTCCATTAGGGTCGATTGTTTGTTTGTTTGGTTTGAGGTTTAATGTCCCCGTCAACAGTGTATAAGTCATTTTGGAAACTACTTCCAATTTTGTGGGACCTGTCGCCCAGTGAAACCATAGGGTTTATAAGCATTGACGGTCCGACTCGCACCGCTTTGCCTGGACAGGCTAAGATCCTCTAAGTGGTTTACCAGTACTCATGTGCAGTCGGTTTCAGTTCTGCGTGGAAGCATCATGCAGCCAATCTATTTCTTCAAGCCCCGATGGGTGGGGGCCAATGGGGTCGATTGTTTACCTGTTTATTGCGTATTTCTTATATAGACGGATCCAATGTTTTGACACGTGACTTTGTTTACATGTCATTGAGCATGCGCAAAATTACTTTCCCTTTTGATAACGATTTTTCGTGGTTGGCAAAAGCCCCTGGTTCCATATAAACATATATATCACGGACATATTTTAGTTGAACTGTCATAGAAAAATCGATCGAATTACACTTTAAATGAGTTAAGAGTTCATTCATGCATCTTCCGCGTTAAGTCATTTGTTTTGCGCTTTTTTTAATACAAATAATCAAGACCGTCCCACCTCGTTACCTGCATAAGTTTAACAGGTAATTATCTTCAAAACACCCTAGAATCTTCTAGAAACCAATAATTACTAGCTAAGACATGTCTGGTTGTCAATTTTGTCGCTTCGATTCCAAACAAAATACAAGTTTACAGAAAATAACATCGCATTTACAATGGCGATAAACGATCAAAGACGTTTTTTTGCTTTTTGCCCACCAGCGGTTAGTCCCGGCAAATAGTATTAGTGAGTGATTACGTAGTGTTTGGCTGTGTCTATATAAGCATGTGTTCTTGAAGTGCCTCGGAGAATAATAAAAATACCTTCAGTGCGTCCCCTATTGTGCTCGCCAGACTTGAGAATACGTCCCCAATCGCATTAATCCCAGTCATTAGACCAGATACAGCAGCAGACCCATAATTTGCGTACAGTGATTCCGCTCCATTAGCGATGTTGTTTGCAAGATCCTTTATCTCACCTTCAAGTTTAGGGCCCCAACTTTCGGGGTTCATATCTTGAACCCATTGTGGAATTAGACCGCCTCTACATCAACATATGAGTGACTCGTGAAAAAAGTTTGGCAAATGACAATTGAATACCCTCATGGTCTACTCTACATGTATTCAAGCAACATAGCCATGTCCTTTTATCGTGAGAACAAGTACGTAAACCCCACTCAATATAGAGAAAGCTGGGGTTTACAAGGATACACATTTTTTTTTTAATTTTAGCTCAAAGACCTAGGTTGTTGGTACTTGGCAGAATCGCCTCAATTAGGCGATTTTAAGTACAGCACGCATAGTCTTTTGCGTATAAATAAGAAACGTATCGTATTTTTATTCAGAAGAAATAGGGGCTACGGAAACATGAAAGAATGCAGTATGCAAAACGGATGTCTTACTCTAATAGGGATCAACAATTACTGTTTTTCACCCGTTTACCCATTGTATACTGGTGGACTTTTCCACTGCTATATGTTGGACAATTCAATTTGTCATATAATGGATGCCAGGCCTATTTGTTTTTGCTTTTATTCTATTTTTGTCACACAATTCTGTTAGCAAATAGTGCATTAGACGCCGAGTTCTGCGGCGTCTGATCTGGGCTTGCACTGTTTCCCAAGTTTCCCGCATGCAATGGGCTAACATTTACCGGATCCTCAGGAAGCTGTTTGAACACGAGGCCGCTTGTTCGAGTGTTAAAATATCTTTAAAAGAGACAAGGCAATTCTACTGCAATAAAAATAGCCATGGATAATATATTACAAATTCTTCTAAATTATATTTCCGCAGGGAAAATAACAAATAGTCTATGAATTAAAAATCACTCTTTTTCAAATTTTCGGCCCTTGGCCTTCTTCAGGAATCTATTAATTCATCGAACAACTAAGTGACATCCATCTTGTGATGCTAACAGGAAGAAAGTAATGATGATCTGCCGTGGATAATATATTACTTTTGCACAATTTCGTATTCCATCGGAAGATTGTGGTCCCAAAATCTCCATATAAAAATAGACGTAAAGGCAATGATCAGGAATCGACGCAACTACCCAAAACCTCCTATCAGGAAAACCACAGGGATAGAAACACAAACATGAAATATCTACATCACAACCGGAAAGCAAAAAAAAACACAATTGCTTTCCCACAACTTTCCCACAAAATGGCCAAACGGCCATCCAAAATAAAGAGCAAGATGTAAGCAATACCTACATGCAAAAACAAACAATAACAAAAATAAACCGCGACAGAAGAACCGCCTTTGAATGGTCAGTGTAAAGTATGTCACTAGGTCGCTTCAATAGATTTAGTATGGCCTTAATACTCGTCTTTGGTTCTCTCGTGGTTTTGATAAATGAGCCAGCGCACGACAAAACTTACAATAAGACATGTGCGCCTATCGAAGACTCCGATCAGCCTGCGCATTCATATAGTCTAACCAGAGACGTTTCTTGCTGCATGAAGTAGCATTGGGCCCTTTGCTATCCTTAGAGCACACAACGAAGACTCTGATCAGACTGTGCGGATGCGCAGGCTGATCTGAGTCTTTGTTGGGCGCACATGTCTTATTGTAGGTTCTGTCATACGCTGGCTCAAATAATTTGTTCAGCCCGCATGAGGGCATTCTAGCTCATCAGTGCAACATCTCCGAGAACATAGAATGTAAACAAATATAACCATGATATTAAAAGTTCAAATAGCACGCTAATTCCAGGATTGGAACATAGGTTATGTTATTTGAACACGGTTTTGACCCATTCACGAGTAACTTCATAGAGAAAATATTCAACAGCAATAAAGCCATAACATCGGGGTCACCCATGGATTTTCATCCATAAATATTTGCCGGGTTCCCAGGAAGACGTATAAACACGGGGTCGTAATGAGGGTCCCGGCAAATGATATTGGCATACATTATCAATGGTTTGGACAACCAGCTTCTCTGTAGTTAACATGTCTGATTTGACATGACAGTCTACAGATTTAATTTATCTAATTACATGACGTGCTGCAAACTGTAATATGCAGTACGTCGGTCAAACTAACCGCATGCTTAAAACTAGATTGAACGAGCATTATCGTAGAATGAGTAAGTCTAAGAAAACTGACACTTTCTTGTACCGTCACTGTCGACGTACAGGTCATTCTGTAAATAACATTGTTATACAACCAGTGAAAAAACTTTACTACGATGCAAATTCTACATCTAGATTCAAAATTATCAAAAGACATGAGGCTGAACTGAAATGGATTAAATCTTTACAGACTTCTTTTCCACTGTGTTTTAATGACAACATTTATCATGAGGGTAATATTTCCAGAATGCCGGACTTTGATATTTTCTCGCTCCTGGAATGTCAAAAACGCAGAACTAGTTCTCACGGCACCAGGAAAAATGGTAGCTATAAACGTAAATTACGTACTTTTAAACGAAACAATACTAGACTGAAGTGACTGTCAGTTATATTATTAAATCATGGACGCCACTCTATGCTTTCATTTCTAAGTTCATTACCCGTTTCTGTTTTACGTCTTCTGGACACCGAGGCGAATAAATTCTACGATAGTTCTCATCAGTTATATGATGCGACTCTCTTAACTAGAGGCTATACTCAGCATACTCTCAGGGCTTGAGATTTCATTTAATCTCAATATCGGGTAAAAGTCCTACAAAATTGGAAACACTGTCTCCAAAATGACATTTACAGTGTTGACGGGAACGTTAAATCTCAAATCAAACAAAAATCAAACGCCACGTCACATGGTCATTTAATAACGTCATCTGAAAAATGGTTCAACGACGTTGTGACGTCAAGTGCGCTATTCGGCTGTTAATACAAGAACTGTAAATTTTAGCTCTCGAACTATATTTCGTCACAATTGGATGGAAAATAATTCAAACATAAGTATAAAAGGTAATCTATCTAACGATTATTGAAATATGTACAACATCGGGTCACGAGCAATTTGTCCAATGTTGAACATTAAAAAAAATATTCCCTTTCTTCGCTGGACGACGCATAACCCATAAGATGCGAATCACAACAATTGTCGTCTGCCAGTAACCAGGGTCCATACTGTTGCCAGTATGCACAAATGTGTTTGAAAAGAGTGCAAGAATATGCAACAGGCAACATAAACAGACGATATTTTCAGATAAAGTTTTCATTGCATCTTAAAAGATAATTTTCGTTCTTACCCACTGTCACAGTCAGCTGTGGAAAGGCAGGATATACAGTTAGTAGCGGTTTGATTCACGTTAGCAACGCATGCTGTCAGATCAGGTTTAAGAGCTTCAACCTTTGCTGTTAGGTTTCCAATGTTTGTCATGACTAACTTCGACACTTTAGCGTTCATGGCTAAAATGAAATAAAAATTAGTGAAATCAATGCATTTCTGAAACAATAATAAACGAACTGATAGGGCGATGTTTTGAGAACTTGGATAGCGAAAGGAAAACTTTTCTTCTGAAAGAATATAGCGGTCAAAATCGGGCTGCAAGGTTTGCGATAAACGCGATAATTTTGATTTTGAGATTGTAAATTGTCCTGTCTTGGATGGTGATGTTCCTGTTGCGTTTATATTTCTTGCCAGAGTGTCTGGTCGTGTGTCTGGCTTTGACAATCGTGGTGGATTGCTAATTGCTAAACTTTTTGGTCGGTGTTGTCGGTGTCGTAGGCTACGCAAAGCCTTTTCTAAATTTTATAGAGGTCATTCCGATTTAATTTCAAAACTCAATGTTGGACGTACAAGGTATACCGGAACTCCATCACGTGAACAAGTCCGTGAAATGAAGACCCCCCTATGCCCCACTTTATATAGAGAAAACGGGGATTTAAGGTTGGTATACATTATTTTCCTTATTTCGGCTCCAAGACTTAGGTTGTGGGTACTCGTTAGAACCGCCTCAATGCACCCACGACCTATGTAAAGGTCCCTGATGTTTTTCTTATAAAATTATATAGGCGTATTTTCGTGATGTGCAGAAAAAGCAGCAGACGACATTGTAAGATACGAATTTCTTGGTGTCTTAAGGTGAAGGGGAACACCTTTAGGGGAGGCAACTCCTTCGAAAGTATTTTTGTCTCCCATGTCAATATGGATCAACACTTAAAGAAAGAATTTGCTCCTAAGGAGCAAATTCTTTCCTTAAAGAGTAGACCCCTTTTTCAGCGGGACAAGGCTTATATAAAAGCGAACAGGAAGTCCCGAAAGTTGTCTCGCTTTGACAAATGGCGGAAAAATCTGCCGGGTGTTCCCATTCCCCATAAGGCTCAAAGATTCTTTGAGCAAATATTCCTTATTGGCAAATAATTCTAATAACTACAAAATATTCACAACTTACTGTCTTCAGAGAATTGCCATTGCGTCAAGCCCCCATACGAGAGCCCGAATGTTACCAAAAATACACACACTTGAGCCAGCATCTTCATTATCTGAAAATACAAGTATGAAAATTACACAATTATGGCTGTGACTGTCTGTGAAAATCTTATTTATCTTATAAGCTGCCCGATAAATTGGGATTCGAACATGCGAGATACATTTTATGAAGGCAAACTTGCGGACTGAACAATGTATTTGTCTAAATCGCGACGGAAATACGGACGAGGATTGTGGCCACGTTAAATCGATGTAAGCCACCAATTGGAATTCATTTCACTGACCGTTCCAAGGCGGTTCTTCTGTCGCGGTTTATTTTTGTTATGGTTTGTCTTTGGGTGTGTGTGTTGCTTATATTATTTTGATTTGGATAGGCAACTAGCCATTCTGTGGGAAAGAAACTGTCCTTTTGGCTTTCCGCTATTTATGTTTCCATTGGGGTCAGGATGTTTCATGTTTGTGCTCTTTCCCTTTAGTGTCTCTGATGAGAGCTGTGGGTTAATTGTATCGATTCAACGTTTATTTGACACTGTATTGTTGTGGTTGGGTACCGAACCTCGGGCAGGGTAAGCCGTGCTCTGGCTTACTGTGTATGCTAATGGTTTCCTCGTGTCAAAAAGAGATTAATCGTTAAATCGACAAACCAAAGGTTAAGGCGTGTAAAAGCAGTCTCCCCTGAGCCATTGTTGTTGGCAGATATATATACAGATCCCATGTTTTGAATGAATGCGCGAAATTTCTTTACCTATGGATTACCAGCTTACGTGATTGGCAAATGCGCCTGGTTCCATATAAACTTATTGTAATTGACATTTTAGTTGACTTTGCAAAAATCTCTCGAATTACACTATGATGCGGACTGAAAAAGTGATTTTTCTAAATCGCGACGGAAGTAAAGGCGAGGATTGTGGCAACGTAAAATCGATTTAAGCCCACCCCCCCCCCCTTTCAATGACCGTTTCAAGGCGGTCCTTCTGTAGCGGTTTATTTTTGATATGGTTTGTCTTTGAGTAGCTCGAGTGTTTGTGTCGCTGATATTATTTTATTTTGGATAGCCAGTTGGCCATTTTGTGGGAAAGTAACTGTCCTTTTGGCTTTCCGCTGTTGATGTTTCAATCGGGGTATGTTGTTTCGTGTTTGTGTTTCTTTCCCTTGGTGTCTCTGATGGGAACTGTGGGTTAATTGTATCGATTCCTGATCATTGCATTCACTTATATTTTAGGGTTTATTCATGCATATTCTGCTTTTTGTCATTCGTTTTGCGCATTTTTATTTTTCAGTACTTAAGACCGTTCCCGCCTCGTTACCTGCATAAATATGACAGGTAAATCATTAAAACATCCTCAAATCGTCAAAATATCTTTAATTATAAGCTTAAACATGGCTATGGCTATTATAAAAATTTAAAAATCAATTTTGTCATTTCAAATCCAAATGAACAAGTTCACAGGAAATGACTTCGTATTTACAATGGCGATAAACTGCGTAATATTTTTTTTTTTTACCAACCACTGTTCTTATTCAAACTGCAAAATTATGTTATGGGTGCTCGTTAGAACCGCCTCCTTGAGGCGGTTCTAACGAGTATCCACAACCCATGTCTTGGAGCAGGAATAAGAAAGAAAATGAATACCCCATTAAACCCCAGTTGTCTCTATATAAAGTGGTGTTTGGAGGTATTCATATCACGGACTTGTCACGTGATGATAATAGTGAGTCCGAGAAGGTTCCCTTATCTGGATGATCGGTGTGTTTTATGGTCCGTTAGGAGCGTTTATTCCATCTGAATCAAAAACAGGATTCAGAATCACGTTTTCTTAATCAGGGAAGCATGATTCTGCCATTTTTTAAAACACAATGTATTGATGTGATGATTCAAAATTGATGACAGATTAGGCACTGGCTTCTGCTGTTTTGTTTGTTTGTTTGATTCGAGGTTTAACGTCCCTGTCAACACTTTAAAGGTCATTTTGGAGACGTTGCTTCCAGTTTTGTGGGACTTTTACCCGACATTGAGATGAAATGACATCTCAAGCCCTGTCGCGCAATGAAACCAATAGGGTTAATAAGCATGGACGGACCTTCTCGCACCGCTTTGCCTGGACAGGCTTAGATCCTCTAAGCGGTTTACCAGTACTCGTGTGCGGATCGGTTTCAGCTCTGCTTGGAAGCATCATGCAACCCATATAATACTTCAAGCCCCGATGGGTGGGGGCCGTTCTGCTGCTTGTATTTCTTTTCGTTTGGAAACTCAGTCATGCTAGACCACATTATGCAAAACAGTGCATTTATCACATCTCCAAAATGGTTAATTTTCAGATGAAAATCCGTGATATCTTTCTTATTTATACTGCAAACATAGATAACGGGTGCTCGTTAGAACCGCCTCATTGAGGCGGTTCTAACGAGTACCCACAACCTATGTCTGGGAGAAGAAAAATAAAAATAATGTATTCCCCCATAAACCCCAGTTTTCTCTATAGAAAGTGGGGTTTAGGGGGTGTTCATTTCACGGACATGTTCACGTGATGATTGTTTCATAAGCAACGATGTAGGCCCTCAAATGTGCAGTATACGAGTATCTGCTGTCACCGACGAAAGAGATGATATAGTTCGAACAATTTGACATGAGACTGACCTTTATTCATGGAATTAATTAGACAATGTTATCGCCTAATATTAGATATCTCCGTGGTGTAGCGGTTATGCTGCTCGCCTTGTAAACCAGGAGTCGCATGATCGATCCAGGACTTCTCCAGACTTTCGGATGACTCTTTAAACCGAGGTCCCGTCTCCATATTACCCCAGCTGTTGGTGAGACGTAAAACTTAAACACTCACTCGTGTTATCGCTTAATACGTCGGCTTTCGTAAACGTCTCGTGAATTTTCGGCATCTTGTGAATTGCAAATCATTTACCGACCTCTATGTATTGAATAACAATATCGCCATTTTCGGGAGACGGCGAAGATAAATACATGCATTCAGACGGGTGTGAAATTATGTTAATAGAGTTCACCAGTCTCAGGTCAGTTGATCGAACTATGTCATATTGTGTACACCACGTTTAGTGTCATCGAGTTTTTTCCATTTTGAATCACTGACATTCTTAATATTATGACTAATACATTTTTCCTTAAAAGACTGTGCCTATATTCCACAGCACCTGTAACATTGAAAGTTAAAGTCAATGAAGAAGAAGGGAGTTTTAGGTCGCCATGTTTGATGCACACGAGTCGCTTTGAAACATACACTGTGCATGATTCACTTGTTTCGGTATCGTGTTTCCGTTTCGCAAAAATAAAGCGCTGAAACAGAAACATGAAATACTGTTTGGGATTCAGGTAACGCGGCCCCGGAACGCGGCCCCGGAAACTACGGTTGGTGGGAGTTACCAACTTACTTAGAGGCTTGAATTCTTCAAAAGCTTAAGATCTGGGGAGTTTCAGTCCGAATTCTAATGGAACTACGAAAGAAACAATATATGCACATTTGTTCCTGCAATCTCTTGATATGGACGAAAATTTCAATGACTGACTTATCATATGTCTTAGACTCAGGCAGTAATGACGGTTGGTGCAAATTCTCTGTCTCTGGTCAGGCCCACCAGAGTCTAACTTTTATTTTATTTTTCTTTTGCTCCAGCATTTCAGTTATTTTATGTTGTCGAGTCATCAACGTTGTCCAATCTCTGTAGTCGTTTGGTTTTATGTTCCCAGAGATGTTGCACTGATGCGTTAGAAATCCGCATGTGGACGAACATTTTATTTTTGTCTCAACA
Source organism: Lucinisca nassula (assembly GCA_963580285.1). NCBI lineage: Eukaryota > Metazoa > Mollusca > Bivalvia > Lucinida > Lucinidae > Lucinisca > Lucinisca nassula. The sequence continues at coordinate 109,126,464 of OY757024.1, forward strand.
ACGACAGAACCTTGGGCGAGGGTTGTGGCCACTTAAAATCGATTTAAGCCCCACCCCAAGCAAACAAAATTTAACGACCGTCCCAAAGCGGTTCCCCTGTCGTGGTTTATTATTGTTATTATTCGAATTGCATTTGTGTATTGCCATTTTTTATTTTGGATAGCCATTTGGCTATTTTGCAAGTAACTGACCTTTTGTCTTTCCGCTTTTGATGTTTTCATTAAAGTGAAGTTATGTACTGTTCTTGTTTCTTTAGTGTCTTGTTCGGGACATTAGGAAAACATGTCCGTATGAAATAATGGCGTCCGACATGGTGTCAGAAGTGACTCATTTTGGGTAAAAATGATACCTTCTTTCTTATTTCTGCTTTCAACAAAGATTGTTGGTGTTCATTGAGGCGGTTCTAACGAGTACCCACAATCCATGTTTTCGAGCAAAAATAAGGCAGATCATGTATTCCCCTGTAAACTGCACTTTTCTCTATATAAAGTGGGGTTTAGAGGCGTCTACGTTTCACAGACTTGTTATTGTGATGATATTCGGGTAATTGTATCGATTCCTGATCATTGCCTTCACTTCTATCTTATCACTATTTAAAAGCACGTTGGGCTCTTGCTCGAACGTATCGATTTGTGTCAATGGCATTTGTCCCATATAAGATGCTTGGATATACTGCATTATGCTAAAATATCATGGCCCACTTGGCAGAACGCAAGCTTTTGTCAGACAAGCCACACACAACTGTAAAGTCAGCTATCCAATGATAAAATCTCAGACAAAATGTTGCCCTCCTGATCAACACCTTAACTCTTATCCTGTTGTTCACGACAAACCCTACCTTTGCAAACAGTGTAGATCCAGATCAGATGGCTTCTGAAGAACCATTATCCTGCTGTTCACGACAACCCCTACCTTTGCAAACAGTGTAGATCCAGATCAGATGGCTTCTGAATCTGATTAGGATCTACACTGTTTGACATTCAGTTTATGGATTTGCAGGAATAAATGACATCAAGTAATCTGATTGGTTCAAAGTCAGAAATGGGTGTGGCTAAACTGAATATTCAGCAAGAGAAGTGTTCAAAGGAGGTTATTAAGTTACGGAATCGACGGTAAGACACTAAGGTGGGCTGTTGTTACAATAATGGGATGTTGTTAATGGTGAAACTTCGGATTGGGCTCGTCACACAGAGGAATGTTTTCTCTTTGTGCTTGTAAGAAATATCCACTTACACTGACCCCGAATTAAGACATTTCATCGAAGGACAGTTTACATCACGTGAACAAGTCCGTGAAATGAAGACCCCTCTAAACTCCACTTTATATAGAGAAAACTGGGATTTACGGAGTATACATTATTTTTCTTATTTCTGCTCCAAGACATATATATAGGTTGTGGATACTCGTTAGAACCGCCTCACTGAGGCGGTTCTAACGAGCACCCTCAACCTATGTTTTAAGCATTTAGAAGAAAAATATCAACAATTTTCATCAGAAAAGTAGCCATTTTGGAGATGTGAAAAATGCACTATGTCGCATGGATGAGTTATAGTAATGAGGATGTTGGGTAAGTAAATAGGGCTTGGGAGTAATGTTATTGCAAACTTATTAGACATATCACCAGTAACAAGTTTTATTCTAATTGCTGATTTTCTTAAACGAACTACTTTTTCACAGTTGGTGTCAGTTTACGAAATGGTAAGAAGGTCATTGCGCCAGATGAGGTGCTTTTTTCATCCGAAAAGTACTGAAACTTTCCTTGTTCCTGCATGACAACTTATGTTGTGAGTACTTATTAGAAGCGCTTTCAAACTGTTTAAAAAACAAATTCTAAAGAGCTCATATGAGGATATATCTGAAAAAAAAAAACGTTTGCTTGTTGTTTGATGTTTTGTGTGTGTGTGTGTGGGGGGGGGGGGGGGGGGATTACCAAAAAGCAACCACAAATTGATCAATTTTGCATATATTTTCATATTTTTATGCATACATTTTGTAATTAACCATTTAATGTAGACAAAGAGTTCATCAAACAAGCGCTGTGTGTATTCTTAAATAAAATATGAACAATAATATATACTAAATGTATTGAGTTAGCTTTCAAGTTTCGAAGTATACACTTTTATATATCAATTACACTACAGGGGTCAGCTCATAAGAAACGGGTTTCCAACAAATGCTCAAGAGAGCTTGCGCATGCGCACAGTCTCGGAGGAGCCTTTGTTGTTTGCAGTCATGTACGGACAAGATAAGGTACCTTACTGTAGAATAGAATTGAAATCAATGATCAGGAATCGCTACAATTAACCCACACCTCCCATCAAAGACACCATAGGAAAAGAAATACAAACATGAAATAACTAGACCCTAATTGAAAAATCATAGCGGAAAGCCAAAATGACAGTTACTCTCCCACAAAATGGCCGATTGGCTATCCAAAACAAAATTATATAAGCCATACACACATTCGAAGAAGACGTCCTAGTTGGTTGCGCATGCACGGTGGAATAACACATAAAATGCACACTGTATATGCCCCTGTTCTCATGGTCGGCTAAATTGGGACCACCTTTGGGACTGTTCAAAAGTGGTCTTAAAGACCAAAAGTCTTAAATACCACTTTTGAACAGTCCGTAAGGTGGTCTTAATTGCCCCTGACATTCACTCACCGTATAGCTAGATTCCAGCAGTATGTTTTCCACATGGGCCCTGACAGCCAAGCGCAGCTGATTTCTGAATGGCAGCATTAGATTAACAAAATATGAAAAACTATTTTAGCCATATTCGGAGTAAAATAGAAGTGAAGGCAATGGTCAGGAATCGATACAATTAACCCACACCTCCCATCAGAGACACAAACATAAGCAACTGGATCCTAATGGAAACATCAATCGCGGAAAGTCAAAAGTACAGTTACTTTCTCACAAAATGAGCGACACACACACACACACCTCATGGAGGCCTTTTAACTCATTAGTGCAACATCTCCGTGAACACAAAAATCAAGCAACCATAGAGATGAACCGTAGAGATGCACCAACTAACAATACATAAAATAAGATTCTCTCTAATATTCAGTATGCCTTTACGCTGGAACCGTCATAGAATCTGAGGCTTGATCCCCCGGCGTGCATTAAATAGAGGGATGCAAAGTTGTCAACCGGGATTGGGTTTACTACCATGCATGCAGTCTATCATATAACATTTATATAGTACCCAATCTTTTTATATCGAAGAACGATTTTACGAAATTGGGTGCTGAAGTCATTGCAATTAGATATTTTTTTGAATTAATATACTATGTCAAAATAAAATTCGGGTTCCGATAGACCTTGTTGCAGAAGAGATTTCAGTCTAACATTGAATTTTGAAATTAAATCGGAATGGCGTCTACAGACTTTTGAAAAGGCTTTGCGTAATTTATGATACCGATGACCCTGGTTAAGAAGTTTAGCAGTTAACAATTTAGTACGAGTGTTGAAATAACGTACATTGCTATACACTCTGGAAAACCGATTTAATTGTGAAATACTGGGGTTTCTTGGAGGAATGACTGCTTCAGTAGCATACTGTGGATAAATGGGAAACACTGTGGTTTCCGGGAGGAATGACTGCTTCAGTTGCATACTGTGGATAAATGGGAAACACTGGGGTTAAAAGGAGGAATGACTGCTTCAGTAGCATACTGTGGATAAATGGGAGACACTGGGGTTTCCCGGAGGAATGACTGCTTCAATAGCATACTCTGGATAAATGGACAACACTGGGGTTTCCTGGAGGAATGACTACTTCAGTAGCATACTGTGGATAAATGGGAAACACTGCATCTAATAAATAAATTCATCTATGAAAAGAAAAGGAAAAAATAAACACGAAATACAGTAAAATTCCTGTATAAATACCATCTTTAGGACTGTTCAAAAGTGGTCTTAAAGACCACTTTTGAACAGACCTAAAGGTGGTCCCTGACCAGAGGACATTATAAGCAGAAAACACAAAGGAAAAGTAAGTGTACCCTTAAAAAAAGGATTTTTATAGCAGAATTAGCCCTAGTTTTAGGTGGTCTTAATAGCGGAATTTCACTGTACTAAAAACTTTTAAAAAAGTGCAACTTAAAAAAGTGAATGAAATATCAACAAAACTTACTTAGTTCAGTATCTTCTGTCTGTAGAAGGAGTGGAAGTTGTTAATGTCTGAGATCTTCACAAGCTTTATATACACGCAAAATCCTGCCTACGTGTTCTACAGCTCCCTGCAGCTACAAAACCTGGTTCAAGTCCAGACGCAAAATTTACATTTTGGATTTGTTTAAATCAACCTGTTCCTCTTCTGCTAGCCCACGGATACAGCCAGCACCGAAAGCTCCATTCTACTGAAAAATATCATCTCATTATGAAAACACGCCTATGCAAACACAGTGAAATTCCGCTATTAAGACCACCTAAAATTAGGACTAATATTGCTATAAAAAGCTTATTTTAAAGGATACACTTAATTTTTCTTTGCTTTTTCTGCCTTCAGTATCCTCTGGTCAGGGACCATCTTTGGGACTGTTCTAAAGGGGTCTGTAAGACCCCTTTTGAACAGTCCCAAAGGTGGTCCTAATATAGGAATTTTACTTTACATTGTAGATGTTACCGCCAAAAAAAAAAAACACAAAAAAAACACGAAAATTTTGCGATGAAAAAATAGTGATATTTTTCTTATTTCGGCTTAAAATATAAAGTGTGGGTACACGTTAGAACTGCCTCATTGCGGCTGTTCTAACGAGTACCAACAATATATATATATTTCTTATTTATACTTCAAACATAGGTTGTTGGTGCTCGTTAGAACCGCCTCATGGAGGAACCGCCTCATGGAGGCGGTTCTAACGAGTACCAACAACCTATGTATTGGAGCAGAAATAAGAAAAATAATGTTTACCCACGGAAACCCCAGTTTTCTCTATATAAAGTGAGGTTTAGGGGATGTTCATTTCACGGACCTGTTCACGTGATGACCCATTGTTTTCTTGTTGACACTTCCTTTGTTATATATTAGACAAGCCGACTTGTCATTTAAGGGGGTTTGGGTCTATTTTGTCTTTATTCTATTTATCCTTAAGCAAACTGTGTGAACCCTGATCAGACGCCTCTAATTCTGTTAGCAAATAGTGCATGCCCTGATCAAACGCCGCATTCTGCGGCGTCTGATCTGGGCCTGCACTGTTTGCCAAGGTACCCCTTTATGGATTCCCGCATACAATGTGTTAAGTAAACTGTGTGGACCCTGATCAGACGCCACAGACCCAGATGTGTCTATACATCCACACTGTACGACAAGAATGTCGTTTAGCAATTTAGAAATTCCCGGATGCTGCGAAGACTGTTCAGACTGCGTGGATGCGCAGTCTAATGATGCGCAGCCTAATCTCGGTTGTTGCTTGTCATAAAGGTGTTGTTGTAGATTTTGTTATGCGCTGGGTCCTCGTTGCAAAAAAAATTCTCTCCTGGGTAATGCCACCAGGTAATATACAAATCGACTTGTTCAGCTCAGCAGACATTAGAGTTATGAGCCGTGGAACAGCATTTCCTACAATTTACATGTGCGTCCAGCGAAGAATCAGATAATCCTGCGCAATCATATAGTCTCACCAGCGACTTCTCTTGCTGCATGAAGAAGCACTGGACCCTTAGCTATCCTTAGAGCACACAACGAAGACTTTGATCAGACTGCGCTGGGCGCACATGTAAATTGTAGGAAAAACTGTGCCAGAGGTAACAGACTAGCAAAGCAGTGTACACTGAGACACTGGTCAGATTCCACAAATACACACACTGATCTGCACCTGGCAAACACAGAGTTTCTCCTCGTTGAAAAAAGCGGGGTTTATGATCATTAATACAGTAACCTTTGTCTTAGAGACGACCACCTTGAATAATCAAGCAACCTGTCTAAAGCAATCATGTTTTCTGTTCCCAAAAAAAGGCAAAGGTATGACAAGCCAGGTGTTTCAATAAATCTTTAAACTACGGTTTGAACTTACCCAGTTTGAAGTTTGCAATGTAGGGTTTGAAAACTTCAAACCACTGTTTCTAAGACACACTGCACAATAATTCTTTAAATCTCGGTTTTAACTTTTAAACTGGGGTCAGACAGTATAAGTTTTTTTGTTAATACCTTAACTTTAATCCTGTTTAAAATGTCAAACCACAGTTTCAACATCAAATGTACAATATGTCTTCAAACCACGGTTCGAAGATTGCAAATCAGGTTAGGACGCCATTTGCACAATAATTATTTATCGTTTTCATTTTAAACCATAGTTTCAAATATTGAAATCCGAGTTTGAAGCCATTTTATGTACAAACTTTCCTCAAAGTATTCCCAGCAGGCACAGGTCGCTAGGAAACGTCAAATCAACGTCGGTGCAACGTCACGTAGATGTGACGTTGCATAAACATCATGACGTTGCACCTACGTTGATGTGACGTCACAATATGACATGCGCCTGCTGGGTAGCTGTAACCGTTAAACCTAAAGCCGAGGTTTGTAGATCTATTGTGCATTTGCCTTTGAACATGGGTTTGGAAGTTTTTAAACTAAGGATTGAAGTAAAGGTATTTGAAAATAAATAAAAAAAAAAAAAAAAAAAAAAAAAAAACGTTTCAATGTAAAAACCGTGGTTTAAAGAATTATTGTACAGTTTTTTCTATGCAGTTTGAAATCGTCAATCTAGGGTTTCATGTTCAAACTGTGGTTTAGACATTTATTGTGCTCTTGACTTGCCGTACAAATACATTAAGATATATGTACCTGTCAAAAGCAAGCACCTGTGTACTTTCTTTCTTTCTTGCTTTCTTTGTTTTGGTTTTGTTTTACGGCACTTTTTGCTCTTATTTCAAGCCGCTCGTTAATCAGACGTGGGCGAAAACCATAGCACCTGGAGAAAAAGCACCTGACCATACGTTGCAGAACTTTGCGTTTCTCAAGCGACCCTAGCGAGGCTCGAACCCATACAGGTGAGAGACCTAATGATTAAGAGTGAGCGCTTTGCACCTGTCTAAAGCAAGCGCGTTTTCATCTGCTTTATACATATTGGATTGAAATCCTTTGTTCTTTGCTCAGAAACATAGGCGTCTATCTGTTGGTTTTATTTTGCTCAAGCATTTCAGTGGTTTCTTGCTGTCGAGTCCTCACAGTTGTTTAATCTCTGTGGTTGTTTGATTTTGTGTTTCGGATATGTTGCACTGGTGAGTTAGGAGGCCTTCATGTGGACTGACTAAATTATTTGCCTAAATCGCGACGGAAGTAAGGGCGCGGATTGTGGACGCGTAATTTCGATTTAAGCCCCCCCCCCCCCCAGTGGAATTTGTTTCACTGACCGTTCAAAGGCGGCTCTTCTGTCGCGGTTTATTATTTTATGGTTTGTCTTTGAGTGTGTGTATCGGTTATACCTTATTGTTTTGGATAGCCAATTTTCCATTTTGTGAGCAAGTGACTATCCTTTTGGCTTTCCGCTATTGATGTTTCCATTACGGTCTAGTTGTTTCATGCTTGTGTTTCGTTCACTTTGGTGTCACTGCCGGGGATTAATTGTATCGATTCCTGATCACTGCTTTCACTTCTTAATACATGCCGGATTGTATTCTATTTCGCTTTGCTCAGAAGCATAGGCTTTGACTACTGCCACAATCAGCCACATAGGCTTTGACTACTACAACAGTCGAACATCAGAAACATAGGCTTTGACTCCTACCACAGTCGAACATCAGAAACATCGGAGTCTAACTGTTGGTTTTCGTTTGCTCCAGCATTTCTGTGGTTTCTTGCTGTCGAGTCCTCACCGTTGTCGCACCTCTGTGGTTCTTTGATTTTTGTGTTCACGGAGATGTTGCACTGATGAGTTAGGAGGCCTTCATGCGGACTGAACAAATTATTTGTCTAAATCGCGACGAAAGTAAGAGCGAGCATTCTGGCCACGTAAAATCGATTTAAGCCCTCCAGTGGAAATCTTTCCACTGACCGTTCCAAGGCGGTTCTTCTGTGGCGGTTTTATTTATGTTGTTGTTTGTTACCTACTGTGTGTATCACTTGTGTCTTTTTATTTTGGATGGTCATATGGCCATTTTGTGGGAAAGTATCTGTCCTTATGGGCTTCTTTTGTTTAGGTTTCCATTATGGTCTGTTCGCTTCATGTTTTTGTTTCTTTCCCTTTGGTGTCTTTGATGGGTGGAGTAAGTTAATTGTATCGATTCCTGATCTTTGTTTTTTACTTCTACTTTGACTACTACCACAGTCGAACATCAGAAACATAGGCTGTAACTACTACCACAGTCGAACATCAGAAACATAGGCTTTGACTACTACCATAGCCGAACACCGGAAACATAGGCTTTGACTACTATCACAGTCGCACACCAGAAACATAGGCTTTGACTACTACCACAGTCGAACATCAGAAACATAGGCTGTGACTACTATCACAGTCGCACACCAGAAACATAGGCTTTGACTACTACCACAGTAGAACATCAGAAACATAGGCTGTGACTACTACCACAGTCGAACATCAGAAACATAGGCTGTGACTACTACCACAGTCGAACATCAGAACCATAGGCTTTGACTACGACCATAGCCGAACACTAGAAACATAGACTTTGTCTACTGTCATAGTCGAACATCAGAAACATAGGCTTCGACTACTACCACAGTCGAACATCAGAACCACAGGCTTTGACTTCTATCACAGTCGCACACCAGAAACATAGGCAGACTACTCCACAGTCGAACATCAGAAACATAGGCTTTGACTACTACCATAGTCGAACATCAGAAACATAGGCTTTGACTTCTACCACAGATGAAGATCAGAAACACAACTACCACAGTCGAACACAAGAAACATAGGCCATCGGAGTCTAACTGTTGGTTTTCTCCAGCATTTCAGTGGTTTCTTGCTGGCCACGTAAAATCGATTTAAGCCCCCCCCCCCCCCCCCCCCCCAGTGGAAATCTTTCTACTGACCGTTCCAAGGCGGTTCTTCTGTGGCGATTTATTTGTGTTGGTGTTTGTTACTTACTGTGTGTATCACTTGTGTCTTTTTATTTTGGATGGCCATATGGCCATTTTGTGGGAAAGTAACTGTCCTATTGGCCTTCCTTTATTTAGGTTTCCATTATTAGCTGTTCGCTTCATGTTTGTGTTTCTTTCCCTTTGGTGTCTTTGATGGGTGGAGTAAATTAATTGTATCGATTCCTGATCTTTGTTTTACTTCTACTTTGACTACTGCTACAGTCGAACATTAGAAACAAAGGCTTTTACTACTACCATATTAGAACACCAGAAACATAGGCTTTGGCTACTACCACAGTCGAACTTTAGAAAAAAAGGGTCTGACTTCTTCCACAGTCGAACATCAGAAACATAGGCTTTGACTACTACCAAGGTCGAACATCAGAAACATGTGCTTTGACTACTATCACAGTAGAACATCAGAACCATAGGTTTGTTATTATCACAGTCGAACATAAGAAACATAGGTTGACTATTACCGCAGTCGAACATCACAAACATATGTTTTAACAACACCAGAAACATAGGCTTTGACTACTACCATTGTCGAACATCAGAAAAATAGGGTTTGACTTCTTCCAAAGTCGAACATCAGAAACATAGGCTTTGACTACTACCAAGGTCGAACATCAGAAACATGTGCTATGACTACTATCACAGTAGAACATCAGAAACATAGGCTTTATCTACTACCACAGTCGAACATCAGAAACATAGGCTTTGACTACTATCACATTCGAACATCAGAAACATGTGCTTTGACTACTATCACAGTAGAACATCAGAACCATAGGCTTGGACTTCTATCACAGTCGCACATCAGAAACATAGGTTGACTACTACCACAGTCGAAAATCATACCATAGGCTTTGACTGCTACCATAGCCGAACACAAGAAACATAGACGGCTCTTCTGTGGCGATTTATTTATGTTGTTGTTTGTTACTTACTGTGTGTATCACTTGTGTCTTTTGGTTTTGGATGGCCATATGGCCATTTTGTGGGAAAGTAACTGTCCTTATGGCCTTCCTTTGTTTAGGTTTCCATTATGGTCTGGTCGCTTAATGTTTGTATTTCTTTCCCTTTGGTGTCTTTTATGGGTGGAGTAAGTTAATTGTATCAATTCCTGATCTTTGTTTTACTTCTACTTTGTCTACTACCATAGTCGAACATCAGAAACATAGCCTTTGACTACTGCCACAGTCGAACATCAGACACATAGGCTTTGACTACTCCCACAGTCGAACATCAGAAACATAGGCTTTGACTACTGCCACAGTCGAACATCAGAACCATAGGCTTTGACTACTTTCACAGTCGAACATAAGAAACATAAAAAGTAGAAGTAAAACAAAGATCAGGAATTGATACAATTAACTTACTCCACTCATAAAAGACACCAAAGGGAAAGAAATACAAACATTAAGCGACCAGACCATAATGGAAACCTAAACAAAGGAAGGCCATAAGGACAGTTACTTTCCCACAAAATGGCCATATGGCCATCCAAAACCAAAAGACACAAGTGATACACACAGCAAGTAACAAACAACAACATAAATAAATCGCCACAGAAGAGCCGCCTTGGAACGGTCAGTGGAAGATTTCCACTGGGGGGCTTAAATCGATTTTACGTGGCCACAATCCTCGCCCTTACTTCCGTCGCGATTTAGACAAATAATTTGTTCAGTCCGCATGAAGGCCTCCTAACACATCAGTGCAACATCTCCGTGAACACAAAAATCAAAGAACCACAGAGGTGAGACAACGGTGAGGACTCGACAGCAAGAAACCACTGAAATGCTGGAGCAAAAGAAAACCAACAGTTAGACTCCGATGAGCCCGACCAGAGACAGAGCATCAGGCATAAGTTGACTACTACCACAGTCGAACATCAGAAACATAGGCTTTGACTACTACCGTAATCGAACATCAGAAACGTAGGCTTTGTCTACTGCAATAGTCGAACATCAGAAACATAGGATTTGGCCACAGTTGAAGATCAGAAACACTAATTCCACAGTCGAACACCAGAAACATAGGCTTTGACTACTGCCACAGTCGAAAATCAGACTGCTAACATAGTCGAACACATCAGAAACATAGGCTTTGGCTACTGCCATAGTCGAACATCAGAAACATGGGCTTTGACTACTTCAGTAGCCGAAAATCAAAAACTTAAGCTTTGACTTCTTCCACCGTCGCATTCAGAAACATAGGCTTTGATTACTACCACAGTCGAACATCGGAAACATAGGCTTTGGCTACTAGCATAATCGAACGCCAGAAACATAGGCTTTCACTACTGCCATAGTCGAACATCAGAAACATTGGCTTTGACTTCTTCCACAGTCGAACATCAGAAACATAGGCTTTGACTACTACCACAGTCGAACATCGGAAACATAGGCTTTGGCTACTACCATAATCGGACACCAGAAACATAGGCTTTCACTACTGCCATAGTCGATATCAGAAACATAGGCTTTTACTACTACCATTGTCGAACATCATAAACATAGGCTTTGACTACTATCACAGTCGAACATCAGAAACATAGGCTTTCACTACTACCAAAGTCGTACATCAGAAACATAGGCTTTGACTACTACCATATTTGAACACCAGAAATATAGGGTGTGACTACTATCACAGTCGAACATCAGAAACATAGGTTGACTACTACCTGAGTCGAACATCAGAAACATAGGCTTTGACTTCTACCACAGTCGAACATCAGAAACATAGGCTTCCAGAATGCCGGACTTTGATATTTTCTCACTCCTGGAATGTCGAAAACGCAGAACTAGATCTCACGGCACCAGGAAAAATGGTAACTTTAAACGTAAAACACGTGCGTTTAAACGAAACAATACTAGACTGAAGTGACTGTCAATTATATTATTAAATCATGGACGCCACTCTATGCTTTCATTTTTAAGTTCATTACCCGTTTCTGTTTTACGTCTTCTGGACACCGAGGCGAATAAATTCTACGATAGTTCTCATCAGTTATATGATGCGGCTCTCTTAACTAGAGGCTATACTCAGCATACTCTCCGTCCTTACATTGATTCTGAAATTAATCATAAACGCCATTTCTTCAAAATATCCTTCATTAATAAGGGTATGGATTTTGTAGATTTGCCCAGTATCTTCCGTGAGAGATCGGTGCTATCTTCCATTCCTGCTTATTTTCAAAATACTGAAACACCTATAATTTGCTATAAATATAACAAACCTGTTAGATCTATCATTTTTAATTTCAATAAACTTGTTTCAGATCTTGATATTGATACTAATACTCCTGATTCATGTGATTGTAAAAACTCAAAGTATTGCTATCCTGCTGCTGGTCATGTAATTACTGGCAATTTGAAAATTATTCCTGATTCTAGGATAAGGAATATAATTTCTAAAGGACCGAAATATCGGTTTCCTTCTAAAATTGATTTCAGTAAATGTAGAGATGAAATCGCTGCTTCCTTGAATGAATTCGGTAATCGATGGTGTAAGCGAGAGTATGTTGAGCATAAAGCCCTTAAGGACTGGAAACTTAGCATTTTAAAACTAGTAAATAAACGCATTTCTTTCTATTCTCAAAATACTAACTTATTACCTCCTAAGCCCAAGACGTCTTTACGTCATCTTAAACTAGGTATTCAAGAATTTCATAAGAAGTTTGTTTTGGCCCCTGCAGACAAGGCCGCTAACAACGTCGTCGTTGTGTGACGGCTCCACTATGTTAACACGCTTAAGCAGGAGCTTTGTGGTACTATGGCCTATGAACTTCAGCCTTTAGCTGAAGAGAGAGCTATAGTAGATAAACATGTTTGTCTTTCAGCCACCAAGTTTGCTGTGTGCGTTAACGAAGGCCAAGACAAGCTTCCTACGCTATACTGGTTACCAAAACTTCATAAAAAACCTTACAAAGCACGGTTTATTGCAAATTCTAGCTCTTGCACTACCACTGAACTTTCTAAATTATTAACTTCCTGTCTTACTGCTATTAAAACGCATGTAATTAAATATTGTGAAAAAGTCTTTGAAAGATCAGGAAGAAATCTGTTTTGGTCTATAAAAAATTCGAATGAGGTTTTAAATAAATTGAAATCTAGACATTTTCGTGCTTCTAGTCTGTCTACCTACGATTTTTCCACTCTTTACACTACACTTCCTCATAATCTTATAAAAGAAAAGCTTAATGATTTAATTGAATGGGCTTTTCACAGAGAAGATTCTCTCTATCTTGCATGTAATGTCAGAAATGCATTTTTCACTTCTAAAGAGCATAAGAATTATACACTTTGGTCATGTCAGAAAGTGTGTGATGCCCTCACCTTTCTACTTGACAATATTTATATTAGATTCGGTACTAAGTTATTTAGACAAATTGTGGGTATTCCGATGGGTACTAATTGCGCACCTCTTGTGGCTGATCTGTTCTTGTATTGTTATGAAAGAGACTTCATTTTGTCGCTTTCCATTGATAACCAATCTGAAATTATTGAAGCTTTTAGCTCTACTTCTAGATATTTAGATGATTTATTAAATATTGATAATACCTATTTTGATGGTTTGATCAGTCAGATTTACCCCCTAGAACTTCAGTTAAATAAAGCAAATTCTTCTGATACCGAGGCCCCGTTTTTGGATTTACATCTGTCTATTGTAGATGGATTTGTTTCGTGCAAAATTTATGATAAACGCGATGACTTTGATTTTGAGATTGTAAATTTTCCTTTTTTGGATGGTGATGTTCCTCGTGCGCCATCCTATGGCGTTTATATTTCGCAATTAATTCGATTTGCTAGAGTCTGTAGTCATGTAACTGACTTCAACACTCGTAATAAATTATTAACGGCTAAACTCCTTAATCAGGGTTATCGGTACCATAAACTACGCAAAGCCTTTTCAAAATTTTATAGACGCCATTCTGATTTAATTTCAAAATTCAATATTGGACTTAAATCTCTTCTGCAACAAGGTCTATCGGAACCCGAATTTTATGGTGACTTGGCATATAAATTCAGAAAAATATATAACCGCAATGACTTCAGCACCCAATTTCGTAAAATCATTCTTCGATATAAAAAGATTGGGTACAACATGGATATTATAAGACAGACTGCATGCATGGTAGTTAACCCAATCACGGTTGGCAACTTTGCTTCCCTCTTTAATTGCACGCCGGTGGGTCAGGCCTCAGATTCTATGACGGCTCCAACGTAAAGGCTTATTGAAAATTAGAGAGATAATGTCGGTTGGTGCCTGATGCTCTGTCTCTGGTCGGGCTCATCGGAGTCTAACTGTTGGTTTTCTTTTGCTCCAGCATTTCAGTGGTTTCTTGCTGTCGAGTCCTCACCGTTGTCTCACCTCTGTGGTTCTTTGATTTTTGTGTTCACGGAGATGTTGCACTGATGAGTTAGGAGGCCTTCATGCGGACTGAACAAATTATTTGTCTAAATCGCGACGGAAGTAAGGGCGAGGATTGTGGCCACGTAAAATCGATTTAAGCCCCCCAGTGGAAATCTTCCACTGGCCGTTCCAAGGCGGCTCTTCTGTGGCGATTTATTTATGTTGTTGTTTGTTACTTACTGTGTGTATCACTTGTGTCTTTTAATTTTGGATGGCCATATGGCCATTTTGTGGGAAAGTAACTGTCCTTATGGCCTTCCTTTGTTTAGGTTTCCATTATGGTCTGGTCGCTTAATGTTTGTATTTCTTTCCCTTTGGTGTCTTTTATGGGTGGAGTAAGTTAATTGTATCAATTCCTGATCTTTGTTTTACTTCTACTTTGACTTCTATCACAGTTGAATATCAGAAACACTACTACCACAGTCGAACACCAGAAACGTAGGGTTTAACTACTACCATTTTCGAACATCAGAGACATAGTCTTTGACTACTACCATAGTCGAACATCAGAAAAATAGTCTTTGCTTACTGCCACGGTTGAATATCAGAAACACTTCTACTACAGTCGAACACCAGAAACGTAGGGTTTGACTACTGCCATTGTCGAACATCAGAGACATAGTCTTTGACTACTTCCATAGTCGAACATCAGAACCATAGTCTTTGACTACTGCCAAAGTCGCACATCAGAAACATAGGGTTTGACTACTACCATTGTCGAACATCAGAGACATAGTCTTTGACTACTTCCATAGTCGAACATCAGAAACATAGGATTTGACTACTACCATTGTCGAACATCAGAGACATAGTCTTTGACTACTACCATAATCGAACACCAGAAACATAGGTTTCACTACTGCCATAGTCGATATCAGAAACATAGGCTTTTACTACTACCATTGTCGAACATCATAAACCTAGGCTTTGACTACTATCGCAGTCGAACATCAGAAACATAGGCTTTGACTACTACCAAAGTTGTACATCAGAAACATAGGCTTTTTTACTACTACCAAATTTGAACACCAGAAATATAGGGTGTGACTACTATCACAGTCGAACATCAGAAACATAGGTTGACTACTACCTGAGTCGAACATCAGAAACATAGGCTTTGACTTCTACCATAGTCGAACATCAGAAACATAGGATTTGGCCACAGTTGAAGATCAGAAACACTAATTCCACAGTCGAACACCAGAAACATAGCCTTTGACTACTGCCACAGTCGAAAATCAGACTGCTAACATAGTCGAACACATCAGAAACATAGGCTTTGGCTACTGCCATAGTCGAACATCAGAAACATGGGCTTTGACTACTTCAGTAGCCGAAAATCAGAAACTTAAGCTTTGACTTCTTCCACCGTCGCATTCAGAAACATAGGCTTTGATTACTACCACAGGCGAACATCGGAAACATAGGCTTTGGCTACTAGCATAATCGAACGCCAAAAACATAGGCTTTCACTACTGCCATAGTCGAACATCAGAAACATGGGCTTTGACTTCTTCCACAGTCGAACATCAGAAACATAGGCTTTGACTACTACCACAGTCGAACATCGGAAACATAGGCTTTGGCTACTACCATAATCGAACACCAGAAACATAGGCTTTCACTACTGCCATAGTCGATATCAGAAACATAGGCTTTTACTACTACCATTGTCGAACATCATAAACATAGGCTTTGACTACTATCACAGTCGAACATCAGAAACATAGGCTTTCACTACTACCAAAGTCGTACATCAGAAACATAGGCTTTGACTACTACTATATTTGAACACCAGAAATATAGGGTGTGACTACTATCACAGTCGAACATCAGAAACATAGGTTGACTACTACCTGAGTCGAACATCAGAAACATAGGCTTTGACTTCTACCACAGTCGAACATCAGAAACATAGGCTTTGACTTATATCACAGTTGAATATCAGAAACACTACTACCACAGTCGAACACCAGAAACGTAGGGTTTAACTACTACCATTGTCGAACATCAGAGACATAGTCTTTGACTACTACCATAGTCGAACATCAGAAAAATAGTCTTTGCTTACTGCCACGGTTGAATATCAGAAACACTTCTACTACAGTCGAACACCAGAAACCTAGGGTTTGACTACTACCATTGTCGAACATCAGAGACATAGTCTTTGACTACTTCCATAGTCGAACATCAGAAACATAGTCTTTGACTACTGCCAAAGTCGCACATCAGAAACATAGGGTTTGACTACTACCATTGTCGAACATCAGAGACATAGTCTTTGACTACTTCCATAGTCGAACATCAGAAACATAGTCTTTGACTACTGCCAAAGTCGAACATCAGAAAAATAGTCTTTGCTTACTGCCACGGTTGAATATCAGAAACACTTCTACTACAGTCGAACACCAGAAACCTAGGGTTTGACTACTACCATTGTCGAACATCAGAGACATAGTCTTTGACTACTTCCATAGTCGAACATCAGAAACATAGTCTTTGACTACTGCCAAAGTCGCACATCAGAAACATAGGGTTTGACTACTACCATTGTCGAACATCAGAGACATAGTCTTTGACTACTACCATAATCGAACACCAGAAACATAGGTTTCACTACTGCCATAGTCGATATCAGAAACATAGGCTTTTACTACTACCATTGTCGAACATCATAAACATAATCTTTGACTACTGTCACAGTCGAACATCAGAAACATAGGCTTTGACTACTACCAAATTTGTACATCAGAAACATAGGCTTTTTTACTACTACCAAATTTGAACACCAGAAATATAGGGTGTGACTACTATCACAGTCGAACATCAGAAACATCAGTCTTTGACTACTACCATACTAGAACATTAGAAACATAGTCTTTGACTACTGCCATAGTCGAACATCAGAAACATAGTCTTTTACTATAACCACAGTCGAACACCAGAAACATAGGGTTTGACTACTACCATAGTCGAATACCAGAAACATAGGCTTTAACAACTACCACAGTCGAAAACCAGAAACGTAGGGTTTGACTACTACCATTGTCGAACATCTTTGACTACTACCATAGACGAACATCAGAAACATAGTCTTTTACTATAACCACAGTTGAACACCCGAAACATAGGGTTTGACTACTACCATAGTCGAACACCAGAAACATAGGCTTTGACTACTGCCACAGTCGAACATCAGAAACATAGGCTTTGACTACTACCACGGTCGAACATCAGTGGCTAGAACACCTTTTGGACCATGAAAACTGTTTCAAGATATAGATAGTTCGAGTCACTGAGGGTTAAATGTAGCACATATTAATAGACTTGCTCAAAGGGGTCAAAAGTATATAGGCGAGTTTTCGTGATGAAACAAAAAGAAAAAAGAAGAAGAAGAACAACAAAAAAAAAGTTTTGGAAGAATAAAATTAATGATGTTCTTACATGTACATGTGCAGACATCTTAACAATTTAATGAGCCTTTGTGGCCGCGTGGATAAGAGCTCCGATTATTAATCATTAGATCCTTCACTGCTGTGGTTCGAGACTCACCAAGGTAACATGTGAGACGCAACGGAAGGTCGGGTGGTTTTCTCGGAGTTCTCCGGTTTTCGCCCATCTCTGATTAACGATCGGCTCGAAATAAGTGAAATAATCTTAATAGGGCTGCAAAACAAACCCCACAAATAATCTTAACCCTTTCATCCTTAGGTTTCAAACTTTTCACCAGTAATACTGTTTGACAGCTGCACTTCTTGAATAAGTGAAAGTGAGTGAATGGCCTCGGAAAATATTTCATTATCAATCACCACGAAAGAATGTTGACCACCTGGTGGGGATCACACCCGCGACATTCTAACCACCACAAAAAAGCGCATCCAGCTGATCAACAGAGACCAATTCATTTGAAGATCGGCACGTAAATTGTTGTGGATACATATCTATACCAGTTTTCACGATTGAAACGGTTAATTGCCAATTATAAGTCATTTCATCTTGATTTACACCGTTTGCACAGGTTTCGATACCAGTCTACAGGGTTAATGCTTCATTATGAGGCAGCTGATCCTGTATTACACCAAGTAAACCAATATTCAAAAACCATAAATCAAGTTTTTAATTGCGTCAATTAATTAAATTGTCATTAATCAAGTAATTTCGTATTGGCCAAGTTACAGGTCGTCGGTCAGCTGTATTGGTCTTGGCCTTCGGCCTCATGCCAATACAGCAGACCTCGGACCTGTAACTGGGCCAATACGAAATTATTTGATATATAACATTATAATACTAATCGCATGTTAAAATCAAGATTTAACGAACACTTACGTAGAATGAGTGCGCCTAAAAAACTGACACTTTCTTGTACCGTCATTTCAAACGTACAGGTCAGACTGTAAATGATATTTCTATACAGCCAGTGGCAAAAAATACAATGACATAAATTCTGCAGCTAAGTTTAAAATTATTAAACGACATGAAACTGAATTTTGTTTTTTTTTTTTTCTCGCTTCTGAACTGTTAAAAAAAGAAGTGAAGGCAATGATTAGGAATCGATACAATCAACCCGAAGCCCCCGACAGAGTCACCAAAGGGAAAGAAGCACAGACACGAAACAACAGACCTAATGGAAACACCAATAGCGGAAAGCCAAAAGGACAGTTACTTTCACACAAAATGGCCAATGGGCTATCGAAATTAATATAATATAAGCATCACAGACACCCAAAGACAAACCATAACAAAAATAAACCGCGATAGAAGAACCGCATTGGAACGGTCGGCGGAATCGAATTCCACTGGGGGGGGGGGGGGGGGGGGCTTAAATCGATTTTACTTGGCCACAATCCTCGCCCTTACTTCCGTCGCGATTAAGACAAATAATTTGTTCAGTCCGCACGAAGGCCTCCAAACTTCAGACAAACCATACCAAAAATATACCGCGACAGATGATCTGCCTTGAAATGGTCAGTGAAACGAATTCCACTGGGGGGTGGGGGGGGGGGCTTAAATCGATTTTACGTGGCCACAATAAGCCTTTCCACTGGAACCGTCATAGAATCTGGGGCTTGACCCACCGGCGTGCAATTATAGAGGGAAGCAAAGTTGTCAACCGTGATTGGGTTAACTACTATGCATGCAGTCTGTCGTATAACAATTATGTTGTACCCAATCTTTTTATATCGAAGAATGATTTAACGAAATTGGGTACTGAAGTCATTGCAGTTATATATTTTTCTGAACTGGTATACTAAGTCACCATAAAATTCGGGTTCCGATAGACCTTTAAGAGATTTAAGTCCAATATTGAATTTTGAAATTAAATCAGAATGACGTCTATAAAATTTTGAAAAGGCTTTGCGTAGTTTATGGTACCGATAACCCTGATTAAGAAGTTTAGCTGTTAACAATTTATTACGAGTGTTGAAGTCAGTTACATGACTACACACTCTGGCAAATCGAATTAATTGCGAAATATAAACGCCATAGGATGGCGCACGAAAAGCATCACCACCCAAAAAAGGAAACTTTAGAATCTCAATATCAAAATCATCGCTTTTATCATAAATTTTGCACGAAACAAACCCATCTAAAATAGACAGATGTAAATCCAAAAACGGGGCTTCGGTATCAGAAGAATTTGCTTTATTTAACTGAAGTTGGGGGGGGGGGGGGTAAATTTGACTGATCAAACCATCGAAATAGGTATTATCAATATTTAATAAATCATCCAAGTATCTAGAAGTGGAGCTAAAAGCTTCAATGATTTCAGACTGGTTTTCAGCAGAAAGGGACATCATGACGTCTCTCTCATAACAAAACAAAAACAAATCAGCCACGAGTGGTGCACAATTAGTACCCATCGGAATACCCACAACTTGTCTAAATAACTTAGTACCAAATCTTATATAAATATTGTCAAGTAGAAAGGTGAGAGCTTCACACACTTTCTGACATGACCATTAAGTATAAGTTTTATGCTCTTCAGAAGTGAAAAACGCATTTCTTATATTACATGCAAGATAGAGGGAGTCTACCCTATGAAATGTCCATTCAATTAAATCACTAAGTTTTTCTTTTATAAGATTATGAGGAAGTTTTGTGTAAAGGGTGGAAAAATCATAAGTAGACAGACTTGAAGATCGAAAACTCCTTGATTTCAATTTATTTACAACTTCATTAGAATTTTTATAGACCAAAACAAATTTCTACCTGATCTTTCGAAGACTTTGTCGCAATATTTTATCACATGCTTTTTGATGGCAGTCAAACATGAGGTTAATAATATGGAGAGTTCAGTCGTGGTACAAGAGCTTGAATTTGCAATAAACCGTGCTTTGTATGGTCTTTTATGAAGTTTAGGTAACCAATATAACGTAGGAAGCTTGTCTTGGCCTTCAGTAACACAGACAACAATCTTGGTGGCTGAATGACAAAATGGTCATCAACTCAAGCCCTATCTACAGCTTAAGGTTGAAATTCATAGGCCTTAGTACCACCAAGTTCTTGCTTAAGAGCGTTAACATATTGAAGCCGTCGAACAACGACCACATTGTTAGCGGCCTTATCAGCTGGAGCCAAAACAAACTTCCTATGAAATTCTTGAATACCTAGTTTAAGGTGACGTAAAGACATCTTAGGTTTAGGAGGTAATAGGTTCGTATTTTGCGAATAAAAAGAAATGCGTTTGTTCACTATATTCAGAATGCTAAATTTTCATTCCTTGAGAGCTTTATGCTCAACATACTCTCATTTACACCATCGATTACCAAATTCATTCAAGGCAGCAGCGATTTCATCTCTACATTTATTGAAATCAATTTTAGAAGGATATCGATATTCGGTTCTTTAGATATTATATTGTGTATCCTAGAATCAGGGATATTTTTTAAATTGCCAGTAATAATATGACCAGCAGCCGGATAACAATACACTGAATGTTTACAATCAAATGTATCAGGAGTGTTAGTGTCAATATCAAGATCAGAAACAAGTTTATTAAAATTAAAAATAATAGATCTAACAGGTTTATTGTATTTATAGCAAAATATGGGTGTTTCAGTATTTTGAAAATAAGCGGTAATGGATGAAATAACCGAACTGTCCCGGAAAATACTGGGTAAATCTATGAAATCCAAACCCTTATTAATGAAGGATATTTTGATGTAATTACGTTTGTGATTAATTTCAGAACCGATGAAAGGACGAAGAGCATGCTGAGTATAACCTCTAGTTAAAAGAGCAGCGTCGTATAACTGATTAGAACTATCGTAGAATTTATTCGCCTCGGTTTCCAGAATCCGTAATACAGAAATGGGTAAAGAACTTAGAAAGCAAGCATAGAGTGGCGTCCATGATTCAATAATATTATTGAGTCACTTCAGTCTAGTACTGTTTCTTTTAAAAGCACGTAATTTACGTTTATAATTACCATTTTTTCTGGTGCCGTGCGGTCTAGTTTTACGCTTAAAACTAGACTTAAAACTAAAACTAGATCGCACGGCACCAGAATAAATGGCAATTATTAACGTAAATTACGTGCTTTGAAAAGAAAGAATACCAGGCTGAAGTGACTGTCTATAAGTTTATTGAATCATGGACGTCACTCAATGCTTGCATTTCTAAGTTCATTACCCATTTCTGTTTAACGTATTCTGGACACCAAGGCGAATAAATTCTACGATAGTTTTAATCAGTTATGCGATGTTGCTCTTTTAACTAGATGTTAAACTCAGCATGCTTTTCGTCCTTTGATTGAGTCTGAAATTAATCACAAACGTCCTTACATCAAAATATTCTTCATTAATAAGGGTTTGGATTTTATAGATTTACCTAGTATCCTCCGTAACAGTTCGGTGATTTCATCTGTTCCTGCTTATTTTCAAAATTCTGAAACACCCATAATTTTGCTACAAATACAATAAACCTGTTAGATCTATCAGTTTTAATTTCAATATACTTGTTTCTGATCTTGATATTGACACTGACACTCCTGATACCTGTGATTGAAACTTTCAGTGTATTGCTATCCTGCTGCTGGTCATATTATTACTGGCAATTTAAAAATTATTCTTTATCTTAGGATACGAAGTATAATTCATAAAGGACCGAAATATTGATTTCCTTCTAAAATTGATTTCAATAAGTGTAGAAATGAAATCGCTGCTGTCTGGATAGGCTGTAGCTCCATTTAGCCTATCTCGATAAAAAGCCATCGATTCTTACCTGGAAAGTAGGACAGCTGATTTTTTTGCAAAGAAAATGCTAAAACTATAGGTAATTCAAAACCACTGTATAGACATCCGCTGCGGATTGCGAATTGGCATTTAAATGCTTTTTGTATGGAAAGCCGTTTGCTATTAGAAGTACAAAAGTGACTTCAACGGGCTGTAAATGTTGCAATAAGTAACGCAAACAGGATTATAAATGACATTTAATCTGCTTAATATATACTGTTCTGCCAAGAGGAGACGACAGTTTGTTGTGAAAGTGTTAAACAACGCGTCTGAAAAAAAAAGAAATAAGTAATACATATTAAAACACCATTTATAATACCAACATCAACAAACCAATTTAGCATACAGCAGTTTAGCGAAATATTTGCCCCACGGCGAATAACACTATGTTCAACAGGCTCCGGACCCATTAAATCTATGTCTAGTAATATCTTTTACCGTTTTGGGTGTTTTAAATTAGCCTTGCAAAGCATTGCATTAATGTTGTTTGAACGAGTCACTTATTCAATATAACACAAGAAACACGAAATATTTAATCGATTTTGGCATTAAAAACTATTTCGATTCCTCTTAAAGAAATCTACAACAGATATCCCCACGATAGTTTTTTTATTTTTTATTTTTTATTTATCTTATTTTTAGTTTTTGTTTGTTTGCTTTTTATTTTTTTATTTATTTATTTTTGTTTCATTTTATTCTTTTTCTATACTTTTTGTTCAGCTTTCATGCTTAAATAAGTTTTTTGTTTTTTGTTGTTACACCAAAATTAGAGAGGAAAGAAGTAAACTTTAAAGTATATGTTTTAACCTAAAACAGAACAGAGGGAGTGAGGGTTTGGGTTTTAAGTCCCACCAACAGCTAAGGTCATACGGAGACGGGACGTCGGTTTAAGACTCATCCGAAAGTCTGGAGAAGCCCGGGATCGATCCTGCGATCCCTGCTTTACAAGACGAGTAGCGTAACCACTGCACCCCCGAGGCTGCAAAACAGAACAGTTAGTTTTGGTATAAACATCCAGAAACATTATCATCCACAACTCTAGTATAGTTTTTTTACAAACATCAAGCTAAATTCAAAAAACTAGATAGATATAGAATTTGTTGTACTACAATGTACAATATCTTCTATAAAAGGGTTATCCTTTGGAAGCAAGGAATACAACACAGAACTCGAAACTGTGGAGTGCACATCTTTTCTGGACCGGACTAGCTAATTTCGGCCAATTAGGCCTCATCGGTTACCCTCAAATATGTTCAAAATTCCACAATGGAATCAATTATCCCAAAAGGACAAGAAAATATAAACTACACTACGATGTATGACAGGGAGACGTTTTACGGCCGCCACACTTTCCCAGACACCAGCTGCAGTGACGTCAAATATGTTCTGTAAAAGACTGCCCACTTCAGTTCACTTTAACATCCGCCAACCGTTTAGTTTTACTTGTCTATACGCTATACAACAGCTGCACGATTTTTACGCCAAATAATCATGTACTGTAGCACACAAAAGTCATTCAATAATATGTCTATCCTAGCTATAGGCTTTTCTTCGTCTCTACAATACACAGGAATCTGTTTAAGAGATACTAATATATTTTAGATCTATTTGCAATCCTTGTTCGTAAAACAATGACTGTGAGTAAGTGAGACTATTAAATAAGTTATTTTGGAAAAGAAGTTAAAAGTTTTGTGTTAGAACTTCATTTCGAAAGGAATATTGGTTGCATCGGTATTTTGATAGAAAGACATCTAATCCAATATCTACTAAGCAACGTGGAAAACGGATTACAGAAATTTGACATAACCATAGTATTGTTTTCATATGAATAGATACCTGAAACTAGTTGCCATTAAGTTTTAGTTGAAATGAATTGTGTGAGTGGGTGAGTAATAAGTAAGTTGCTTAATCTAAATTCAATAATCGCAAGCAGTTTTTATTTAGAGAGGGTTGTTTGTTTAGTTATACAAATCTTGCACGATCCCCTCCATAAATCATGCAAAATCAACAGCTATCAATAAACAAAATGTGGGTATGCATGAGAAAAATGACAGGGTAAATCATTTATAGATATAAAAAAAGCAATAGTCCTAAAAAGATCCATGCGGGACTCCGCATTTTATAATACCTCTTACTCACGTTTTATTCTTTGCAGAACCTACATTTAAATTGGTCATTTGGTAAAAACTTACACTGCATAAACTTTTCTATGTCAGTTGTTCTTATTACAATATAGAAGTGGAGGCAATGATCAGGAATCGAGACAATTAACCGACAGCTCCCACCAGAGAAACCAAAGGGAAAGAAACACAAACATGAAACAACAGACCCTAATTGGAACCTCAATAGCGGAAAGCCAAAAGGACAATGTCTTTCCCACAAAGTGGCCAATAGGCTATCCAAAATCAAATAATATAAGCGACACAAACACGCAAAGACAAACCATAACAAAAATAAACCGCGACAGAAGAACCGCCTTGAAACGGTCAGCGGAAAAGAATTCTGTGGAGGGGGGGGGGGGGTGGGTCTGAACCTCCGTCGCGATTAAGACAAATACTTTGTGCAGTTCGCATGAAGGCCGCCTAACTCATCAATGCAACATCTCCGTGAACACAAAAATCAAACAACAACAGAGATGAAACAACGGTGAGGACTCGACAGCAAGAAACCACTGAAATGCTGGAGCAAAAGAAAACCAGCAGGTAGACTCCGATGGGCACTTCCAGAGACAGAGCATCAGGTACCAACCAACATAAGCCTTTACGCTGGAACCGTCATAGAATCTGAGGTCTGACCCACCGGCGTACAATTAAAGAGGGAAGCAAAGTAATCAACCGTGATTGGATCAACTATCATGCATGCAGTCTGTCGTATAACATTTATGTTGTACCCAATCTTTTTTATATCGAAGAATGATTTTACGAAATTGGGTGCTGAAGTCATTGCGGCTATGTATTAGTCTGAATTTATCTACTAAGTCACCATAAAGTAGAAGTAAAACAAAGATCAGGAATCGATACAATTAACTTACTCCATCCATAAAAGACACCAAAGGGAAAGAAATACAAACATTAAGCGACCAGACCATAATGGAAACCTAAACAAAGGAAGGCCATATGGACAGTTACTTTCCCACAAAATGGCCATATGGCCATCCAAAATTAAAAGACACAAGTGATACACACAGTAAGTAACAAACAACAACATAAATAAATCGCCACAGAAGAGCCGCCTTGGAACGGTCAGTGGAAGATTTCCACTGGGGGGCTTAAATCGATTTTACGTGGCCACAATCCTCGCCCTTACTTCCGTCGCGATTTAGACAAATAATTTGTTCAGTCCGCATGAAGGCCTCCTAACTCATCAGTGCAACATCTCCGTGAACACAGAAATCAAAGAACCACAGAGGTGAGACAACGGTGAGGACTCGACAGCAAGAAACCACTGAAATGCTGGAGCAAAAGAAAACCAACAGTTAGACTCCGATGAGCCCGACCAGAGACAGAGCATCAGGCACCAACCAACATTATCTCTTTAATTTTCAATAAGCCTTTACGTTGGAGCCGTCATAGAATCTGAGGCCTGACCCACCGGCGTGCAATTAAAGAGGGAAGCAAAGTTGCCAACCGTGATTGGGTTAACTACCATGCATGCAGTCTGTCGTATAATATCCATGTTGTACCCAATCTTTTTATATCGAAGAATGATTTTACGAAATTGGGTGCTGAAGTCATTGCGGTTATATATTTTTCTGAATTTATATACTAAGTCACCATAAAATTCGGGTTCCGATAGACTTGTCAGGTGAGACATGTATCTTAGCGGATTTGGTTGCCACATTTTGTTATATTTTAAATTTTGCTACTCTGGCCTCTCCTTCCTGATGCCCGGGACTTCCGTTGAGTGTAGGCCATGTTTGCTGATGTTGGCTCGGTGGGGGACGTCTATAAGTCCATGGGTGGGCGTCTCTTGCCTGATGCCTACAGTTAACCTGTCTCACGAGCTACGTCGGTCGGTGTGTGCTCGGAGGGGGATGTGCTGTGTTTGCCGGGTCTTGTACATCATTCGTTTCGGTTTCAGAACTTTGGGGTTGAGACACACTGATGAAGATTAAATATCAGAAAGGCCTCTGTGTCACTTACTTTGGTATAGTTACGCCTTAAGTGCAACCACTGGGTCGGTATCTCCAATGGCGGTTGATTTGTTCGTCCCCGAGGGTATCATCAGCTCAGTATCAGTTGCTTAGTACTCAGGTTGATACTGCGGTGTTGACGTCAGTACTCAGGTACTGATTTAAAAAAAACTATATTACCTTTTGCAGTATAAATTTCTAATTTTTCTCAAACTAAGACTGACTTGTCAGGTGAGACATGTATCTTAGGGGATTTGGTTGCCGCTGTTTGTCATATTTTAAAATTTGCAAGTCTAGCTACTTTGGACATCTGCTTCCTGATGCCCGGGACTTCCTTGGAGTGTGGGCCATGTTTGCTGATGATGGCTCCGTGGGGAACGTCTATAAGTCAACGGTTGGGCGTCTCTTGCCTGATGCCTCCAGGTGACCTGTCTCACGAGCTACGTCGGTCGGTGTGTGCTGTCTGTCGGTGTGGGATGTGCTGTATTTGCCGGGTCTTGTACATCATCCGTTTCGGTTTCAGAACTTTGGGGTTGAGACACACTGATGAAGATTAAATATCAGAAAGGCCTCTGCGTCACTTACTTTGGTATAGTTACGCCTTAAGTGCAACCACTGGGTCGTTATCTCTGCTGGTGGTTGATTCGTTCGTCCCGAGGGTATCATCAGCTCAGTATTAGTTCCTTAGTGCCGAGGTTAATACTGCGGTGTTGACGTCAGTACTCAGGTACTGACTTAAATAACTATATTATATCTTTAACTTTTGCAGTATAAATTTCTATTTTTTCTAAAACTAAGACTGACTGGTCAGGTGAAAAATGTATCTTAGCGGATTTGGTTGCCACTTTTTGTTATATTTTAAATTTTGCAAGTCTCGCTACTTTGGACATCTCCTTCCTGATGCCTGGAACTTCCGTGGAGTGTGGGCCATGTATGCTTATGATGGCTCGGTGGGGGACGTCTATAAGTCCGCGGATGGGCGTCTCTTGCCTGATGCCTCCAGTTGACATGTCTCACGAGCTACGTCGGTCGGTGTGTGCTCGGAGGGGGATGTGCTGTGTTTGCCGGGTCTTGTACATCATCCGTTTCGGTTTCAGAACTTTGGGGTTGAGACACACTGATGAAGATTAAATATCAGAAAGGTCTCTGTGCCACTAACTTTGGTATAGATACGCCTTAACAGCAACCACTGGGTCGGTATCTCGACTTTGGGGTTGAGACACACTGATGAAGATTAAATATCAGAAAGGCCTCTGTGTCACTTACTTTGGTATAGTTACGCCTTAAGTGCAACCACTGTGTTGTTATCTCTGCTGGTGGTTGATTCGTTCGTCCCCGAGGGTATCATCAGCTCAGTATCAGTTTCTTAGTGCTGAGGTTGATACTGCGGTGTTGACGTCAGTACCCATGTACTGATTTAAATAACTATGTTATATCTTTAACTTTTGGAGTACAAATTTCTATTTTTTCTAAAACTAAGACTGACTTGTCAGGTGAGACATGTAACTTAGCGGATTTGGTTGCCACTTTTTGTTATATTTTAAATTTTGCAAGTCTCGCTACTTTGGACATCTCCTTCCTGATGCCCCGTACTTCCGTGGAGTTTGGGCCATGTTTGCTGATGTTGGCTCGGTGGGGGACGTCTATAAGTCCGCGGATGGGCGTCTCTTGCCTGATGCCTCCAGTTGACCTGTCTCGAGAGCTACGTCGGTCGGTGTATGCTCGGAGGGGGATGTGCTGTGTTTGCCGGGTCTTATACATCATCAGTTTCGGTTTCAGAACTTTGGGGTTGAGACACACTGATGAAGATTAAATATCAGAAAGGCCTCTGTGTCACTAACTTTGGTATAGTTACGCCATAATAGATCTTGTTGCAGAAGAGATTTAAGTCCAACATTGAACTTTGAAATTAAGTCAGAATGACGTCTATAAATTTTGGAAATGGCTTTGCCTAGTTTATGGTACCGATAACCCTGAATAAGAAGTTTAGCCGTTTACAATGTATTACGAGTGTTGAAGTCAGTTACACGACTACGCACTCAGGCAAATCGAATTAAGTGCGAAATATAAACGCCATAGGATGGCGCACGAGGAACATCAACATCCAAAAAAGGAAATTTTACAATCTCGAAATCAAAATCATCGCGTTTATCATACATTTTGCAAGAAACAAACCCATCTACAAATTTGACTGATCAAACCATCGAAATAGGCATTATCAATATTTAATAAATCATCCAAATATCTAGAAGTTGAGTTAAAAGCTCCCATGATTTCAGACTAGTTTTCACATGAAGTCTCTCGCATAACAAAACAAAAACAGATCAGCCGTAAGTGGTGCGCAATAAGTACACATCGGATTACTCAAAATTTGTCTAAATAACTTAGTACCAAATCTTATGTAAATATTGTCAAGTAGAAAGGTGAGAGCTTCACACACTTTCTGACATGACCGTAAAGTATAAGTGTTATGCTCTTCAGAAGTTAAACAAGAGCGCCATGATGGCCCTGGATCGCTCACCTGATCCATAAAGTAACAAGTGGGCCCTGGGGAGGGCCATTATTGACCCCAGGGCTAATATGTGCATAATGTTGAAGGAGGTCTAAAAAGGTGACGCTTCATACCAAATATCAACAAAGGCTATAATTTGAACAATCTTGGCAAAGGTCCACTAGATCGAGCTGCACACCAAATATCAAAAACCTGGGCCTTTCTGTTTCAGAGTAGAAGATTGTCAAAGACTATCTCTATACAAAGTGTATGTAAAACCAAAGGGCCCCAGGGTGGGGGCATTTGTGGCCCAGGGGCTATAATGCGAACAATCTTGGTAGAGGTCCACTAGATGAAGCTCCATACCAAATATCAAAGACATTGGCCTTGCAGTTTCGGAGAAGAAGATTTTTAAAGATTTCCCTTTGTAAGTCTATGTAAAATCAAAGGGTCTTGAGGCGGAGGAGGAAGGGTGGGGGGGGGGGCATTTTGGACCCAGGACAATAATTTGAACCATCTTGATAGAGGTCCACTTGATGAAATTGCACACCAAATATTAAAGACCTAGGCCTTGTGGTTTCACAGAAGAAGACTTTTAAAGATGTTACCTATATAAGTCTATGTAAAACCAAAGGGCCCCGAGACGGGGGCATTTTGGTCTCAGGGCTATAATTTGAACAATCTAGGCAGAGGTCCACTAGATGAAGCTTCAAACCAAATATCGAAGACTTAGGCCTTGTGGTTTCAGAAGAAGATTTTTCAAGATTTTCCTGATATAAGTCTAGGTAAAACTAAAGGGCCCCAGAGCGGGGGCATTTTTGTCCCCAGGGCTATAATTTGAACAATCTCGGTAGAGGTTTACAAGATGAAGCTTCATACCAAATATCAAAGACCTTGGCCATGCAGTTTCAGAGAAGAAGATTTTTAAAGATTTTCCCTATATAAGCCCCTGTAAAAGCACAGGGCCCCAGGGCGGGAGCATTTTTAGCCTGTGCACTATAATTTGAACAATCTTGGTAGGGATCCACTAGATGAAGCTTCATACAAAATAGCAAAGACCTAGGCCTTGCGGTTTCAGAGAAGAAGATTTTCCCTATATAAGACCATGTAAAACCAAAGGGCCTCGGGGTAGGGGCATTTTTGGCCCCAACACTATAATTTGAACAATCTTGGTAGGGATCCACTAGATGAAGCTTCATACCAAATATCAAAGACCTGGGCCTTGCGATTTCAGAGAAGAAGATTTTTAAAGATGTTCCCTATATAAGCCCATGTAAAACCAAAGGGCCCCGGGGCGGGGGCAATTTTAGCCCCAGCACTATAATTTGAACAATCTTGGTAGGGGTCCACTAGATGAAGCTTCCTACCAAATATCAAAGACCTGGGCCTTGTGGTTTCAGAGAAGAAGATTTTTTAAGTTTTCAGTGAAAAAAATCTATTTTTGGCTCCTGCGACCTAGATGTGCAACGGACCGGAACCATTTGAACAATTTTGAAAGGGGACCACCCAAGGATCATTCCTGTGAAGTTTGGTCAAAATCCGATCAGTGGTTTAGGAGGAGATGTCGTTTGAAGAAATTGTTTACGCACGGATGACAGACAAAAAGTGATCCTAATATAAAACACAATAGGACCATGATGGCCCTGGATCGCTCACCTGATCCATAGAGTAACAAGTGGGCCCCGGGGAGGGCCATTATTGACCCCAGGGTTATAATGTGCATAATGTTGAGAAAGATCTGAAAAGGTGAAGCTTCATGCCAAATATCAACAAAGGCTATAATTA
Organism: Lucinisca nassula; assembly: GCA_963580285.1. Taxonomy (NCBI): domain Eukaryota; kingdom Metazoa; phylum Mollusca; class Bivalvia; order Lucinida; family Lucinidae; genus Lucinisca; species Lucinisca nassula. The sequence goes on from OY757024.1 coordinate 109,157,581, forward strand.
GAACAATCTTGGCAAAGGTCCACTAGATGAAGCTACACAACAAATATCAAAGACCTGGGCATTGCGGTTTCAGAGAATAAGCCTATGTAAAACCAAATGGCCCCGGGCTTGTGCATTTTTGGCCTCAGGGCTATAATTTAAACAATCTTGATAGAGGTCCACTAGATGAAGCTTCACACCAAATATCAAAGACCTGGACCTTGTTGTTTCAGAGAAGAAGATTTTCAAAGATTATCTCTATTATAAGTCTATGTAAAATCAAAGGGCCCTGGGGCGGAGGCATTTGTGGCCCCAGGGCTATAATTTGAATAATCTTGGTAGAGGTCCACTAGCTGAAGCTTCATACCAAATGTCAAGACCTAGGCCTTGTGGTTTCAGAGTAAAAGATTTTTCAAGATTTTCCCTATATAAGTCTATGAAAAACCAAACGGCCCAGGAGCGGGGGCATTTTTGGCCCCAGGGCTATAATTTGAACAATCCTGATAGAGGTCCACAAAATGAAGCTTCATACCAAATATCAAAGACCTGGGCCTTGCAGTTTCAGAGAAGAAGATTTTTAAATATTTTCCCTATATAAGCCTATGTAAAACCAAAGGGCCCCGGGGCGGGGCATTTTTGGCCCCAGCACTATAATTTGAACAGTCTTGGTAGGGGTCCACAAGATGAAGCTTCATACCAAATAGCAAAGACCTGGGCCGTGCAGTTTCAGAGAAGAAGATTTTTTAAAGATTTTCCCAATAAAAGCCCATGTAAAACCAAAGGGCCATGGGGCGGGGGCATTTTGGGCACTATAATTTGAACAATCTTGGTAGGGGTCCACTAGATGAAGCTTCATGCCAAATATCAAAGACCTGGGCCTTGCGGTTTCAGAGAAGAACATTTTTTAAAGGTTTTCCCGATATAAGCCTATGTAAAACCAAAGGGCCCCGGGGCGGGGGCATTTTTGGCCCCAGCACTATAATTTGAACAATCTTGGTAGGGGTCTATAAGATGAAGATTCATACCAAATATCAAAGACCTGGGCCTTGCAGTTTCAGAGAAGAAGATTTTTAAAGATTTTCCCTATATAAGCCCATGTAAAACCAAAGGGCCCCGGGGCGGGGGCATTTTGGCCCCAGCACTATAATTTGAACAATCTTGGTAGGGATCCACTAGATGAAGCTTCATACCAAATATCAAAGACCTTGGCCTTGCGGTTTCAGAGAAGAAGATTTTTAAAGATTTTTCCTTTATAAGTCTATGTAAAACCAAAGGGCCCTGGGGCGGGCGCATCTTTGGCCCCAGCACTATAATTTGAACAATCTTGGTAGGGGTCCACCAGGTGAAGATTCATACCAAATATCAAAGTTCTGGACCTTGCAGTTTCAGAGAAGAAGATTTTTAAAGATTTTCCCTATATTAGCCCATGTAAAACCAAAGGGCCCCGGGGAGGGGACATTTTTGGCCCCAGCACTATAATTTGAACAATCTTGGTAGGGGTCCACTAGATGAAGCTTCATACCAAATATCAAAGACCTGGGCCTTGCAGTTTCAGAGAAGAAGATTTTTTAAGTTTTCGGTGAAAAAATCTATTTTTGGCTCCTGTGACCTATATGTGCAACGGACCGGAACCATTTGAACAACTTTGAAAGGGGACCACCTAAGGATCATTCCTGTGAAGTTTGGTCAAAATCCGCTCAGTGGTTCAGGAGGAGATGTCGTTTGAAGAAATTGTTTACGGACGCACGGACGCACGCACTGACGGACGCACGTACGCACGACGGACGACGGACAAAAAGTGATCCCAAAAGCTCACCTCGTCACTACGTGACGGTGAGCTAAAATGCATTTCTTACATTACATGCAAGATAGAGGGAGTCTTCCCTATGAAATGTCCATTCAATTAAATCATTAAATTTTCTTTTATAAGATTATGACGAAGTGTAGTGTAAAGGGTGGTAAAATTATAAGTAGACAGACTTGAGCTGGAGAAGTTACAATGATGAGTTAGGAAGCTTTCATGCGGACTAAACACAATTTTAGTGTATACCGCGACATAGGTAAGGGCGAGGAGTAAGGCCATGTATAATCGATTTAAGCCCTTCAGTGGAATTCTTTCCCCTGGCCGTTCCAAGGCGGTTCTTCTGTGGCGGTTTATTTATGTTGTTGTTTGTTACTGACTGTGTGTATCACTTGTGTCTTTTTATTTTGGATGGACATTTGGCAATTTTGTGGGAAAGTAACTGTCCTTATGGCCTTCCTTTGTTTAGGTTTCCATTATGGTCTGGGCGCTTCATGTTTGTGTTTCTTTCCCTTTGGTGTCTTCGATGGGTGGAGTAAGTAAGTATCGATTCCTGATCTTTGTTCTACTTCTACTTTGAAGCACAAAAACGCCTGGATTTCAATTTATTTAAAACTTCATTAGATTTTTATAGACCAAAACAGATTTCTATCTGATCTTTCGAAGACTATGTCGCAATATTTTATCACATGTTTTTGGTGGCAGTAAAACATGAAGTTAATAATTTGGAGAGTTCAGTCGTGGAACAAGAGCTTGAATTTGCAATAAACCGTGCTTTGTATGGTATTTTATGAAGTTCAGGTAACCAATATAACGTAAGAAGCTTGTCTTGGCCTTCTGTAACACAGACAGCAAACTTGGTGGCTGAATAAATGTGGTCATGAACTAAAGCCCTCTTTACAGCTAAAGGATGAAAAGTAGAAGTAAAACAAAGATCAGGAATTGATACAATTAACTTACTCCATCCATAAAAGACACCAAAGGGAAAGAAATACAAACATTAAGCGACCAGACCATAATGGAAACCTAAACAAAGGAAGGCCATATGGACAGTTACTTTCCCACAAAATGGCCATATGGCCATCCAAAATTAAAAGACACAAGTGATACACACAGTAAGTAACAAACAACAACATAAATAAATCGCCACAGAAGAGCCGCCTTGGAACGGTCAGTGGAAGATTTCTATCTAAAGTATGTCAATTGATGGAACAGTGAAAAGCAATTGCATAAGCAATCCCTGAGGATTGAAGTTCATAGACCATAGAACCAACAAGTTCTTGCTGAACAGTGTTAACATAGCGAATTCACTTTTAGCCGGTCATGTCAAATTCAATGCGGCTTAAAGTCTCTATTTTGGATGAGAATTAAAAACCGCTTTATGGCTTTGACAAACGGACCTGCCACTATATGGGTACGGTCATTTAAAAGTTTACGGAACTGTTAACAAAAATAGGTTAAGATGAACATATCCAAATGGTAGCCATATTGGAAAAAAAATCTCAACGCTTTTGGCGATAATGTGATATTCGAATAGTTATCAATTGTGTGGGGAAACGATCTTGATTAGTCATCTCATATACAAATGAGACTAACGAAAACTTTATTTTTTCTTGTTCCGTAAGGTATACCATTTTGATGCGTCAGGCTAAAATATGTCATAAACATTATGAGGCAATATGAATAATCCATAGAACGGACATATTTCAACCTCTGAACGCTGTTTTGTTTCAATATGTCAGCGCATAGTTGAGATAATATCGGATTTTTGAGATTCCTACAAGACTACTGCATTAACGGACTACCAATCTTTGTTATCTGTGGCAATTCCGAGGAGTTTTCCATACAGTGGTTTCATATGCAGCATAGAATCAACTTCAAAGGTAAATCATCAAAGACTGTCCTACTTTCCAGGTAACCATTTTCGAAAAAACAATTCTCTGGGCCCCTGCCTATGAATGAATTTGGTAATCGATGGTGTAAACGAGTGTATGTTAAGCATAAAACTCTCAAAGAATGGAAACGTAGTATTCTGAAATTATTGAACAAACGCATTTCTTTCTACTCTAAAAATACGAACTTATTACCTCTTGATCATAAGACGTCTTTACGTCATCTTAAACTAGGTATTCAAAAAATCATTACAAGTTTGTTTTCCGCTCCAACAGATAAGGCCGATAACAACGAGGTCGTTGTTTGACTGCGTCACTAAGTAAACAATCTTCAGGAAGAACTTAGTGGTACTAAGGCCTATGAATTGCAGCCTTTGGCTGTGGAGAGGGTTAGTTGATGACCACATTTGTCGATCAGCCACCGAGATTGCTGTATGTGTTACGGAAGGCCGAGACAGGCTTCCGACGTTATATTGGTTGCCTAAACTTCATAAAAGACCTTACAAAGCACGGGTTATTGCAAATTCAAGCTCTTGTACCACTCTCCAAATTATTAACTTCATGTTTCAGTGCCAACAAAAACATGCGATTAAATATTGCGACAAAGTCTTTGAAAGATCAGGGAGATATCTGTTTTCGTCTATAAAAAAATGCTAATGAAGTTTTAAATAAATTGTAATCCTTCAAGTATGTCCACTTATACTTTTTCCACTTCTTCACAATCTTATAAAAGAAAAACTTAGTGATTTAATTGAATGGACATTTCATAGGGAAGACTCCCTCTATCTTGCGTGTAATGTAAGAAATGCTTTTTTTCACTTCTGAAGAGCATAAAAATTATAGTATATGGTCATGTCAGAAAGTGTGTGAAGCTCGACAATATTTACATAAGATTTGGTACTAGGTTATTTAGAAATATTGTTGGCATTCCATTGGGCACGAATTGCGCACCCCTTGTGGCTGATCTGTTCTTGTTTTGTTATGAAAGAGACATCATGATCGTCCTTCCGTTGAAAACCAATCTGAAGTCATTGAAGACTTTAGCTCGACTTCTAGATATTCAGATTATTTATTAACTATTGACAAACCAATATTTCGATGGTTTGATCGGTCAAATCCCCCCCCCAGGAACTTCAGTTAAATAAACTAAATTCTTCTGACACCGAGGCCCCGTTTCGGATTTACATCTATCTATTATAGATGGGTTTGTTTCTGACAAATTGTATGAAAAACGCGATGATTTTGATTTTGAGATTGTAAATGTTCCTTTCTTTGCTGGTGATGTACTTCGTGCGGCATCCTATGGCGTTTATATTTCGCAATTAATTTGATTTGCCAGAGTGTCTAGTCATGTAACTGGCTTCAACACTCGTAATAAAATGTTAACTGATTAACTACTTAATCAGGGTTATCGGCATCATAAGCTCCGTAAAGCCTTTTCAAAATTTTATAGACGCAATTCCGATTTAATTTCATAATTCAATGTTCGACTTAATCTCTTCTGCAACAAGATCTATCGGAACCCGAATGTTATGGTGACTTAGTATATAAATTCAGAAAAATATAGAAATGCCATGATTTTAGCACCAAATTTCGCAAATTCATATCAACAAATAGGATGCAATATAAATGTTATACGACAGACTGCACGCATGGTAGTTAACCGAATCACGGCTGACAACTTTGCTTCCCTCTTCAACTGCACGGCGGTGGGTCAGGCTTCAGATTCTGTGACGGTTCCAGCGTAAAGGCTTATTGAGAATAAGTGAGTATATAATTTTTTGTAATGTTGGTTGGACTCAACAAATTATTGGTCTACATCGCGACGGAAATCAGGGCGAGGATTGTGGCCGCGTTAAATGGATTTAAGCCCCCCCCCCCCCTCCACCCCCAGTGTACTTAGTTTAGTTTCACTGACCGTTTCAAGGCGGTTCTTCTGTCACTGTTTAATGTTTGTTATGGTTTGTCTTTGGGTGTGTGTATCGCTTATATTACTTTGTTTTGAATAGCCAATTGGCCATTTTGTGGGAAAATAACTGTCCTTTTGGCTTTCCGCTATTGATGTTTCCATCAGGGTCTAGTTGTTTCATGTTTGTGTTTCTTTACATTTAGTGTCTCTGATGGGAGCTGAGGGTTAATTGTATCGATTCCTGATCATTGCCTTCACCTCTATCTTTAATGGCTCATTATGGGTAATCTGAACCTAGATATACACTGTTTGTACATGTATCTATTCCAGTAGACTACAGGATTGAAAGGTTTAATGGCTCATTATATCCCATCTAGATCTTCACGGTTTGCATAGGTATCTTTATCAGTCTACAAGATTGAAAATGTTAATTGCTCAATAATGGCTAGATGTACACTGTTTTACCAGTCTACAGGGTTGAAAGGTTTAATGGCTCATTGTGAGCCAGCTCATCTAGACCTACATTATTTACATAGGTATCTATACCCATCTTCAGGATTAAATGGGTTTATGACTCGCTATTAGTCATCGCATCCAGATCTACACTGTTAGACAGATATCTATGCCAGTCTACAGAACTGAAAATGTAAGTGGCTCAGAATGAGTCATTTCATCTACATCTGCACTGTTTGCACTGGTATTTTACCCATCTACAGGATTAAAACGGTAAATGGCACATTATAAATCATCTCATTCAGATCTACACTGGTATCTATACCAGTCCACAGGATTGAACGTGTAAAAAGCTCATTATGAGTCTTCTCTTATAGATATACATAGTTATACCAGTCTACAGGATTGAAATGTTTAATGGCTCATTATGAGTCATATCAGCTAGATCTACACTGTTTGTATAGGTATCTATACCAGTCTACAGGATTGAAAGGTTTAATGGCTCATTATGAGTCATATCAGCTAGATCTACACTGTTTGCATATGTATCTATACCAGTCTACAGGATTGAAAGGTTTAATGGCTCATTATGAGTCATATCAGCTAGATCTACATTTTTTGTATCGGTATCTATACCAGTCTACAGGATTGAAAGGTTAAATGGCTCATTATGAGCCATATTAGCTAGATCTACACTGTTTGCATATGTATCTATACCAGTCTACAGGATTGAAAGGTTTAATGGCTCATTATGAGTCATATTAGCTAGATCTACACTGTTTGCATATGTATCTATACCAGTCTACAGGATTGAAAGGTTTAATGGCTCATTATGAGTCATATCAGCTAGATCTACATTTTTTGTATTGGTATCTATACCAGTCTACAGGATTGAAAGGTTAAATGGCTCATTATGAGTCATATCAGCTAGATCTATATTGTTTGTATAGGTAACTATACCAGTATACAGGATTGAAAGGTTTAATGGCTCATTATGAGTCATATCAGCTAGATCTATAATGTTTGTACAGGTATCGTTACCAGTCTACAGGATTGAAAGGTTCAATGGCTCATTATGAGTCATCTCATCTAGATCTGCACTGTTTGTATAGGTATCGTTACCAGTCTACAGGATTGAAAGGTTCAATGCCTCATTATGAGTCATCTCATCTAGATCTGCACTGTTTGTACAGGTTTCGTTACCAGTCTACAGGATTGAAAGGTTTAATGGCTCATTATGAGCCTTCACATCTAGATCTACATCGTTTGTACAGGTATCTATATCGGTGTATATGATTAGTTTATACAAATTTATTTAGTTCGATTGCGATGAAAACTTCAAGATAATTGAATTAGTCTCTTAATATGGTTAGTTGGAAGATCATAGAGAATATTATGATCATAATCCTACCTGAGTAGTTGTCACACATGAAATGAGTACATTTCAAATGATTTTGTCCCAACTGTAAGTTCGAAAATTCTACTTAATCTCACTATAATCCTACCTGAGTAATTGTCACGCATTGACAGAGTACATTTAATATGGTTAGTTGCAAAGTGATAATTCTGCCTGAGTATATTTCATAAGCGCTTGTCCTAACTGTTTGTAATAGAAGAATCAAGATTCTATTTTGTCACCATAATCTTACCTGAGCAGTTGTCACACATGATTTGAGTATATTCTGAATTGGTTTGTGATTTAACCATAACGGCCAAAATGCCAACCTCACACATCTAGGAAACATATCAGGTCTATGCAGAAAATGCGATGATTATGAACTAGAGACAACACAACGCATCTACTTTGAATGTGTGACAAATGCCCATGCACGAGAAGAATTAAAATCTGATCAAATTAGGATGTGAATCGTTACACCTATAAGATCCCACCCCCGCCCCCTCTGTAATGTAAAACACTGTTCGGCCATAACCGAGGCGGTTAAGAAATTCCTCATAGACACAAATAACTGGGCAGTAATATAAGAAAAACCGCTGTTGTTACCCACACACCGCTTAGGCAACCGTCACCTACCGTCAATCTACACGTGGACCTAAGACGAAGCGAGACACTTTGTTTGCGGTTTATTTGCTTTACACTTATTCCGGGTGTTTTCACGCACCCGCGAGAGAGAGGCAGTGGCTTTTACACCACTGCTACCCATTTACACCTGGGTAGAGTGAGGCAGTGTCAATACGTGTCTTGCCCGAGGACACACCTCGATACCGGTGGCCGGATTCGAACGCACAAACTCTCGATCATAAGTCGAGCGCATTGACCGCTGCGCTTTCGAGGCTGAAAGTGTACAGGATTGAAAGCTTAATGGCTCATTATGAGTAGTCTTATCTGGATATGCACTTTTTATACAGGTATCTATACCAGTGTACAGGATTGAAAGAGTTAATGGCTAATTATGAGTCATATCATCTTGATCTACATTGTTTGTACAGGTATCTATACCAGTGTACAGGATTTAAAGAGTTAAAGGCTCATTATGAGTCATATCATCTAGATCTACATTGTTTGTACAGGTATTTATGCCAGTGTACAGGATTGAAAGGTTAATGGCTCATTACGAGTCCTCTCATCTGGATATGCTCTGTTTTTATGTATCTTTATCAGTGTACAGGGATGAGAGGGTAAAAGGCGTGTGCATTAGTTCTCTAGTCAGCTATGGTATAATTCCTCTAGTTCATGCCCCCATGCTTGCCCATTACCCAGAAATGAGACCTTTGGCAAACACATGATTGACGACTCTGATCAGACATATCGCCACGTTCTGGATTAACAGTGATTACTTTGAGCATGTGATTGTTTGTGAAACTTGCAGCAAATAAAACAATTCTAACACGCCTTAAATTTCAATTGGAAATTTTCAAGGCTTTTAGTGGATTTGTTTGTTTGTTTGTATTGGTGTTTATCGACCCAGTCAACACTATTTAAGGTCATTTTTGAGCCACACCTTACCTATCCACACCTTTGCTGGGCAGGCTTATACGTAAGCAGTTAACCAGTACAGTGCACATTCTTTCGCAAGAAACTGACAAGTGCCCTTCTTGAATCAGCTGAAGGGAGATAATGACCGTAGAAAAGATCTCATGATCAATCTCCACGAAAGAATGTTGCTGATCCCGGCAGGTATCGAACCCGCGTGCTCCTGATCACCAGTCAGACGCGCAGCCGACTGAGCTACCGAGACCGACCGCTTTTTAATGGAATGTTCAGTGTTTCTGAGGTAATATTTGCAGATAAGGGGAAGGCAACTCTTCTAAAGGGATAACTACAATTGTAGTCACTGTGCGATAGAAAGAAATTCAAAGTCCGTGTTTCGAATTAGGCGATAACTACATCAAAATTACCATTTTGGAAGGAAAATCGGTGGTTTTACGGTCGGAAATTGCGTTTTACGGCGACCGTAAACCAACGATTTACCTCCCCAAATGTTCAATTCAGTTATTCAAATTCTTATTCGGTTTTGTTGAAACTTAAACTACTTTTGCACAAAGCGACAGGCTCAATGAGCTTGCGTAAAACAAAATGCAAGTCAATGAAAAAAAAAACGTTACGTGGATACGTCAGTATCGCAGAATATACTGACAAAAATGTTTGAGGTTATCCAATCAACGTTCCGTTAGATACGCATGCTCATTAGAATAAGCAACCAAAGCACTGCCAGCACTGGTGGGTCGATCGGGTAAAATGAAAACGGATCGATTTATTCAACTAGATCAATATTGAAACACACTTTCCGGATACACATTGCTGGACATCATTTTCATTTCGCACCTTCAAAACAATACCAGGCTGAAGTGACTATCAATAATATAACTGAATCATGGACGCCATTCAATTCTTACAGTTCTAAAACAGAGGTGATGGCAACGATCCGAAATCGATACAACCCACAGATCCCATCAGAGACACCAAAGGGAAATGAACACAAACATGTAATAACTAGACCCTAATGGAAACATCGATAGCGGAAAGCCAAAAAGAACAGTTACTCTCGATACAAACCACACTCCTTTCGAATCAGTGCTGCTACGACTGCTTTCTGCAAGGCCTTATCTGAGGATGACATAAAACGTTTAGGACGTTGGGAGTCTAACGCCGTTCGCAGGTATATACGCCTTGAGACATTTTCCTTTCCCAAACACGATAATTAAAAGCCAATTACCCAGTTAACAGTACTGTCCTAGTATGCGTCAGCGGTCAGCTGCCCTTGGGTATCGGTTGAGTTGCAAAATTGTCTGCTATGTTAAAGAGATGAGTAAGATTTAGAGGGAGGCCAGAATAAGTCTGCTCCCATCTTCTGTTCTTGTATTGTTATGAAAGAGACTTCATTTTGTCGCTTTCCATTGATAACCAATCTGAAATTATTGAAGCTTTTAGCTCTACTTCTAGATATTTAGATGATTTATTAAATATTGATAATACCTATTTTGATGGTTTGATCAGTCAGATTTACCCCCTAGAACTTCAGTTAAATAAAGCAAATTCTTCTGATACCGAGGCCCCGTTTTTGGATTTACATCTATCTATTGTAGATGGATTTGTTTCGTGCAAAATTTATGATAAACGCGATGACTTTGATTTTGAGATTGTAAATTTTCCTTTTTGGGATGGTGATGTTCCTCGTGCGCCATCCTATGGCGTTTATATTTCGCAATTAATTCGATTTGCTAGAGTGTGTAGTCATGTAACTGACTTCAACACTCGTAATAAATTATTAACGGCTAAACTCCTTAATCAGGGTTATCGGTACCATAAACTACGCAAAGCCTTTTCAAAATTTTATAGACGCCATTCTGATTTAATTTCAAAATTCAATATTGGACTTAAATCTCTTCTGCAACAAGGTCTATCGGAACCCGAATTTTATGGTGACTTAGTATATAAATTCAGAAAAATATATAACCGCAATGACTTCAGCACCCAATTTCGTAAAATCATTCTTCGATATAAAAAGATTGGGTACAACATGGATATTATACGACAGACTGCATGCATGGTAGTTAACCCAATCACGGTTGGCAACTTTGCTTCCCTCTTTAATTGCACGCCGGTGGGTCAGGCCTCAGATTCATAACGGCTCCAACGTAAAGGCTTATTGAAAATTAAAGAGATAATGTTGGTTGGTGCCTGATGCTCTGTCTCTGGTCGGGCTCATCGGAGTCTAACTGTTGGTTTTCTTTTGCTCCAGCATTTCAGTGGTTTCTTGCTGTCGAGTCCTCACCGTTGTCTCACCTCTGTGGTTCTTTGATTTCTGTGTTCACGGAGATGTTGCACTGATGAGTTAGGAGGCCTTCATGCGGACTGAACAAATTATTTGTCTAAATCGCGACGGAAGTAAGGGCGAGGATTGTGGCCACGTAAAATCGATTTAAGCCCCCCAGTGGAAATCTTCCACTGACCGTTCCAAGGCGGCTCTTCTGTGGCGATTTATTTATGTTGTTGTTTGTTACTTACTGTGTGTATCACTTGTGTCTTTTAATTTTGGATGGCCATATGGCCATTTTGTGGGAAAGTAACTGTCCATATGGCCTTCCTTTGTTTAGGTTTCCATTATGGTCTGGTCGCTTAATGTTTGTATTTCTTTCCCTTTGGTGTCTTTTATGGATGGAGTAAGTTAATTGTATCAATTCCTGATCTTTGTTTTACTTCTACTTTTCATACAGTCAATAACTTTAGTTTATTTGAATGAGCCAAGGATGGGCTATGTACCTGTTGCATTAAAACTTTAGTTTATTTGAATGAGCCAAGGATGGGCTATATACCTTTTGCATTAAGCAATGTGCTTTATTAGAGGTCAGTATAAGACTGCTCCTATGTATTAATTTTGAGGGACGTCAGTATAAGTCTGGTCTTTCTTCCTACAGACTATGTCAATGATGATCATTGATCTGAGAGGTCAGTATAAGTCTGCTCTTATCACATCTACTGTAGTGATGTATCTCCGCTTCTGTGATGACAAGGTTAAAATTAAATTTTGGAAGAGGTCAGTATAAGACTGCTCTATGATTATTTCTAACCTTTCATCCCTGCTTAATATGCTTTAAGCGTATTTGATTACTTCCTATTTCATGTTTGTTACATTGTATGCAGTTTTGGCACACACGTTGGTGCTTTTTGCGGTTACCAAGGAAGGTCTTCGGGTGGGGCAGCTACAAGCTGGCGAAGCTTGGTTCGCTAGCTTGTTGCTTGTGGCGGTTTGTACGCCCCACCTTTTCGGTTTAAGGCGAAGGCGTATTCAAAGATGTAAATGCATGTTCTTTTGCACCATCAGTTTGGTGGATATAGATTGTCATGTCGATTTTACTTTCTACATATAATAATTTGTATGCGTCATTTATTACATAAATGACATTTCCACAAGTTCTGTGTATCTTGTCATTTGTTACCTTAAACGAGCTTGACCTTCCTTGTTAGTATTCATGTATTGCAGAATGTATTACAAATAAGGCTTATTGATTAGATAAGCGTATTTGTAATGCTTCGCTAGTCGCAAGTCTATGTATTGTTAGCCAGTCTACGTAAATTCAGTGGATAGATTTCAAGGTCAGATTTTATTCAGTCATCATTGTCAGAAGACGTGGACTGCTTTTTGCATCTTTTGAATACCCTCCATCCTCCCCTGACACCTACCCATGCTTTTAGTAGGTTTTGAAAAGTAGAAGTAAAACAAAGATCAGGAATTGATACAATTAACTTACTCCACCCATAAAAGACACCAAAGGGAAAGAAATACAAACATTAAGCGCCCAGACCATAATGGAAACCTAAACAAAGGAAGGCCATAAGGACAGTTACTTTCCCACAAAATGGCCATATGGCCATCCAAAAGTAAAAGACACAAGTGATACACACAGTAAGTAACAAACAACAACATAAATAAATCGCCACAGAAGAGCCGCCTTGGAACGGTCAGTGGAAGATTTCCACTGGGGGGCCTTAAATCGATTTTACGTGGCCACAATCCTCGCCCTTACTTCCGTCGCGTTTTAGACAAATAATTTGTTCAGTCCGCATGAAGGCCTCCTAACTCAACAGTGCAACATCTCCGTGAACACAAAAATCAAAGAACCACAGAGGTGAGACAACGGTGAGGACTCGACAGCAAGAAACCACTGAAATGCTGGAGCAAAAGAAAACCAAAAGTTAGACTCCGATGGGCCCGACCAGAGACAGAGCATCAGGCACCAACCAACATTACCTTGAATTAGATCTCTCTAATTGAAGTCATAAGGTTATAGAATATATTTATTTTTTTTTTTTTTCATCATGTAAGATCCACCGAATTTTCTTATCTTCATTGGCGGTTTGTACGCCCCACCTTTTCGGTTTAAGGCGAAGGCGTATTCAAAGATGTAAATGCATGTTCTTTTGCACCATCAGTTTGGTGGATATAGATTGTCATGTCGATTTTACTTTCTACATATAATAATTTGTATGCGTCATTTATTACATAAATGACATTTCCACAAGTTCTGTGTATCTTGTCATTTGTTACCTTAAACGAGCTTGACCTTCCTTGTCAGTATTCATGTATTGCAGAATTTATTACAAAGAACAGTTACTTTCCCACAAAATGGCCAACTGGCTATCCAAAACAAAAATATACTCAAAGACAAACCATACCAAAATTAAACTATGACAGAAGAACTAGTGAAAAGAATTTTACTGGGGCGCTTAAATCGATTTTACGCTGCAGCAATCTTCGGCCCTACTTCCGTCGCGATTTAGACAAATAATGTGTTCGATCTGAACGCATTAGTGCAACATCTCCGAGAACACAAAATCAAACAACCAAGAAGATGAAACAACGTTAAGGACTCGAGAGCAAGAAATCATTGGAATGCTGGAGCAAAAGAAAATCAATAGTTAGACTACGATGTGCCCAACCAGAGACAGAGCATCAGGCACCAACCAACAAACATAAAATTAAATTCTGATTCTCAATAAGCCTTAACGCTGGAAAGGTCAAAGAATCTCAGGCCTGACCCACCACAGTGCAATTAAAGAGGGAAGCAAAGTTGTCAACCGTGATTGGGTTAAACACCATGCATGCAGTCGGTCGTATAACATTTATGCTGTACCCAATCTTTCTATATCGAAGAATGATTTTACGAAATTGCATGTTGAAGACATTGCAAGTATATATTTTTCTGAATTTATCTACTATATCACCAGACAATTCGGGTTCCGATAGACCTTGTTGCAGAAGTGATTTACATCAAACATTGAATTTTGAAATTAAATCGGAATGACGTCTATAAAATTTTGAAAAGGCCTTGCGTAGTTTATGTTACCGATAACCCTGATTAAGTAGTTTAGCAGTTAACAATTTATTATGAGTGCTAAATAGAAGTGACGGCAATGATCAGGAATCGATACAACTAACCCACATCTCCCATCAGACACACCAAAGGGAAAGAAACACAAACATGAAACAACAGACCCTAATGGAAACATCAAAATAATATAAGCGATACTAACACCCAAAGACAAACCGTAACAAAAATAAACCGCGACAGAAGAACAGCCTTGGAACATCCAGTGAAAAGAATTCCACGGGGTGGGGGTGGGGTGGGGGCTTAAATCGATTTTACGTGGCCACAATCCTTGCCCTTACTTCTGTCGCGATTTAGACAAATAATTTGTTCAGTCCGCATGATGGCCTCCTAACTCATCAGTGCAACATCTCCGTGAACACACAAAAAAATCAAACTACCACAGAGATGAAACAACAATGAGGACTCGACAGCAAAGAACCAATGAAATGCTGGAGCAAAACAAAACCTACAGTTAGACTCCGATGGGCCCGGTCAGAGACAGAGCTAAGTCAGTTACATGACTAGACATTCTGGCAAATCAAATTAATTGCGAAATATAAAAGCCATAGGATGCCGCACGACACGAGGAAAGTCACCATCCAAGAAAGGAAAATTTACAATCTCAAAATCAAAATCATCGTGTTAATCATAAATTTTGCGAGAAACACATCCATCTACAATATATAGATGTAAATCCAAAAACGGGGCCTCGGTATCAGAAGAATCTGCTTTATTTAACTGAGGTTCCGGTGGTAAATTTGACAATTGTCAATATTTAATAAATCACCCAAGTACCCAGAAGTCGTGCTAAAGGCTTCAATGATTTCAAATTGGTTTTCAACGGAAAGGGACGCCTTGAAGTCTCTTTCATAACAAAACAAGAACAGATCAGCCACAAGGGGTGTGCAGTTTGTACCCATCTGTCTTGCATGTAATATAAGAAATGTTGTTTTTTTCGCTCAGGCGGTTGTGGGTGTGGCTGGGGGCATAAGGATTATACTTTATCGTCTCTTTAGAAAGTGTGTGAAGCTTTTACCTTTCTTTTTGAATATTTACATAGGATTTGGTGCTTGGTTGTTTAAGTGGATTATGGGGGTTCCGGTGGCTGCGGGCTGCACGCAACTTAGGACTGATCTGTTCTTGTTTTGTAGTGGAAGGGGTTGTTTTATGGTACCCGCTTCCGTTTAAAATCAGTCTGAAATCGTTTGGGGCCTTTAGGTCGACTTTTGGACGTTTTGATGGTTTATTGTGTATTGGCAGTGTCTATTTCGATGGTTTGATCTGTCAAATTTGCACCCAACCCCCGGAGCTTCGGTTGGGTGGGGCAAATTTGTCTGGTGCCGAGGCCCCGTGTTTGGATTGCATCTGACAATTGTAGTTGGGTTTGTTTCCTGCAGGGTTTATGATGGGTGCGATGGTTTTTATTTTGCGATTGTAAGTGGTCCTTTCTAGGATGGTGGTGTTCCTCGATGGCGACGTCCTGTGGCGTTTGTGTTTCGCGGTTGATTCGATTTGCTAGGGTGTCTGGTCATGTAACTGACTTCAACACTCGTAATAAATTGTGAACTGCTGGGCTTCTTAATCACGGATATCGGTATCAAAAACCTTTTCTAAATCTTATAGACGTCGTTCCCATTTGACTACGGAATTCAGTATTGGACTTGGTCTCTTCTGCGGCGATGTATTTCGGAGCCTGATTTTTATGGTGGCTTAGTGTATACATACAGAGGGATGTATGCTTGCAATCATTTCGGTGGATGATTTCGTGAGATTGTCCTTCCTTGGGGGAATATGCGGCGTGGGTGTTATGCGACGGTTATGCGTGATGGTTGGCCCGGTCGCGGTTGGTGGATTGGCTTCCCTCTTTGGTTGCGCGCCTGTTGGGTCGGGCCTTTGGTTTTGTGGCAGTTCCGGCGTGAGGAATTGCTTATGTAATGTTGGTTGGTGCCTGATGCTGTGTCTCTGTTTGGGCCCATCGGAGTTTAACTATTGGTTTTCTTTGGCTCCAGTATTTAATTGGTTTCTTGCTGTCGAGTCCTCACCGTTATTTCATCTCTGTAGTTGTTTGATTTTTGTGTTCTCGGAGATATTGCATTGATGACTTAGTAAGCCTTCATGCGCACTGAATAAATTATGTGTTTAAATCGCGTCGGGAGTAAGGGCGAGAATGCGTCTGGGTAAAATCGATTAAAGCCCCCACTCCCCCAAAGTGAAATTATTTTCACTGACCGTTCCAATGCCAACAAGGCTCTGTTCTCAGCCAACTGTTTTTCATCATTGTGCTTGAAGCCTTGTCACGCGAGTTTCGCTCTGGCGTTCCCAGGGAGGACCTGTATGCCGATGACCTTGTCATCATAGCTGAAGCACTCGAGGAATGCGTCAAGAGGCTCTTAACTTGAAAAGGGGCAATAAATGAAAAAGGGCTGAGAGTAAATGCAGGAAAGCCGAAGATCATGATCTGTGGTGCAGGACTGGACTTCCTGCATACTACGGGTCAGTTCCCATGTGCTGTATGTCGCAATGGAGTTGGCAGCAACAATATTTTCGCAATGGCTGCAAGTTCTGGGTGCACATGAAATGCAGCGGGCTCAAGCGCTTGACAGATGACCCTGATTACAGGTGTACACGGTGCCAAGGAACTGCACGCCCCTTAGATGGCAGACCACAGAAGGAAGTCCAAGTCGGACCTGACAAGCTGGAAGTGGTAGCTTCCTTTTGCTACTTAGGTGACATGCTCTCAGCAGCGGGTGGCTGTGATCTCTTCCCGCCACCTCTCGTTCTAGACACGCGGCCGTGTGTACAACTCTTGTGTGCGAGGCGCAATGCTTCATGCCAGTGAGACTTGGCCATTGACAAAGCCAAACTTCCACCGTCTGCAGCGGAATGACAGGGCAATGATCAGACAGATCTTCAATGTCAAGCCACAGGACACTGTCACTATCAGGTCCAGTGAGCTACTTGCACGGCTTGGCATTGGGGACCTGGACCTCATCCTGAAAGAGAGAAGGCTATGGACATGTGGAACGCTCCAACGGTGCAGTCAATACTGCCTGTGACATACATGTAGATGGAAGGCGTGGGCCTTGTAGGCTCAAGATGACCTGGAAACAGCTGACAGAGAGAGAGATCGCAGAGACTCTCTGCCATTGACCCTCATGATAGCTGGTGTGAGATCTGCCATGCGTACAACAAGCTAGCTACCTGGAAGGGGGTCCATTTATGTGGATGTTGCCCCTGCATCTGCACGTTAATCAAAACGCTGCTGATGATGATGATGATGATGGTGATGAATGCGGTTCTTCTGTCGCGGTTTATTATTGTTATGGTTTGTCGTTGAGTGTATGTATCGCTTATATCTTTTTGTTTTGGATAGCCAATTGGCCATTTTGTGGGAAAGTAACTGTCCTTTTGGATTTTCGCTATTGATGTTTCCATAGGGTCTAGTTATTTCAGTTTTATGTGTCTTTCCATTTGGTGTCTGTGGGTTAATAGTATTGATTGCTGATCATTGCCCTCATTTCTATTTTTCAACTCCAAAGCTGTTGGGTGCAACAATGTATTGATCAATAAAGAGTTAACCCATTTTGTACCGGAAACTCCAAAAACGGGTACCCTGGCAAATAGTGCAGGCCTAGATCAGGGCCTACGCTCTATGCAAAATGTTTAGCCATTTTCCTTATAAATTTTGCAGAAATAGCAACCTGACTCCCCTAAATTTCGAAATGGACTTGTACTATATATACGGTAGAATGTTCCATTTGGTACAAAAAGGGTTAAACTGTAAACAAAATCTTAACCTTTATCCTGCTAAATATGTTGAACTAGCAACATACATTTCTGACAACCAACCAATCAGATTACATGATACAATTTTTTCGTTCAAATTCACAAACTGAATGACAAACGATATAGACCCCGATTAGATGGTCTGGACCTACACTTTTTGCAAAGGTGTGGGTTGTTGTGAACAGCAGGAAAAGGATTAAGCCTAATTGTGCGCGGTTTAAGATAATTGGTCAATGATAATCACAATAGCAGGGAATCTTCTGAGCAATTAGTAACGTTGGGTCAATTACTAAACAATCAACCACCAAAATATGTTATCGAGCGTGTGTCATAATGGAAACAAAGGACAATGATAATCACAACAGCATGGAATCTTCTGGGCAATTAGTAACTTTGGGTCAATTACTAAACAATCAACCACCAAAATATGTTATCGAGCATGTGTCATAGTGGAAACAAACGACAATGATAATCACAACAGCAGGGAAGCCTCTGGGTAATTAGTAACTTTGGGTCAATTAATAAACAATCAACAAGCATATATAATGACTGATCGGTCGGCTGACAAACTTCCGGCTCTGCATCCAGAAATTTAGTTTTAGTTTGTTTGTTTTTAGGTTTAACGCCCCCCCACCCCCCCCCCACCCCCCCACAACACTATATAGGTCATTTTGGAGAAGTTGCTTCAAATTATGTGGGCCTTTTGCCAGACATTTAGATGAAATGAAATCTCAAGCCTTGTCACCCAATGAAACCTTAGTGATCTTTATTGATATAAACACCCAATTAAGCCATATATGTCTAGCTTGTCAACCTTATATCAATATGGAACGAGTCCATTTCAAAATTTAGGGATGTCTGGTTGTGACTTCTTCAACATTTATCTGAACAATGGCTGAACCTTTAGCAAACATGCAGTGTATGCCCTTATGAGACTCCGCGTCCTGTGGTATCTGATCTGCGTGTTTGCCAATGACCAATTTTGGAATTTCCAGCATAAATGGCTATTTGTACTGAAAGACGTTGAATGGTGTATCAGTCTACATTGTTTTCATTCACGTTTTTTTACACGGAGAATCCCTCAGACAGTCCCTCTCACAGTAAACATATTGGATAAATTTATAAAACTTTCAAATTATAATATTTATTTCCATCGGCTGTTTTATTTTATGAGGGACTTTTGAAACCGTTTCGAATATGGGGCTATATTTTCTCACGGTGTCTCTTGGTGGTGATTAGGTCGTATGCCCTAATGTCAAAAGTAGTGCCAAAATCACACTTTTGAATACTGTGGGGCTATCGCCCCCTAAAAATAAAAAACAAAAAACAAAAGAAGAATTCATTTGCTGCCTTTATTCATTGCATAATCAAAGCGTCCATATTCAACCGGAAAGACATGTGCATAGGATAAGATAAAACAATCGTCGTACCATAATGGAGTGGATATACCATACGGGGATGCAACTCTCTGAAAACACAGTTGTGGCCCTAAAAATAGGGATCTTCTTTTAAAGGAAAGACTTTGCCCATAAGGAGCAAATTCTTTCCTTTAATAGTAGATCCTGAGTTTTTTTAAAAGTCGGAACGGGACTTTCCGAAAGTTTACTGTGGTAGCAGAGAAATATGGGGCTGAGATTATTAAAATTGCTTTGCAAAACTGCTGATTATTCGTATTTGCTATACATATACTCTGCCATTGAGACGTAGATGGGGTCTTGGCCCCACATGGATAATACCCAGTTTTGGGCGGCAACGTTGTATGTCACATAGGTTTTTCCTTTAAGCATTGTCATCGTCTGGATGATGTAGGTGGAGTCATCAGCCCAAACCTAAAAAGAGAAATATTGTACAGATGAGAAACATATACGAAAAACACGGCGGAGCAGTAGTGCTGAGATCACACGGACTCCCGGTCAAATGACATTAAATCTAATTCTAATGCACTTGCGTATGTGACGCGATGTCTGATTTGATAACGTCAAAAATTTGCGACGGTATATTCTGCGATAAACTGTCGGAAATCCGACGTCATCATGTAACGTCGCTTTCATTGGTTGTCATTTGGGTTTTATGCAGCTCACTGTGCTTGCCATTTTGGGCAAAATGAGCATTTTTTTTAAACAAAACAAGTGAAAAAGTGCATTAGAATGGGGATAACTGAATTGAAAGTGGTCATTTGGGGAGGTAAATCGTCGGTTTTACGGTCGCAAATTACGTTTTGGTCGCCGTAAAACGAAATTTCCGACCGTAAAACGGCCGATTTACCTCCCCAAATGACAATTTTCAAACCAGTTATCCCTTAATTTTTGACAAAAGCCCAGAACACATCCGAAGGGGTTAGCGAAGGGACGTGGCCTAGTCCAATTTTGTAAAAAAAAATGAGGTATTATTGATTAATAGATAGACAATGTTGTCCGCTGTCTCCAAGATAGCCAATAACCCCAAATAATTCATTTGGTGACGTTACAGCCTAAGAGTTTTAATGTCCAAATGGAGCTAAGTCCATTTAGTGCAAGAACGTGGCATGAGATACAATGCCACCCTAGAAATACAAACAGACAGATTTGTTTGTTTGTTTGAACTGAGGCTTAACCCCGTTAACATTATTTGGGTCATTTTGGAGACTTTGATTCCAACTTTGTGGGACTTTTACCAAACATTCAGATGAAATGACATGTCAAGCCCTGCCACCCAATAAAACCACTGGTTGATCTATTGTCTCTGAGTGTAGGCTCGAAACATGGCCCAGCACAGGGCATTACGTAAACACGCCTATACAAATACAGTGTAAATTTTACCGCCGTTAAAATGATGGAAAATTGTGATAGTTTTCTTATTTCTGCTCAAAATATAGATTGTTGGTACACGTTAGAACAGCTTCACCGAGGCGGTTCTAACGGGGACCCACAATCTTTATTTCAGAGCAGAAATAAAAAATATGGTTTACCCCTGTAAACCCCAGTTTTACTGCATTCAAGTGGGTTTCAAGGTGATCAAATCTATATAGGCATGTTTGCATGATGGACTCAGACTGTTTCGTTTAACCCTTTAATTCCAGGGACCAGTTGTTCAAAGCCCCTTTAGATTAACGAGTTCGTTAGTGGTCATATCTTTAACTGTTTTAGCAAGTACAAAACTAAAATTTGGTATTTTTTGCTGAAACAATGTGAGTCGCTTTCGCAAATTAAAAAAGCAGCTCACAGTTTTTCAGCAAAATATTAGCATAAATGCCATATTTAATGATCCTAATTTTAACGATACGTTAACTAACAATATCATTAATTCTGAACAACAGGTCCCATTACAGGACGCTAACAGTGTCGACTCTCATCAGACGCGGAGGCTGGGACGTCCTATCTGGGTCTACATTGTTTACCAGACCAAATACATGAATCCAGATTCTATAGATATCTCTCTTACTCAGGGTACTCTGGCTCTCGCCCACCTCTGATTACATGTAACGAGCGGCTCTTTATGAGCGATATAATTTTGAAAGGGCAGAAAAAACGAAACCCCAAACCCCAGCTCTCTTACTAAATGCTCTGACCTAACAGGGGCTACTTGCTATGAATAACCGTTACATGGACAGTACCGCAAAGTACTTTGTGCTGAGTAACTTTGGGTCGAATGACAAACGACCGCCCAGCGAGAGAGAATCACTGATAAAAATAATGTGTGTGTGTGTGTGTGTGCGTGCGTGCGTGCGTGCGTGCGTGTATGTGTAAACACATAAAACATTGACCGGATCATTGAACTTGATGCCAAAGATGCGTATGTGTAAACTATGAATAGTCTTACACAGTTACTTAACACTATATATGGACACTTTTCAACCGAACGCATCAAAAATACTTGTACGAACCTCTTTGATAAGGCTCGATGTAGCATTCTGCCAATCTGTGTAGAACTTGTCTAGCACTTCGACCTCCGCAGCAATGGTTTTGTTAGCATCAACGACAGCATCGCCACAGACTGAAACAAGGAAACAATAGGTACCACATTTCGCCACAGACTGAAACAAGATAACAATAGGTACCACATTTCGCCACAGACTGAAACAAGATAACAATAGGTACCACATTTCGCCACAGACTGAAACAAGGAAACAATAGGTACCACATTAACTCTTTTTGTACCAAATGGAATCTTCCCCCTTATATATGGGAGGCATACATTTCAAAATGTAGGGGTGTCAGGTTTTGTTTTATTTAAAATTTATTTGAAAAATGGCTGAACTTTATGCAAACAGTGTAGGCCCTGATCAGACGCCGCGTTCTGATCTGGGCCTGCACTGTTTGCTAAATACCCTTTTAGGGTTTCCGGTACAAAACGGGCTAAGATAACACATCCGTACGACGTAGTGCATTTTCTTTTACATTTCCAAAATGGTTAGTTTCCTGACGAATTTCTGTGCTATTTTTCTTATTTCCACTTTGAACATTTTTTGTAGGCGTTTGTTATAACCAACTCATTGAGAAAGTTCTAACTAGTACCCACAATATATGTTTTGGAACGTAATAAGAAAAATAATGTATACCCCCAGTAAACACCATTTTTCTCTACATAAAGCGGGGTTTAGGGGATGCTCATTTCGCGGACTTGTAAGCGTGATGATCAAATTAAGATGGTAACGGGAAACAGTCAAACTACAAATCAGTCAAATATCAATAAATCGATTACTTCTGGGTCCAGGAAAATTTGTTTGAGAAAGGGGTATGTATTTTCAGAAACTTTGGCTTGATTAACCCATTTAGTACCAGAAACACCAAAACGGTTACCCTGGCAAACAGTTCAGAACGCGGCGTCTGATCAGGGCCTCCGCTGTTTGCTAAAAGTTCAGGCATTTTCCAAATAAATTTTGATGAAAACGCGACCTGACACCCCTAAATTTTTAAATGAACTCCTGCTATATATACCCGGCAAAAAGTTCTGCACAACTGGGGTATTTGCCAATTTATTTTACTCACATGTAGTATCTTTTTACATATTACATATCAGTTTATAGCGTACCCTTTTGGAAACAGTTTGCTTTAAACAGAATCAAAATCGCACAAGAAATGCTGGAGATTTTGGCTTGGCAAGTCACCAGGGGTCGGCAGTCAAAAATGACAAAATTATCGATTTTCAATGCGATCGTTTATTAACTGTCCGTCTGTTGGCTTACGGCGTTTAAAAACGTATAGGACGAAAGGCATTATTTTAATGGGTCTTTGGTTAATTTTGGTAAAATGCTGCTCTTGTTGTTACTGCTACTGCTGCTGCAGACGTTTTCTTGTGATGTTCTGTTGCCTGGCTTTTGTAATATTGGTGCAGAGTGAACATTTCTGTCAAAAGTCAACATCAAATTTCTGCATGGAATTGAAAGGGCTCACCAGGCTACATATCCAACTGCATTGTTTTGCACGATTTTGTAAAGATGTTCATCATTTCATTAAATCAATTTTAATTGCCCATTATTAAGCGTTTGGTTACAACAATGGCGAATGCTAGACCTTTCCGAGCTTTAAGCTAACTGATGAAGAAAGAGCCCGGGCGCTTGGGCGTTTAGAGGCGGGGGCTCATCCGCAAGATGTTGCTAATCAGTTCAACGTGCATCGCAGCAATATTGTCCACATTCATCAGCGTCATCAAGCAACGGGGGCTGTTTCCGACCGACCCAGATCCGGACGACCGAGAGTTACCACCCATCGTGAAGACCGATACATTGCGGTAACTTTTGCAAGGCGGCGTTTTGTTGATGGTCCCAGTCTGGAGAGAATGTCGAGACAACAACAGGGCCTGGCGCACGTCGAATCACGGTGCAGACAGTCAGGAGCAGAGTTCGAACCTCAGGGTTCAAATCCAGAAAAACGGCTAGGAAGCCCCAGCTTTCTCAACGGAACATGGCTCTACGGTGCCAGTTTTGTGCACGACATAGCAGAGGGAACCGACGGCAGTGGTCGGAATTTCCTTTTTCCGACGAGTCGAGATTTTGTCTTTGGAAGATTGATGGTCGGATCAGAATTTGGCGTCGCACTGGGGAGAGGCACCTTGAGCCTAATGTCCTACCAACAACAGCTTACAACGGCGGCAGTGTAAGGGTTTGGCAGGTATCAGTTCTAATGGCAGAACTGCCCTTGTCGTATTGCCCGGAAACTTGAATGGTCGTCGTTACATTGTCGAAATTCTAAGACCTCTTGTTGTACCGTATCTCAGACAGATGGGCCAGAACTCCATCTTCCAGGGCGACAATGCGAGACCACATCGTGCCAGGATTGTCGATGCTTTCCTGCAGCAGAATGGTGAACAGAGACTTGAGTGGCCACCGATGTCCCCTGATTTGGCGTGCATTGAACATTTGTGGGATATTCTTGGTCGGGCTGTAAACAAACGGGCCAATCAACACACAAAACTTGCAGACTTGCAGAGACTTCTACTCCAAGAATGGACTGAGATTCCCCAGCATCATATACAGAGACTGGTGAATTCCATGAGGAGGAGACTTGACGAGCGTCGTGTGAATCTTGGTGGCTATACCCATTATTGATTATTGAGTTACAGTTCAGAAACTATGATTTTGTCATTTTTGACAACCTACCCCATGGGCCTTCGGAGAAGCATTATTCATGACTCAGTGATGATATTGTTGTTTTGATTTCTGTTTATTATCAGGATTGAATTAATTTTTTCTTGTGGTGAAATTATTTTTCTGTATATTTATGTTTTAGGCAAACAGGTCGAAAAAGTCCTAGTTGTGCAGAACTTTTTCTGCCGGGTATATAAGGAGTAAGAGTCAATATGGTACAGAAAGGGTTGAAGCGCCACATACGCAGATATAATTGGTAAGTTGTGCATACTCATTAGAATCGTTGAGGCGATTCTAATGAGTATTCACAACAACATAACTGTTATTTAAGGGAAACGGGAACACCTGACAGATTTGTCCCCCATTTGTCAATGGGTGACAATGTTCGGGACTTCCTGTTCGCTTTTCTACAAGCCCTGTCCCACTGCAAAAGGGGTCTACCCATAAAAGAAAGAATTTCCTTCTCAGGAGCAAATTCTTTCCTTTCAAAAGTTGACCCCTGTTGACATGGGAGACAAAAATACTTTTGCAGGAGTTGTCTACCCTGAAGGTGTGGCTATTTTCCTTAATTATCCTAAATAAATGATATTTTTGTTTGTTTGAAATGAGGTTAAAAGCCCCACCTCATCACTATTAAGGTCATTTTGAAGACATTGCTTCCAATTCGGTGGGACAATTTCCCGGCGTTGAGATTAAATGACATCTCAAGCCCTGCTGCCCAAAGAAACCAATATAGTTTATATGCATGGACGGTGCGAGTCACACCACTTTGCCAAGATAGGCTTAGACCCTCTAAACGGATTATGCAGCCGGGCCGGTTTTTGCCCTGCGTTGAAGCACATTACAACCCAACTCTATTTCTCGAAGCCCCGGTGTGCGGATCCCGAGTAGCAAATTGGTGTTGCGGACTAAGAACTTTCTAGGGACTCGAGAACGTGTTCGAAACAGAACCTGGTCAACGAGGCATCGAAGTTTGAGACATCGTAGTTTCAATGTATTTATTCCCAGTGTATTTACTGAAAATAGCCATAAAGGGGTACGGGAACACCTGGCAGATTTTTCCGCCACTTTTCAAAGGAAGACAACTTACGGAACTTCCTGTTCGCTTTTCTATAAGCCCTGTCCCACTGAAAAAGGGGTCTACATGCCCTATTGACATGGGAGACAAAAACGCTTTGCAGGAGTTGCTTCCCCTGAAGGTTTTCCCGTTCCCCTTAAGTTGATCGGAGGTTATCTGTATTTACCAGGTCAACCAATATTAACACGAGGTCAAGTAAACTTAGGGTGAGGTCAAAAAACAATAATAATCGTTTTATTTTTTTAATTGTGCCATTTAATAAAATTGTCATTAATCAAGTAATTTCGTACTGATCCAGCTACAAATTCGAGGTAGAGGGCGCCACAGAGACGTCATAAACAACATGCTCGCTCGAATAAAAGTTTCTAGATGCTTTAGATTATGAAAGAAAATCTACAAATAAATAGTTTATTTTAATTTAAGAAACTGTTTTCGAGGTTTAGACACAACGGAGTAGCAGAGCGCAACTATTCCAACCATCACAAAAACGCGCCTATATAATTCTGACCCCTTTGAACCCCACCTTTATATTGTAAAACTGGGCTTTGCTGGGGTAAACATTATTTTTCTTATTTTTGCTCTAAAATATAGATTGTGGGTACCCGGTTCTAACGTGCACCCATAATCTATATTTTGAGCAGAAATAAGAGAAATATTGCAATTTTTATGCCCTACGAGAATCTTTGATTCGGGGGGCATATAGTATTTGCCCTGTCTGTCTGTTAGTTTGTTTGTCTGTCTGCCCCTGTCTGTTTGTTGTTTGGCTGTCTGTCCGTTACAAAAACTTAACCTTGATCATCACTTCAAAAGTATTTAACCTAGCCCCATGAAACTTCACGCACTTATTCATTATAACAAGGGCTACATTCTGACAAAGGGCCATTACTCTGTTGTCATTTTTGGCTGAATTACCACCCTTTGAAATTTTGCAGAAACTCAGAAATTGGCTCCCACGGGGGCATTGGTCACCTATAGTGACAGCTCTTGTTAATCTTAAAATTTTCTTTCTTTTTTCGGCGATAAATTTAGTATGTATTTATATAGGCGTGTGTTCGTAATGGAATAAGCCAGAGATGGTAAAAATCTATAAGTAACCATCTTAACACAGCACTGGCTATATATCGCTATTGCCACAATTTCGTGCAAATCAGTGATTGTAAAGTTAAGTTACTGTGCGAAGTAACTTTGGAACGATCGACAAATAATTTACCCAATGAAAGACTTGAATGGCGGTCACCGATTCTCCAGAGTGTTTGAAAGCGGGCCAATTAATAATTGTATATCATTGTACTTACTTGTATATCATTGTATTGGTCCCCGCCCATCGGGGCTTGAAGAAATATATGGGCTGCATGATGCTTCCACGTAGAGCTTAAACTGGCCGCACTGGTAAACCGCTTAGAGGAGCTAAGCCTGCCCAAGCAAAGCGGTGTGGGTCGGACCGTTCATGCTTATATACCCTTGGTTTCATTGGGAGACAGTGCTTGAGATGTTATCTCATCTCAATGTCGGGTAAAAGCCCCACAAAATTGGAAGCAACGTCTCCAAAATGACCTATACAGAGTCGACGGGGACGTTAAACCTCGAATCAAACGAACACATATCATTGAACTTACTATAGTATTTTGTACTTAACATGCACTTGCATAACTTGTATATTATTGTACTTACTTGCATATGATTTTACTTACTTGCATATTATTATACTTACTTGTATATTATTATACTTACTTGTATATTATTATACTTACTTGTATATTATTTTACTTACTTGTATATTATTATACTTACTTGTATATTATTATACTTACTTGTATATTATTATACTTACTTGCATATGATTTTACTTAATTGCATATTATTATACTTACTTGTATATTATTTTACTTACTTGCATATTATTATACTTACTTGTATATTATTATACTTACTTGTATATTATTATACTTACTTGCATATGATTTTACTTAATTGCATATTATTATACTTACTTGCATATTATTTTACTTATTTGTATATTATTATACTTACTTGTATATTATTTTACTTACTTGTATATTATTATACTTACTTACATATGATTTTACTTACTTGCATATTATTATACTTACTTGCATATTATTTTACTTATTTGTATATTATTATACTTACTTGTATATTATTATACTTACTTGCACGTAACATGGTTTCGTCATCACCGCTCGCCAAGGGTGAGCAGGCAGGGCATTTTGCCATGCAGTCCCTTTGGTCCTGGGTGAAATTAACACCACGTTTGTGTCGGATCTCAAAAGCGTCGGCAACGATCGTACTTCTTCGGCGACGTTTACCAGTGATTGCTGTAAAAGTTGAATGAAAAATAGAAGTGAAAGCAATGATCAGGAATCGATACAATTAACCCACAGCTCCCATCAGAGACACCAAAGGGAAAGAAACACAAACATGAGACAACACATGAAACAACTAGACCCTATTGGAAACATCAGTAGCGGAAAGCCAAAAGGATAGTTACCGTCCCATAAAATGACCCATTGGCTATCCCCAAAAATAATATAAGCGATACTTACTCAAAGACAAGTCATAACAAAAATAAACCGCCACAGAAAAGGATAGTTACCGTCCCATAAAATGACCCATTGGCTATCCCCAAAAAAATAATATAAGCGATACACACACTCACAGACAAGTCTTAACAATAATAAACCGCCACAGAAAAGGATAGTTACCGTCCCATAAAATGACCCATTGGCTATCCCCAAAAAATAATATAAGCGATACACACACTCAAAGACAAGTCATAACAAAAAATAAACCGCCACAGAAGAACCGCCTTGGAACGGTCAGTGAAATGAATTCCACTGGTGTGTGTGTTGGGGGGGGACTTAAATCGATTTTACGTGGCCACAATCCTCGCCCTTACTTCCGTCGCGATTTAGATAAATAATCTGTTCAGTCCGCATGAAGGCCTCCTAACTCATCAGTGCAACATCTCCGTGAACACAAAATCAAACAACCAAAAACATGAAACAACGGTGAGGATTCTACATCAAGAAACCACTGAAATGCTTGAGAAAAAGAAAACCAACAGTTAGACCCCGATGCATCATGTACCAATCAACATTACATAAACTTAGATTCCCTCTAATTCTCAGTAAGTCTTAATGCTGGAACCGTCATAGAATCTGGGGCGTGAAATTAAAGAGGGAAGCAAAGTTATCAACCGTGATTGGTTGAACTACCATGCATGCAGTCTGTCGAATACACAAACATGAAAAAACTAGACCCTGTTGGAAACATCAATAGCGGAAAGTCAAAAGGACAGTTACCTTCCCAAAACGGCCCATTGGCTATCCCCAAAAAAATAATATAAGCGATACACACACTCAAAGATAAGCCATAACAAAAATAAACCGCGACAGAAGAAGCGCCTTGGAACGGTCAGTGAAATCGTGACGAATTCCACTGGTGGGGCGGGTGGGGGGGTGCTTAAATCGATTTTACGTGGCCACAATCCTCGCCCTTACTTCCGTCGCGATTTAGACAAATAATTTGTTCAGTCCCCACGAAGGCCTTCTAACTCATCAGTGCAACATCTCCGTGAACACAAAATCACACAACCAAAGACATGAAACAACGGTTAGGACTCTACAGCAAGAAACCACTGAAATGCTAGAGAAAAAGAAAACTAACAGTTAGACCCCGATGCATCAGGCACCAATCAACATTACATAAACTTTGATTCCCTCTAATTCTCAGAAAGCCTGTACGCTGGAACCGTCATAGAATCTGGGGCGTGAAATTAAAGAGGGAAGCAAAGTTATCAACCGTGATTGGGTTAACTACCATGCATGCAGTCTGTCCAATACATTGATGTTGAACCCAATCTTTTTATATCGAAGATTGATTTTACGAACATGGGCAATTATATACAGTAAAATTCCGCTATAAAGACCACCTAAAACCAAGACTAAATCTGCTCTTAAGAGCTTATTGGAAAGGTTTCAGATATTCTTTCTTTGTCTTGTCTACACCCAGTGTCTCTTAATAAGAGACCACCTTTGGGACTGTTCAAAAGTGGTCTTAAAAGACCACTTTTGAACAGTCGCAAAGGTGGTCTCAATATAGGAATTTTACTGTATTTTTTAATTTATATTCTAAGTCACCATAAAATTCGGGTTCCGATAGATCATGTTGCAGAAGAGATTTAAGTCCAACATTGAATTTTGAAATTAAATCGGAATGACGTCTATAAAATTTTGAAAAAGGCTTTGCGTAGTTTATGATACAGATAACCCGGATTAAGAAATTTAGCAGTTAACAATTTATTACGAGTGTTGAAGTCACTTACATGACTACACACTCTGGCAAATCGAAATAACTGCGAAACATAAACGCCATAGGATGCCCCACGAGGAATATCACCATCCAAGTAAAGAAAATTAAAAATTTCAAAATCAAAATCATCGTGTTTATCATAAATTTTGCAAGAAACAAATCCATCTACAGTAGACAGGTGTAAATCCAAAAACGGGGCCTTGGTATCAGTAGAATTTGCTTTATTTGACTGATCAGCCATCGAAATAGTTATTGTCAATATTTAATAAAAATCATCCAAATATCTAGAAGTCGAGCTAAAGGCGTCAATGATTTCAGATTGGATTTCAACAGATAGGCACATCATGAATAAAAATCCAAAATGAGTTCCTTTAAGAGCCATGAAAATATTCACAAGAAAGAAGATGGGTCATACCACGTAGTTTCGGCCAACAAAGCCCCACCAGCGACCCTGTAACGATCCGGCAACGAAAGCCAGAGGAAGCAAACCGCAACCCTGCGAACCTCGAACAGGCAGTCGACTAAAAGACCGACATAAATCAAAATGAGGCCCAAACAATCAAAAACCTGTCTAGAATTTGAGTCTAAACTAATAATTTATTTCTGATTTCTCAGAAGTCTCTTTCATAACAAAACAAGAACAGATCAGCTACAAGGGGTGCGCAATTTGTACCCATCGTAATACCCACAACTTGTTTAAATAACTCAGTGCCAAATCTTATGTAAATATTGTCAAGTAGAAAGGTGAGCGCTTCACACACTTTCTGGCATGACTGACCATGAAGTATAATATTTATGCTCTTCAGAAATGAAAAAAAAAAACAACATTTCTTACATTACATCATTGATGCGGTACTAACGAGTACCAACAACCGGTTTTTGTTTTTTTTTTTGGGGGGGGGGGGCAAAAAAAAGAAAACTAAGTTAGCACACAATAAAACATACCTGTGATAATACGAATACTCTGTTAAGCCTGTGCATCATCGCCGACTGAACAGAGTCGTCGCTGTCACTGTTCGCATTTATTCTAAATCCCTAGCCTATTAGCGCTGCGGCACGCTAGGTAATTCGTCAGCAGACGACATTTGACATTTTTCATATTTTTCCCATAAAACAGTATTTGATATTTCATGCAAATTGCTTCCAATGACAACGCTTATGGTTTTCTGTTTGTTTTGTATTTAAGCTAAATCCCTCTTTAGCCCATCTATGCCTAGCGTCCCATTTGGTTTGACATTGGCAAACAGTGTAGACAAAGAACAGATGCCTTAGAATGCGGCGGCTGATCTTGGGCTGAACTGGTTGCGTAAAGTTCATACAATTTTGCACAGTTTGCAACAAATAACACAAACCTGATACGACTATAATTTGGAATGGACCATTTCAAACTTATTAAGTGGAAGATTCCATTATCATATATGGGCTAAACGGGGTGTTGTTCTGCTCCACATGTGGAAGATTCCATTGTTATATATGGGTCAAAAGGGGTGTTCTTCTAAAGTAAAGTATTTTCTCCACAGGTGGAAGATTTCATTGTCATATATTGGTTAAACGGGGAGTTCTTCTATTGGAAAGTATTTTCTCCACAGGTGGAAGATTCCATTCTTATATATGGGTTAAACGGGCTGTTCTTCTAATGGAAAGTATTTGCTCCACAAGTGGAACATTCCATTGTTACATATGAGCTAAACGGGGTGTTCTTCTTATGGAAAGTATTTTCTCCACAAATGGAAGCTTCCATTGTTATATATGGACTATACAAAGGGAGGTATTTTCTCCACAGTTGGAATATTCCATTGTCATACATGGGTTAAACGGGGTGTTTTTCTAATGGAAAGCATTTTCTCTACAGAGCTAATTATTTTCTTTAAACCTTACCCAGCTGATCACGCCAACCCCAACTGTTACAAACAATGCAGATCCAGGTCATATGGCGTCTGAAGAAGCCATCTGATCAGGATGTATAGTGTTTGTCATTCAGTTTGCGAATTTGAATGAATAAATCACATCATGCAATTCGATTGGTTGAAATGTAAATTGGTGAGGCTGCATTAATTTATGTGTTTCTGCCCAGAAGCTCAAACAGAAATACTCACAGCTCCACAGGCTTGAAAATACATTTTTCATGTAGTTAAAGGCTGACTGTAATAAAACAGAAAAAAAATGAATTAATGCAAGTGAGCAAGTGAGAGAGAGAGAGAGAGAGAGAGAGAGAGAGAGAGAGAGAGAGAGAGAGAGAGAGAGAGTGTGTGTGTGTGTGTGTGTGTGTGTGTGTGTGTGTGTGTGTGTGTGTGTGTGTGTGTGTGTGTGTGTGTGTGTGTGTGTGTGTGTGTGTGTGTGTGTGTGTGTGTGTGTGAATTCGGGTTTAACGTCGCTTTCTTAAATTTTTTAGTCATATCACGACGGTGTCTGGTTGCGACAGGGAGCTCAATGCTCACTTTTATAGTGCTGCCTCACTGAAGTATCATGTCCCAGACACATTACATGATACCACACCCAGTCACATTATCCTGACACTGGGTCGACCAGTCCTAGCTCTACCCCGTAAACCTGAGTGCCAAGCGAGGAGCAGCTAGTACCATTTTTTACGTTTTTGGTATGTCGCGGCCCGGGATCGAACCCATGACCTCCCGTTCCCCGGAACGGACACTCTACCAACTGAGCTATCGGGGCCGGTAGCGTATGGAGCTAGACGCCTTCTCGTTTAGTGAAGTGCAAGAACTTGGTTGTGACAGTCACAATTATGTCATGCGCCTGCTGGGAATCTGCATTCTAGGCTTGCGGCAAGGTAAGAGACAATCCCGTCTGTTTAGCTACACAGACTAACAGTTATATTGTATACTGACCGGAAATAAAAACTATACATTTTTAAATTGTCTCGCCTGACAAAACAAGTGGATAATTCAGTCAAAAATTACTGATTAAAGATTTGACTTAATAGAGACATGAATCCTGTAACAATTGAAAATCTGGCGTTCAAAATAAACGTTTTTGGAGAAACTGTAAAAAAGTGCATTTTTAGCAAAATCTGTTTGTATTGGAATTTTGACTTCAACATTTTTGCGTATAGGTAATAAGTTAAAAGCAAGGAATAAAAAACTAACATCTAAAAATTATCGAGAAACTAACATTTTATTGAAATCTCAAAAACTGCCTTTTTTCAGCGAAATTTTCAAAATAATGTTTCAAGCAAAAAATCGACCCGAAAGTGCATTCAATCATTTTAGCATCTTCAGCTGTGTCTTAAATATTGATTAAAATAAAAACCGCAATCAGAAATGCCATACTTTTTGCTCACTTCCGGTGGTTTGGTCCAATATTTAATGGTCGATGCCTTTTCAACAATTGTGAAAATTTTCATTTTGTAAACAATATTCCCAACCTTAGATGATGAGTACAGTTAAGATTGCGATAAACTTGTCCATTTACGCGTATTGTCCGCGTGACACACGCGCATTGCGTGCGTGTGAAAATATCGCGTTTCAATGCGCGGTTCATCGCGTTCATACGCGATTTCAACGCGTTAAATATCAGCCAATAAAAGTGATCATTCGAAACGCGTTAGGTAAATTCAATACGCGTTTCTGTGCGAGAGAATTTCAACCAATAAAACAGGTATGTGACGATAAAACGAGTGATAGCGAGAGAAAACGGGTCAATCAAAATTCTCGTTGCTTGTATGTTTACTATTATGTGTTTTTTTTTTTTTTTTTTTTTTAATTCATTCGTGAATTAAATACAGTATATTAAATTGGTCTTTCTTATCAGTTGTGATTCCTTCGGATAAACAAACACACCTACATTTTGTATTGCATAACACCTTTAGAGATAAAACTCACTTGGGGGTATTCTGAAGAATGTCATATAGGTAGGGGACCAGGTGAGGGTAATTATTTACCCTGGGATATGTAATTTACAAGCCACCGCTATTTACTGGTTAATGGCGGCTCATCAGAACCGCTTTGTCATTGTGTTGATGGCTGTTTCTAACAAGTACCCACAATCTATGTTTGGAGCAGAAATAGGAAAAATATTGTAGACGCCTGAAAAAACACATTTTTTAACCCATATGACAATGTAATCTTCTACCTTACACGTTTGGATTGGTTCAATTTCAATAATAAGGATGTCAGGTATGTGCTGTTTGATGTAAGTTGTACCAAAATGTATGTTTGTTGAGCAAACAGTGCAGACTCTGATCAGACGCCACGTTCGAGACGTCTTATCTGGGCCTACACTGTTTGTCAATGTCCCAAAAAGGGCCGCTAGGAATATATGGGTGAAAGTTGATTCTCGACGCACACTGGTCATACTTATTTAGTATACAATGTTATCCATAGCACCAGCCACTTCGGCCAGGCCCTTAGGTGTGTGTGTGTGTGTGTGTGTGTGTGTGTGTGTGTGTGTGTGTGGTGAGATGGGAGTGGGGCGGGGGCAATAATAAGGTCACACTAAAAGCTTTGCAACAAAATTCCTTAATTACCACTGGCCAGTACTCGAAAATTCTTATAACAAAGTAAGTTGTTGTTTTTTTTTTTATTTTTTTTTTGGGAGGGGGGGGGGGGGCGGGGAATTACCTTTCAGAATTATTTCCCTTATTTCGGGCCGATCGTTATTGAGAGGAGTAGTACCCTGAGAAAAAAATCCACCTGACTCGTTGCAGTTCAAATGTGGTCCGAGTGATTTTGTTCAGTTTCTATAAAACTGCGTGTGTGAGAGTTACTTTTACGTCCCACCAGCAACTGAGGTCATATGGAGACGGGACCTCGGTGTAAATACTCATTTGAAAGTCTGGAGAAGCCGGGAATCGATTCAACGACCCTTGCTTTGCGAGGCATTATAAATCTGGGACATTGCACCTGAATAAATATAGAAATTAGCTCGCATATGCTGGCATCACATTAAGGGCTGTCATCAGAATTTCCATCAGACTGCATAGCTCGACTGGAAAAGTGTCATTTAGGTCATGCGCGTGGACGGGCATCACAGAAGCACGCCTATTCAGATGTATTGAAGTTTTATAAATTAAAAAAAAAAAAAAAACTGAAAATTTTCAGATCAAGAATCTTATATTTTTCATATCTGTGCTCAAAACAAAGATTAGGGTACTGGTTATAACCGCCCCGACGTTCGGTTCGGTTCTAACCAGTATTAAGACTATGTTTTGAGCAAAAATAAGAAAAATTATACATACCCTAAAACATGCCTATATAATTTTGACCCCTTGAACCCCAACTTTTAATAGAAAAACTGGGGTTTACTGGGGTATATCTTATTTTTCTTATTTCTGCTCTAAATATAGATTGTGAGTACTCGTTAGAACCGCCTCGATGAGGCGCTTCTAACGAGTACCAACAATCTATATCTAAATTTAGATTGTGGGTACTCGCTAGAACCGCCTCGATGAGGCGGTTCTAACGAGTACCAACAATCTATATTTTGCGCACTCGAGGCGGTTCTAACGAGTACCCACAATCTATTTTTTAAGCAGAAATAAGAAAACGATCACAATTTTTCATCTAAAATTGTCGTGTTTCCGGCTGTAAAGTTTACAATGTATTTGTATAGGCGGGTTTTCGTACATGGACGTGTTTCCGTGTTCAATACATCGTAAACCCAACTTTTCTCTAAATAAAGTGGGGTTTAGAGGGTGTTCATTAATAGGCTTGTTGACCAGATGGAAAATAAATGAAGAAAAAGCCAAAAATTAAATAAATTACAATAAATAAATCAATAAATGAATAAATAAATAAATGAGCCCTTCTGTAAGTGAGTGAGTGAGTGAATGAAAAATGTTTATTTCTGGTCTTGACATCTTGAATAAGTGAAGATAATGAGGTGTTATTTTAACCCATTGTATGCGAGAAACCACTAAATGGGTACCTTGGCAAACAGTGCAGGCCCAGATCAGACGCCACAGAACGCGGCGTCTGATCAGGGCCTGCACTATTTGCTAACAGAATTTTCCATCAAAAATTGAATGAAAACGTAAAAATGGGCCTGACACCCCATATATCAAAAATGGAATTGTCCAACATATAGCAATGGAAGAGTTTTTTAAGCAGAAATAAGAAAACGATCACAATTTTTCATCTAAAATTGTCGTGTTTCCGGCTGTAAAGTTTACAATGTATTTGTATAGGCGGGTTTTCGTACATGGACGTGTTTCCGTGTTCAATACCCCGTAAACCCAACTTTTCTCTAAATAAAGTGGGGTTTAGAGGGTGTTCATTAATAGGCTTGTTGATCAGATGGAAAATAAATTAAGAAAAAAGCAAAAAATAAATAAATTACAATAAATAAATAAATGAATAAATAAATGAGCCCTTCTGTGAGTGAGTGAGTGAGTGAGTGAATGAAAAACGTTTATTTCTGGTCTTGACATCTTGAATAAGTGAAGATAATGAGGTGTTATTTTAACCCATTGTATGCGAGAAACCACTAAATGGGTACCTTGGCAAACAGTGCAGGCCCAGATCAGACGCCACAGAACGCGGCGTCTGATCAGGGCCTGCACTATTTGCTAACAGAATTTTCCATCAAAAATTGAATGAAAACGTAAAAATGGGCCTGACACCCCATATATCAAAAATGGAATTGTCCAACATATAGCAATGGAAGAGTTTTTAAGCAGAAATAAGAAAACGATCACAATTTTTCATCTAAAATTGTCGTGTTTCCGGCTGTAAAGTTTACAATGTATTTGTATAGGCGGGTTTTCGTACATGGACGTGTTTCCGTGTTCAATACCCCGTAAACCCAACTTTTCCCTAAATAAAGTGGGGTTTAGAGAGTGTTCATTAATAGGCTTGTTGATCAGATGGAAAATAAATTAAGAAAAAGGCAAAAATAAATAAATTACAATAAATAAATAAATGAATAAATAAATGAGCCCTTCTGTGAGTGAGTGAGTGAGTGAATGAAAAACGTTTATTTCTGGTCTTGACATCTTGAATAAGTGAAGATAATGAGGTGTTATTTTAACCCATTGTATGCGGGATACCACTAAATGGGTACCTTTGCAAACAGTGCAGGCCCAGATCAGACGCCACAGAACCCGGTGTCTGATCAGGGCCTGCACTATTTGCTAACAGAATTTTCCATCAAAAATTGAATGAAAACGTAAAAATGGACCTGACACCCCTTATATCAAAAATGGAATCGTCCAACATATAGCAATGGAAGAGTCCACTAGCATACAATGGGTTAACTAACTAGCTTTATAGCTCCCAGGTGCACCTGGGTGTCATAAAACTGTTGATCAATAAACATCCTGCATTTTGGCAGTCAACTTCGTCAACTTCAATCACTATGCAGTACCTATATTTTACAATTTACCCCGAGGCAAATTGCACAGTTTTACTGCAACTGAATAAATGTCTTGTCCATTTACCTTTATTTTCTCTGTTTCAATTTATTCTGTTTATGGTTTTGGAAGTAATCAGATAATTATAATAAAAAAACTTAAACGACCTAAATTGGATGAAAAGATAAGAGCGAAATAGTTACGCGGTATTGATTGGTTGCTTTGGACACGCGGAGAAGGTTGTATCTGCGTTATCGACACGCATGCCTGATTGGCTAATCGGAAATCGCGATTTATGCGCAGTATCGCGTTTTTCATAAAGAAAATCCATTGGCTAAAATGTAATTCGCAGTTGAAACGCGTGAACTGCGCGTGCGTATCTTCCGCGTTACAAACGCGAGACAAGTGAGTGTGCGCTGACAAGATAATCGCAAGCGTATCTGTAATCATTGGTAAAAATGGGAATCACATTCGCGACACAAAATGTTTGACTCAATGGAAACTTGAACACCAAGTTTTTGACCCTTGCCTTGAACCTGTGGTTTTACCCGTTAAATCCTATCTATCATTAAACATTTTCTTCGATAAATCAGATGTGCCACTGATGATAATTTATATAATTGGAATTCAAATTTCATTAAAATATTTTGTCAGTGACAATTTAAAAATGAGTGTATAGTTTCTATTTCAGGTGAGTATATATATAAGGTCATATCAATGTCACATCAATGTAATAGCGCCATGTATTACGAAAACACGCCTGTATAATTTTGACCCCCTTGAACCCCACTTTGATATAGTAAAACTGGGGTTTCCGGGGGTATACCTTATTTTTCTTATTTCTGCTCTAAAATGAAATAAGAAAACATCGAGGCAGTTCTAACGAGTACCCACAATCTATATTTTAGAGCAGAAATAAGAAAAATATTACAATGTTTCATCATAAAATTTTCATTTTTTCGGCGATAAAGTTGGCAATGTATTTGTATAGGCGTGTTTACGTAATGTCGCGTTCATGCGACGTCGGATCGATGTACATGTAACACTATGACATGACTGCAACGTCACATAAACGTCACATCGTCACACCAATGCCACATCAATGCCATGTATTAAATTTGGTAATCCACTGGTGGATTAAATTTGCAAATTAGTTAGATACGCCCCGTAAGGTTATACGTACGACGTCACGCCAGTTTACTAATGGCGGAATATGAACATTTTTGTACAAAACTCGCGAATTTAATGCAGTTTAAATGTCATATGATAAATAGAATCGTGCATTCGTACTCATGTATTATTAAATTTATTAAACTCGTTGAACTCGTTCAATAAATTCAATAATTCATGAACAATCATGTAAGAATTTTATGTAGAATATTTTTTAAGTACATATAGAAACAGCTTGTCTCATTTATGTCCAGCTACATGCACACGTCAAATCAACGTCGGGACGTTGCATAAAGGTCATGACGTTGTACCGACGTTGATGAAACGTCACAATTACGTCATGTGCCTGCTGGGTTATATCTGCAATCAAACCACTGTCAGCATTAGTGGGTCTATTTCTCAAAGTGTAGACTGAAAAAATGACCCTGAATGCGGACCCTTAACACTTTAATTCCTGTACTGTAAGCAAACTGTGAACGCGGGGTTGATCTCGGTCAACATTGTCTAGCAAACGCGCACGTGACTATAGACAACTCTTTATGCAACACGTTGACCTTACAGTGGTAAAATAACGCGGCTGTAGTCATAATCGCTACCTGGATTTTCCAAAAAAATCAGTGAGTCATGTGGACTTTAGCACTGATTGAAAAGCTTTTAACCCTTTACCACTCAGGGATTTTTTTAATTTTGCTGATTTTCACAGTGTTGCACCTGACAGCAACTTCAACTAGCCATTGTTTCATAATGGATGGTCTGTTTTACACCAATCTCGGTATGAATGTTCATTGGGCAGTAGGCTTTTAAATGCAACCTTTCATGACTTGATCATTGTTGTCCTGGTAAAGAGGGGGCATCTCAAAGTTGGCAAAAAGTGTGTTTTCACATGAATTTGTGACCACATTTTAATCTTCACACAGCTGTCAAGGCAACAATTAAGGTGTTTGGCACTGGCCGTTTTCACTGTTTGCAGCATGTTTTATCAGCATCAATTTTCAGGCATGTTTGACCCCAGACACCCTCAGATATAAATTTTAGCGGCCGGTTGGGCCATACACCCAAAATGTTTCGGGATGTGAGTGTGGTCGTTGCCCCACCCCCTCCCCCCCCCCTTCAATCCCCCCCCCCCCAGAATAATTTTAGTGGGGAGGCGCGCGAAAAAACAGGTCACTTTTTTGCCCAACAAATCCTAACGCAAACATAATTATCCAGGGGTAGAAATGCAAATTTTAGGTGCTTCTGGGGCTTAAAATGGGGGGGGGGGG
Organism: Lucinisca nassula; assembly: GCA_963580285.1. Classification (NCBI taxonomy): domain Eukaryota; kingdom Metazoa; phylum Mollusca; class Bivalvia; order Lucinida; family Lucinidae; genus Lucinisca; species Lucinisca nassula. The sequence goes on from OY757024.1 coordinate 109,197,445, forward strand.
GTGCAGACACGTAAAAACACGTATCTGAGTGGTAAAGGGTTAACCCTTTATAGACTAGTGGACTCATCCATTGCTGTGTGTTGGACCAGTCCATCTGTCATATAAGGGGTGGTAGACTCATTTTTTCGTTTTTATTCTATATTTGACGGAAAATTCTGTTAGCAAATAGTGCAGGCCCTGATCAGACGCCGAGTTCTGGGCCTGCACTATTTGCCAAGGTCCCCCTTTAGGGGTTTCCCTTCTGCAATGGCTAGACACAAACAGCGTATTTCTCAAAAGGGCATCTTTCATCTGTGCCCACGCATTTTTTTTCTTGAAACTTAGAATATTAATTACCCAGCATATACAACCTATGAAAATGTATTTATTGAATTATATAAATAAAAGCAAATAATTATCAAAAATGTCATTTTTTTATCAAAATTTCAAAACATTATCCCAATTTAATTCCTAAGACAAGTATGTTCTAGTTTTTGTCAAGATATCATATTACCAGGAAAATTTGCCATATGTATCTTCTGTAGCTGTGCCAAATTTCATGAAAATTCAAAACCGGTAAAAATGTTATTTTTCACCTTTATTGGATGCACGTCAATTTTGCAAACTTAACTATTTTGTTGAAATCAACCAAGAACCTTACAGAAATACATTGCTTTCAAAAGTCCAAACTCTTATCTAATAAAATAAGTTAATACATATCAAAATAAATATATTTTGAGCTGACCTACAGTAGCCTAGAAACCATTAAAATGTCATAAATTCCTAGTATTTGCCTTCTATTTATGCACCGGGTCTATCCAAATAGTAGATAGTAGAACACGCCAAATCAAAAGATATTCTAATTAACAAATTAGTCCAAACAATATCTATTGCTTTTATTCTTTGCAGCAAAATGATTTTGAGCATGTGCAACTTCGTTTAATTTACAGAAATCATCCTACATGTACTAAAACAGGTGTAAGGCAAGGAGATCCATTGTTTCCATTGCCATACTGTGATAATTTGCAAATACGCAAAGGTCATTTCTGCGGAATGCAAGTTCATTGTTATTTTAAGCACTGTTCCTGCTTGCTTTATAGTCATTAATAATTACATTTCTGTGCAATTTATCGTTCAGAAGGATAACCCTTCTAAAGAACACATTTGACGTCACTACAGCTGATGTGTGGGAATGCTTGGCGGCCGTAAAACGTCTCCCTGCCCTACATCAAAGTGTATTTTATAATTTCTTGTCCTTTGGTATCATTGATTCCATCGTGGAATTTTGAAACTATTTGAGGGTCACTGATGAGGCCTAATTGGCCGAAACTAGCTAGACTGGCCCAGAAAACATGTACACTCCATATTTTCAAGTTCTGTGGTGTATTCCTTGCTTCCAAAGGATAACCCATCTATAGAACATATTTTAAAGATTATTGGAGTGTTTGGATAGAAAGTGAATCATAGTGTATTTACTGAAAATTTATCAGTAGGCTTATGCTAATGTACATGTAACACATTATTCAGTTGTTTATTAAATATTGTATTTTGAATATTTTCACTTGTATATGAAGTTGCTGAGCTTGTTGTTGTTTTGCACTGTTACTGTTCTCATCTTTTATGAGTTTTCACATCATATTTGTTGGTACTGAGAGTCTTTTAATTGTTTGGGCGGACTGCGTCTTATTGTCACGGTTTATTTTTGTTATTGCTTGTCTTTGAGTGTGTGGAGCGCTTATAATATTTTGTTTTGGATTGCCAATTGGCCATTTGATTGGAAAAGAACTGTCCTTTTGGCTTTACGCTATTGATGTTTCCATTAGAGTCTAGTTGTTTCATGTTTGTTTTTCTTTCCCTTTGGCGTCTCTGATGGGAGCTGTTAGTTAATTGTATTGATTCCTGATCATTACCTTCACTTCCATTTTATTATTGTGGCTCAGTCTGAATTTATTTCACTTTAACTACATGAGTATTTTAATGAAGTACAATTGTACTTAATATTAAGTGTTCTTGTAGCTTGTGTTACTATCAGCTGAGAGATATTCGGCTGAGATTTGGACAAGAAGTGTTCTATTTTTTATTTACTAAACATGATCAAGTAGTCACATTGTTATCTTTACACATGGATACAGTGTTTTTGACATTCTGTCATTTTGAGGCATTTATCCCATTTACACCAAAGTTTATAAGGTGAGATTTGGGCAGGAAGTCCACGTTTTTGTATTTACTAAACATGAACTGTAGTCACTAGTCATATTGTTACATGTACATATTAATGATGTTTTATGAAATTATTGTTAGACAACAAAAGATAGGCTGACTGGTGCCTGGTGCAGAGTCAAATACTGAAAAACCTTCAGTGGCACTTTATATGTCTATTAAAAGTATTCTCAAGTGTTATTGACTGCCCCTAGAGAAAACCTATGCAGTCAGGGAAAAACAAACAAACAACAGTTAGACTAGCGAGTCATTTATCTCAAGTCGGATAACAAATCTCACAAAATCTCAACACAATCTTAGCACCAGTATAAATTTGACAAAACAGACAGAAAGAAAACTATGCACAGGTTGCCATGGGTACATATGATGAGGTTTGTCATCAAGGCCTTTGCAGTATACTTCTAAACAAAATAGTTTGTTTTGGCCATGACATTCAACAAGGGAAAATTTTAGTGAACTGGATGTTTTGAAATAATGCTTAAAATTATGTTATGAACTACTTACACAAACCATACAACACCGTAGTCAGCCATATTGTAAAGTATTATTTCACAGCATGGTAGAAACATAATAATTGAATAATTCCACATTTTGCTAAATCAAGCCTATCAAAAATGATCTGTTTAAACAGCATGTTACCGGTCCTCAATTTTCATGAAATTTCATCTACAGACTCCTAAGATATGTGAATATATTATATGCCGAAATGGTGTCTTGACAAAGATTGGAACATAGTAAAATTACATATAGAATTTGAATTAATTCAAAGTTTGCAGCTGAAATATGGGGATACCATTAAAGAAAACTGATTGCCCAGCCACTACTACTAGACACATGAAGCCATTCAAAGTATCAACTAACTCACCAATGATGTCTTTAATTCATAAAATATTTCAGCATTAGATATATGAAATTCTGATTACTGTAGAAAGGTTTATATCAGAATACCCTCTGTTTTGGTAGTGACATCGTTCAAACGAAATAAATCTACAATGTAAGTGCATTTAAAAGCAAATGCGTCATATTTACAAAGGTCATACCCAAGGCAATTACTGTGCATAATTTCATCAAATTCCAAGTGTGGGCAGAAACCAATGTAAATTTCCTCTACCCTGAAAGACCCCCTTTCACATTTTTTTTTGTTAACGGTTTAAATGGAGGCGGCCCCCGCCCACAGGGGCGTGAAGAAATATATGGGCTGCACGATGCTTCCACGCAGAGCTGAATCCGGCCCGCACAATAGAAGTTGTAAACCGCTTAGGGGATCTAAGCCTGTCCAGGAACCGCGGTGCGAGGCGGACCGTCCATTGTAATAAACCCTATTGGTTTCATTGGGGGACAGGGCTTGAGATGTGATTTCATCTCAATGTCGGGTAAAAGTCCCACAAAATTGGAAGCAACGTCTCCAAAATGACCTTTACAGTGTTGACGGGGACGTTAAACCTCAAATCAAACAAACAAAATTTAAATGGAGTCAATTCAATGGAGGACTGCAGTTAACTGACAGTGCATTACGCTAACGCGCCTACACAATTTAATGGAAATTTTACCACCAAATAATATGGAAAAATATTCAGTTAAGAATCAGATATTTTTCATATTTCTACTCAAAACATAGATTGTGGGTACTTGTAAGAGTCGTCTCGTCGAGGCGCTGCTAACAAGTACCCACTTTATACGCATATATTTTGAGCAGAAATAAGAAACATGATCACGTGAGGTTTAAGGAAGTAAAATTTGTATAGGCAGAATTTCGTGATGTTTCTCGGAGAATAGGAATATTTTACTGAGAATAAAGGCTTTACTATTAATATTATTATTACCTGCAGCGCGTTCCCTATTGTGTTAAACACACTTGAGAATACGTCCCCAATCGCATTTATCCCAGTCATTAGACCATCTACAGCAACGGACCCATACTTGTTGAATAATGTTTGCGCCCCGCTTGCTATGCTATTGGCAATGCTTTCTAGCTTACTTTCCAGTTGAGGGCCCCACACTTCAGGGTTCATATCTGTAACCCATTGTGGAATAGGACTATCGCTACAAAAATCGTGAGAAAAGGTTGGCAAAATTAAATTTAAACATGCTAAATATTTATAAGATTAAGAGGAATGGACACACCTTCAGGGGAGGCAACTCCTGCAAAAGTATTTTTGTCTCCCATGTCAATAGGGGTCAGCTCTTAAAGGAAAGAATTTGCTCCTGAGGAGCAAATTCTTTCCTTTTAGAGTAGACCCCTTTTTCAGAGGGACAGGATTTATAGAAAAGCGAACAGGAAATCCCAAAAGTTGGCTCCCTTTGGATCATGGCGGAAAAAAAACCTGCCAGGTGTTCCCATTCCTCTTAAAGACTCGTGCATAAAAGCGACTTTTGTCACAGACTTATGACGTAATACAAAATAAATAGTTCAGAATATTGTTAAAGACGTCAGTTCCGCAATGACGTTCTGAGGTCATCATTGAAATGCTACGTTCAGGAAGATGTGTTGTTTGATTTATTTATAATATAAAATGTAAGAAATTAATATTGTATTCATTTCGCCAGTGGACGAGGCTTAACCCATAAGATCTAATCTCAATAATTTCCGTCGACTCGGAAAGTCATTTTTGCAGACAGTCTGGGCCCACTGTTGTCTGTATGCAACAAAGTGTGTTTGAAAAGTGTGCAAGAATGTGCAATAGACGTCATAAACGGATGATATTTTCAGATGCAGTTGTTCAAGACATCTTAAGGTCTTACCTAGGATCACATTCAGTTGTGTTAAGGCACATCTTAAGGTCTTACCTAGGATCACAATCAGTTGTGTTAAGGCACACTAGACAGTTAAGGGCGGTTTGATTCACGTTAGTAACGCATGTTGTCAGAGTAGGTTTGAGAGCCTCAGTTTTCGCTGTTAAGTTCCCAAACTTGGCCATGACCAGCTTCGACACTTTAGCATTATAGGCTAAAATAAAGTAAAAATAACAGTAAAAATCCTAAATATTGGACACCTTGAACACTTGCTGTAATTCTTCTAAAGTTTTAACAACTTTTTTCTCCGATCCAGTAATGAGTCCAAAATTACAGCCGGATGCCAAACAGTGTAGACCCTAATCAGACTGCTCCTTCAGGAGCAGTCGGATCTGGGTCTGCACTGTTTGCTTAGGCCTATCTGTCCCAAAACTTATGATCTGATATTACGTTATTTGATACGTGAACAGTGAAATCAATGCATTTCTGAAACAATAATCAAAGCACTAAGGGTGTTGATATAGCGATTGTTTGAGACTTTGGATAGCAACAGGAAAATTAACTTCCCCTCGGTTGTTAAAATCAGACTGAAAGAATATAGTAGTTTAAATCTGAAGTCCAAAATTCAATATTCATTGGGAAAACATGTCCGTGTGAAATAATGGCGTCCAACATGGTGTCAGAAGTGACAATTTTTAGGTAAAAATGATAACATCTTTCTTATTTCTACTTTCAACATAGATTGTGGGTGCTCGTTAGAACCGATTCATTGAGGCGGTTCTAACGAGTACCTACAATTTATGTTTTTGAGCAAAAATAAGGCAGATTATGTATACCCCCATAAACCCCGGTTTTCTGTATATAAAGTGGGGTTTAGGGGGTGTTCATTTCAAGGACTTGTCTGATCACGATCTACACCATTTGGCATCCCGTCTGTATTTTTGGACTCAATACTGGCCTTAAATCTCTTCTGCAACAAGGTATATCGGAACCCAAATTGTATGGTCAATTAGTATATAAATTCAGGAAAACATATACTTGCAATGACTTCAGTACCCAATTTCGTAAAATTATTATTCGATAAAAACGATTGGGTACAACATAAATCTTATACGACATGGTAGTTAACCCAATCACCGTTGACAACTTTGCTTCCCTCTTTAATTGCACGCCGGTGGGTCAGGCCACAGATATATGACGGTTCCAGTGTAACGGCTTACTGAGAATTAGAGAGAATCCAATTTTATGTAATGTTGGTTGGTGCCTGATGCTTGCCTCTGGTCGGGCCCATCGGAGTCTAACTGTTGGTTTGCCTTTGCTCCAGCATTTCAATGGTTTCTTGCTGTCGACTCCTCACCATTTTTTTATCTCTGTGGTTGTTTGGACCTTATGTTCTCGGAGTTGTTGCACTGATGAGTTAGGACGCCTTCATGCGGACTGAACAAATTATTTATCTAAATCGCGACGAGAGGATTGGCGAGGATTGCGGCCTCGTAAAATCCCCCTTGTGGAATTCGTTTCTCTGACCGTTGCAAGGCGGTTCTCCTGTCGCGGTTCATTTTTCGTTATGGTTGAGTGTGTGTATCGCTTATATTTTATTTGGTTTGGATAGCCAATTGGCCATTTTGTGGGAAAGTACGGCCTGTTGGCTTTCCGCTATTGGTGTTTCTTTCCCGTTGGTGTCTCTAATGGGAGCTGTGGGTTGATTGTATCGATTCCTGAATATTGCCTTCACTTCTATTTTGAATAGATGTATACGGGAGGGTCACTGATGTTGCTTAATTTGCCGAAATAAGCCAATCTGGCCCAGCACTTTTTGTAAATTTGACATTTTTCTTTCGTACTTTGATTAAATTCCATCACGAAAACACGCCTTTATAATTTTGACCCCCTTGAACCCCACTTTGATATTGTAAAACCGGGATTTACAGGGGTAAACCTATTTTTTCTTATTTCTGCTTTAAAATGTAGATTGGTGGTACTCGTTAGAACCTAGTTGTACAATATTTTTTTCTTTATCATTTCCTACAATCTACGCCAATATCTGCGCATTTGAGATTGGACGCGTCTAACCCATTGTTTGGTTATTTTAAAAGTCATTGATACAAACAGTGTGGACGCTAATCAGACTGCTCCTCTAAGCAACCCAAAATGTTAAACATTAGATGCGGACGACATAACCCAGCAGGCATATGGCGTAACTGTGACGTCACATCAACGTCGTTACAACGTCATGCCGTACATGCAACGTCACAGCCACGTCGGTACAACATCATGACGTTGCACTGACGTTGAGATGACGTTGCCCTGGCGACCTGTGCCTGCTAGGAAACATGCGATATTGTTAGATGTTTTTCTTGGCGTCCTAAAGGTTAACGATTCTTTGAAAAATATTCTTTAAAGGCAAATAATTCTACATGTAACTACTACTTATATTCACAACTTACTGTCTTCAGAGGCTGACCATTGCATCAAGCCTCCATACGAGAACCCGAAAGTTACCAAAAATACACACACGTGGCTCAGCATCTTCAACGTCTGAAAATATAAGGACCAACATGACGCATTAATGGCTGCGACTGTCTGTGAAATACTGTTTATCTTATAAGCTGCCTTACGTGAAATTGGGATTCGAACATGAGGTAAAATTTATGAAGAATCAAACTTCACGCTATATGGTGGTGGTTGGGTACTGAACCCCGGACAGGGTACACCATGTTCTGGCTGACTGTGTATGCTTATGGCTTCAACAAGCTCACGAATAAAAACAAATAAAAAAAAAACAGAGATTAATCGTAAAGTCTACAAACCAAAGTAGAAGTAAAACAACGATCAGAAATCGATACAATTAACTTACTCCACCCATCAAAGACAGCAAAGGGAAAGAAACACAAACATGAAGCGACCAGACCATAATGGTAACCTAAACAAAGGAAGGCCAAAAGGACAGTTACTTTCCCACAAAATGGCCAAATGGCCATCCAAAATAAAAAGACACAAGAGATACACACAGTAAGTAACAAACAACAACATAAATAAACCGCACCAGAAGAACCGCCTTGGAACGGCCAGTAGAAAGAATTGTTTGTCTTCTTAAAGTCCAGGGATGTCAAACAAGCAGTTGTTATACCATGAGGAACAAAAATCGGTTTAATAATGACCTTCAGCAGGTATCAAAAGAGACCTTTTTTAAACGTTTTTTTAGTATAAACAAAATTTTTGTTTAATAAAGAATATGCTTACAATGATTTCAGTACCCGATTCTTCGATATAAAAATGGATACAACTTAGATGTTATACGACTGACTGTATGCATGATAGTTAAACCAATCATGGTTTATAACTTTGCTTCCTTCTTTAATGTCGGTATGACGGCTCCAGTCTAAAGACTAACTTAATCCTTCTCTTGCTGAATATTCATTTTAGCCACACCCATTTCTAACTTTGAACCAATCAGATAACTTGATGTAATTTTTCCTACAAATTCATAAATTGAGTGTCAAACGGTGTATATCCTGATCAGATGGCTTCTGATCTGGATCTACACTGTTTCCAAAGATAGGGGTTATTGTGAACAACAAGATAAGCGTTAAACTTTAGTTTTTTTGTGATGAAATAATTATGCTAAACAGTGTAATTGTACACTGTGGGGTAATCAGCCTTAATTATTAGGGTAATATTACACCGATTTAAAAAAGGGAAATATTACACCCACCTCGCAACGGAAACGTTTCCTTTAAAAATGCGGATTCATTTACACTATTAATAATTAAGATCAGTTTCCTTCGATCTTCGGGTGCTTAATTACACCATATTATCTGGAGTGATAGCCTGCAAGTTGGTGAAAAGTTACCGAGCATGCAATGGGGATAACTAAAACCAAAACTGGTGGCAGCTCAATGAGCTCATCTACCAAAAATTTTGGTGTAAATTATATGTTTCTATAAAATTTCCTCACGATTTAACGTTATGGGCGGTGATAATCCCATGTGCAGAAACAGTTTACAACTGCAGTATTATTTGACAAACAGTCAACCCTAAAAAGAACTTGACCCCCTGAAATCCCATTTTCATTTTGTGAAACTTGGGTTTATTTGGGTATATATATTATTTTCCTTATTTTTGCTGAAAACATAGATTGTTGGTACTCTTTAGTACTCTTTAGCTGAAGCGGTTCTAACGAGTACCCACAATCTATGTTTGATGGATGTGTACCTGCAAATTTACGGGTACACCCACATTCAAAATAGGAGAGTACCCGCAAATTAAGGGGTGTACTTGCAATTTACGGGTGAACCCGTATATCTAAAATGCAGGTAGACCGGTATCGGTCATTTTGACCCTCTTGGTACACCATATTAGGCGCTTCTTACGAGTACCACCAATCTATGATTTTGAGCAAAATATATTGGAAATTTTACCACCCCGCAAAAATGAAAATTTTCAGATAAAAATTCTGATATTTTGCATAGATCTGCTCAAAACATAGCGTGTTAGTACTGGTTAGAACCGCCTTGGTGAGGCGCTTCTTACGAGTACCACCAATCTATGATTTTGAGCAAAATTAAGAGCAATAACGTATACAACTGTAAACCCCAGTTTAACCATATAAAAGTGGAGTAAAAGGGAGTCAAAATTATATAGGTGTGTTTTCGTGATGTTCTTGTAGTATAAATAAGAATAATATTACGAAATAAATGTTCTGGAGATGTGAAGAAAAATGCACGGGTGTGTTACTGTAATGATTCTATATGTTACAGAAAAAAAAATTGCCGCACTTACTGGTTCTTTTTTATCATTACGCTCTGTTTAGTAAACAGTACATACACTCTAAAAAGTACTGAAAGTCAGACGTAGAAGAAGTGAAAAGTTTACAGTAAAAGTCGTGTAAACTAGAACCATATACCTTGTTTGGTGTAAAGTGGTACTTGTGAGAAACAATAAACAGACGTGTATGGTTTATTCAAAATTTGGTGTAACACTGTCAAATCAAGGGACTTTACCTGTACTGGCGGTTTTTCTAGCTCCGAAAATCCCGAAAAATTATAACAACCTCTAAATGACCCAATTTGTTTTTATTTGATTTTCTCAAATTTAACATTTGGGGTAAGAAAAAAATCATTTTTCCACTTACATTTTCATTGTTTTAATGTTTTAATGAATGTTTTAATTACTGTAGTTTAAGATAGTGTCGCGCATATTTGCTAATTTTCTATTAAAGTTCATTAGACATAGGGTCCTATTTTTATTCTAAAATTTAGCAATCTTAGTTTGATGAAATATATATATAATTATATTCAAATTAATGGTATATTATTGAATTTTTATAATCTTAAACCACATTTTCGCTATATAGCGCAGTAATGCTAAAATTTATGTCATAGAAATATGTTCCCTATATACTTTTATATATGTTGTCGCGTAACTTTAATCGGACGCAGGTAATTTAGTGGATAACAATTGTCCCACATGCCTAAATAGCGGAATTTCAGTGCATATGCAAACATTACAGAACAACAAGAATATATACCAGTAAAACTTACTTAGTTCAGCGTTTTCTGTCTGTAGAAGGAGTCTAACTCTTCAGCTGTTGATGTCCGAGGTTTTCACCGGCCTTATATATACATGCTAAAGCCTGTCTACGTGGTCGTTCACTTCCCTACAGCTGCAAAACCTGGTTCCATTTGATAAGAAGAGCTCTAGGCGCCTAATGTACATATTTTTTTAAGATTAATATCAACCAACCCGTTCCATATCAACTCGCCCAGAGATACATGTATCACGGCCAGGTCAGCACATTTTTCTCGATTATGCTAAAAATATCAATAGAACAATATCTTCCCATTATATTATTTTAAAACACTTAAATTTGGCGGCATCAAGTTCTGGCGCCTTTATGAGTGGACCTCTTGGTGTTCTTTGTTTTGGCGATTTTCAATTTCACACAAAAAAAAAATTCCGTGATTTCTGACGTAGACCTGTGGTCTTATGCATACGAATCCAACACAGTGACTAGAAAGTCATACACTGTGATTTTCAACTGTTTTCACGTTGCATTGCGGACTTTCGAGGAGTCTTTAAATCGAGGGCCCGTTTCCGTATGTCCGTAGCTGTTGGTGGGACATAAAACAAAACACATCCTCTCTCCTCACGTTACATATTCTATTGTTATTTAATTACTAAATAAAACAAAATTTTGAGTTATAATTAAGTGTAGTTTTCTTTCTTGCATTCACTCTTTCGCTGCTCAAAATGTCGGACAAGGGTTACTCACAGCTTTTTGTCAATCAGTTACCAAATATACATAAAACAACATAATGTCGCAGGGATGTGTTTTCGTAATGTTATCATTGACGAAGGATCTCAACTGATGCAACTCACTCTGTATACTAGCACCTCTCCCGAAGGCAAATGAATGTTAGGAGCTACAGGGATATCTCCTTGGTGCGGGAACGCGGTTTTGGACGGTGATGTTCCTCGTGGGACATCGTACGGGGTTTATATTTCTCAGTTAATTCGATTCGCGAGAGTGTCTAGTCATGTATCCGAGTTCAACACTCGTAATAAATTATTAACCGCTAAACTTCTTAATCAGGGGTATCGGTATCATAAACTACGTAAAGCCTTTTCTAAGTTCTATAGACGTCATTCTGATTTGGTTTCAACGTTCAATGTTGGACTTAAAACACTTCTGCAACAATGCCTATCGGAATCTGAATTCTATGGTGACTTAGTATATAAATTTAGAAATATACATTGTAAGTTTTTTATGCCGAAAACGGAAAACTTTAAGATGAAAACTTGTGATACTTTTTCTTATTTCTGCTCAAACTATAGATGGCGGGTACACGTTAGAACCGCCTCATCGATGCGGTTCTAACGGGTACCCACAATCTATGTTTTAGAGCAAAATAAGAACAAGAATTCCGCAGAAGGCGGCGTCGAACCTGCTGTGGGGGGGGTGCAAAAGTCATAGAAGCCACAATCAGAATGTTGTAATTAATTAAATAAATTTCATAGCAGTTGATAGTTGATGTAAAATGTGCCAAAGTCGCTGGACCAAAAAATATAGGTCATGGTCACCAGGTCAAGGTACGTGCCAAGTCAGTACATTGAGGAGAAGTACTATGCAAAGTTTGGTGGCTGTAGGCCATTTATTTTAGGACATATTGAAAGTCGCTGGAGTGCATAATATAGGTTATGGACACCAGGTCAAAGTACCCACATAGTAAGTAAATGTAGGAGAAGGACTATGCAAGGTTTGGTGGTTGTAGGCCTTATAGTAAAGAAGATATGGAATGTCGACCTAAAATGTGTTAAAGTCAATGGAGTGCAAAAAATAGATCAAAGGTCACCAAGTCAAGGTGCCTGCATAGTCAGTACATCTAGGAGAACCACTATGCAAGATTTGGTGGTTGCATGCCTTTTATTTGTGAAGATCTGGAACATTGACGCAAATTGTGTCAAAGTCAATGGAGCGTAAAATATAGGTCAAGATCACCAGGTCAAGGTACCTGCAAAATCAGTACATCCAGGGCACCATTTTGGAAGATTTGATGGTTGTAGGCCTTTTATTTGCAGAGATCTGGAACTTCGACATAAAATTTGTCAAAGTCGCTGGAGTGTAAAATATAGGTCAATGTCACCGGGTCAAGGTACATGCATAGTCAGTACATCTAGGAGAAGCACTATGCAATATTAGATGGTTGTGGGCCTTTTATTTGAGGAGATCTGGAACTTCGACGTAAAATTTGTCAAAGTCAGTGGAGCGTAAAATATAGGTCAAGGTCACCATGTCAAGGTACCTGCAGAGTCAATACATCTAGGAGAAACACTATTCAAGATTTTATTGTTGTAGGCCTTTAATTTGAGAAGATCTGGAACATTGACGTAATTTGTATCAAACTCACTGAAGCGTAAAATATAGGTCAAGGTCACTGGGTCAAGGTGCTTGCCTAGTCAGTAGCTCAGGGTGCTGTTTCATGAAAGGTTTGATGGTTGTTTAGTCTTATACATGTAGTTGATTACAATACAAACTTCGACGTAGATGTCGAACTTCGACGTAATGGTAAAAGTCACTGGAGCGCAAAATATAGGTCAAATTCACCAGGTCAAGGTGCTTACAAAGTGGGAAGGTCTATGAGACGTCTCATGTAAGGTTTGATGGTAGCTGAGGTTTGTAAAATAAAAACTTTGATGTAAATGTCGAACTTCGGCGTAAATGTCGAACTTCGACGTAATGGTCAAAGTCACTGGAGCGCAAAATATAGGTGTTTTCAAAGTGAGAAGGTCTATGAGATGTTTCATGTATGGTTTGATGGTAGCTGAGGTCTGTAAATAAAAACTTTGACGTAAATGTCGAACTTCGACGTAAATGTCGAACTTCGACGTAATGGTTAAACCCACTGGAGCGCAAAATATAGGTCAAAGTCACCAGGTCAAGGTGCTTACAAAGTGAGAAGGTCTATGAGATGTTTCATGTAAGGTTTGACGGAAGCTGAGGTTTGTAAAATAAAAACCTTGGCGTAAATGTCGAATTTTGACGTACATGTTAACAGACGTAAGGACGGTCGGACGGACGCACGGATGAACGGACGAAAGGAGGAACGGACGCACGGACGGACAATCGGACGCCTATGTCGCACCCTGCTATAAGCAGGTGCGACAAACATAAGGTTTACCCCTGTTAACCCCAGTTTTACTATATAAAAGAGGGGTTCGAGGGGTGTAGAATAATATAGGCGTGTTTTCATGATGCTATCGCTACGGATATGCTTAACTGCAGAGCGAAAAAAAAACCCATTCCTATAAATTGCAGAAATATTCAGGCCCTCTATGTTTAATACCCTTGTAATGCTACATTAATCTACTCGTAATGTACTGCACTTTTGTTTATAATCTTTGTCAAATACCATTTAAACTAAAAGTTGTAGCATTTTCTAGAACTTGACTTGGTACAGTTAAATATTCCTAGTTTAAGAACCTCCCCCCTCCCCCCATACACACACAAAACACACACACACACACACTAATATAATGTTATTAATCAAATACTTTCGTATTGGCCCAGATACAGGTCCGAGGTCTGCTGCATTGACCCGAGGCCGAAGGCCGAGGGCTAATGCAGGTGTCCGAAATTAATACTTGATGAATGACAATTTTATTAATTGACAAATTAAAAAAAAAAAAACAAAAAAAAAACATGAGTATTGATTTTTTTAACCTCACTTGCACCACAGTTAATATTGGTTGACTTGGTGTTATTACGGATGACCTCCGATCAATACAGGATAGTCAATTATTCTAACACAGCGCGCCTATACAGGCTATGGAAAATAACTGTGTTTTATTCTACAACAAATCACGACAAGGAAGAGCGCGACGAGTGACGTCATTAAAAACTGCAAATTAATGACGTCACTAGTCGATTTCCTTGACGTTAGACGGTGTAACGTCATTTTCTCGCATCGAAAACGCTAGAAAAAGGATATAAATGCATGTGTTTCAGTCGATAATTTTAGCGGGATTTCTTCCAACAATGGCGAAAAATTGTGAGATTTTGAAGGAAACAACAGCATTATTGCCGATTTTCAGCGTGTTAGAATCGAAATAGATCAGCTCTAGTTTGTGATTTGTTGAATAATAAATCACAGTTTGTCGGTCAGTTGTAAGTAGACAAATCACGCGCGCTACGCGCTCGTGATTTGTCTACTTACAACTGACCTCCAGCATTATTGCCGATTTTCAGCGTGTTAGAATCGAAATAGATCAGCTCTAGTTTGTGATTTGTTGAATAATAAATCACAGTTTGTCGGTCAGTTGTAAGTAGACAAATCACGCGCGCTACGCGCTCGTGATTTGTCTACTTACAACTGACCTCCAAACTGTGATTTATTACTCAACAAATCACAGTTAGAGCTGATCTATTTCTTAAATAATAAGTCTTTCAAAATGAGCGTTGACATACCTAAGCAATAATTCCCCACATAATTTGTACATCTGTTTCCCACCCATTGGGTCTTGGAGTAATAGATTGGGCTGCAAGGTGCCCCCAAGCAGAGCTTAAACCGACTGTACAGAGACCTGTAAACCGATTCGTAGGTCTAAGCCTGCCCAGGCAAAGACCGTTCATGCATATAAACCCTGTTGGTTTTATTTGGCAGCAGGGCTTGAGATTTCATTTCATCTCGAAATTGGGAAAAAGCCCAACAACATTGGAAGCAACGTCTCCAAAATGACCTAAATAATGTTGACGGGGGTGGTAATCATTTATAGTAATAATAACAACAACAAAATGATAATTAAAATGATAATGATGAGCTTATAAAGGCACGGGTAATGATAAAATTGGATCAGTCAGAACAACAACCACAACAAACTGATACTGGCAATAATAATGATGAAAAAAATGTAATGTTAATGATGAATTTGGATAACGACAACCACAACGAAATGATAATGGTAATGATAATGATACATATTATGTTATGAAAACATGGTATCACTCATTAGAACCACAGCAAAATGGTGCTTGTTTGTTGTTTGTTTGATTTGAGGTTAAACGTCCCCGTCAACACTGTATACGTTATTTTGGAGCGGTTGCTTCCAATTTTGTAGGACTTTTACCCGACATTGAGATGAAAAGACATCTCAAGCCCTGTCGCCCATGAAACCAATAGGGCTTAAAAGCATGGACGGTCCAACTCGCACCGCTTTGCCTGAGCAAGCGTACATTCTCTAAGCGGTTTACCAGTACACGTGTGCAGTTGGTTTCAGCTCTGCGGGGAAGCATCATGCAGCCCATGAAAAATGTCATGGGTTATAATCAGAAAAGTAGCCATTTTGAAGCTGTGAAAAATGCACTATATATAGCACTGGTGAGTTATCGTAATGTTTTAGACACATATTGGTTGATATTTTGTTGGTTTTACGGCCCTTTCAAGAGTATTTCACTCATATCGAGGCGATCGTTATTCAGAGGTAGGCGAAAACCGGAGTACCCGGAGAAAAAAACTCCTGGCCTTCCGTTGCAGAACTTGGCGTCTCACATGTGACCATATTGATAAAATAAACAAATAAATAAATAAATAAATAAATAATAATAATAATAAACGGAATTAGCGCCGATGTTCCTTCGACGATCTTTTGAGTGGCTAAAAGTCACCTCACGCCACAAGTGATTCGAACAAATCCGTACACTTCCGCTTGTTCAAGAAGGTAAGTTGTCAGTTTCTGGCGAAAAAATGTGCACTGTACTGGTTAACCGCTTACGTATAAGCATGCCCAGGAAAAGTGTGGATAGGTTAACTCACTGGCTCAAAAATGACCCAAATTAGGTTTGACTGGGCCGTTAAACTCAAATACAAACACACAAACACACAAACAAACAAATTGGTACACATTCACCAACTTTCCGTTTGGTAGGAAACTTGTTAAAAGACTAAAGAACAGCATGGCATTCTTCTATTTAAGAAAATTCACCTCACAAAAATAAATTTATACGATGTTAAACCCACTTTCATTGTTTGTCATTTCAAGCCGATATATTCAGAGCCACTCGTGCTCCGGAAGACGAACATAGCTTTGCTTGTCGGAGCCACTGGCTCCGATTATAATGTTGCCTTCCCGTGCGAAAGGGCAAGAGCGCTGGCTCTTAATCAATAGGACACTTGCCGCGGTAGTTCGAGCCTGGCTCGGGCCACATTTAAGATGCCAAGTTCTGCAACGTATGGTCATTTGATTTTTCTCCGGGTACTGCGGTTTTCGCTAGCCTCTGATAAACGATCGGCTCGAAATAAGTGAAACAAACTTCAAAGGGCGGTAAATCCAACATAATAAAAATCAAAACACTGACAATACTTTCGCAATGTGTTTGAGGCTAGGCAGGGAACAGGGTCATTTTTTTTTTTGTTTGGGTTTTACGGCCCTTTCAAGATTATTTCACTCATATCGAGCCGATCGTTAATCAGAGGTGGGCGAAAACCGGAGTACCCGGAGAAAAACCACCTGACCTTCCGTTGCAGAACTTGGCGTCTCACACGTGGCCCGAGCGAGGCTCGAACCTACGGCGGTGAGAGACCTAATGACTAAGAGTCAGCGCTCTTATCCACTAGGCCACGGAGGCCCGTAAGGGAACAGGGTCATTAGACTAGACTGGTCGCGTATATTCCTTTACTTAAATCATATGAGCCCCGCCAAGCGAATTTGTGTCTTCGAGCATTCCGTCATGACAAATTTTAACTGCGCATGCCCAGCCATTCAGAGGGGTCAGGGATATGGCTTTCTGTCTGAAGGTTCCTCTTGATTCACTGCTTGTATGAGCGAGTAGCGAAGGTTCTGGCGAGACTGCGCGGATGCGCAGGCTCGCCTGAACCATCGCTACTCGCATAGGCGATAAGTAATAAAATCGCTTGACGGGGCCCATATAGTGTAGATCCTGATAAGATGCCGTGTTTCGCAGAACTGAAACCGACCTGCACACAAATACTGGTAAACCGATTAGAAGATCTAAGCCTGCCCAGGGAAAGCGGTGCGAGTCGGCCCGTCCATGCTTATAAACCCTATAAATGGTTTCATTTGGCGGCAGGGCTTGAGATGTCATTTCATCTCAATGTCGGGTAAAAGTCCGACAAACTTAGAAGCGACCCCTCCAAAATGACATTTACAGTGTTGACGGGGACGTTAAACCTCAAATCAAACAAACAAAACAGATGCCGTGTTCAGCAGCGTCTGGTCTGGGTCACAATGTCAGTGCCCGTTTCCGGGATCCCATTTTGAAAACACGCCTCTACAAATACAGAAGTTTTGTTTGTTTGTTTGTATTGAAGTTTAACGTCACCGTCAACACTGTAAAGGTCATTTTGGAGACGTTGCTTCCAATTTGGTGGGACTTTTACCCGACATTGAGATGAAATGACATCTCAAGCCCTGTCGCCTAATGAAACCAATAGGGTTTATTAGCATGGACGGTCCGCCTCGCACCGCGGTTCCTGGACAGGCTTAGATCCTCTAATTGGTTTACCAGTACTAGTGTGCGGGCCGGATTCAGCTCTGCGTGGAAGCATCATGCAGCCCATATATTTCTTCAAGTTCCTATGGGCAGGGGCCAACAAATACAGAAGTAAGAAAAATAAGGTTTATACCTGTAAATCTCAGTTCTACAATATAAACCTTAACAAATCACGAAATAAATAAATAACCAGGGCTTCACCTGAAGTGCACGACCCGCCGGATGCTTTTAGCTTTATGAGTGTTACCATATATGGGTATGGCGGCCATTTTGTTCATGTGACCTGGACCTAAAACGGTTCCCCTAATAAATACGCCTTATCGTATGGAGCAAAAATATATCTTATCCTTTAGTACTGTATTCTGAATCGTTTGCAGGATAAAATGCATTCTCACTTTTCCAATACAAAAGCATATGTGTCAAAGTTTGACCTAGGCACAAAGAAGGTCAAGGTCAACCCAGGGTCACCATTTTAGCAATTTATAATGGGCCTACGTCCCAGATGCTATTTATCAAATTTCGTGGAAATCTGCCCAGTGGTTCTGGAGAAGACTATTTTTGAAGGATTTTTACCATATATGGCTTGGCGGCCATTTTGGTCATGTGACCTGGACCCGATGAGCAAATTTTGGTTTACCCCATCCCATAGAGGCTCCATATGAAATTTGACTTCAATCGGCCCAACGGTTTCCGAGGAGAAGCAGTTCGAAAATTTTCACATTTTTCGCGTCGGCGAGGCTATACTAAATGGAATGTAATATTTCGCAAGTTCATTGGTTAGATCTCATTGATATCTATCAGTATGCCAAAAATTGTTTAAATATTCCAAGCGGTTAAGTCACTATCACCAATTTTCACAAACGGGTTACGGACGGACCCAAAGAAGGTCAAGGTCAACCCAGAATCACCATTTTAGCAATTTATGATGGGCCTACGTCCCAGATGCTATTTATCAAGATTCGTGGAAATCTGCCCAGTGGTTCTGGAGAAGACTATTTTTGAAGGGTTTTTACCATATATGGCTTGGCGGCCTTTTTGGTCATGTGACCTGGACCCCACGAGAAAATTTTGGTTTTCCTATTCCATAGAGGCTCCATATGAAATTTGACTTCAATCGGCCCAACGGTTTCCAAGGAGAAGCAGTTCGAAAATTTTCACATTTTTCGCCTCGGCGAGGCTATACTAAATGGAATGTAATATTGCGCCAGTTCATTGGTTAGATCTCATTGATATCTATCAGTATGCCAAAAATTGTGTAAGTATTCCAAGCGGTTAAGTCACTATCACCAATTTTCACAAACGGGTTACGGACGGACAGACAGACAGACCATATATGGCTTGGCGGCCATTTTGGTCATGTGACCTGGACCCGATGAGCAAATTTTGGTTTCCGCCATCCCATAGAGGCTCCATATGAAATTTGACTTCAATCGGCCCAACGGTTTCCGAGGAGAAGCAGTTCGAAAATTTTCACATTTTTCGCCTCGGCGAGGCTATACTAAATGGAATGTAATATTTCCAAGTTCATTGGTTAGATCTCTTCGATATCTATCAGAATGCCAAAAATTGTTTAAATATTCCAAGGGGTTAAGTCACTATCACCAATTTTCACAAACGGGTTACGGACGCACAGACTGACAGAATGACCGAATGACAGAAAGACACGGTGATTTTAGGGCACTTTTAGAAATCAACCGACTTCAGTCGGTTGCTTTTTCTGCGGGTCGTGCATTTAAATATAGATAAATATATAAATAATAATAAAGACACTTTCCAGTACTGTGACGTCAGCGAATGCTTTTGTTATTGTTGTCAAAGGTAACGACGCTTCGTTAATGATAATTGTAACGGTATAGTCTGTCTTGCCAGCCAATGATATGATAATGATAACGGCGCAATCTGTCAAACCTACATATGGTGGAATACTCCTTTACGTCGTTGGCTACTTATCCTCCGACATTAGTACTTCATTCCTTCCTTTCTTTTCTTTTTTCTTACTTTCTTTCTTTCTGTCTTTCTTTCTTTCTTTCTATTCAGTTTTTTGCGCGCGCTTTAACCAGCAGCATTCACGTGGAATCGAAACTAAAAAGAAAGGCGAAGACAAGAAAATAAGTTTAGACATATGTGTCGAAATGCCCCCGCCCATCGGGGCTTGATGACTGAATGTGTGTGTGAATTCGGGTTTAACGTCGCTTTCAACAATTTTTCAGTCATATCACGACGGTGTCTTGTTGCGACAGGGAGTTCAATGCTCACGTTTATAGTGCTGCCTCACTGAAGTATCATGTCCCAGACAAATTACATGATACCACATCCAGTCACATTATCCTGACACTGGATCGACCAGTCCTAGCTCTACCCCATAAATCTGAGTGCCAAGCGAGGAGCAGCTAGTACCATTTTTAACGACTTTGGTATGTCGCGGCCCGGGATCGAACCCGAGACCTCCCGTTCCCCGGAGCGGACACTCTACCAACTGAGCTATCGGGGCCGGTTTGATGACTGAATAGATGGGCTGCATGATGCTTCCACGCAGAGCTGAAACCGACAGCACACGAGTACTGGTAAACTGCTTAGAGGATCTAAGCCTGTCCAGGCAAAGCGGTGCGAGTCATTGGGCGACAGGGCTTGAGATGTCATTTCATCTCATTGTCTGATAAAAGTCCCACACAATTGGAAGCAACGCCTCAAAAATGACCTATATAGTGTTGACGGGGACGATAAACATACAATCAAACAAACAAACAAATCAGATGGATATGGATAGGCCTACTGGTTAGACCTGTCCCCAGACCCGGAATATGTTAATGCATGAAACACTATGACAAGACAGCTATACGAATACATTGTAAAAGTTTCGCCGAAAACAACAGTAAAATTTTAGGCGGAAAAATTGTGATATTTTCCTCTCTAAAATATAGAATGTTGGCACTCGTTAGAACCGCCTAACTCTCAAAATATAGATTGTGGGCACTCGTTAGAACCGCCTCATCTAACGGGTACCCACATTCTTTATTTTAGAGCAGAGATAAGAAACATAATGTTTACCCCTGCAAATCCCAGTTTTACTATATAAAACTGGGGTTCAAGAGGGTCAAAATTATATAGGCGTGATTTCATGATGAATCATGGATGATCCCAGTGTTAAAACAACGCAAATATGTTGTTTCAATGTTGATTCAACTTTGAAACAAGGTTGTGTGCCCACACGGGGAGGGTTTTCTTATTGATTGTTATTGCTTACATAGACGGAAGTGCCTTTAACACCGCCTTTATTTTGGGAAATCCATTACGAACACACGCCTATACAAATGTATTGAAAATTTTAATGCCAATGAATATTAAAATGTACAGATAAAAATTCTGATGACTGTTTTTTTCATATTTCTGCTCAAAACAAAGATTGTGGGCACTTGTTAGATATCTATAACAACTTATTTCTTGGAGTATAAAACTACAAGAATATTTCATGACTATGGATTCGATTTGGACAATACCAACCGTCGCACGGAATCGAGGCTAAGCCTTGAGTTAAACATTAATTCCATTGAAATTGTCGTTATCACGAGCTCTGCCGTTATAACGAATGTCGGTATAAAGAGGGTTGACTGTATGTTGTTTCAATGTTGATTCAACTTTGAGTCAAGGTTGTGTGCCCGCACGGGGAGGGTATTCTAATGTATTGTTATTGCTTACAAAGTGTCCTTAAGGACCGCTTGTATTTTGGGAAATCCATTACCAAACCACGCCTAAACAAATGTAATGAAAATTTTAATGCAAAAGAATATTAATTTTTTCAGATATAATGGCTGATGTTATTTGTTCATATTTAAGAAATAGACCAGCTCTAACTGTGATTTTTTGGAGTAATAAATCACAATTTGGAGGTCAATTGTAAAGTAGACAAATCACCAGGGCGTAGCGCGCGTGATTTGTCTACTAACAACTGACCGACAAACTCTGATTTATTGCTCAACAAATCACATACTGGAGCTGATCTATTTCGATTCTAACACGCTGAAAATCGGCAATAATGTTGTTGTTTCCTTCACAATCGCACAACTATTCGCTAGTGTTATAAGATATCGACTGAAACGCATGCATTTATAGCCTTTTCTAACGTTTTCGGTGCGAGAAAATGACGTTATGTCTAACGTAAAGTAAATCGACTAGTGACGTCATAAATCAACAGTTGTTAATGACGTCACTCGTACCACTCTCCCGAGCTGTGATTTGTTGCAGAATAAAACAGTTATTTTCCGTTGCCTGTATAGGCTCGCTGTGTAAGAATTCTGCTCAAAACATAGATTGTTGGTACTTGTTAGAACCGCCTCGTCGAGGCGGTTCTAATGAGTACCCACAATCTATATTTTTGAGCAAAAATATTTAAAATGACATACACCCCTGTAAATCCAAGTTTCACTATATAAACGTGGTGTTGAACGTGTGTGTGTGTGTGGGGGGGGGGGGGGTTCAAAATTTCGTGATGTAACAAGAATATTTGAGCGTTGGTACTACAATATACAATATAAACCTCCGAGGTGTAGTGAGCAAGCTACTCGCCTAAAAAATCAGGGGTAATGGGTTGGATCCCGGGCTTCTCAAGACGTTCGGATGGGTCTTAAAACCGAGGTCCCGTCTCCGTATGACCTTAGCTGTTGGTGGGACGTAACACTCAAATACACTCACACATTCACTGGATATTTACAGATAACAGAGTTTTTGTCACCGCTATTGTTAACTTCCGCTGATTCAAATACAATGGGAATTTTACTGCCGAAAAAAAAAAAAATTTAAGAAAAAAGATTGTGATATTTTTCTTATTTCTGCTCAAAATATAGATTATAGGTACTCGTTAGAACCACCTCATCGATGCGGTTCTAACGGGTACCCACAATCTATATTTTAGAGCAGAAATAAGAAAAATAAGGTGTACCCCTGTAAACCCCAGTTTTACTATATAAAAAGGGGCTCCATCACGAAAACACGCCTATATACTTTTGACCTCCTCGCACCCCACTTTTATGTAGTAAAACTGGGGTTTGGAGGGGTAAACCTTATTTTTCATATTTCTGCTCTAAAATATAGATTATGGGTACTCGTTAGAACCGCCGTACACACAATCTCTATTAAGAGCAGAAATAAGAAAAATATCACAATTTTTCGCCTTAAATTTGTTCTTTATTTTCGGTGATAAAGGTTGCACTATATTTGTATAGGCATGTTTTCGTAATGAAAGGGGCAAAAATACATAGGCGTGTTTCGTGATACTGTGTCGATAAAAATGTGCACTGCGATGGTTAAACGCTTACGTATACACCTGCCGATGGGAAAACTGACCGACTCGATATGACCTAAATAGTGTTGACTGGATCGTTAAACTCCAAAACATATACAAAAAATGATAGTATAAGAGATAGCAGCATGTTTACTGGCACGCCTTAGAGCCAATAATTTACATGTAACATCTTGTCCCTATGCCTGAATCCGGCAGACACCTACCCTAAAGGATGTCACAGATGTACAGTTAAGACTGCGATAAACTTGTCCATCTACGCGTATTGTCCGCGTGACATACGCGCATTGCGTGCATGTGAAATTATCGCGTTTCAATGCGCGGTTCATCACGTTCATACGCGATTTCAACGCGTTAAATATCAGCCAATAAAAGTGATCATTCGAAACGCGTTAGGTAAATTCAATACGCGTTTCTGTGCGAGGGAATTTCAACCAATAAGAATAAAACAGGTATGTGACGATAAAACGAGTGATTGCGAGAGAACACGGGCCAATCAAAATCCTCGTTGCTTTTATGTTTACCATTATGTTTTTTTGTTGTTGTTTTTTTTTAATTCGTTCGTGAGTTAATGACAGTATATAAATTGGTCTTTCTTATCAGTTGTGATTCCTTCGGATACACAAACACACCAACATTTTGGATTGCATAACACCTTTAGAGATAAAACTCACTTGGGGGTATTCTGCAGAATGTCATATAGGTAGGGGACCAGGAGAGGGTAATTATTTACCCTGGGATATGATATGTAATTTACAAGCCACCGCTATTTACTGGTTAATGGCGGCTCATGAGAACCGCATTGTCATGGTGTTGATGGCTGTTTCTAACTAGTACCCACAATCTATGTTTCGAGCAGAAATAGGAAAAATATTGTAGACGCCTGAAAAACACATTTTTTAAACCCATATGACAATGTAATCTTCTACCTTACACGTTTGGAGTGGTTCAATTTCAATTATAAGGGTGTCAGGTATGTGCTGTTTGATGTAAGTTGTACCAAAATGTATGTTCTTTGAGCAAACAGTGTAGACTCAGATCAGACGCCACGTTCGAGACGTCTAATCTGGGCTTACACTGTTTGTCAATGTCCCAAAAAGGGCCGCTAGGAATATATGGGTGAAAGTTAACATCTCGACGCACACTTGCCATACTTATTTAGTATACAATGTTATCCATAGCACCAGCCACTTCGGCCAGGCCCTTAGGTGTGTGTGTGTGGTGGTGGGGTGTGAGTGGGTGGGGGCAATAGTAAGGTCACACTAAAAGTTTTGCAACAAAACTCCTTAATTACCACTGGCCAGTATTCGAAAATTCTTAACAAAGTAAGTTTTTTTTTTCTATGTTTTTTTTTTTCAAATTACCTTTCAGGATTATTTCCCTTATTTCGGGCCGATCGTTATTGAGAGGAGTAGAACCCTGAGAAAGAAAATCCACCTGACTCGTTGTTGCAGTTCACATGTGGTCCGTGTGATTTTGTTCACTTTCTATAAAACTGCGTGTGTGAGAGTTACTTTTACGTCCCACCAGCAACTGAGGTCATATGGAGACGGGACCTCGGTGTAAATACTCATTTGAAAGTATGCAGAAGCCGGGAATCGATTCAACGAACTTTGCTTTGCGAGACATTATAAATCTGGGAGAATGCACCTGAATAAATATGGAAATCAACTCGCATATGCTGGCATCACATTAAGGGCTGTCATCAGAATGTTCCATCAGTCTGCATAGCTCGACTGGAAAAGTGTCATTTAGATCATGCGCGTGGACGGGCATCACAGAAGCACGCCTATTCAGATATATTGAAGTTTATTAAATTAAAAAAAAAGATGAAACTTTTCAGATCAAGAATCTTATATTTTTCATATCTATGCTCAAAACAAATATTTGGGTACTCGTTATAACCGCCTTAACGTTCGGTTCGGTTCTAACCAGCATCAAGACTCTATGTTTTGAGCAAAGATAAGAAAAATTATACATACCCTTGTAAGCCCCAGTTTTGCGATATAAAAGTGGGGTTAACATCGCGAAAACATGCCTATATAATTTTGACCCCTTGAACCCCAACTTTATATAGAAAAACTGGGGTTAACTGGGGTATATCTTATTTTTCTTATTTCTGCTCTAAATATAGATTGTGGGTACTCGTTAGAACCGCCTCGATGAGGCGGTTCTAACGAGTACCAACAATCTATATTTTGCGCACTCGAGGTGGTTCTAACGAGTACCCAAAATCTATTTTTTGAGCAGAAATAAGAAAACTATCACAATGTTTCATCTTAAAATTTTCGTGTTACCGGTGGTAAAGTTAACAATGTATTTGTATAGGCGGGTTTTCGTTCATGGACGTGTTTCCGTGTTCAATACCCCGTAAACCCAACTTTTCTCTAAATAAAGTGGGGTTTAGAGGGTGTTCATTAATAGGCTTGTTGACCAGATGGAAAGTAAATTAAGAAAAAGGCAATAAATAAATAAATAATATTACAATACATAAATAAATAAATAAATATATATATAAATGAGCCCATCTGAATGAAAAATGTTTATTTCTGGTCTTGACATCTTGAATAAGTGAAGATAATGAGGTGTTATTTTAACCCATTGTATGCGGGAAACCACTAAATGGGTACCTTGGCAAATAGTGCAGGCCCAGATCAGACGCCACAGAACGCGGCGTCTGATCAGGGCCTGCATTATTTGCTAACAGAATTTTCAATAAAAAATTGAATGAAAACGTAAACATGGGCCTGACAACCCTTATATCAAAAATGGAATTTTCCTACATATAGCAATGGAAGAGTCCACTAGCATACAATGGGTTAAATAACTAGCTTTATAGCTCCCAGGTGCACATGGGTGTCATAAAACTGTTGATCAATAAACATCCTGCTTTTTGGCAGTCAACTTCGTCAACTTCAATCACTATGCCGTACCTATATTTTACCATTTACCCGGAGGCAAATTGCACAGTTTTACTGCAACTGAATAAATGTCTTGTTCATTTACCTTTATTTTCTCTGTTTCAATTTATTCTGTTTCTGGTTTTGGAAGAAATCAGATAATAATAAAAAAAAACTTAAACAACCTAAATTGGAAGAAAAAATAATGCCGAAATAGTTACGCGGTATTGATTGGTTGCTTTGGACACGCAGAGAAGGTTGTATCTGCGTTATCGACATGCAGGCCTGATTGGCTGATCGGAAATCGCGATTTATGCGCAGTATCGCGTTTTTCATAAAGTAAATTCATTGGCTAAAATGTAATTCGCAGTTGAAATGCGTGAACTGCGCGTGCGTTTTTCACGCGTTACAAACGCAAGACAAGTAAGTGTGCGCTGACAAGATAATCGCAAGCGTATCTGTATTTTCGCACCTATCCGTAAACAAAATCTTGCTGATAGGTAAAGGTAAAAAAATAAATAAAAGGTTAAGCAGAAAGATGTCTTTAAGCATGCGTGCTCGGCGACCAAAATCAGCCTGCTTACCCGGACAATCAGGAGACAGCTTTACAGTAGTTTGATCATTTTGGTATATCATATTTGCTAGACGCCTCTAAAAAGTTCGATCCCCATCATGAAAACACGCCTATATAATTTTGACCCCCTTGAACCCCAATTTTATATAGTAAAACTGGGGCTTGCAGGAGTAAACCTTATTTTTCTTTTTTCTGCTCTGAAATATAGAGTGTTGGTATTCGTTAGAACCGCCTCATTGAGGCGGTTCTAACGAGTACACACAATCTATATTTTGAGCAGAAGTAAGAAAAATATCGTGACAATTATTCCTCTTAAAATTTTCATTTTTTCGGCAATAAAGGTTACAATGTATTTGTAAAGGCGTGTTTTTGTAATTCTTCTTTCGGATGGGTCTTTAAACCAAGGTCCCGTCTTTGTATGACTAGTTGTTGGTGGGGCAAAAAATACACGCATGCACGCACACACGCGCACACAAACAGAACGTGTCTCACATATGTTCCGAGACAGGTTCGAACCCACAGCGGTGAGAGACCTAATGATTAAGAGTCGGCGATCTTAACAATTAGGTCACGGAGGCCCGTGCGCACCATTATTACCTGCAATAAGCATAGGGACACCGAGCCTCCCTACAGCGCTTAACGAAGACTGATTTATTGGTTTAATTTGAGGTTTCACGTCCCCGTCAACACTATTTAGGTCATTTTGGAGAAGCTGATTCCAATTTTGAAGGACCTTTAGCCGACATTGTCTCAAGCCATATCGTCCGATGAAATTAAAAGGGTTTATATTATAGGGTTTCTTTCCCTTTGGTGTCTTTGATGGGTGGAGTAAATTAATTGTATCGATTCCTGATCTTTGTATTACTTCTACTTTTTATAATTTAATATGCATGGACTCACACCACTTTTCCTGGATAGGCTTAGACCTTCTAAACGGTTTACCAACACTCATCTGTGGTCAGTTTCAAGTCTTTGTGGAAACATTTGACAACCCAATTTATGATGGACGGGGGCCAAACGACTCAATTTAAGACTTAAGGAGTAATGGGAAGTTATGAAGATAGTTTTTCATCACGTGAAAAAGACCATGGAATGAACAACCCCCTAAACCCCCCTAAACCCCACATAATATAGAGAAAAACTTGGGTTTAAGGGGGTATACCTTATTTTTCTTCTTTCTGCTCCAAGACATAAGTTGTGGGTACTCGTTAGAGAAGCCTCAATGAGGCGGTGGTTCTAACGAACATCCACAACCTATGTTTGCAGTAAAAATATCACGGATTTTCTTCAGAAAAGTAGCCATTTTGGAGATGTGAAAAAAGCACTATGTCGCGTGGGTGTGTTATCGTAATGTGTTATTCCTTTTCTGAAAACTATGTTGTCGGTTTACTTGTTTGAATCGACTCATATTGAGGCGATTCTAACAAGTATTCAAAAAGATGTGTTTTATATGCAGATATAAGAAAATATTCCGTTACTATGTAAGGAGCCATTACGAGAACGCGCCTATACAAATACATGAACATTGTAAATTTTTCCACGTAAAATAATGTAACTTCGCCCCCCGCCCCCCCCCCCCTCCCCCACAACGCCCCCGCCTCCCCCCCCCGCGCCCTACGGGGCTTGAAGAAATAGATAGGCTGCATGATGCTTCCACGCAGAGCTGAATCCGACCGTCTCAATAGTACGGGTAAACCGCTTAGAGGATCTAAGCCTGCCCAGGAAAAGCGTTGCGAGTCGACAAAAAAATAAATAAATAAATAAAACCGGATTAAAGAATAATTTACATAATGATATGTTAATTACAAATTGTCAAATGTATCAATTAGTACATCGAAGGCGTAACATAGCCTTTGTTATTGTTTATCGTAGTGACAACCGCTGCCCGCTGATTGCTCAGGTAAACTGGAAATAGAGAAAGGGGGTAGTGTATTTAATTTTTAAAAGGACCAAATTTACTTTATTTTTATTTCACAAAATTTACATGGATGTGTTCACAATAAATTTGCAATTTTACTCCCGGTGGCATAGAAAAGCAAAAACAATTTACAAAAACGTATTGAAAATAAATTCATCAGTTTTTGTCGCTGTATTCAGTAGTTTTACTATATGGGCCCCGCCAAGCGATTTTGGTACTTAACGCTTATGCGAGCAGCGAAGGTTCAGGCGAGCCTGCGCATCCGCGCAGTCTCGCCAGAACCTTCGCTGCTCGCTCATACAAGCAGTGAATCAAGAGGAACCTTCAGACAGAAAGCCATATCCCTGGCTCCTCTGAATGGCTGGGCATGCGCAGTTAAAATTTGTCATGACGGAATGCTCGAAGACCCAAATTCGCTTGGCGGGGCTCATATATTGTATACATTAAGAGGGTGCTTCCAAATATATGTAAAAAAGGACTAAAACGTTGTTCATAAAATTGCATTAAAAATATATGTGGATATTCGAAAAAGAATGTAAAATCACGAGCCACAGAAAAGATATTCCTAAAAGTTTTTATTTTATGGGGCAATACTTATCAAGTTCCTATATAAATCTATGTATTAACTTTAAGCAACAGCAGCTACCTGGATGTCCGTTAAAGGTCGACATGACATGGATTGTGGGTACACGTGAGAACCGCCTCATCGAGGCGGTTCTAACGAATACCCATAATCTACATTTTAGAGCAGAGCTATATAAAAGTGGCGTTCAAGGGGGTCAGAATTATATAGGCGTTTTTTCGAGATGTGTAAGCAAGGCCTAACTCCGAATACTGTGAAACAAGTCCGTTAAATGAGCACCCCTCTAAACCTCACTTTATATAGAGAAAAATGGGGTTTACGGGGGGTATATATTATTTTCTTTTTGTATAATTAAGACATAGGTTGTGGGTACTCGTTAGAATTGCCTCAATGTGGCGGTTCTAGCGAGCACCCATAATCTATGTTTTCAGTATGAATAAGAACAATATCACTGATTTTCATAAGAATAAGTAGTTATTTTGGAGATGTGAAAAATGCACCATGACGCACGGGTGTATTATATCGTAATGAAACGCCACCACCCCCCCCCCCCAAAAAAAAAACAACAACAACAAAACAAAAAAAAAACAGCTCTACTCACACACTCATCCCTGACCCTCGTCCCGGGCCTCAACCCTACCCCCGACACCCAACTCTACTCCCCGATCCAATTCCTACGCCCTAATCCACTTAGGCATTCTTGCAGCCCAGAATATGCATCACCTGATTTTATCAAAAATATAGGAAATGTGTGCAGCAACAGGGGACACAACTTTTTTCAAATATGTTTTGTTTTAACCCCTTGACAGTCGGGATCTACTCTTGAAGTAAAGAATATGCTCCTGGCGAGTTCTTTTTTCATTACGAGTAGGCGCGATTTTCAAAGGAGCTCGGTTCACAGAAAGGTTTACAGGACGTGACCGAAATCCAATAAAATTCCCTGAAATTAACACTAAATCTGCTTTGAAAAGCTTATGGAGACGGTTACTTGTTCTTTGGGTTTTCTAAACGTATTGACTCCTTCCTTATACGAGACCACCATTGGGAATGTTCAAAAGTGGTATTTAAGACCACTTTTGAACAGTCCCAAACGGGTGCTCTTAATATAGGAGTTGTACTGTATCTCAGAATGAAAGTTGCAGAATAACACACCCATTGTGGTATTTTGAGCCTCGCACGACAAAAGCTAACCCCCCCCCCCACACACACACACACAGACACACCAAAAAAAAAAAAAAACACAAAAAAAAAAACACAAAAAAAAACACAAAAAAAAACACAAAAAAAAACAAAAAAAAAAAACAAGTCATGTGCTATCAGCAAAGACTCAGACTGGCCTTCTGGCCCCCGCCCATAGGGGCTTGAAGAAATATATGGGCTGCATGATGCTTCCACGCAGAGCTGAATCCGGCCCGCACACTAGTACTGGTAAACCGTTTAGAGGATCTAAGCCTGCCCATGAACCGCTGTGCGAGGCGGACCGTCCATGCTAAAAAAACCCTATTGGTTTAATTGGGCGACATGGCTTGAGATGTCATTTCATCTCAATGTCGGGTAAAAGTCCCACAAAATTGAAAGCAACGTCTCCATAATGACCTTTAAAGTGTTGACGGGGGGCGTTAAACCTCAAATCAAACAAACAAATCAGACTGGCCTTCTCTGTAAGCCTTCTTTAATATCTGACCTGAAGTTCAATGTGCTAAAACTCGTTATAAGTCCATGAAATGAATACACCACAGTATAAAGAGAATATTGGGGTTTTGCAGGGGTGTGCATTAATTCCATTACTTGTGCACTAAATCAAAGACTGTGGATAGTCGCATGGACAACATCTATGTGCCCGTTTGAACGGGCACCTACAATACATATTCGGAGCAGAAATTAGAAAAAAATATGACAATTTTTCATCTTCAGCAATGACAGACACCATTATATAACAAAAATATTAGATCGTAATTTTTACTTGTCACATAGCTCTTCTTGCAAGATTTTTTTATGTATAAAACAAGCAATTGTCCATAAAATAGCTTAGGACTTATTATCTATTACAGGGGTGTCAAATTATCATCCCGAAAACATGCCTATATAATTTTGACCCTTTGAACCCGACTTTTATATAGTAAAACCGGGGTTTACAGTATACCTTATTTTTCGGACTTCTGCTCTGAAATATAGTTTGTGTGTACTCGTTAGAACCGCCTCGATGATGCGGTTTTTAACGAGTACCCACAATCTATATTTGAGCAGAAATAAGAAAAATATCCCAATTTTTCATCCGAAAATTTAGTTTTTTGTCGGCGGTAAATTTTACAGTGTATTTGTATAGACGTGTTTTCGTAATGTTTCGTTTTCAATTGTATGCTTTACACGATATATAAATGTCAGTCATTGCATTCATCACGAAACCACGCCTTTACTAATACACTGTAAGCTTTACACGATATATAAATGTCAGTCATTGCATTCATCACGAAACCACGCCTTTACTAATACACTGTAAGCTTTACACGATATATAAATGTCAGTAATTGCATTCATCACGAAACCATGCCTATACCTCGTACTACACTGTAAGCTTTACCACCGGAAAAACGAAAATTTTAAGATGATAAATAGAGATTATCATATGGCATTTTTCATATCATACCCCATATCAGCCCGAGACTCCCATATCAGCCCGAGGGCCGAAGGCCCGAGGGCTGATATGGGTCGAGGGCTGATATGGGGTATGATATGAAAAATGCCATATCATAATCTATTTATCATACATTTCACTTTTAAACAAAATTGTTCAAAATAAATTGTATTAATTGCATCTGCCTAATACCAAAGTTACATTGAGAATATCATTATCTTCGGTCTAGCTATGTAATTTAAGAGATCCAAAAGTCTGTCAGCAATCCACTGCATCGTTCTTTCGCCCATTTTCCTCTCGCATTCGCTGCGCCGTGCCAATTTTTTTTTTTTTTTTTTTTAATTTTTTTTTTGCCAAACAGTTCGAACAGACGAAAACATTGCAAATTGCAAATGGCGTCCTGAACGACAAATGCGAAATGCCGCAAAAGGAAGAACGCCGCGTGTTCCGAATAGAGTGACGTCAGAGGTATGATAAAGGCTTAGGGGTGCGATAAAGGTTTGTGATATGGATTTTTGGGGTATGATAAAGGCCATGCGATATGGCAGCACGTGCACAGCGTGATACGTGCATTGGTGTCACGTTCGTATCGCATATTCAAAAACTAAGTATTTTATACTAAATGTATGATAAATTGTTATATGTTTCTTATTCCTGCTCAAAATATAGATTGTGGGTACACGTTAGAACCGCCTCATCGAGGTGGTTCTAACGAGGACCCACAATCCATATTTTAGAGCTGAAGTAAGAAAAATAATGTTTACACCTGTAAACCCCAGTTTTACCATATAAAAGCGGGGTTCAAGGGGGTCAAAATAACATAGGCGTGTTTTCGTGATAGTATTGCGCGTATGAGGTAGTTCCAGGTAAATCTGTGAAAATATAACATTAGAAGTATGGGAGAAAAGATAAACAAATAAGTCAATTATGCCCCTTGTTTCGTACACAATATAAGTCATCATCATAGCATAGCATACTAAGTTTCTAGTCTTTTTAAGGTTCCTGAGAAATCGTTACCATCACGAAAGCAGGCCTATTCAAATATATTGAAAAATTTTACCACTTAAAAAAATGAAAATTTTCATATGAAAAATTCTGATATTTTGTTATTTTTGCTCAAAACATAGGTTTTTGGAACTCGTTAGAACCGCCTCGCCGAGGCGGTTCTAACGAGTACCAACAATCTATGTTTACGAGCAGAAACAAAAAAATAATGTAAACTCATGTAAACCCCAGTTTTACTATATTAAAGTGGGGTTTAAGGGGGGGGGGGGCAAAATTATATAGGCGTGTTTTCGTGATATCAGATGTATTGAGAGAAAGAAGAATAAAAGAATACGTATATAAACCAATACGCAGACGACGCGTCCCGTCCATCGGGGCTTGGAGATAAAAGATTGGGCTGCATGGTGCATATGCGCAGATCTGAATCTGACTGAATTTGAGCACTGGTGAACCGCTTAGAAGGTCTAAGCCTGCCCAGAAATCGTGGTTCGATTCGTGCCGCTCCTTAAACCCTGGCGGTGTTTTCGCAGTATGGCTTGACAAGTCTGAGCCTACTAGCTTTTATAGTTCCTGAGTAATCTTTGACGGAAAACCTAATATAATAGTGAATGAGGACAAAGAGGCGAATTAAACAACAGAGGAACAAATAAGGTGATATAATGACAAGGTGGCTTGCATTGTACACCATGTTTGATGCCTATAGTTTTTATAGTTCCTGAGAAATCTTTGACAAAAATAACATTGACAAATATAGTGAGAAAGAGGAATGAATGGACAGATGAACAAATAGGCCGAGAATGACAAGTCATCATCATCGCACTGCATATCAAGTTTGAGGCTTCTCATGGTTCTTGAGAATGGCTGCATTAGGAAAACACGCCTGTATAGATATACTAGTACTGTAACCTTTATCACCGAAAAAATGACAATTTTAGGACAAAAAATTGTGATATTTTTCTTATTTCTGTTCAGAATATAGATTTTGGATACTCGTTAGAACCGCCTCATCGATGCGGTTCTAACGAGTATCCACAATCTATATTTAAGAGCAGAAATAAGAAAAATAAGGTTCCCCCTGCAAACCCCGGTTTTACTATATACAAGTCGGGTCCAAGGGGGTTAAAATTTTATAGGCGTGTTTTCGTGATTGGTTACGGACGGTCGGGCGGAAGGACAGATGTAAACCTCGGTATATCCTCACTTTTTCTAGGTAGCGGTATAAAATACGATTGTCATGGTCAGCTCATTTGAGCAGAAAATTTGATCGCCTTTAAATTAAAAATAAAATTATTATTATTATCTTTATTATTTGTATTTTTACTGTGATAATGTTGACGATTATGGTGATGATGATGAGCGATGAGCAATAACTTTTGCCCGTTCATCAATATTGAAATGAAAATAATTTCATTTTTTTTATGAGCAGGACAGTCAAATTCATGGAAAAAAACATAAAACGATTTTTATACACGTTGTCAAACCATGTCATATGTCATATAAGTATATTAACGTTATGCTCCACTCTGTAAGTAGCACGCTTTCAAATCACACAGTCTAGACACTCACCATAGAAAGTGGAGTTCGTCATCCGCATTCGGTTAAACACACGCCGAATGACTTTTTTATTCGTCTCATTCTGATCACCTAAACCGTGTCTAAATTTGAACAAAATGGATTGGTTGGACTTGAGGTTTATTGTCCCCGTCAACACTGTATAGGTCATTATGGAGACGTTGCTTCCAATTTTGTGGTACTTTTACCCGACATTGAGATGAAATGACATCTCAAGCCCTGTCGCCCAATGAAACCAATAAAGTTTATTAGCATGGTCGGACCGACTCGCACCGCTTTGCCAGGGCAAGCTTAGATCCACTAAGCGGTTTACCAGTGGGAATGATACACCACCCCTTTCACTAGAAATACAAATGCCGTTTTGTAATATACCCCGGCCCCGATAGCTCAGTTGGTAGTGTGGCCGCTCCGGGGAACGGTAGGTCACGGGTTCGATTCCGGGCCGCGAACTACCAAAGTCGTTAAAAAGGGTAGTAGCTGCTCCTCGCTTGGCACTCAGATTTACGGGGTAGAGCTAGGACTGGTCGACCCAGTGTTAGGATAATGTGACTGGGTGTGGTATCATGTTATGTGTCTGGGACATTATACTTCAGTGAGGCAGCACTATAAAAGTGAGCATTGAGCTCCCAGCCGCAACCAGACACGGTCGTGATATGACTGAAAAATTGTTGAAAGCGACTTTAAACCCGAATTCACACACACACACACACACACACACACACACACACACACACACACACTCGCCGTTTTGTAATATGAGTTGGCGCATCAGAAAAGGCTACTTATCATCACGAAAACACGCCTATATAAACCCTTAAATCCTATTTTTATATTGTAAAACTGGGGTTTATATGGGTACACATTATTTCTTATTTCTGCTCTACAACATAGATTGTGGGTACTCGTTAGAACCGCCTCGGCGAGTTTAGGCGGTTCTAACGAGCACCCATAACCTATGTTTTCTCTATAAATAAGAAACATATTACGGAATTTCATCAGAAAGGTAGCCATTTTGGAGGCGTGAAAAAATCCCTCAGTGGAAACAACCTTTTGTTTCACATATATAGCGGTTTCCTGATAATTTGCCCACGAAGAGGACATTCTGTCCTTCAAATATAGACCCATTTTCAGAAGTGTACTCGCTACAAGAAAGTAAACAGGAAATTCCTACTTATCTCCCTTGAAATAAAAATGGCGGTAATACGTGCGCTCATCAGTTATGAAAACCAGGGGCGTAACTAGGACGCAAACCAAAGAAAATACTAGAAATAATAATACCACACCATATCGTTTTGTGTGTGGTCTCCGCGGCAGAGAAGGAAACTATGTAAGCAATTAAGTAGTGTTGTGTATTTCATAGACTCGTATTGATTTTGCTATTTCTTCTTCTTCTTCTTCTTCTTCTTCTTCTTCTTCTTCTTCTTCTTCTTCTTTGTCGTATAAGGTTTTTACGTTTGTAATGTGTATGCAAGTGGGTATCTGCGTAAAGGATGCCACGCTCCCTGACTGAACAACCCTGTAAATCTCAGTTATATGGTGATAGTGGGATAACAGAGGTGTCAAGAAGACCCCCGTTATAACGACAAAATGTTTTCTCTTACACTCTACCGTTATAAAGTTATAAAGAACTTGCCGTTATAATGGGTTCCAATAAGAAGTGCGAGTAGTAACATGGGCAAAAAAGGGCCGTGTCCCTCATTTACTTCAAGAAAAAAATGTTGTAGACTTTTTTCACAGTAGTAATCAGAACTATTAGAACATAGCATTGCTCAGATTCATGAAATGGTAAGCAACTTCCCACACTGACTGAAATGCATGGCATAAACTTTAAAACAAAGTGCTGCTAACCCTTCTGAAACTTTTGAGTTCTTAACAAACAATAAATCAGCCAGAGTTGAGAGTGTAAGGGGAGTGGGAACACCTTGCAGTTTGTTTGGTGTTTGCCATTTTTCAAAGGGATACACATTTCGGGACTTCCTGTTCGCTTCTCTATAAGCCCCGCCCCACTGAAAAGGGATGCACCCTTAAAGGAAAGAATTTGCTTTGTTTGATATAAGGTTTAACGTCCCAGCCAACACTATTTAGGTCATTTTGGAGACGTTGCTTCCAAATTCGTGGAATTTTCGAAAGGACAGAAATATCGATTACCTTTTAAAATTGATTTCAATAAGTGCAGAGATGATATCGCTGAATTCGGTAATCGATGGTGTAAACGAGAGTATGCTTAAAGAATGGGAACTTAGTATTCTGAAACCAGTGAACAGACGCATTTCTTTCTACTCTCAAAATACGAACGTATTTACTCCTAAACCTAAGACGTCTTTACGTCACCTTAAACTAGGTATTCAAGAATTTTATAAGTTTGTTTTGGCTCCACCAGACAAGGCCACTAACAATGTCGTCGTTGTTTGACGGCTCCACTATGTTAACACTCTTCAGCAAGAACTTGGTGGTACTAAGGCCTATGAACTGCAGTCTCTGGTTGTAGAGAGGGCTGTAGTTGATGACCACATTTGTCAGCCTCCAAGTCTGCGTATGTGTTACAGAAGACCAAGAAAAGCTTCCTACTTTATATTGGTTAACTAAACTTCATAAAAGACCATACAAAGCACGGTTTATTGCAAATTGAAGCTCTTGTACCGCAACTGAAGTTTCCAAATTATTAACTTTATGTTTTACTCAAAAGCATGTGATTAAATTTCCGACAAAGTCTTTGAAAGATCAGGGAGAAATCTGTTTTGGTCTATAAAAAGATCTAATGAAGTTTTAGCCTTCACGCGGACTCATCAAATTGCACGACCCGCAGAAAAAGCGACCGACTGAAGTCGGTTGATTTTCTAAGAGTGCCCTAAAATCACCGTGTCATTCTGTCAGTCTGTCCGTCCGTAACCCGTTTGTGAAAATTGGTGATAGTGACTTAACCGCTTTGAATATTTAAACAATTTTTGGCATACTGATAGGTATCAATGAAATCTAACCAATGAACTTGCGAAATATTACATTCCATATAGTATAGCCTCGCCGAGGCGAAAAATGTGAAAATTTTCGAACTGCTTCTTCTCGGAAACCGTTGGGCCGATTGAAGTCAAATTTCATATGGAGCCTCTATGGGATGGGGGAAACCAAAATTTACTCATGGGGTCTAGGTCACATGACCAAAATGGCCGCCAAGCCATATATGGTCTGTCTGTCTGTCTGTCCGTCCGTAACCCGTTTGTGAAAATTGGTGATAGTGACTTAACCGCTTGGAATAATTAAACAATTTTGGCATACTGATAGATATAAATGAGATCTAACCAATGAACTTGTGAAATATTACATTCATTTTAGTATAGCCTCGCCGAGGCGAAAAATGTAAAAATTTTCGAACTGCTTCTCCTCGGAAACCGATGGGCCGATTGAAGTCAAATTTCATATGGAGCCTCTATGGGATGGGGGAAACCAAAATTTGCTATAGGGTCCAGGTCACATGATCAAAATGGCCGCCAAGCCATATATGGTAAAAACCCTTCAAAAATAGTCTTCTCCAGAAGCACTGGGCAGATTTCCACGAAACTTGATAAATAGCATCTGGGACGTAGGCCCATCATAAATTGCTAAAATGGTGACCCTAAGTTGACCTTGACCATCTTTGTGCCTAGGTCAAACTTTCACACATATGCTTTTGTATTGGAAAAGTGAGAACGCATTTTATCCTGCAAACGATTCAGAATAAAGTACTAAAGTATAAGATATATTTTTGCTCCTTACGATAAGGCGCATTTATTGGGGGAACCGTTTTAGGATTGCGGCCGCGTAAAATCGATTAAAGCACCCCTCCCAACCGCCCTCCCCAGTCGAAGCACTGACTGTTCCAAGGTGGTTCTTCTGTCGCGGTTTAGTTTTGTTATGGTTTGTCTATGAGTGTGTGTATCGCTTATATTCTTTATTTGGGATAGCCGATTGGCCATTTTGTTGGAAAGTAACTATCCTTTTGGTTTTCCGCTATTGATGTTTCGATTAGGATCTAGTTATTTCATGTTTGTGTTTCGTGGGTTAATTGTACATGTATGTATTCCTGATCATTGCCTTTTCTTCTATTTTTAAATAAATTGAAATCGAGACGTTTTCGAACTTCAAGTCTGTCTGCTTATGATTTTTCCACCCTTTACACTCCTCTGCCTCATAATCCTATATAACGAAACTTAATGATTTAATTGAAGTGAAGATTCCCTCTATCTTGCATGTAATGTGAGATTTCACATCTGAAGAGCATAAAAATTATAATTTATGGTCATGTCAGAAAGTGTGTGAAGCTCTCACCTTACTACTCGACAAAATTTACTTAAGATCTGGGCATTTGTACAAATTGTGGGTATTCCGATGGGTACGAATTGCGCACACCTTGTGGCTGATCTGTTCTTGTTTTTGTTATGAAAGAGGCTACATGATTTCCCTTTTTACATTGAAAACCAACCTGAAATCATTGAAACCTTTAGCTCGAATTCAAGATGTTCGGATGATTTATTAAATGTTGACAATACCTATTTCGACGGTTTGTTCAGTCAAACATACATCCCAAGAACTTCAGTTGTAAAGCAAAATCTTATGATACCGAGGCCCCGTTTTTATATTTGCATCTATCTAGTGTAGGTGGGTTTGTGTCCTGTACAATTTATGATAAATGAGATGATTTTGATTTTG
The DNA here is from genome assembly GCA_963580285.1 of Lucinisca nassula. Lineage (NCBI taxonomy): Eukaryota > Metazoa > Mollusca > Bivalvia > Lucinida > Lucinidae > Lucinisca > Lucinisca nassula. The sequence continues at coordinate 109,236,552 of OY757024.1, forward strand.
AACTTGTAAATTTTCCTTTCTTGTATGGTGATGTTCCTCGTTTAGAGTTCTATGGCATTATATTTCACAATGTATTCGATTTTCCAGAGTGTCTATTCATTTAACTAACTTCAACATTCGTAATAAATTGTTAACTGCTAAACTTCTTAATCAGGGTTATCGGTATCATAAACTACGCAAAGACTTTTCTAAAGTTTATAGACGCCATTTCGATTTAATTTCAATATTTAATGTTGGACATAAATATCTTTAACAGCAAAGTCTATCGGAACCCGAATTTTATGGAGACTTAGTATACATAATTCAGAACAAAATACATACTTCCAACGACTTCAGCAACCGATTTTGTAAAATCATTCTTGGATATAAAAGGATTGTGTACAACATAAATGTTATACGACAGAATGCTTGCACGGTAGATAACCTACTCACAGTCCCTCCCGGTGGACCAGGCCTCAGATTCTAAGACGGTTCCAGTGTAAAGGCTTATTGAGAATTAGAATTTAATCTTATGTAATGTTGGTTGGTGCATGATGCTTTGTCTCTGGTCGGGCCATTCGGAGTCAAACTGTTGAACTCACTATGAACTCACTATCCTAGACACCATACTAAGCTGTTAGCTTCTTAAAGGCGCATCTCGATAGAATTGACGATAGTCTCTTGTGTGGTGGCCGGTTTGGTAACATGCTGGTTCAAATTTATGAGGGTGCCCGTGCCAGAGTTTATTTAATCTGCTTTTAAATGAATTCACGGAGGGTGCATTAACTACACTATCTGGTAGGTCATTCCATGAGTTGACGATTCTATTGCTAAAAACGTTGGCTCTGAGGTTTAATTTAGATCTTCTTTTCTGTAGTTTGAAAGGGTGACCTCTTGTTGCAGTGAAACTAGCCCTTGTGAAGAGCTTGTCCTTATCAACTATGTCGATATCGTTTAAGATTTTATATACTTGGATAAGGTCTGCTCTTTCTCTTCTGTATTCAAGGGTCGGTAGCCCTAACTTACGCAATCTTTCGGGGTATGACAGGTTTCTGCATGATGCTACTAGTTTTGTTGCTCGTCGTTGAACATTTTCGATGATGATTTGGTCCTTCTTGTATATAGGCGACCATATTGGAGTAGCGTACTCGACGTGAGGACGCACAAGTGATTTGTAGAGGTTTAGGAACATTTCTTCATCGATATATGTAAAGGTCCTAAAAATGATACCAAGATTTCTATTGGCCGTATTTACTTTGGCTGTTATGTGATCTCTAAATAGTAGGTTTTGGTCAATTATAACCCCCAAATCTTTTTCACTTTTAACTTTTTCAAGCTCAGTTTCCTGATTGTTGGATGTCATGGTGTATTTCGTTCCTCTGTCGTGTTTGCCAATATGTAAATGGTGACATTTTATGATATTATAAAACATTTTCCAAACTTCTGCCCAATTAACTGCGCAATTTAGACTGCTTTGGACTTTGTTTTCGCCAGTTTGGTTAGAAACCACTGCATATAATTTTGCATCGTCAGCAAAGAGCTTTATTGATACCTCGATGACATCTGGTAGGTCATTAATAAATATTAAGAATAGCACTGGTCCCAGGACACTGCCTTGGGGAATGCCACTGGTGACATCTTTCCATGAGGACTGAGTACCATTCACAATAACTCTTTGCTGTCTAGATGAGAGGAATTCCTTGATCCATTCATGGACTTTTCCCCTTATTCCGTAGCCGTATAACTTTTTTAATAGCCTCTGATGCGGGACCTTGTCGAAGGCCTTACAAAAGTCCAAATAAACTACATCGATGTCCTCCCCATTATCTATGGATTGAGTTAAATCTTCCAAAAATTCTAATAGTTGTGTCACGCAAGATTTCCCTTTGATGAAGCCATGTTGAGCTTTGGAGAATAGGTCATTTTCTGTCATATGTTTCACTATTTTATCGCGTATTATTTTTTCCAGTAGCTTACAAGGAACTGAAGTTAAACTTATTGGGCGGTAGTTACTTGGGTCTTTCTTTTCTCATTTTTTAAAGATTGCACTTACATTAGCTTGTTTCCATATCGGTGGTAGTATACTCTCATCAAAAGATTTCTGGAAAATGACCTTTAACGGTTTGATGATAAGCTCTTTTGTTTCTTTTAAGAATTTAGGATGAAAAAGGTCAGGTCCTTGGCTTTTACTCGGGTTTAGGGTAGATAGGACTTTCTCAATTTCATTTTCAGTTATTGAGATATTTACTAATGCACTGGCAAAAGGTCTGTCTTCAAAATTCGGTAATGGTTCATTAGGTTCTACCTCAAAAACAGTGGAAAAGTAATAGTTTAAGGTGTTAGCAGTTTCCTGGTCGGTCGATGATAACTCCCCATTTGGCATTTCCAGCTTTGTTACTACGGACTTTGTCTTAGTTTTTGAACGCACGTAATTCCAGAAGATCTTGTTGTCGGACTTTATTTTCGAAGCTAGATTTTTTTCAAACTGATATCTTGCTGTTCTTATTTTTGTAGTTACTGTATTTCTAGAGGCTTTATATTGATTGAAATTATTATCCGATTTACAGTATTTGTACTTCAACCAACGTTTACGTTTATCTTTAATAGCGTCTAGACAGGATTGATTGACAAATGGATTGTGCTTGCTACCATTGATTTTTGGTTTGCTCACCGGTATGTTATTCTTCATTAAGTGGATATTTATTTCAGCAAACCGAGACCAGGATTGTAGCAAATTCATTCCATCCAATTCTTCTTGCCAGTTGATTAGACGTAGTTGGTTTCTGATGTTGTTGTAATCCCCTTTAAAGAAATTCAGTTTCTCAGTACTGCATTTTCTTTCTTGTTCTGTGTAGCAGTTCAGTTTGAAATCAATGACTAGATGGTCACTTTTCCCTAATCCAGGTAGGTAATTGATGTTGGTGACCATATCCTCCTCATTTGATAAAATTAAATCTAAAACTGATGGCTCATTCCCTTCTCTGTAGCGTGTGGGTTTTAAGATATGCTGGAAGAAATATGTGTCCCTAATACACTCTAGGAACTGACTTGATATGTGTGTTTCATTGACACACGTGGTCATCTCGCACCAGTTTATTTCCTTGAAATTAAAATCTCCCATTAAAAGCTTGTGTGTAAAGTTCATGTCTCGACACTTTATGAACAATGATTTCAAGTGGTAAAAATTGTTTTCGGATGAGCTGGGGCTCCTATATATACAACCAGCTAGTAAAGTATCTCTATTTTTTAGTTTCACACGACACCAAACAGATTCTTTAAAATCAGAATCTATATTCACTTGCTGAGCTGATAAGTCGGTTTTGACATAGAGTAGTACTCCTCGGCCTTCATTGAGGTTGGTAGTGAATAGGTCATAGTTTTCCAGCTGGTAAAAGATGTCTTGATTTTCAAAAACTTTGTTTTTAGGGAAAGCTTCTGTTATGCCAATAATATCAGGATTTTTCTCGTGTATAAGAAGCTTTAGTTCTTCACGTTTAGATTGAGTGAAACAGTCAGCATTAGTATATAGAACATTGAGATTGTTAAGATTGGATGCCTGTTGATTAAAAGACCCATTTGTTGCATTTGGGTCAACCCTATATACATTGGTAAAACTTACATCCTATAGGTTAACGACCTCAGGGTCGTGGCCTGTCGCCCCCTGTGACAGACCTCCCAAGAAAGTCTCCTCAGTCTCGGTTAGGTTTGTTATGGTGGTCTGATCATACGCTCGTGCCTCTAAGTTTGAGTCATTCATGTCATTGAAGTATGATCTCTGGGTGTTGTTTTCTATGTTTATTGGGCTAGGCATCCTGTTTGTGACTGGCATAGCCACTATTTCTGGTTCGCTTAAACTGAATTGCCGAGTGGGTGGGGTAACAGCCCTAGCTTCCATTGGTGAGACAGGATCTGCTCGTTGTTGCTCTTTCTTTGCTTTAATAGCTTTGATTTTCTCTCTTCTTTCTTCTCTCTGTTCTGGCGTTAAATCTTTAGCTATAATTACCCTCTGGTATACTTCAGGTGTTTTCTTGGATATGTCTCTCGCATTGTCAAGTAAGTATTTCAAGTAAGTAAGTTGGTTTATTTGGCTCCAGCATTTCAGTGTTGTTTTTTTTTTTTTGGTGCCGAGTACACGCCGTTGTTGTTTGATTTTTGCGTTGTCGGAGATGTTGCTCTGATGAGTTATGAGGCCTTCATGCGAACTGAACAACATATTTGTCTACATCGCGATGGAAGCGAGGATTGGGGTCGCGTAAAATCGATTTGAACAGCCCCCACCCCCACCCAGTCGAATTCGTTTCACTGACCGTTCCAAGGCGGTTATTCTGTCGCGGTTTATTTATGTAGTGGTTTGTCTTGTAGTTTGTGGAGTTGTGCATCGCTTATATCTGTTTGTTTTGGATAGCCGGTTGGCCATTTTGTGGGACAGTAACTGTCTATTTGGCTTTCCGCTATTGATGTTTCCATTAGGGTCTAGTTATTTCATGTTTGTGTTTCCTTCCCTTTGGTGTCTCTGTTGCGGGGTTTAATTATTAGTTAATTTTATTGATTCCTGATCATTGCCTTCACTTCCATTTCATCCGCCACTGAGATGAAATGACATCGCATGCCCTGCCGCCGCCTGAAAACATTAGTGTTTATATGCAATGGACGGTCTGACTCGCACCACGTTGCCTCCTTGGCTGTTTACCAGTACTCATTTGCGCTGAATTGGTTTCAGCTCTGCGTCGAAGAATCATTCAGCCACATCTATTTGGGCGGGGGCCCAAAATTTGGCTTACATATGCGTTTCAGCATTGAAATATTGTAAATACAGAAAGATGACAGCCCCCACCCATAGGGGCTTGAAGAAATAGATGGGCTGCATGATGCTTCCACGCAGAGCTGAAACCGACCGCACACGAGTACTGGTTAGAGGATCTAAGCCCGCCCAGGGAAAGCAGTGCGAGTCGGACAGTCCATGCTTATAAACCCTATTGGTTTCATTGGACGACAGAGCTTGAGATGTCATTGCACCTCAATGTCGGGTAAATGTCCCACAAAATTGGAAGCAACGTCTGCAAAATGACCTCTACAATGTTAACGGGGATATTAAACCTCAAATCAATCAAACAAACAAACAAGCAAACAGAAAGATGAATCTGTTGTGTCGGTCCTATTTAGTGTATACCTGTATACAGAAGGGTCAACGATGAAGCTGAAAAGACACATAAATAAATAAATAAATAAATAAATAAATAAACCTTGCCAGTGCAACATCAAGTTTTTTACTTTTCTTAAGGGGAATGGGAACACCTTCAGGGGTGGCAACCCGTGCAAAAGTATTTTGTCTCCCATATCAATAGTGGTGTACTCTTAAAGGAAAGAATTTGCTCCTAAGGAGCAAATTCTTTGCTCCTGAGGAGCAAATTCTTTCCTTTTAGATCGCATCCCTTTTTCGGTGGGACAGGGCTTGTAGAAAAGCAAACAGGAAGTTGCAAAAGTTGTCGCCCTTTGAAAAATGGCGGGAAAATCAGATGTATCCGTTCCCCTTATAATGAGGCTTTGTAATGAGTTCCCACTGTCTTCGCTTTTGTACCCGTGTCTAATGCTGACCGTGTACAAACCCAGCTATCGGTCGCCGGTCTTATCCCTGTGACGTCAGAGCGATGCGTAACATCACGAAAACACGCCTATATAATTTTGACCCCATTCAACCCGAATTTCATATACTAAAACTAGTCTTTTCAGGGGTATACATTTTGTTCTTGTTTCTGCTCAAAACATAGTGTGGGAACTTGTTAGAACCGCCTAGCTGAGGCGTTTATATCGAGTTCCCCTAGTCTATGTTTTTGCGCAGAAATATAAAAATATACGATTTTCTTGTCTAAATAGTTTCATTTTCTTGTCGTGAATTTGTCATTGTGTATGAATAAGCGTGTTTTCATAATGAAAAGTTAAAGCTTGACTCGGCTCTTGTAATGGGGCATTACCGAACATTAGATACAATCTCAGACACAAGATAATGCGGCTTGACGGGGCATTTGATCAGATTGTCACTGCTTGCTTCAAATGCTGGCATTTAATTGTTTAACGAACAGTTTAGGTCTCAGTTCAGGACTTTTATCTACCGGCCCTCAATAGGAGACGATTGACCAACCAGAACGCTGTGCTTTGACTTATTTTTATTCAGAGTGGGGTTGGGTGGGGTGGTTAGGTTTTAATGGTCCTTTCATATTTGTTTTCGCTTATTTTGAGCATATCTTTCATCAAAGGTGGGCAAAAACCAGAGTACCCGGGAAATACCACCTGACGTTCTATCATTGCAGAACTTAGCGTCTCATGTGTGGCCGTAGCGAGGAGCGAACCACAGCGGTGAGAGACCTGACTGGCGTGAACCACAACGGCGAGAGTAATAATGATTACGAGTCAGACCAATATGATAACATACCCGTGCGATATAGTTCCTTTTCACTTTTTCACCAAAATGGCTACTTTTCTAATCAAAATCCGTATTAGTTTTCTTATTAATGCAGCGAAAATAGGTTGTGGGTAATCGTTAGAACCGCCTTATTGGGTGTGTGTGAATTCGGGTTTAACGTCGCTTTCAACAGTTTTTCAGTCATATCACGACGGTGTCTGGTTGCGACAGGGAGCTCATTGCTCACTTTTATAGTACTGCCTCACTGAAGTATCATGTCCCAGACACATTACATGATACCACACCCAGTCCCATTATCCTGACACTGGGTCGACCAGTCCTAGCTCTACCCCGTAAATCTGAGTGCCAAACGAGGAGCAGCTAGTACCATTTTTAACGAGTTTGGTATGTCGCGGCCCGGGATCGAACCCGTGACCTCCCGTTCCCCGGAGCGGACACTCTACCAACTGAGCTATCGGGGTCGGTACCGCCTTATTGAGGCGGTTCTAACGAGTACCCACAACCTTTGTCTCGGGGCGGCAATAAGAGAAATAATGTATACCCCCGTAAACCTCAATTTTCGCTATATAAAGTGGGGTTTAGGCTGTGTACAGACTTGTTCACGTGATGTGATTGAAAATGGTAATGAACTTGGATTTTGACAATTTAATGTGTTTTGTATGGGGCTGCCTAATAACCCACATGCTTATCATCCTACATATGCGACGTTGGCGAACAGTTAAGAGCCGGATCATATGCCACAGAATGCAGTGCCTGATCATGATCTTCACTGTTTGCACGGCCCCCGCCATTCGGGGATACAAGAAATAGATGGGCTGCATGATGCTTCCACGCAGAGCTGAAACCGACCTCATATAAGTACTGGTAAACTGCTTAGAGGATCTAAGCCTGCCCAGGCAAAGCATTGCGAGTCGGACCGCCCATGCGTATAAACCCTTTTGGTTCAATGGGCGACATTCATTTCAATGTCGGGTAAAAGTCCCACAACATTGGAAGCAACGTCTCCAACATGACCTATACAGTGTTGACGGGGACGTTAAACCTCAAATAAAACAAAATCACTGTTTGCATAAACACTGTTTACAGCCCCCTGTAATCAACAAGGTGTTTGTTTCCAGTACTCTATAACGTTTGTAGGCGATACATTCAGTATAGCGAAAGTTTGGCTGGCATACATGTAAACAGGAGACCTGCGGAGCTTAAATATTGGTGCAAACTGTTATTTTGTTTAAGTGTTGCCTTTCCTTGTCTATCCCGAAAGTCACAGCTTGTTAAAAAGCCGATATATTGCTTTGACAACAGTTTTAGACGAAATTACTACATACATGACATAGACGTATAATTTAAAAAAAAAATCGGGAAATTAATAGTCGCCAGTAATACTTTCGAAGTTTGTACACAGTCCAGACTATTGTCAGAGTAATGTCTATTATTACGATAACACAGCCGTGAAACATAGTGCAGTTTTTTCATCTCTAAAATGGCTACTTTTCTGATGAAAATCCATGATATTTTTCTTTTTTATACTGCAAACTTAGGTTGTGGTGCTCGTTAGAATCGCCAAGAGGCGGTTCTAACGCAACCAACAACCTATATCTTGGAGCAGAAATAAGGAAAATCATGTATACCCCATAAACCCCAGTTTTCTCTGTATATGGTGGGGTTTAAGGGGGTGTTCAGTTCACGGACTTGTTCACGTGATGATTTCCAGGAATTTGTCTGTACTTTGGTCCGCAAAGAGCTTTATTGATAATTGTATGTTATAGGTTGTTTACATATACAGTTGCATTTGTTTACGTGTATAAAACAAGGGGGTAATGTTTGTTTCCGATATTATCATTGTTGAAAACAAGGACACTGTCTCGTTAACTGCTTAAAACTGTGTTAAAATGATTTAATGAGTAAAATGTGTTCAAAACTTTAAATTTTTGGCAATATGTAGTTTCCTTCTATACATGATATTATGTTTTTATCCTCTTTTTTCAGGAGCATGTCCAACTTCCGCTGCCATCATTGCGATGTGGAAACATCACGAAAACATGCCTATATAATTTTGACACCCCTTGAACCCCGTTTATATATAGTAAAACTGGGGTTTGCAGGGCTAGACCTTATTGTTCTTATATCTGCTCCAAAATATAGACTGAATGTACTGGTTAGAACCGCCTCGACGAGGCGGTTCTAACGTGTACCCACAATCTTTATTGCAGAAATAAGAAAAATAGCACAATTTTTCAGCTTTTAATTTTCACTTTTAGGAGGTAAATTTTTCAATCTATTTGTATAGGCGTGTTTTCGTTATGGCAAATTCTGCTACATGGAGAGTTCTTTCCCAAATACATTCGAATTGATAGCAATTATGATATTGTTTCGTGATGACCAATTTTGATCAATAGTGACCACCTACATATGGGATTGGTTTAAAAATTCAAACACCTTCCTATACATCTTCAAATCCTAATCATTGAGTGTTATCTGGTTTGGTCAACACAGTCAAAAATGTAAGGAAAAACTGTCGATATTACATACATTTTCTGGACCTTTGACCCTTCACCTCACCCGATAACCCCAGTGGGCCAGATGAAATTCAAACACATTCACGCACAACTGTAATTGGGTATCAATGTTGGTTACCATAGGTCAAGAAATAGAAAAAAGGTGCATTCCCAAACTTGGGGTGTTGGGGGTGGCAGTCAAAATGAAAAAAAAAAATAAATAAATAAAATAAAAAAACATGCACATCTGCAATCCAATGTACCAGGTTAGGTCACTTTAGGTTAAGAATTAAAAAAAGTTGCATTCTTACAGGTTTTCTTAAACATTACTGTTGTTTGACCTCATCGCAAACGCACAGGGGTGCCAGATCAATATTTCGGCACCTTCTGCGTCAGCAATCCTTAAGCAATGTGAGTACCAAGTTATTTCACCATAATCCAAGCTATAAAAAAGTTGCATTTACAAGTACAAGTCTTTCTTTGATAATTTGTCCTTTGAAAACACCCTTGACCCTGCCACGATAATTTTCAAAAATAGGAGAAATTTAAAAACCTACATAAATGGATAATTCAATGAGTCATGGGCCCTTGGCAACTGTCCAGCCATTTTAGAGACCAAGGGCGGTATCAGTTTTATTGAGGTAGGACCAATGTTTTATTGAACAAAATGTATTTTATTTTTTGAACACCTACCGAGGGATATAACATCAAGGGTTATGGACCCTTGCTCCCCATTAAGGTACAAAGGACACAGCTAGTCATTGTCTATGTTTGTACAAGTATTCAGCTTTCTAGCTTTCATATTTCCTGAGAAATCTGACAAGAAAAAATTCAAGAATGGCAAAATTTGATAACCTATCAAGGTACGTAACTCAAAGAGTTATTGCTCCTTGATCCCTATTATTGTATGAACATTACAACCAGTCAAGTTCATGTATATACAAACTTTCAGCTGTCTAGCTTTCGTAGTTCCTGAGAAATCTGTCACTCATGAAAACCTAACATTGGACATAACTCCAAGAGTTATGGGCCCTTTTTCACTATTCGGCTACTACACCTCCTCCACCGTAGAGACCAAGTGTAGTATACGTTGCACTGAAGTAATCCCACAAACACATAAGTTATTAAGCAAAATGCATTCTAAAATTTAAAAACAAATCTCGGGACATAACTCCAAGAGTTATGCGCCCTTGGTCACTATTCTGCTACTACACCTTCCTTACCTGAGAGTCCAAGTGTAGCATAAGTTACATCAAAGTCGGTCCAAAAACATAGAAAATTATTAAGCAACGTGCATTTTTATTTTGCAGTCACGGAACCACGGAGTCACGAAATGACATAATCACGTTAGGACGTGGCAAATCCAGTACAGTCAAAGCGGGGCTAAAACAAACGATTTGCATAGAAAATTTGAGTCCGTGACCATAACTTTGAGGCGATGTTGATAGCTGGGGTTTTTCTGAAAAAGTCTATGCACCTATAACTATGAGCATGCCAAATATGAACCAAAGCCATAATATGGTTTGGATAATATAAGCTGTTAAACTAATTATAATGAAAAAAAAAAAAAAAAAACAAGACTGGTAGAATCAACAGCATCAGACAGCCAAGATTCTGTAGCAATAACAACATCATTATGGTCATACAGAGGTTCTTGCATAAGATCTTTCTCATGTAGGGAATATGAACGAATATTCAATATGGATATTTTTACACTGTCGTTTTCTTGCTGCACGAAGTTAAAGAAATTTGTTAAACTGTTTTCATTCCCAAGACGAGTCATCTCATGTAAACATATTTGTTTGCTCGTATCTTCTTTGAATCAAAATCTGCAATATAAAGGCCATGCAGGGTCTTTGCTCGGCTGATAGCCACATATGCTTGACCATCTGCAAACCTTTCAGGAATGAAACAACTATTTTGTCTACTGTAAGCTCTTGAACTTTATGAATAGTGCATGCCCAAGATAGTTTTAGTGGAAACTGAAGACGCGTAATAGATAATCCTTTGCTTTTTTGCAGACACTGTAAAGGATACTTCTGATCGCATTACAGGTGTTCCATCTGGGTACATCTTGCTGAAAGCATGGGATATTGAGTTCTGACGTGCTTTAAAGCCTGTGAATGGACCATCAAACTTAACCAATACTGCAACTGTTTTGACTACTGATTCATCAGTATGTTTGATAAAGCCCTGTATCAGCCCTTGTGCACCATCAACAAGACCATCTGGAACATCCAAATTTCTTATTCACATTACACTGGCTCCTACTGCTAAACTTATCTCATCTGGCATGCCACCTGTGAACCTTGCATCTTTGCTGATAGCAAAGTGTTTCAGTGTGTCTGGTATTTTATCGATTGCACTGAGCTTCTCCACAGGGTGATCCAATTCTGCAAGCATCTTCTCATTATGCAAATTTACTTTCTCACTGGTGGAAAAGACATGGAGGGCATGTTTTGGATAATTCTCAAAGTTGGAATCAACTGATCTGTGTTTCAGAACTTCAATGTCATCTTGTGTGTGTGATGCTGTCCGAACTCAATTCAGAAAAGCAGCAAACTGAGCATCTTCACGCTGTCTCATGATTTCAGTCAATTCAATGTAACTGAACAGATTTCAGAGATTACCATACAAATGTGTTATAGGGTCGGAAGATGGGTGGAATACAAACTCCTGCAGTACTGGTGGCAACTGAAAGAGGTCACCAAATGCAATTACAGAAATACCCCCAAATGGATTAACACTGCCAGTAAGTTCTGAAATAAAAATCAAAAATGAGCTCCTTTAAGAGCAATGAAAGTCTGTAATGTAGCTGCATGAGCAAATCTGTTCCTACCATTGATATTTCATCTACAATTAGAAGTCTGATATTTTTTATTTTTGATCTTAGTGTGTTCTTTTTATCATCAATCAATTTTACAAAAGATTTTGTTTGTCCTAAGGGTAACAGGAAGGCTGAATGGAGGGTTACTCCAGAAATGTTATGTGTAGCTGTTCCAGTTGCGGCAGCTAAAAACAATAATATCATCTGGATTTTCTCCTCCTGCTTGCAATGCTCGTATTGCCATTTGTTAAAGGCATGTTATCAGGTGGGATTTCCCTGTTCCGGCCCCACCAGAAACAAATACAAAAAGAGGATGAGCCTTTCTTCTCAACTTTTTACTCAATATGAAATCTTCACACCACTGGTTTACATGTTGAAATATAATATGTTCTATAAAAGGGTTATCCTTTGTTTTTTTAAACTCTGTTTTTTATTTAGTTGCCTTACTTTAAACCTGTACTCATCATCTTCCAGGAATCTAGGTCTCATTTCAATGGCCATGGTAACAGGATTTGCGTTGGTCAGTATAGAATCTGGGGTCACTTGTTTTTCTTCATATGGTTCTGTGTATCCGAGTTCTTCATCAATTTCAGTGCATTCATTTCTCTGATCATCCCGTTCTTGTTCTGTCTGTGGAGAAATATCATCCCAAGCATGAACTGGTGGGCGCTCTTTTTCAATCTTTTCTAAAGATTCTTAAATCAAGGAAGCATGATGCTCCATAGATAGTTTTTCTGCCTGAATATCTCCTTCATCACACTGTAGTACTCTTCATAGCTTGAATACTTGTTCCGGTCTGTTTGTTCATCTCACCAAGGCAAATACAGGAGTAAATGTGAGTAGAAGAATGCCTCTGGTTCCTTATTTTTAGAAAACTTGTGCTATCTTACTACTGCTGGAGATTTTCTCTTCCTCATTTTTCCAAGTAGAAGTAAAACAAAGATCAGGAATTGATACAATTAACTTACTCCACCCATAAAAGACACCAAAGGGAAAGAAATACAAACATTAGGCGACCAGACCATATTGGAAACCTAAACAAAGGAAGGCCATAAGGACAGTTACTTTCCACAAAATGGCCATATGGCCATCCAAAACCAAAAGACACAAGTGATACACACACTAAGTAACAAACAACAACATAAATAAATCGCCTAAGAAGAGCCGCCTTGGAATGGTCAGTGGAAGATTTCCACTGGGGGGGCTTAAATCGATTTTACGTGGCCACAATCCTCGCCCTTACTTCCGTCGCGATTTAGACAAATAATTTGTTCAGTCCGCATGAAGGCCTCCTAACTCATCAGTGCAACATCTCCGTGAACACAAAAATCAAAGAACCACAGAGGTGAGACAAAGGTGAGGACTCGACAGCAAGAAACCACTGAAATGCTGGAGCAAATGAAAACCAACAGTTAGACTCCGATGAGCCCGACCAGAGACAGAGCATCAGGCACCAACCAACATTATCTCTCTAATTTTCAATAAGCCTTTACGTTGGAGACGTCATAGAATCTGAGGCCTGACCCACCGGCGTGCAATTAAAGAGGGAAGCAAAGTTGCCAACCGTGATTGGGTTAACTACCATGCATGCAGTCTGTCGTATAATATCCATGTTGTACCCAATCTTTTTATATCGAAGAATGATTTTACGAAATTGGGTGCTGAAGTCATTCCGGTTATATATTTTTTCTAAATTTATATACTAAGTCACCATAAAAGTCGGGTTCCGATAGACCTTGTTGTAAAAGAGATTTAAGTCCAATATTGAATTTTGAAATTAAATCAGAATGGCGTCTATAAAATTTTGAAAAGGCTTTGCGTAGTTTATGGTACCGATAACCCTGATTAAGGAGTTTAGTCGTTAACAATTTATTAATTTTCCAAGATTGATTTTTCAATGTTATAACCATCTGTCTTGCACTTTCGTTGCAATAGATATACTGAGCAGCAAATTTTGCTAAGCACATTTCACTGAGATTGTCAGGTCTGGCAGAGTATCTTTCTAAAATAGAAACCTGGTAGACATCTTCTTCATCATCTTCCATTTTCTCTATCATAGATGGTGGCTTCAGGAGTGATACACGCTTCTCAGGTAAATCGGCAGGAATGAAAACAGTATCATAATTACTCTTGAATAATGGAAAGCTCAGTAGCCTGTACACAGCCTCCTGAGCACTTACTTCTCTGGCATTTAAGAATGCCGAGGCACACCTCTTCATGATAGTTTTTAGGTCCATGCTTGGAAGAATCTCCGCTACCTGTTTCAACTGCTGACTCATTTCTCTTTCACCTTTTGCGATATACTGTACCATATACCCAGTACACCCATATGGATCACTGCAGAAATGCATGTCCATGTTGGCTTCCCATGCTGTAAGAATATGTTTGTTATAGCCATTGGTTTTTTTTTCATTTGGTCTGCTTTTCAGTATGATATTTATCCGACATTTGGACAATCTAAGTGACTGTCAATAGTCCTCTACACGAACTTTAGCATTTTCGAGCAATTTTTCTAAACTTGAAAATTCAGCCTTCGTTTCTAGCAGATTGTATACAGCTGACTTTATAGTTGCTGCTTTCTCAAAAGCTGCCTTCACTATAACTGGACTGTCACATTCAATTGGCTGAGAAATGAGTGTTTCAAATGATGGTAGTCTAGGGAAATGGAATCTACAATCAGTTTTTTTTCCTACAAGAGGCTGAGAGTGAATGTCGTTGAACAGTGGTAACCAGACTGTATAATTCTGGATCAACCTTTTCATCTGGTACAGAAAATGTCACATATTTGTTGATGAATTTGACAACTGTTTTATCCGAGCATTCGGGTGTTGGGCCACTTTTACCCATAAAACACAATGTGCATGGGGTGAACCTCTTTGCTGAAACTCAATTCTGGTATGTATAGTGGGTTATTTGTCCAAGGGATTCAGCTGGACTTAGTATGACATCACGGAAAAGGCACTGCCAACGATGGTCAAAGTGCCTTGCAGCTGTCACAGGATTAGACCTAAGAATGTAACACTTTTCCTCCCATGTTAATTCTTGAATTTCTTCTGCTGGCAAAGGCCTTCTTTGCTGTTTACTTATCACTCTGATGGTGTCAAGCCATTTCAAATCGGCTGCTGATAATGTAATAAAAATGTAAATATGCCAAACTGTTTCACTGCTGCTAGGGTTTTTTTACATGGCCTTCTGCCAATATGGAGGTGTGCCTCTGATTGTCTGTAAAAATCTGTATGCTTTATCTTTAAAAAGCAGGTTCTGCATTCTTTCTGGATCTTTTAGCAGTCTGGCAGTTACCGTGCAATCTAAACATTTTGTGAATGATTTTCTCAATGCTATTGAAATTGAGTCCATAACCTGTTTGTATTCTGTTACAAACTGAGCAAAAAAGACATATTCAATATTTTTAGCAAAACTCCCAGCCTTGTTTAGCACTCTGGCATTAACGTACTTCTTTGGATATAACTTTACTGGTCGATCTGTATCAAAGCCGAACGCTTGTTCCTTGCAACCTTCATCAAGGAAGAGATTGAGTGGCTTTTTACCTTCCCCTGGAGCTAAGCTTAGAATATGGTCAGAATCCAGATTAGGGTCTGTTCTCTGTATGCGAGTATCATACTGAACTCCTCTAAGTTTGTTTTGTTGTTCATCTACATGTATTTGACTGTCACATTCCCTTTCTTATGTTTTATTTTCATGTAGTCTGTACTCTTGTTTTGATGTGTCAATATTTAGTTCTGCTGACATACCTATGTCTGTATTTAGCAAATCAGTCTCCTTCGCTGAATTGCCTTTGTCAGTCTCACTTTCTGAGTCACTATTTTCAGTCACTTTTTCATCAAACTTTCCTGTGAACACTTTCCAGATATCCTCATTTTCTATGTTACATTTGGCTTCCCGGAGATCTGTTTCTAAAATCTCTGAATAGTGGTGGTTATTTCTCTGAAGCCAATGGAATGCATCAAGAACCACTTGTGGCCTGATGTTTTCATAGAATGCATGCCCTTTGTAAAGTAGAAGTAAAACAAAGATCAGGAATTGATACAATTAACTTACTCCACCCATAAAAGACACCAAAGGGAAAGAAATACAAACATTAAGCGACCAAACAATAATGGAAACCTAAACAAAGGAAGGCCATAAGGACAGTTACTTTCCCACAATATGGCCATATGGCCATCCAAAATAAAAGACACAAGTGATACACACAGTAAGTAACAAACAACAACGTTTTCGCTTCAATTTCACTGGTATGATACCAGCGCTGTTCACAGTATCAGGAAGAGAGAAGCAAACTTCTTCTGTATCACTAGGCTAATTTATTACAGCACCTAAAGTCCTCTTTGTCTACCTCGAGGAAGTGCCAATAGTTTCATGAAGGGATAACGTTTTGACAAAAGCCTGAAGGTGTTGATCACAGGTGGTGCAGGTGGTATATACATTTTGTTGTTAACTGCTTGGGATGGCATTCTTGTTAGCATGATATGATGGCTGCAGGTCTTACAAACATATTCAATGCCATCAAAACTAAATTCCAAAGTTTTGCATTCTGCAACTAACTGTTTATCAGGGTACCAGTTAATAGTTATTTTCAATGCACTGCTTTTGTATAGGCTCCGCTGGCAAACTGTGCACAAATATTCAGGTGATTCTAAAATTTTGTTTTTTAAGTTCATAATGACTGTCTTTATATTCTTTTAGCATGATTTTTCAGGTGCTTCCTCCTCTTCCTCCTTCAGCAGCTGCTTCTCTAATTCAGCATTTGACATTTTCATACGGAGGAGCATTACTCGCATTCGTGTTGTCATCCTTTGTTTATCTTTCTTTTCCATACTCATTGATTGTCTCAGCTTCTTCATTATTTGCCTTTTAGCTGGCATTTCCATCATCAAATTTTCACTGGACATTGTTTTCTATACTGACATTTTCGATACCGTTCTTTCTTCTTATCATTTTCTATTCTATCTTGACTCATACTTTCCCGCAATAATCTCATTTCTCATTTCTCTCCTCTTTGCTGACATTTCTAGACTCATTTTTTTCTTGCGACAGGTTCCTTCTAAATTCTCCTATGCGAATGCTTTCTTTCTTCTTGTCAATTTCTTTCTTCCTGCACTCATTGCTTCTCGAAGCATTCTCAGTCTTCTTCTCTGTGCCAATATTTCTATATTTGATTTTTGTTGGGGCAGGTTTCCCCTGAATTGTCTTATGCGATGTCTTTCTTTCTGCTTTTCTATTTCTTTTCCTCTTAAACTCATAGATTCCCGAAGTAATTTCATTCTTTTCTTTTTGCTAACATTTCTACAGTTATTTTTTTTGGTGACAAGTTTTGTCTGAATAATCTCTTTCTTTCTTCTTCTCAATTTTTTTTCTTCCCAGACTCATATTTTCTCCGAGAAATCTCGTTCTGTTTCGTTTTGATAACATTTCCTTAGTTAAATTTTTCTTGTGACAAGTTTCGTCTGAATTGTTTTAACCAATCTCTTTCTTTCTTCTTTTCTTTTTCCTCTTTGCTATTGCGACATCTGTGGTACAAGTAACAAAATCAAAGTGGTTATGTGTGGTGCGTTGTAAAAATATGGCATTGTTTTCTGTAATCAAGAGAGGATCAACCATCTTGCCTGAATGTTTAAGCCACTTCCACAGAGTTCCTGTCTTGAGAAAATGAGCAGCCACAAATATTTCAACATCAGTAGCCCAAATGTGAGTTGACGACATATTTGACCTCAGCAAATACTGATGGAGGTTTGTCTCTCCTGGTAAAGCACGATCCATTCTATCTAAAATAGCATACATGTATCTCACTATAGAGCCTCGGAAATTGAGATGATATTCTTCACTGCCAAATACTGGATAGGATAAAGCACGAAAAAAGCAGTTACCATCACCTGTTATCCTATGTATATTTTCTGGTGGCCCTATCCTCACGCTCGAAGACGGAAATGCATGCACTTTAACTATAGGAAGGTTAAAGTTGCTGGAAATTTTCAGGTGCCACTGAAAGTCAACTGGCGTAAAATGATATATCACGGATGAATTTCTTTCTCCATATTTTTGGGATTGTATTTTTGTACTTAGATTCTTAGAATTTTCTTGTGCAATGTTTGTCTTATGGTTGCTTTCTGACATAAAGGTACTGTTTGCTTCAGATGCTGAATTAATTCTATGTCAGTTCTGTTTGGTAATATTTCCAGTTTCAGTACACGAGGCATTATTATTTACTGCTGGTCCTGTTTGTCGAGTTTCATTTGGTGACTCTGTCCATACATTTATTTTGTCTCCTACTTGATGAAGAGATTTTTGTTTCTAGGCACAATGTATTTGGCTTTTCAAGACACTTGCCAGAATGCCGTTCGTACTTCTGGAATGGACTAAAGAGCTTATTACAGTTGTTACAAAATAAGCAAGCATGAGTCTGTAGTCTTTGATTGGATGGGTATGTTTTATTACACTTCTCACACGTTAAACTTTCTCTGCATGTATGACTTTTAAGTCTCTGCACTCTTGAAAAGACTTTATTACACACTGTGCATCGAAGACAAGAATGGGACTTCCCACACTCGTGGCACTGAAATATGTTTCCGTTGTAGATATGGGTTCCCTTATTCCAAAGAAGGTAACAGCCACAGCCTGAAAATATATATAGAAAAAACACTATAGTATAAAGAACAGGTATCAGATAAACTAATTCACAATAAGAATAGCAGGCCTCGGTCAGTCGAAAATGCACCTGACTGTTATCAGGAGGTTGCAAGTTTTATAACTGCTGGAATGAGTAACATTCTTTCATGGAGATCGATCATGTAAAACAGAACAGAAATCTTTTCCTCTCTGTTCAGCAAATTCAAGAAGGGAAATTGTCAGTTTTTGGCAAATTAATCGATTTTACGTGGCCACAATCCTCGCCCTTACTTCCGTCGCGATTTAGACAAATAATTTGTACAGTCCGCATGAAAGCCTCCTAACTCATCAGTGCAACATCTCCGTGAACACAAAAATCAAAGAACCACAGAGGAAGTGTCCTTCATAAGCCTTTTCCAATTTCCAGAAACTTTATCAATAGGCATGAAGGAGAAATCCTGGATGCTATGTCCAGGCAAATTAAAATGCTCTGAAACTGTTGTAGGAGTGTCAGGAAAATGCCTTATATCAAATTTATGTTTCAATTGTTCATTCTCTGGCTACATTTTTGCTGGGTTTGGCCGACATACTGTTAATTACATTTTTTGCAAGTAATGAGGTATATTACATCAGAGGAAGCACAAGTGATTTTTTTTAACTGAAACATGAAGACAAAGCTGTGCTTGTGAATGAACCAGACTCTGTGATGCTTGCACAATGTGAACAGCGGAGCCTATTACATTTTGAAACAGCACCAGGCCTAACTGTGTTTCCGTTGAGAATGAACCCACATATCTTGCAAATTTGACGGCCGCTCGGAATCTAACTGTTGGTTTTCTTTTGCTCCAGCATTTCAGTGGTTTCTTGCTGTCGAGTCCTCACCGTTGTCTCACCTCTGTGATTCTTTGATTATTTGTGTTCACGGAGATGTTGCACTGATGAGTTAGGAGGCCTTCATGCGGATTGAACAAATTATTTGTCTAAATCGCGACGGAAGTAAGGGCGAGGATTGTGGTGCCGTAAAATCGATTAAAGCCCCCCAGTAGAAATCTTTCCACTGACCGTTTCAAGGCAGTTCTTTTGTGGCGATTTATTTATGTTGTTGTTTGTTACTTACTGTGTGTATCACTTGTGTCTTTTTATTCTGGATTCTTCCCCTTTGGTGTCTTTGATGTTTGGAGTAAGTTAATTGTATCGATTCCTGATCTTTATTTTTACTTCTATTTTGTAAGCAACAATAGGTTTATAGATAAACAACTGTCTTTAACTTTCGCTTTTAGAGTACTTTAGAAGATTCCAGTACTGATTGATAATTTTACCAATGTTAGGCAAAGACGGGGTGTATGTGCATTCTGAATTTTTGTGATCCAGAATAAATCATAACACCATAACGCAAACACGCCTATATAAATACATTGCCACCTTTATCGCCGAAAGAAATGAAAATTTTATGATGAAACATTGTGATATTTTTCTTCTTTTTTTATTCTGCTCAAAATATAGATTGTGGGCACTTGTTAGAACCGCCTCATCGAGGCGGTTCAATGAGGCGGTTCTAACGAGTACCCACAATCTATACTTCATAGTAGAAATTAGAAAAATAAGGTATACCCCCTCAAACCCCAGTTTTACTATATAAAAGTGGGGTTCAGGGGGGTGGGGGTCAAAATGATATAGGCGTGTTTGCCTGATGACAGTTAGTAACACTTAGTGTGACATGCATAAACTATTACAGTAATATTAACAACATTACCAAAATTTTGTTAGCATGCAAAGTGACTATGATGTCTTTTACTGACTTGTAGAGAGCAAACCATCAATATCATTTCATGTGAACTGAACTAAGTTTGAACAAAGAACACCATTGACTTAAAATCTTCTCTTAATGTTAACTTCAATTTATGATACATACTAGTATAGAAAAGATTGAGAAAACGGTAGGAATTAATGAGTATCTGACAATCATTTAACATCTGTGAACTTTCGTGACCCAATGTAATTTCTTAGAAAAAAATGTTGAAGGTTTTAGGTATACACCCTCAAACCCGAATTTTATGCTGACTTAGTATATAAATTCAGAAAAATATATGACCGCAATGACTTTAGCACCCAACTTCGTAAAATTATTTTTCGATATAAAAAGATTGGGTACAACATGGATATTATATGACAGACTGCATGCATGGTAGTTAACCCAATCACGGTTGGTAACTTCCCTCTTTAATTGCACGCCGGTGGGTCAGGCCTCAAATTCTACGACGGTTCCAACGTAAAGGCTTATTGAGAGTTAGAGAGATCTTATTCAAGGTAATGTTGGTTGGTGCCTGATGCTCTGTCTCTGGTCGGGCCCATCGGAGTCTAACTGTTGGTTTTCTTTTGCTGCAGCATTTCAGTGGTTTCTTGCTGTCGAGTCCTCACCGTTGTCTCACCTCTGTGGTTCTTTGATTATTTGTGTACACGGAGATGTTGAACTGATGAGTTAGGAGCCTTCATCCTGACTGAACAAATTATTTGTTTAAATCGCGACGGAAGTAAGGGCGAGGATTGTGGCCACGTAAAATCGATTTAAGCCCCCCAGTGGAAATCTTTCCACTGACCGCTCCAAGGCGGTTCTTCTGTGGCGATTTATTTATGTTGTTGTTTGTTACTTAATGTGTGTATCACTTGTGTCTTTTTATTTTGGATGGCCATATGGCCATTTTGTGGGAAAGTAACTGTCCTTATGGCCTTCTTTGTTTAGGTTTCCATTATGGTCTGGTCGCTTAATGTTTGTGTTTCTTTCCCTTTGGTGTCTTTGATGGGTACAGTAAGTTAATTGTATTGATTCCTGATCTTTGTTTTACTTCTACTTTTAATAAAATTTGAGTTTGGAGCTTCAAAGGTAACAATATTATAAGGTAACAGCAGCTCATGACATCTAAAATGTTTCATTTATTTTGTGGAGTTCAAATTAAGAAGAAAGATGCTTTGCACTGTATGCTGTTGCCAAACTAGATGTATTCTGCCTTTATGGGACTAAGCATTGAGGAGGCTGGCTATCTATTGCAAACTGAATATTTGGGTACACTTGACTAAAATTGTGATAGCATAGTATAAATTTATCTTATTGTTCTAGCAGTATTGCAATTTATGAGCTGGCTGCTACAGAGAATCATCAAACAATATATAGTTATTAAGTAGACTTCACAATAAAAGATGCAAACTAAAGTTCACACTAATTCGAGAGACTACTATTAATATTACCATTGCTTGCATTATTCAGTCAAACAATGACAATTTTTCGTGTATAGTTTACATGTACCACAATAATGATGCAGTATATGCAATGAGTTAAGAATAATTGTGATGGCTAATATAACGATTCTTTAGTGGTGGACTTGACTGAAAATATTATTCAGTTAATTGCAGCATGAGTGCTTAAATAGTCACAACAGTACGAAAGGTTTGAAATGCGGTCTTTTAAATTATATTAGTGGTCCCCTGAACACACTGCTTAAAAATAAAATATGCAATCTTCAATAAATGGAACTAATTTTCATCGTGCAAAATTTCTAAGTCCATAACCTTGACGTTGAGGCCATGGGCATAGGTGGGGGTAAGTCTGAATAAAACTTTAGACCTATATCTATTATTATACCAAATATGAACCAATTTCATTACATGGTTTGGAAAATATGAGCTGAAGTTCTACCTGGTACAAATACCTTAACCTGGGTCTTAAACATTAAAAATTTCTAAGTCCGTGACCTTGACATTGAGGCCATCGGTATGTAGGGGGGGTGGTGGGTATTGCTGGATAAAACATTGGACCAATATCTATCACCATACTAAATATAAAGGAAATGCATTGCATGGTTTGAAAAATAAGTGCTCAAGTTGAACCTGGCAGAAAAACCTTAACCTGAGTCTAACATGATTACATACGTGCACACTTTCGTACATTCGGACGCATGTACGGCTAATCGAAAAACTATATGCCCCAGGTATATTTGAAAGTCTGTGACCTTGGCCTTGAGGTCCTGGGCAAGGGCGGGATAATTGTTGAATGAAACTTCTTACCTTTATTTATCATTGTTCCAAATATGAAGCAAATCCATTGTATGGTTTGGAAAATATGAGCTCTTAACATACTTTAAAATTAAAAATTTATATGGCTGTGACCTTGACCTTACCTTGACCTTGAGGTCACATGCATAGGTTGGGTATTGCTGTATGTCTTTTTGGACCTGTATCTATAATCATACCAAATATAACCCCATCCATCATATAGTTTTCAAAATATGAACTCTTAAACAAAATGTAAAAAAAAAATAAGTCAGTGTTCTTGACGTTGAAGACATAGGCATGGGTAGCCGTATGACTTAATTGAACTTTGGACCTGTATCTATCATCAAACCAAATAAGAACGAAATGAATCATAAAAGTTCAGGTTGTACCTGGTACAAGTACCTTAACCTGAGTCTTAAACGTTAAAACTTTCTAAGAATGTGACCTTGACCTTGAGATCATGGGTATGGGTGGGGGCATTGCTGAATAAAACTTTGAACATATATCTATCACCATACCAAACATGAACCAAATTCATTACATGGTTTGGAAAATATGAGCTCAAATTCAACCTGGTTCAAATACCTTAACCTGGTTCTTAAACACTAATAATTTCTAAGTATGTGACCTTGACCTTGAGGTTATGGGTGGGGGTTTTGCTGATTAAAACTTTGAACCTATATCTATCATCATACGAAATATGAACCAAATTCATTACATGGTTTTGAAAATATGAGCTCGAATTCTACCTGGTACAAATACCTTAACCTGGTTCTTAAACACTAAAAATTTCTAAGTATGTGACATTGACCTTGAGGTTATGGGTATGGTATGGGTGGGGGTAGAGCTGAATAAAACTTTGAGCCAATATCTATCATCATACGAAATATGAACCGAATTCATTACATGGTTTTGAAAATATGAGCTGAAGTTGTACCTGGTACAAATACCTTAACCTGGTTCTTAAACACTAAATATTTCTAAGTCCGTGTCCTTGACCTTGAGACCATGGGTAGGTGTGGGAGTATTGCTGGATAATACTTTGGCCCCATATCTATCATCATACTAAATATAAACAACATCCATTGCATGGTTCGAAAAATATGAGCGCAGGTTCTACCTCGACCAAAAATCTTAACCTGAGTCTAACAGGATTACGTACGTACACTATTTCGTACATTCGGACGCCCGTACGCACGTACCCACGGCAGCACGTACGGAAAACCGAAAAACTATATGCTCCGGCATCATACGATGCGGGGGCATAAAAACAACAACAACCCCTTGTAAAATTCTTTCCACTGGCCATTCCAAGGCGGTTCTTCTGTGGCGGCCTATGTGTGTTGTTGTTTGTTACTTACTGTGGGTATCACTTGTGTCTTTTTATTTTGGATGGCCATTTTGTGGGAAAGTAACTGTCCTTATGGCCTTTCTTTGTTTAGGTTTCCATTATGGTCTGGTCGCTTCATGTTTATGTTTCTTTCCCTTTGGTGTCTTTGATGGGTGAAGTAAGTTAATTGTATCGATTCCTGATCTTTACTTCTACATTAGGTATAGAATTTATAAGGCCTTGTCCTTGATCCCGAGTTCATGAGTTGGGCTAATGCTGAATAAACCACTGGATCTATATCTATCATCACATTAAATATGAACCAATTGCAGCTTATGGTTAAGAAAACATGAGATTTTCAAAATTTAGCGTTCCCACAGGGGTGGAAAAAGAACATGGCTCAACCGGGACTCGAACACAGGGCCCCTCACATACCATGCGAACACTCTACCGACTGAGCTACCGAGTCGACTTGCTACATTCCACCAACCCCCCCCCCCCCCCCCCCCACGCCTAATGAGATTCGTCCAGAATCTCTAAGTCCTAACCAGTCGGATGCGAGACTTCAAATGTAACGGGGTCTAGCCCCTTTTTTGTACGCTCGCTCAAAACCCGGTCGGGATTGTGCCGAAGCCGGGGCAGAGATGGAAACGGGTGACAGATTCAAATCACCCCCCCCCCCCCACACGCGACTCTAATACACACAGGATCTTTTTACCAGGATAGGAGGACTAAACGACAGAGATAAAAACGACAGATTGATTTCTTTCTTTTACCGTGAAGTGTAAATAAGTGTACATGCAAGCAGACAAGACTAAAGCATAACAGTACTGATAGTGCAACGGGGACGGGACCCACCCGAGGGCTAGATCCTTTTAGCCTACTTCATAATAACCACCCTTATTTGTTCTTAACCTTAGTGTCTTATAGCCTAATGGAATCCACCCCTACACTTTTTTCGGAATTTGAGCCTAAACGTAAGAGGAAGACAGACGCCCCTTGGAAGTAATGAGAAACTCACTTTGCTTCCAAATTAGCGTCCACCAAGAGAGAGAGCTGGCAATGGGTTTGGTCGAGAAGCTCGATTTGAAACCAGTGCGACAAAACGTTCGTTCGTTCGTTCGTTCGTTCAAGTTAAGGCATTTTACGTCTGCCAAGGTCGAGCGGACTGAACTCCATAGCTCCACAGCGAGACGTAAGTTTTGTGCTTCTGGGCTGCGAATCGCGGCAGTTTGTCCAACAAGAGTCAATCGCGTTGGTCTGCCTGTGCCCTGCCAAGGAAAAGTGAAGCACTGCCAGTTTTAGAAATTTTGTAGGCCGGTCTAAATTGAGCCAAAAATGTAGAGAAATCAGTGCCAATTCGGCTGCAAATCGCGATTTCTCTACTGTGCTCGAGAGCGGAAAGTAGGTCAACGGTGCTCTCTCTTGGGGCCGCGCGATTTTGGCCATCGGACTTAGGCTGCCAATGGGGCATGCCTATGCAGGTTTCCATTCAGGAAAACGCACGGCTAACGGTCTTTGAAGAAGACTGGTCGCAAGTCTTATTCCCAACCAGCAGGCAGGATGATTGCGTAACGATCCAGGCGTTGGTGCAAGCCCTCAGCATCTCCTACCGGCTTAGCCATGCAGAAGTGTTGCTTGTAGAACCGCCAAGCTCCGGGGACGAACTCGTCGTCCCCCCGCGTCCGATGACCTTGACACGTACAGAATGCCATTCTCCCGATGTTGGAAGGCATAGCACTCTGTCGCGTACGGGTAGGTTCGACCCGTAGGCTTCCTGCTAAGCAGGTAGATGTCATGATCATCATAGCGGCGGACAGCTTGGCAGTCGTAGTGGTCTTGTACCCGGAAATGCTGGTCGATCGTCACGAAATCCATGTCCGGCGCGAGTGGCTGGTAGGCTGGCTTGGGCGGCGAGGTCTTGCGGCGCTGCTTCTTCTGTGGCTCAGGCGGTGTTGGCTGGGACGGCTCTGGCGAGGAAGGCGCTGGTGCTGGCGAAGGTGTTGGTCGCTGCAGTGTCGGCACGGGCGCTGGTTCGGCGCTGGCTGTCGTCGGTCTTGAAATGGTGGCTGCTGGAGAGACCTCTATGGTCACTGTTGCTGGTGGTACTGTCTCTCGTAGCGGTCTCTCCTTGGCTGGCTGCTGTGGCTTGGCTGTCTTCCTGGGTCTCGTTGGAGCTGGAGTGCTGAGATCCCAGCGAAGGCTTACTGTCACAAACTGATGGTGGAGGCCTGTTTTTACCTCAGGCACCCCATGAAGTCGACAGGACTTCAAAAAAACCACAAGTGGCTCTGGAAGACGATACTCTTTCATACAGACAGACATGATAAGAGCGTTGTTGACTGTTCGAGAGCTGAACAGAGAAATGGAATGAATATGCAGTGCGACAAAACAATCGTCGACTCGCCTTTAATACCCAGTGGAACTCGACTGGCCAATCAGAATGGCCGATTATTTATAAGAGCCGAAATAGCCAATCGATGAGGTAGTTCAAGGACGGTAACGTCAAACAGTAATGGCAAACGGAGAAGCAGGAAATGCAAACGACGAAAGAGGAATCAAAATTAATAATTTCGCCGTTAACAGGGATACTTCAAGGTAACATTTAGCTTTGTAGAGACAATACGGTCACCGGGCACGAGACGGCGAAATGAATGAAGACAAAGTTGGGGTGTTGCCGAGTAAAATGGAACAAAGTTCGGCAAATAAATGGACGAATAATATGTTCTATGAAAGGGTTATCCTTTGGAAGCTAGGACTACACCACAGAACTGGAAAATATGGAGTGTAAATGTTTTCTGGGCCAGACTAGCTAGTTTCGGCAAGTTAGGCCTCATCAGTGACTCTCAAAGTTGTCAAAAGTCCAGAATGAAATCAATGATCCCAAAAGGACAAGAAATTATAAACTACACTTTGATGTAGGGCAGGGAGACTTTTTACGGCCGCCACACATTCCCAGACATCAGCTGTAGTGACGTTTAATATGTTCTATGAAAGGGTTATCCTTTGGAAGCAAGGACTACACCACAGAACTGGAAAATATGGATTGTAAATGTTTTCTGGGCCAGACTAGCTTTCCCGTTGCAACGTAAATGCGGACACAGACGCCGATGCAGACTTCGTGACACTGACCTTGAGGTCAGGGGCATGGAACGCGGCATTACTGAACAAAATCTTGAAACTGTAGCTATCGTAAGACAAAATGTAAATTTAGCAAATCCATTATATTGTTTGAAAAATATTTGCTCTTAAACAAATAACCTAAAATAAAGTCTGAGACCTTGATCTTGAGAGCATGCACATGGGCGGGGATATTGCTGAGTACTGGTAAACCAATTAGAGGGTCTAAGCTTGCACAGCCAAAGTTGCGCGAGTCGGCCTGTCCATGCATATAAACCGTTTTAGTTTCATTGGCGGCAGGGGTTGTAATGCCGGGTATAAATCCCAAAATTTGGGAGCAACGTCTACAAAATGATCCAATTAGTGTTGACGCGGACGTTAAACCTCAAATTAAACAATAGTCCGGGATTTGAGACAAGATATCGAAAAATATAATGCACCCAAAACTCTCACCCTTTATTGGTGCCGTTTCATTGAGATAGAAGCCTAACCTATATGACATGTGATTATTAAGCAAACCTGGTGGGGAAAAGGGGTTGGATTTTCTATGAGTTTACACCCATCCCAATGCGGATGGTTATAGTTGGATTAAGTTAAGTTATGTGTTGCTTGCGCTTACAAATGAATGTTGATTTATTGCATCAGTCAAAGTATTTGTCAATACTCGAAGACACCAAAATTCATGATATGACGTAACTACATCCGGTGTTACCATACATTTTGACCATTGAAATTTGCCCCCACAATTGAGGTAAATTTTTCACTGTTTTCGCGCTAAATGATTTTTAGTACTTTTTGAAACAATTTCTTTTTCGTCAGTATGCAGGACGGTTATTTTTGCACGCGCATGTGAAACTTGATCACACTATTTCAATCTGGGCATGAATAAAGGATCCCGATACCTATGGACCCTTTTACCGCTTTTTCCTGTTGTGTCACAGATCTTGATAAAATGCCATATTAAAACAAACATAAAACAAATTATTTTACTGGCTGGTCATAGATGTACTATAACAGGGACCAATAGATATATTTATATTTAGTGAGTGGACTTCAAGCATATTTGTCAACGGGTGAACTATCAAGTGATTCTCTAAACTGGTGACTTGAATCAATCAACATTTAATGGATACATTGTATATTTCAAGAATCATTATCCAAAGTTTCCGGTTTGTGCTGAAGGCTCCCCAAGTAACATCGACATTTTTATATTCTAAACACGTAAATGTTACTGGCCACTACAAGGTCTCTGATAAGTCTCACGACTAAAAATCTACCCGAGCTTTAATGTAACGTAAAGCCACCCCTGAAACATTCGTCTATCTTCCCTTTTCCCAGAGTTGTGGTATAACATGTAAGCGTGCATCTTAAGATGTCACCTGCACTTACTTTCAATCATTTTGTTGGGAAACCTGCCTGATCATTGCCTCTACTTTTGTTTCGATAGCCTTGTCCCTCTGTTCACAATTAGGTCTTAAGTATTCTGTGTCTCTTGTCACACACTGATTAATCTGGTCTTCATCTCGTTTTTTACTACTTCCTTTTACTGATATTTGTCCCATATATTGATTGTTTTGGGTTTAAAGGCACGTCAGCCCTTGTTGGTCATTTTGTGTCCTCTCCCCAGAGAAAGGGAGAAAGCGATAGAAGAGAAACGTTGTTGAGCAGATGAAAGTGAGGGACAAAGGAGAAAGCGGAAAAATGGAAAAGCAGAAACAGAAGAAATAACAGTATTCCACCTCTACCCTTACTCGCTACAAGAACAGCAGGTCTTGTCCAGCTGTAAGCCAATATCAGTTGGACGCTCTATTGACGCAAGGTACACGTCACCTTTGCCTCACCCAACCATCCCAAGTGTCCATACAGATTGGCCAAAAAGGCCTTCTATGACAAGCCATCAGGAGTTATCACGATTTGAAAAAAGAGTGTAGGCAATGATCAGAAATCTATACAAAATATCTCGCCATCTCCTATTTAAAACACCAAAATAAAAGCGTCAAGAATGAAAAGCCAGGAGGACCAAACGACTATCCAAAATAAAAACGGCATTAGCAATATATACATCTTAAGGACTAACTATAAAAAAAAATAAACCACAAAAAAATGACCGCCTTGGAACGGGATCAGTTAGAAGATTTTCGGGGGGTGGGGATGGCCACTTTAATTAATTGTAGGTGGAAACAATACTCGCCCTTGATGATCTTGGTTAAAACCGATGTTGTTCATTCTGCATGATGGAGTTCTAGCTCATCAGTGCAACATCTCCGAGAACAGAAAATCAAACGAATAAAGCGATGCAACAACGATTAGGACTCGACAGCATGGAATAGCTAGAATGCTGCAGCAAAGGAAACCAAGCAGTTAGGCTCCGGTTAATCCTACCAGAGACAGGGTGCAGACACCTTCCTTCAGGCGTTCTGGTGGAAATGCGTTCCTACACACGAAATGAACTAGGCGGGCGGGTTAATTTACTTGAGGTTGAAACCTAATATGTCAGATATATTGAACAGTGAACAGGGACGATGTTTGACATTATAAATGTTACGATTCCTAAGTAAATCAAGCTTCTTCTCTTTACCTTAGTCAAGAAGGGTGGAATCATCGGATTCAACACAGACTCGACTAACCTTTTCTGCATCTTCATGTAACTTGGTCGCCTCAATGTGCGCATGTTTGCCAAAAGGTCGACCAAAACCAGAGTCATTCAATCAGCAAATAAGGGGGAGTATATCAAATCTGCAGCTGGAGAATTCGACGCTGATATTTAAATTAAGTAGAGTATCTTTTTTCTGCAGCAAATTAATGGTAAAAAGCAAAACAACAAACCTCTAAAACACTTAAGTAAAGTCGTTTCACCAAATACTATACAATGTTTCTTTTTTGTTTGCAGTGAAATTTCGCAGACCTTCAGTCAAAAGGAGGCTGGATTGTTCAGAGGCGTCAACTTATTAAAATACGTCTTTCCTTCAATTATGAAATACTGGGCAAATATCTGCCAACCCTTTGGAAAAAAATGAAATAGGGTCACGCTGTTATCTTCACTGAATAGTGTCGTCTTTCAGGGGTATTGCTGTCATGGTAACCTCATATTAAACTACCACTGATCATCAATTAATTGTTTATGAAGGCTGGGAAATGCAGCTAAGCAACAAAAGATAACCAAACAAGCGCAATCAGTAACGCAGAAAACTGTGGCTGCTGTATCATGACAATGCCAATTAAATATGGTTTTCGCTTGCCATCAAGCTTAAGCGGCTTTCAATAAATGCCCTGAACACAAAATTATAAAGACTTAAGCGGCTCATGGGATACTACGCTCACCAGAGCTCAAGTAGGCATAAATCGCCCGGCCTCCGCCCTCCTGGTGGCCATTTATTTTAACAGACCATAAAGGTTTAGTAGGGGCTAATCCCAGGACCATTGCTGCCACATTATTTTGAAATCAACCATTTTTGTTTTTGTGTTTCTTTTCCGTCGCATTCATTTTGGTCAACTTTGAACAATTTTAGCAGGGCCGGAGTCCAAAATGCTACATACCAAGGTCTTGTATTTCTGGAGATGCAGAATTTAAAACCACTTTTGGCCAAATATTGATATGACGTTCACACAGATCCGTCTAACAAACATTGATTTCTCGACCACACTGATGCAGCATATGTAATTTGGTATCAGTTAGCCGAGTAGTTTTAGACAAAATAAAAAATATTTAATCTTATGGTCCCAGGATCATTAAGCTTATTGCAAATATCAACTATGATGTCATAAGCTGCAACAGAGCCAGAAAATCCTGTCTTTTCCATACAAAATCCTAAATGACCGAATGTGACCTTTACGTAAGAAAGGTCAAGGTCAATGAAATGTCATCATTTGAACAAATATGATAGGCCCAGGTCCTCAATATTTTATACCAAGTTTCAAGGTCATCGAACGATTGGTTCCTGAGAAGGCGATTTTCAAAGGTTTTTACCATATATGGGCATGGTGGACATTTTGGTCATGTGACCCAGACATTCTGATTATATGTTTGTTCTTCCACCCCATGGCAGCTTCACATATAATTTGGATCCAATTGGCCTTGTAGTTTCAGAGGAGATGTCGTTTGGAATTGTTTGGATGCTTAAATGAGAAAAAAGGGTACGAACATTTATCTCCCCTTTTTATGCCTTTTACCCCACTTGTTTGATTTTCTAACTCCATTTTCAAGATACTGAGAGACCGCTATCATAGTTAAGTGTGAGGAAGTAAGGTGCATTAAACTCCTTAAATACGGGTGCTACGAATTTTAAATCCCCGACTAAAATATTAAGTCTCCCAAGTATGAACATCTCGTAGTAATCTTTAATATAATAGTTCGTCTGTCGTTACTGACAGTGAACAATCGTAATCATATTTAAGAAATGTTAATGTTTGAGTGTTCAAAGATGGCTGTTGAGACCGATTCTGGCTCTGAACTGTCTATTGCTAGAGGAAGACAGCTCTGTTGGTGATGCCATAGCTCTGGCTTTGCGCTATGCGCGTTTCTGCTCAGCTTCACTGATTCGTTTTGCCTCGTATTCACTGGCATCTCTTCAGATGAGACCTCGTCACTTTGCTCTGTCCTGTGTTATTTGTTCCCATGACTCTGTTGGAATGTTGAAGTCCTTGAGGGTGGCTTTGATGGTCCTTATAGAGCTTCTTCTGACCGACTTGGGCGCGCTTGTCCATTTCTAGTTTTACATAGAGAATTTATTTTCGGCAAAAGTTCCCCAGGCATTCTGGAAACATGGACTGTTCATCTTAACAGTGCTAATTTAAGAAGAGTATGTACTCGTACACTTTGCAACCCTGCCCATTGCAGGACTTCCATGTCTAAAATCCTGTCTTGCCACTTAATCTTTAAGAGTTTTATAAGACAGATTGTTTGGAAGTGATTCAGTCATTTGGCGTGCCGTTGGTAAACGGTCTATGTTTCACATGCATACAATAGTGTTGGCAGCGGACTTTCAGTTTTGTACCAATAAAAACAAAAATGAGTTCCTTTAAGAGCAATGAAAATATTCATAAGAAAGAAGATGGGTCATACTACGTAGTTTCGGCTAATAAAGCCTCATCAGTGACCCTGTTATGATCCGGCAACGAAAGCCAGAGGAAGCATACTGCAATTTTGCGAATTTCGAATAGGCAGTCGATTCAAAGACTGATATAAATCAAAATGAGGTCCAAATAATTTAAAACCTGTCTAAACTCCGTTCAGAAAATCTGAATCATCGATTTTTTCGTTTCTCGCTTTTAATACTTATTTTTGCCCGTACATCACTATGGAAAATTTTTAGACCTCACCCTCCGCCAATTTCTCGAGCAAGCCGTATGCCTCAGCTACAACTAGGAAAGGCTGTGATTATTTGGAGGAAATTGCAAAATCTATATTTTCTTTCACAGACTAAGACATTCTGGCAGGTTCGACACACCCTTGTAAACCATATATAGAAGTGGTTACTGCTCATGTAAATTACACGGGCGTCTATGTTTTATTTGCACGATCACTCCATGGAAAATCATAAGCTGTGACACCACATCTGGTATCGGTATAATTCTTTTTGACGACTGTTGACAGCACATCGCGCAAGTGACTCCCCGTTCTTAGTGAGTCTCTATGTAGCCATTCGAATGTAAGGTGTGTCACATTTGCATATCTATTTATAAAGTGCGTCACATGGATTTGAATATTTATTATTTTACCTGAAAATCATCGTCAAATGGACTTAGTCTGTGCTCTCATTTCTTTGTTTTGCAATTTTCTCCAAATAATCACAGCCTTTCCTGGCTGTCGCAGAGGCATACGACTTGCTGGAGAAATCGGCGGAGGTAGAGGTCTAAAGCTTTCCCACAGTGATGTATGGGCTAAAATGAGTATTAAAAGGAAGAAACGAAAAAATCGATGATTCAGATTTTCTGAACGGAGTTTAGAATTTCAGTCTAAACTAATAATTTATTTCTGATTTCTCAGAATATTCACGCTGATCTCAAAGGACCAAAAGTAAAATATAAACCGCACTATGGTTGATTCCACTTCGATCTCAGAAACTACCATATTGTCGGCCGAATGCTACACTTGCTTTCGCAATCCAGACATTGGCTTCATCATCAATGTGTACGGCTCTTGACAGTGTGCTCTCAAAGTAGGTGAATTTGTCTACCACTTGCAATCTTTTACATTTCACTGTGATCTTGGGATCTATGTAAGGCTTGCCAGGTGGTGGCTGATGGTCTTCATCAGTCTTTTTTATGCTGATTGTGAGATCATAGCTATCACAGGAGTCAGATGCTTGATATATTCCTTTTTGCATCTTCTATTCTGTTGGAGCACATTTTGCCATGTCATCTGCAAAGAGGAACTCATCTAGCACCTCTGTCTGCACCTTGGATTTGGCTTGCAGCCTTATGAGATTGCAAAGCTTCCCATCAAAGCGATACCTAATAGGTATGTCATTGTCACCATCCTGGAAAGCATCTGTGAGCATGGCAGATAACATCATGCTGAACAGTGTTGGGGGCTAACACACAGTCTTGCTTGACACCGTTTTTCACAGAGAATGGATCTAAAAAATTAACCATCATTTTGGGCCCGTGCAAGCATACCATCGTCTCACCATTGGTTGGTTGGACATCCAAACTTCACCATGATCTTCCAAAGGCCCTTAAGGCTGACTGTGTCAGATGCTTTGGTGAGATCAACAAAGGTCATGTATAGGTCCATGTTCTGTTCCTGGCATTTCTCTTGCAGCTGCCTTGCTGTGAAGATCATGCCAATTGTTCCTCTGTCTCTCCTAAACCAACACTTGCTTTCTGTTGCAAGCCTTGACTTTTCAAGGTGTTCGTTCAGTCGGTTAAGTAGGTTTCTTGCAATGACTACCCCGGCAATTGACAATAAAGAAATGCCACGGTGATTGTCACACATCTGAGGGTTCCCTTTCCGTTTAAATAGGTGGATAATTGACACATCATTGAATTCTGGAGAGAAAGCTTCTTTTCTCGACATAATGTGAAATAATCTCTATCATCTTCTTTGCAACTGGAGGACCTCCTGAATTGTAAATTTCAGCAGGTAATGCATCTTGTTCTGTCGCCTGTTTTATTGCTTTCCCTGTTTCAGTAACGGCTGGGAACTTGTCGAGCAGCAGCTTACATTCAACCTGTGGTAATCCGTTGATAGCAGCATCATTGATAGAGGAGGACCGATTAAGAACACAATAAAAAGGCTCAGCGCATCTTTTCAAGATAGCCTCTTTATCAGTCAGAAGATTAGTTCCATCTGCCCTGAAGAGAGGGGTGGTTCCCGAGCTCTGGGGATCATAAGCTGTCTTTAGTGCATCCAAGAACTACTTCCTATTCTTTCTGTGTGCAAAGGACTGAACTTCATCAGCCTTGTTGCTGAGCCATGAGTTGCACGTCTCTGAGTCTTGTTCGTACTGGCTTGCCTATATCTGAATAGGCAGCCTTGTTAGTTACTGAGCTGGTATCACTAAGCCGACATACCGTTCCAAGGCGGCTATTCTGTCGCGGTTTATTTATTTTTTATAGTTCATCTTTGAATGTGTGTCGCTTGTTTCGTTTTGTTTTGGATAGCAAATTGGCCATTTTGTGGAAATGCAACTTTCCTTTTGGCTTTCTGTTATTGATGTTCCATAACGGTCTAGTCATTTCATCTTTGTTTTTCTTTCCCGTTTATGTCTCTGGTCGGAGGTGTGGGTTAATTGTATCTTTTCCTGATCATTGTCTCCACTTTTATTGTGCTATGCACAAGTAGTTGGTATTCCGGTGGATGCAAACTGTGCTCCTCGTTTACAGATTTGTTTCTGTTTTGTTGTGAAAAAGAATTCATATTGTCCCTTTCTAAGAATAAACAAACCGATGCTATTGAGGCGTTTAACTCTTCCTCTCAATAGCTGGATGATCTTTTAAATACATGCATTAACTAACTTTATTTTGATCAAATGGTTAGTAAAATTTATCCGAAAGAATTGCACTTAAATAAGGCGGATGACTCTGAAGCTCGGTTTTGGGCTCACTTTTGAATCTCTCTGTGCCTCTTCCAAAAGTTATGATAAAAGAGATGATTTTAATTCTGGAATTGTAAACTTTCTTTTCTTACATGGTTACGTCCCAAGGGGCTTAAATGTCACAATTTGTTCTTTTTGCTGCAGCCTGTTGTCATGTTGACGACTTTTATGATCGTAACAGAAATTAACAGAAAAAGAACACTTCTAAATCAAGGCTATCGGTATCATAAACTGCGTATAACATGTTCAAATTTTGTCGACGACATTATCACATTATTTCGTTTAAGACACTTCTGCAACAGGGACTGTCAGAACCTGAATTTTATGAAGATAAATTCAGAAGAATACTAGGTAGTGATAATTTTTCTTGTCATTCCGAGAAAAGTGTTTGGAAATATAATAAAATAACATAAAAATTAACAACAACAAGACATGGATGTCATGCGACACAGCGCGTGCTTGGTTGTCGACTCTTTTACAAAGGACACCTTTGATTCGCTCTTCGGTTGCACGGCGTAGTGCTAGACAGAGGAGTGGAGCTTTGATTTCCTTGGTTCGACCCTCTGTGATCTAACTTGTGGTTTTCTTCTGCTCTAACGTCGGATTGTTGTCGAGTTAACAACCCTGATTCATGATAGTATTAATCTATACATGACCGTTCTGTTGTGTATTTTACTTTGACTCTCTGTTGAGCTAGAAAGCCCTCATGCGGATCAATTTGCTATTGTCATTATTTTTGATACTGCACTGGCACTGAGGGTGAGGGGTGAAATTTAATAAATTCCGTAGATGAAACCCCTCGCACTTCCCGCCCCCACCACCATGTAGTTTTACTACTGACCGTACCAATGCGGTCTTATTTGTTTATGTGCTTTTGTGCCGTTGTTTCGAGTTTCTTCTGTTTTTATGTGTACCTCCATGTCACTTACTTCCTTTAGGTGACTTGAGATGGCTGCGTGCTTTGAGTGTGGCCTTTCCTGATCATTGCCTCCACTTCTGTTTTACCTTTTGTTTCTAGTCTAAGGTGGAAGATTCCCTTCGGTACAATATGGTTTATAGAGGATCTTACATGAGTGTTCATGTATTTTTGAATTTATCAAACGTGTTGAGGAAAAGGGATAAAATGCGAGGCTTTGGAGAGCATTTTATCCCTTTTTCTCAACGAGTTTAATAAATTCAATAATATTTGAGCACGAATACAAGATTCTATTTATCATATGACATTTAAAATGCATTTTATTCTTGATTGTTTACAAAAATGTCAATATTCCGCCGTTAGTAAACAAGGCGTCGTTAAGGACGTCGTACATGTAACGTTACGGGACGTATCTACCTAATTTGCATATTTAATCCACTAGTGGATTATCGAAAATATTACATGGCGTTATAACACTCTCAGACGCGACGTCATATGATAAAAAAGTTTACGGTATGGCAAATATATATTGTTCTGGTTTAGAATAACAGTCGTACCAAAGTTAAAAATAAACAAGGTGAGACCAATAAAAAATATCGTTGACGTTGCGAATGAGGGTAAGAGACCTTACTATTGAGGTAACGGGACGTTTCGTCCTGGAGACATATCATAATCGAGACGATTCGTCCTTGGGTGCAATTGTTATTCTATGTAAGTGTTCTAAGAGGGGAAGGCAAACAAAGAAATAAATAACAACTATTTTATTGATAAACTTTTAATTATAGTTCCAACAAATTGACCTGAGACTGATGAACTCTATTAACATAATTCCACACCCGCCTGAATGCATATATTTATCTTCGTCGTGTTCCAAAGATGGCGATATTGTTATAAAATACAAAGAGTTCGGTAAATTTGCCGCTTTTCACGTGATGCCGAAAATTCACGAGAAGTTTACGAAAGTCGACGTATTAGGAGATAGCATTGACTAATTTATTCCTTGCATAAAGGTCAGTCTCATGTCAAATTGTTCGCACTATAAGTAATGTACACATGCGCCAATTTACATACGAAAGTAGACCTGCACATGTGCAAATATTGCATAGGTGAACAAATGTATTTGTTATACTGCAAATACACTAGTTGTTTCATGTTTGTGTTTCTTTTCCTTTTGTGGCCTCTAGGTATCGCACCCGGGTCCTCATGATCACCAGTCAGACGCAGATAAGGTAAGTATTTTGTGATAATTGAAGGATAGCTTTCCTTTTTATGTTTTGGGTACTCATTAGAACAGGCTTTGCGAGGCGGCTGTAATGAATACCCACAACAAAGGCTTTTTATAGAAAATTAACAAAAACTTAACTTCAGTTATCACAAAATATTTACCTTATCTTTTGTTATGTCGGTACAAACAGGGTTGACTTTATTCCAATTATACATCACGAAAACACGCCTATATTTATTTGACGCCCTTGATCCGCACTTTTATATTGTAAAATTGGGGTTTACACGTGAAAAACTTATCTTTTCTTATCTCCGTTCTAAAATATAGATTGTGGGTACTCGTTAGAACCGCCTTGATGAGGCAGTTCTAACGAGTACCCACAATCTATAGTTTGAGCAGAAATAAGAAAAATATTACAATTTTTTCATCATAAAATTTTCGTTATTTCGGAGGTAAAATTTACGATGCATTTGTATAGGCGTGTTTTCGTAATGTACGGGTGTATCAATTCAGTATTGAAAACAACTTTCATGCTTTGTTTGCATTCTGCTGTGTTTATAAAACATTAGTTTAACTTGCACAAGGTTAATCTTAATTGGTCTCCTTATCTTCATTTCCGTCTTCTTCAATGAATAGTTATATCCCTTCCACCATCTCCAATTGATTCCATCCGCATAAGACGCATGCCCCTGTAGGTATCTTCCATTAAGACATGCGCAGTGATATCTACTGTACCACCAGGCCCCTGTAAATTTTTCAGCACAGTTGTACGCCTCCTTGATGTCGTTATCTACGTCTCTTGTAGAAAATTTCATCCCGTTGATAGAGCTAAGACAGTCTCCTGGAATATATTACGAAAACACGCCTATACAAAACATTGTAAACATTATCGCCGAAAATACGAAAGTTTTAAGATGAAAAATTGTGATAGTTTTTTTTTTCGCTCAAAATATAGAAATAAGAAATATAAGGTTTTCTCCCTGTAAACCCCACTTGAACTATATAAAAGGAGGGTTCAAGGGGGTCAAAATTATAAAGGTGTGTTTTCGTTATTGACTTAATTTTCTAAAAGTAAACTTTTCCAACTTTGACTTTGGACTGTTGGATTGTTGTAAATAGGAGATTGATCTTATCATTAATGTGCTTAAGTCTGCCAAATAGTGTAAATCGCGGTCAATATGGGCCGTCTTATTTGGGTCTTTACCATTTGGGTCTTTACCATGTCTGCCTAGGCATATGAAACAATCATAGGTTCGAACAAGTCCAGTTCAAATTTAAGGGGCGATCGGCATAAATTGCTGTGTAACAAAATTCCTGTACTAGTTGCGTCCTATGCAATCCTAAATCAAACGCCACGTTTTTCGTCTGTTTGGGGTCACTGATTGGGCAAACTTGGTCGAAACGAGCTAGCTTGCTAAAGAAAATTGATGTTTGACTTTATTTCTTGTGTGGGCGAACTTTGTTTCCAAAGGCGATATTTTAAACTTTTTTGTACCAAATGGACTTTTCCTCTTTATATATGACAATGAGTCCATAACGAAATTTATAGGTGGCAGGTTGTGTTATCTTTGAAATTTATTTGGAAAATAGCTGAACTTTTTGCAAATAGCGAAGGCCCTGATCAGACGCCGCGTTCTGATCTGGGCCTGCACTGTTTGCCAGTGTACCCGTTTCGGGTTTCAGGTATTCAATGGGTAAAGTTTATTTTACTAGCCGATAGTGCGTGATGCGTGATGCGTTATGCGTGATGCGTGGTGCGTTGTGCGTGGTTCCGAGCTTGTAATAGGTACCTTGTGAGCGCAACTCCTCCTACAATTTAAAACCGATCGTTCTGAAATTTTACAGGTGTCTTTACCATGGTTTGAAATTGTGCATATTCTTATTTCAGAATTCTTTAATTATTTTTTGTTCACTTTTTCACATTTTTAACTTTTTTGCATGGTTCCGAATTCATAGTAGGTACCTTGTGAGCGCAACTCCTCCTACAGTTTTATACCGATCCTTCTGAAATTTTACAGGTGTCTTTATTATGGTTTGAAGTTCTGCATATGCTTTTTTCATAATTCTTCAATCAATTTTTGTTCACTTTTTCACATTTTTAACTTAGACTTTTTTTGCATGGTTCCGAATTCATAGTAGGTACCTTGTGAGCGCTACTCCTCCTGCAGTTTTATACCGATCCGTCTGAAATTTTACAGGTGTCTTTATGATAGGTTGAAGTTCTGCATATGCTTTTTTCAGAATTCTTTAATCAAGCCTTTTCACTTTTTTAACTTTTTAACTTAGACTTTTTTCATGCATCAATTCTATTAAAGAGTATAATGTAGTAGGAACCTTGTGAGCGCAACTACTCCAACAGCTTTATACCGATCCTTCTGAAATTTTACAGGTGTCTTTATCATGGTTTAAAGTTGTGCATATGCTTTTTTCAGAATTCTTTAATTATTTCTTTTCACTTTTTTTCACAGTTTTTAACTTAGTTTTTTTTCATGCATCAATTCTATGAAAGAGTATAATGTAGCAGGTACCCTGTGAGCGCAACTCCTCCTACAGTTAAATGCCAATCCTTCCAAAAGTTAAAAGTTGGTTGAATTATGGTCTGAAGATATGCATTTGCTTTTTACAGAATCTTAAAATAATTCTTTTCACTTTTTTCACATTTTTAACTTAAGAGTTGTTTTTTTTTTTTTTTTGCCCATCTATAATATGAAACTGGATATGTAGTAGGTACATTGTGAGTGTAACTGCCTGGTTAACTTACTTATTTTTTAACCTCACAAATGAAAATAAGGCAGGGGACATAAAGTCTCTTTGGAATTTGCTTGTTTACTTCTATAGCCCACTCACGACGTCTGTCCCGAAGGCAAACCAATGTTTTGTGCTCGGACCGGGGTGACGTGAGTGTCTACAGAAGCAAATAACAAACACAGCAACAAAATAAGAAAAAGAAATAACACAAAAACGCGACTGGCCAGATTACACGTTCACTTAAGGTGAACCCCATCTCGCGCACTGCTGTCAACTAGTCTGTCGACCTTGTTGTCGACCACAAGCTGATTTATATTATTTATCGATGAATACGAACTTGTACTCCCGGTAACTTCTTCGTTTGAATCGACTCCACGACTTGTTTAATATGATTGAATCGACTCCAGATTGTTTTACACGACCTGTCTAATATGGTCTCGACGGTCTGTTATTGGGTCTGTCCGCCCTTGCTGGACACTAAACCAACAGCGTCGCACCAGTACCTGCTCCTATATTGCAGGGAGCAACAGGTCACCACACATCGTTGTGCCTGCAAATTACGATAATCGACTAAGATACAGTTCACAAAACGTACATGCTATATCATGATTCCCCTCCCGGAGAAGTAAAAATGTGTTCATGCATATACCGTTATTGCGCATGCGCCGACCAGACAAACAGGCTGATCAGTGCATGCGACAAATAACTGCACAGCAGAACTCAACTTGACTGTGCATCAAATTATCAGCACCCAGCGCTTGACACAAGAATACTCAAAGTTTATGTTTCCTTACTGAGCACTACAGAAATCAATTAATGCTCACTACTACTGAGCATAATATCCATCAAATTCATGCTCACTACATATCACAGGTAAGAGGCAATTGAACAGACCACGCCTTTGCGCTACCTTGTCAGCCGCCAATTACAGGAGACATAACAAACTTTATTTCATATCCTTCTCCGCGACACGGCTCACAAATATAGCTATTCACAAATTCATTACATTAACAACAGCTAGAAACTACAAACAGGAAGATTTTCATCTATTCTCCACGACATTTTTTGGTGTCTCATAAGGACCAACACTGTTTGCCGTAAATTCTTTCTGTATTTGGTAGGCACCACGTCACAACTGTCCTCGTGACGCTGATGATGCAGCTGACGTCATCCACGTCGCTCAGGCCGTTATAACGTGTGGCGACCAAATACTCTCACTTATTATCATCACGTTCTTTTTATGTACATACATGTACAAACCGAGTTCTCAAACAGAGACGGCATTATTACACAATGAACTCGTAATTCTTCTTGAACAAAATTATTTCTACTCAAAATGAACATGCTTTTAAATCAAATTCATCACGGTTCATCATCACGGATAACCCGACAGGCTCTTGTAAGAGTTTGCCCTGATGCTGAAGATATGGTTGAACCCGTCTTAATTTTACGTCCCCTCTACACCTAATATCATATACAGACGGGACCCCGGTTTTCTAACCACTGCTAGTCAAAAGTTATGGATCAAACAAGTGACCTGACGTTTATTAATTATATTCTACAAAAGGGTTCTAAAAGCCTAAATGAATCTAGAATGAGCGGGTGTCAAGACTTTACGTCTCACCAACATCTAGGGTCAGAATGAGACAGGACCTCGCTTAAAAGACTCATTCTACTGCTGGAGAAGCCTTGGATCGATCCCACGACCTCTAGCTGGCAAAGCTTGTAGCCTAAGCACTACACCACAGAGGCTACAAAAGTGAATCCAGAATAGGCATCAGCAAGTTAGGGTATACTAGAAGTAAACCCCTCCAAAACCTAC
The DNA here is from genome assembly GCA_963580285.1 of Lucinisca nassula. Classification (NCBI taxonomy): domain Eukaryota; kingdom Metazoa; phylum Mollusca; class Bivalvia; order Lucinida; family Lucinidae; genus Lucinisca; species Lucinisca nassula. Next base: position 109,278,145 of record OY757024.1, read on the forward strand.
ACGCATGGAAAATCATGCATACTCGTGCTAGCTCGCTAAGATCGTGGCAAAGTGAAGATACCGTCCACAATCATAGCCATATAGCAAATTCGAGTAGATAATTAATTTGCCTTAAAATAGTATTTCCCCTTAGGAAAAAATGATTAAACTTCCCTATAAATCAATGTTAAAACTCCCGTCAAAACGAACACACACAACATCGTGACTGGAATGAAAATTATAAATGGCACAATTTGGCGGTTGGCGATTTTTAGGCAAATTTTATAGAAATCAGCCTTATAGCAGCCAACTGTATGGTAAAAACAAATCTCCACAAACCACTCATGCATACATCGTATGATATGTGCATGACTTGTGCATGGAGCAGCATATTTTGCCTACCGTATTTCACCTAAAATATTTCACCCGCACCGCCTGGCCATATACCTACTTAAATAATTTAGATGTGCATAAGTACCAGAGTGGTTTCCTATTCCATCTTGTAACAGACTCAAAGTTATCAAATCGTTTGCTTCTGGAACTATGCATTTAATGCATTGACTGCACAAGACTAACTACCCGCTATTTAGTAGCAAGCAGGGTGAAAGCAGACGCAAAGGGGGCCATTTTAAAATTCCCATTCGTTCTAAAGTTTTGATACATACCGTATTTCCTCTAAGAGAAACCTCCTTTGAATTTTCTTTGATTCTGTAATGTCATAGTGGCTTTAAACTTTTTTAAAATAATTTAAACTATTTCTATGGCGGTCAAAGCCGGAAGAACTGTAGCCTGAATTACTTTAAACGTGTAGCACAGCAAGAATAGACAGATAGAATCTGTCATTAATTACACCGAATTAAATAAAATAAGTATGAAGCAGGGTGAAAGCAGACGCAAAGGGGGTCATTTTAAAATTCCCATTCGTTCTGAAGTTTTGATACATACCGAATTCACTCTAAGAGAAATAAAAATCAGAAAGAGAAACCTCCTTTGAATTTTCTTTGATTCTGTGATGTCATAGTGGCTTGAAACTTTTTTAAAATAATGTAAACTACAATATTTTCTATTTTGCAGTTGCCTAAGGCAGTTTTCTGATGCCCTTTGATTGCTATGTATATTGTTCATAATTTAGGATAGAAATGAGAAATTTGATTTCGAAATTCAAAATTGAATTTGAATTTACATTTAAAGTATTTTTTTTAAATGTTTTAAACTACCATTTCATTCAAACTTTCATTCAAACTAGTTAATGGAAGTGTTTTTACAAGCCTTTTTAACAGATCAGCAAGTTCTGTACATTATTGCATCCACTTACAAATACAGAAATTGGACTTTAAAGTATTTTAAAAAATAATTAAAGTTTGAATTTAAGGTTTGCAATTGAAAATAGGACAACACTGGTTTAGCATATCAGTTGAGATCAGTTTCGATAATTCAATTATGTGATGATACGGTTCCTGAGGACTATAAATCACAAGATATTTCATAGTTCAAAAGTTTAAAATTTTAATGTGCATCTATGGCATCATGTAATACCTCATGAATATTAATAAAGCCGTCTGAACGAAATATTTCACACTTCAAATTGTAATATCTTGGAAACTAGTAAAGATTATTTGATGCGGTTTTCGTCCTTTCGATTTCTTGAATCAATGTCTTTTTAAATTTAATGGATTTCTATACTTTGTATATGACCTTTAAAGAAGGTCAATAACCCTGAAAAATAAAGCTATTTCTTGCACACCAGACAAGCAAATCCGTGATTTTACTCTGAGATAGAAATTTATGTTCTGACCCTGGTGTTCCGACCCCAAATCGAATATAATCGGTGTTTGATAAATGCACTGATTGTTTACAACCTCATGCGCGGTGTCGTCATGCGTGATGTCACTAAACATTCCTGTTGTGTCATCACAAAATGGCGGACGTCGGTAACCGAAGTGACAGCAGCATTAAAAATTCGCAATAGAAATGGAAGGTATGCAAGAAAAAGAATCCAATATGGGTGTGAGGGGTGGATAGAAAAAATCCGTCCCTCGGGATCACTGTCCGGCATCACTCGGCAAGCCTCGTGATGCCGGACAGTGTCCCTTGGGACGGATTTTTCAATCCACCCCTCACACCCATATAAGATTCTTATATTACACACCGATTATGCCCAAATTCTTACATCCCAAAAGGATAGTAGTGATTCCGGTGTTCTAAACTACATAGAAAAATGTAGTTGCCACACGTGTATAGATACGAGATCTACCAAATAAATTGTAGGTTCGCGCCGCACAACTACACATTTTTTTTTGTTTTAAATATACATTATATTTCCATTTTTAATGTATTACACGCTTTTTCTTCTGCTGAGACCAGTAATTTTGTTTTTCGTGAGTTTAGAAGAAAACAAAAATGAACGATAACGAGAAGCTGTTGGCGAGGATTGTGGCCACGTAAAATCGATTTAAGCCCCCCAGTGGAAATCTACTACTGACCGTTCCAAGGCGGCTCTTCTGTGGCGATTTATTTATGTTGTTGTTTGTTACTTACTGTGTGTATCACTTGTGTCTTGGTTTTGGATGGCCATATGGCCATTTTGTGGGAAAGTAACTGTCCTTATGGCCTTCCTTTGTTTAGGTTTCCATTAGGGTCTGGTCGCTTAATGTTTGTATTTCTTTCCCTTTGGTGTCTTTTATGGGTGGAGTAAGTTAATTGTATCAATTCCTGATCTTTGTTTTACTTCTACTTTACTCGGCGTGGCCTAAGATAGAAGGCCGAGTGCTCTGAATATTATTTCACATAATCAGCAGATCATTTTAACCTGGTAAAAGGCAGTTGGCATGTCTGTTTTAGGAATGAATACGTTAATATAAAATCAGAAAAATATAATATTACATATTTCCAACAAAAATATGATAATATAAACAATTATATAAAAGATCAATACAAAATACTAAATGTACTAAATATAAATTAAATTTATTAAAGACATTAACGAAGAGGAAGAAACTAATATTCACTATAAAAAATGAAGTCAGTCTTAGGAATCGAACCACGAAAGGTCACCTTCACGATTTTTAAGGGCCATGGGAACACCTGATAGATTTGTTCGCCATTTTTGCAGAGGGAGAAAACTTTCGGGATTTCCTGTTCGCTTTTCTATAAGCCCTGTCCCACTGAAAAAGGGGTCAACTCTTAAAGGAAAGATTTTGCTCCTCAGGGTTCTGAGGAGCAATATCTTTCTTTTCAGAATTGACCCCTATTGATATGGGAGACAAATACTTTTGCAGGAGTTGCCTCCCCTGAAGATGCTCTCAATCCCCTTATGTAACCCAACTCTAACCATTTTTATCATTTAATCTGCCTCCACACAGAGCTGATACGGACCGCGCATGTGTTCTGGTAAACTGCCGAGAAGGTCTAAGGCTGCCCAGGCGAAGTGGTGCGAGTCGGACCGTCCATGCAAATAAACCCTTTTGGTTTCATTGGACGGCGGGGCTTGAGATGTCATTCAACTCAATGTCGGGTAAAAGTCCCACAAAATATAAAGCAACGTGTCAAAAATGACATAAATAGTGTTGACGCGGACGCTATGCCTCAAATCAAACAAACATCTTCACTTGAAAATGATCCAAATTCTTTTCTTTTCGAAGTGTTATCAATAATACCAAGCCGACTTCGACTCGTACTAAAGTATGTACTTTGACATGCACACTACCCTTATGACAGGGCCTTCGTTGAAACAAAAGTGTCAAATATTGATCAATCGACAATCAAATACAAATGTTGAAATTTGAAAGCTAGAAAGAATGAATAAGTTAAAAATATTGTACAGCAAAGTGGTCGGGCCACAAGTTCTATCAAAATTAGTTAGACCTCCACATTTTTAAGGTAAACCTATTGTTTAAAATCAAAAAGACAAACGATCAGGAACTGATACAGTCAGATCCCAAATACTTCCCGGAAAGAAGTCAAAACATAGAATGACGTCAGTAAACCAAAAAGCGGACAACAGGTAAACCGAGTCAGCAGCTCTTTCAAAAACAGGTGGTGACACAGAGAATCCAAACCTAACTAAAAAGGAGCAATATACAAACGCGGGAGGGGGGTTGTGGGGGTGGGGTGGGGAGGACAAACGTAACTAAAATGAGCAACCAAAAAGGGGAAAGAATAAGAATCATCAACGTAACAATATATATGTATATGATTAGGGAAAGAATCAGAACCACCAACACAAAACATGAAGGCACCGCAGCAAAAGTTAACTTTTCGGGTACCCAACCCTCACCCCCACTGTCACTGAGGTTCAACCAAGTATTTGTGTGGTCCGCGTGAAGGTTTTCTAACTCATCAGTGAATCAACTCGGTAAACTAAGAAATCACAATTATAGCTAAGTTGACGCAACTCGGTAAACTAAGAAATCACAGTTATAGCTTAGTTGACACAAAGATGATGACTCCACAGTAAAACGCGCTGAGCCATCCGGTGCTGAATACAACGCAACAGGAACACTGGAGTTAACGAGAACCAACAGATGAACCCCGTTGGACCAAGCAACAGACAATAAAGTTCCGGCTCCAACAAACTAATAAAAAGCTTTAAGCCAACGAGAACATGGAGTCTGAACCCCGATCCTCCGTCGTGCAAATAAAGAGGAAAGCATGATCTCTAACCGTGATTGGGTCAAACACAATGCATGCAGACTGTTAAATAGAATTTATATTGTATCCAATGCGTTTGTAACGTTTAATAATATTCTGAAATCGTTGCGAAAAGTTAGGTTTGCTCTTATTGTTTCTCAATTTACATATAATGTCGCCAACAACCCTCGGGCTGTGACATCCCCTTCAGCAAAAGCCCATTCTATCCAAACTTAAATTTAGAAATTAATTGATAGGCTCAATGTTTTATGTTTTATGATATCGATATCCCTGATGTAGCAGTTTAGCAGTTAAAATTGTATGACAAATGTTAAAATCAGCGACATGACATGACACCCTTGCGAAGCGAATAAGCCGCGAAATATAAACACCGTAAGATGACGAACGATGATTATCACCATCTAAAACGGGAATCAAAATCATCGCACTTATCATAAATTTTAGTTGAAACACAGTTCAAATACAAATCCAAAAACGGGGCTTGCATTTTGCATTATAGACTCTAATTTCAAATTATTAAACTAAATGAAAAGTAGTAAAAACAAACGATCAAAATTGAAAATAAAAACAATTGTTAAATAACAGAATTAAGCGGAGATTGGATGCAAATATCTAAAATTACAGCAAAAGTAGAAAGCATCGATCAAAAACATTAAAAAAATCCAATATCACAACATATATCATGCCATATTTGTTTATAAGTTTATTGTCGATAGGTGAAAACGTCTTCTTGCACACCAGACAAGGAAATCCGTGATTTTACCCTGGGATAGAAATTAATGTTCTGACCCTGGTGTTCCGACCCAAAATGGAATATAATCGCGGTTTGATAAATGCACTGGTTGATTTCGACCTAAGGTTGACGTCACAGCACGTAACGTGACGTCACGAAACATTTCTGTAGTGTCATCACAATATGGCGGACGTCGGTACTCGAAGTGACTGCAGCATTAAAATCCGCGCTAAGAAATGGAAGGTATGCAAGAAAAAGAATCCTATATGGGTGTGAGGGGTGGATAGAAAAATTCGTCCCTCGGGATCACTGTCCGGCATCACTCGGCAAGCCTCGTGATGCCGGACAGTGACCCTCGGGATGGATATTTCCATCCACCCTTCACACGCATACAAGATAATTATATTGTGTGACACTTGTTCTGCACCACAAACCCAAGATAGCTCCCGTTTGTGGTAACGCTATGCTAATACATGTATATTCGAGATACCTGCGGTTCCCGTGTATCCACCTACTGCAATCCGGTACATCTCCGCAGGACCTCCTAAACTAAATGTTCTGTATTTTGCGTAAGTGGTGTTCCCCTCCCAGTCCTCCATGTCAATTCTCAACTCATAATATCCGTCCAGTAGTATAATGTACAGCGGCAAATTTCCTGAAAAACAAAAGCAAACATCACGAAAACACGGCTTTATATTTTTTACCCCATTCAACCCCATTTTATATAGTAATACTGGGGTTTACAGGGGTAAACCTTCTTTTTTCTTATTTTTTTACGGCGTAGCCGTTATGGTTTTGCTTTTGTCCTACATTTTTCGTTACTCCATTGGTCAATAAAACCACATGTCCAATGAGATGACCATTTCATTGGTCAATGATTTGCATAAATAAATCTACTAAAAAAATGCGACAGTTTACCGAAGTTTTAACCTAGGAGATGTTTCATTTTTTATGTGAGACATGAATGAAAAATATATACAGTTTCGGCTTGCTCACCGTCTTGTCCTTTGATGACCATACGTCATATGTATAATTGGGATTCTAGTGAATTCTGTAACTGCTGCGGTGAATAGCTATTTTTACCTAATTTCACATGGTTGGTCTATATAGCGAAAGGAACCATTACGCGAAAGGAAGGTTCATTTCGCGAAAGGAAGAATTTTCTGCGAAAGGAATTGTTTGTTTGATTTGAGGTATAACGTCCCCATCAACACTGTGTAGGTCATTTTGGAGACGTTGCTTCCAAGTTTGTGGGACTTTTACCCGACATTGAGATGAAAGACACCTCAAGACCTGTTGCCCAATGAAACCAATAAAGAGATATAGCATGACAAAAACATGTAATAATCGCATTACAAATTGACAGATGTTTAATTTACAATATATGCTAAATAAAAGTTGCAGTGTATCATTTGTCTTCAGCATGCTTTATCTCCTCCATTTTAACACAAAATGGACATTTTCGAATATCATTAATGTTATATAATTTCTGAAAAGGAATAAGTGTAATTTGAGTTTTAGTTAGGTGCACATAAGATCAAGTTTCCGTCCGTTTGTCTGCTCGTCCGTTTGTTCGTCCGTCTATGCGTTTACGTTCACCATAGCGACAACCCTAAATGTTAACCCTAGAATTTGTGTTCAAAAACAGTGAATGATAACGTTTTCTTATTTGTTGTGCATATACTTGAGATCATATGCTCTTGAAATGAGGTCATGTTTTTAACCTTGACCTTTTACATTGACCTTAGCTCAAACAGGCGGGACACCGCCCTCTGCAAAGCTATTTTTCCTCGCGTGACATCTGAATTGTATGAATACAGTAAACCATTTCATAGCTAGACAATTGTTGCTGTCACTATTGTATCTCATATTGCACGACCCGCAGAAAAAGCGACCGACTGAAGTCGGTTGATTTTCTAAGAGTGCCCTAAAATCACCGTGTCATTCTGTCAGTCTGTCTGTCCGTCCGTAACCCGTTTGTGAAAATTGGTGATAGTGACTTAACCGCTTGGAATATTTAAACAATTTTTGACATACTGATAGATATCAATGAGATCTAACCAATGAACTTGCGAAATATTACATTCCATTTAGTATAGCCTCGCCGAGGCGAAAAATGTGAAAATTTTCGAACTGCTTCTCCTCGGAAACCGTTGGGCCAATTGAAGTCAAATTTCATATGGAGGCTCTATGGGATGGGGGAAACCAAAATTTGCTCGTGGGGTCCAGGTCACATGACCAAAATGGCCACCAAGCCATATACGATCTGTCTGTCTGTCCGTCCGTAACCCGTTTGTGAAAATTGGTGATAGTGACTTAACCGCTTGGAATATTTAAACAATTTTTGGCATACTGATAGATATCAATGAGACCTAACCAATGAACTTGCGAAATATGACATTCCATTTAGTATAGCCTCGCCGAGGCGAAAAATGTGAAAATTCTCGAACTGCTTCTCCTCGGAAACCGTTGGGCCGATTAAGGTCAAATTTCATATGGAGCCTCTATGGGATGGGGGAAACCAAAATTTGCTCATGGGGTCCAGGTCACATGACCAAAATTGCCGCCAAGCCATTTATAGTAAAAACCCTTCAAAATAGTCTTCTCCAGAACCAGTGGGCAGATTTCCACGAAACTTGACAAATAGCATCTGGGACGTAGGCCCATCATAAATTGCTAAAATGGTGACCCTTGGTTGACCTTGACCTTCTTTGTGCCTAGGTCAAACTTTGACACATATGCTTTTGTATTGGAAAAGTGAAAATTCATTTTTTCCTGCAAACGATTCAAAAAACAGTACTAAAGTATAAGATATAGTTTTGCTCCTGACGATAAGGCGCATTTATTGGGGGAACCGTTTTAGGTCCAGGTCACATGACCAAAATGGCCACAATACCCATATATGGTAACACTTATAAAGCTAAAAGCATCCGGCGGGTCGTGCACTTCAGCTAAAGCACTGGTTTCTAAACAGCCTTCCAATTAAATCTACGCCGCATATCTTTTTTAAAGATATTTCTTGTTTTCTCTAAAATATAGATTGTGGGTACTCCTAAGAACCGCCTAGATGAAGCGGTTCTGACGAGTACCCACAAGCTATATTTTGAGCAGAAATAAATTGATTGTAAAAAATCGATTTTTCGGAGGTAAAGTTTGCAATGTATTTGTATAGGCGTGTTTTCGTAATGGATCTTGATACTCAGTGAATATGAAACGAAGCTGCAGATAAGATACATCCTTGTAATCGGTGCTGGTACTTGTACATTTGTGTGCCCATTACGAAAACACGCCTATACAAATATATTGTAACCTTTATCGCCAAAAAAATGAAAATTTTAAGATAAAGAATTGTGATATTTTTCATATTTCTGCTCATCGTATAGATTGCGAGTACTCGTTAGAACCGCCTCATCGAGGCGGTTCTTGGGAGTACCCACAATCTATATTTCAGAGCACAAATCAGGAAAATAAGGTTTACCACTGTTAACCCAAGTTTTACTATATACAAGAAAGCAGTCAGAAGGACAGCCAAATCCCCCGCCGCACTTTGTATCAAGGCTCAACCTTGTGATCTTCACCTTTGACCGTGACCTATAGTCAGTATAGTTTTTTATGGGTTCTGCATATCAGCTCACTGAGGGGGTTATTTCACAAACTTTAATCAAAATCCTTCCAGGGTTAAAGGAGATATGGAACGGACACAAAATTCAAAGTTTCAAACTCGTGACCTTCAACTGTGACCTTGTCCTTGGGTCGGCATGGTTTATTTATGCATTATGCACATCAACTCACTGAGGGGGACATTTGACCAACGTTTAATAAAAAGCCTTTGAAGGGTTAAAGAGATATGGAACGGACACAAAATTGGAAACTCTTAACTTGCCATAGCAAACAAACCAAACAGTGAGTGTTTGAGTTTTAGGTCCCACCAACAGCTAAGGTCATACGGACCTCGGTTTCAAGACCCATCCGAAAGTCTGGAGAAGCCAGGGATCTATCCTGTGATCCCTGGTTTACAAGGCGAGTAGGCTTACCCATTACACCACGGAGGCTTCTAAACAAACCAAAGTGCCAAATTTCATAAGCCAGAGCTCAGGTGAACACTGCCCAATGGCAGCCATGTATTATAACATGATATGATTTTAATCTACCAATTATAAAGTCTCCCAAACAAACCCCATACCCAAAATGAGCACCCATGTGGACTGTTTCTGATATATTAGGTGTTTTATAAACCAGGGAGGGTGGAGCGTGGACCCAATGGAGCCCTGGTTGGTGTCACTAAATGCGTCTTATCAAAAGGAACAGAGACATATATATGTATGGTTTAGCAGTGAGGATATTTATGGTTCTGAGATGTAAGGCCTTTTAAGCAATGGAGGGATTCAGGCAAGGCAGATCCCAGAAAAGCCCAGGATTGTTGTCACTGAATATGTTTTATAAGAAGAACTAAGAGTATATATGGTTAAACGGTGGGGATCTGAATGGTTTCTGAGATATGAGGCCCTTTGATGAAGTGGCAGAGAAAGAAATGGTGGGGGTGGGGTGGGGAGGACAAACATAACTAAAATATGAGCCGGGTGACTAAATGTGTCTAATAACAATGACAAGAATATATGTGATTATGGCGTGGGGATTTGAATGGTTTCTGAGATATAGGGCCTATTATGAAGTAGAGTCTTATCATAAGGGAAAGAATATATATGGTTAAAACGGTTTCGGGGATATATGGATTTTAATGAAGTAAAGCGGTGGGGCCCCGGGGTGCCATGGGCCATGTAAAATCGATTTAAGTCCCCAAGTGGAATTCGTTTCCGCTGACCGTTCCAAGGCGGTTCTTCTGTCGCGGTTTATTTTTGTTATGGTTTGTATTTGGGTGTTTGTGTCGCTTATATTATTTTAGTTTGGATAGCCTATCGGCCATTTTGTGGGAAAGTAACTGTCCTTTTGGCTTTCCGCTATAGATGTTTCCATTAGGTCTGTTGTTTCATGTTTGTGTTTCTTTAACTTTGGTGTCTCTGATGGGAGCGGTGTGTTGATTGTATCGATTCCTGATCATTGCCTCCACTTCTATTTTACAAAACTGTTATAAAAAGATAGGGTACAACATAAATGTCACACGACAGACTGCATGCATGGTGGTTAACCCAATCACGGTCGACAGCTTTGCTTCCCCCTTTAATTGCACGCCGGTGTGGAAACATCAATGGCGGAAAGCCAAAAGGACAGTTACTTTCCCACAAAATGGCCAATAGGCTATCCAAAATAAAATATTATAAGCGACACAAACACCCAAAGACAAACAATAACAAAAATAAACCGCGACAGAAGAACCACCCTGGAACGGCCAGCGGACTTGGGGGGGTGGGGCTTAAATCGATTTTACGTGGCCACAATCCACGACCTTACTTCCGTCGCGATTAAGACAAATAATTTGTTCAGTCCACATGAAGGCCTCCTAGTAAAATAGAAGTGGAGGCGATGATCAGGAATCGATACAATTAACCCTCAGCTCCCATCAGATACACCAAAGGGAAAGAACCACAAAGATGAAACAACAGACCTTATGGAAACATAAATAGCAGAAAGCCAAAAGGACAGTTACTTTCCCACAAAATGGCCAATATGCTATCCAAAATAAAACAACACAAGCGACACAAACACCCAAAGACAAATCATAACAAAATTAACCGCGACAAAAGAACTGTCTTGGAACGGTCAGCGGAAACGAGAATTCCACTTGGGTCTTAAATCGATTTTACGTGGCCACAATCCTCGCCCTTACTTCCGTCGCGATTTAGACAAATAATTTGTTCAGTCCGCATGAAGGCCTTCTATCTCATCAGTGCAACATCTCCGTGAACATAAATAATCAAACATCAACAGAGATGAAACAACTGTGAGGACTCTACAGCAAGAAACCACTGAAATGCTGGAGCAAAAGAAAACCAACAGTTAGACTCCGATGGGTCCGACCAGGGATGGAGTATCAGGCACCAACCAACATTACCTTGACTTAGATCTCTCTAATTCGCAATAAGCCTTTACGCTGGAACCGTCATAGAATCTGAGGCCTGACCCACCGGCGTGCAATTAAAGAGGGAAGCAAAGATGCCAACCGTAATTGGGTTAACTACCATGCATGCAGACTTTCGTATAACATTTATGTTGTACCCAATCTTTTTGTATCGAAGAATGATTTTACGAAATATGGTGCTGAAGTCATTGCGGCTATATGTTTTTCTGAATTTATATACTAAGTCACCATAAAATTCGTGTTCCGATAGACCTTTTTGCAGAAAAGGTTTAAGTCCAATATTGAATTTTGAAATCAAATCAGAATGACGTCTATAAATTTTTTTAAATGCTTTGCATAGTTTACGGTACCGATAACCCTGGTTAAGAAGTTTAGCCGTTTACAATTTATTACGAGTGTTGAAGTCAGTTGCATGGCTACACACTCTGGCAAATCGAATTAATTGCGAAATATAAACGTCATAGGGGGGCGCATGAGGAACATCGCCATCCAAAAAAGGGAAATTTACAATTTCAAAATCAAAATCATCGCGTTTATCATAAATTTTGCACGAAACAAACCCATCTACAATAGATAGATGTAAATCCAAAAACGGGGCCTTGTGATTTGCTTTATTTAACTGAAGTTCGGTGTGGGGGGGGGGGGATTTGACTGATCAAACCATCGAAATAGGTATTATCAATAATTAATAAATCATTCAAATATCTAGAAGTGGAGCTAAAAGCTTCAATGATTTCCGACTAGTTTTCAGCAGAAAGGGACACCATGAAGTCTCTCTCATAACAAAACAAAAACAAATCAGCCACAAGTGGTGAGCAATTAGTACCCATCGCTAAGTCTGTTTTTCCAGTCATGGTGATCTCATCCCATACCATAACATACCCTGCCCCATTACGATCATGAGCAACTCGAGCCGGGTCTGTATAACGCTCACCAGGACGACGCCAGATTCTTCTACGACCATAACGAAAGTCCAAGTCAAAGCGGGATTCATCACTGAACATAATGGGAGGAGACTGATTAATGTTCCTACGTCTGCGCTGTGTACACAACAGAGCTCTACCTTGCCTAGCTTTCAACGGCAGTACAACTTGCGAAGCCGTAAGGTCACTCGAGTGAATGCGATTTAGGATTATCTGTCTGGACATCAACCCTTCTTACTCGGCGCAGGTATTGCTGGAGATATATTGACGTCAGTCTCCGGTGGCGTAAGGCTTGATTGACAACAGGGCGGTCATCCCGTCCGTTAGTACTCTTCGGGCGTCCACTTCTCTGCTAATCCGCTACTTCTCCTGTCCTACGATAGCGTGCCAATAGTCGACTGACAACTGACTTTGACGTTTCCATAACGTTTGCAGTCTGCAACTGCGTACTTCCGGTCTGGAGCATGCCAACGACTCCCCCAGCGTTGAGCTTGCATTAACCCAATCATTGAGCTTACAAGAAATTTGCTTATGAAATCGTTTCATACAACACTTCAACAGTCGATACAGAAAGTTTTATCGAAATCTCACATCAATAAACAGGTCTGTCGCTTATATTACAATTCACGTGCTACCCCGTGTACAATTTATGCCCCCATGCTACGCCGCTCGAGCATAAATATCATACTGCTCAACGATAGAATATACGCACATGATAGTCAATTGACATGGTATACCGGACATTTGATTATTCCTAATGTTTAGATTGATGGGCTCGAAGGAACCCGAATATCCCCTACTTTTTGTAAACATTATATGTTGATGTAAATTTGATTTAAAATCTGAGTAAGGGATTTTGAAGTTTGTGATACCCAAGGATAGTGCCGATTTGGCTTTTGTATCAGCTAGTTCATTCCCATGTATACTAATGTGACTGGGAAGCCAACAAAATCTAATATGGTTTGTCTTTGAGTGTGTGTATTGCTTAAATCGTTTGTTGTGGGTAGTCAATTGGCCATTTTGTGGGGAAAAATGTCCTTTTGACTTACCGCTATTGCACAAGTAATTTTTACTGACCTTTCCAAGTCGATGTTTTTGTTGTGGTTCCTTTATGTTATGTGTTTCTGATTCTTTCAATAATCATATGTGTCGTTACCTTGGTTATTCTGATTCTTCCCCCTTTTTGGTTGTTCATTTAAGTTACGTTTGCCTTCCACTTTAATGTTTGTCATGTTGGTGATTATGATTCTTTCCCCCCCCCCCCCACCCCCCACCCCCCCACTATGGATATTGCTCCTTTTTAGTTAGGTTTAGATATTCTGTGTCACCACCTGTTTGAGAAAGAGCTACTTACCCGGTTTACCTGTTGATTATTTTGTTTGCTGTCGCCACTCCATATTTCGACTTCTTTCCCTAGCGATATTGTAGAAAGGATTTGGGATCTGGTTGTCTCAGTTCCTGATCGTTTTTCTTTTCAATTTCCATTAGGGTCTAATTATTTCATGTTTTTGTTTCTGTCCCTTTGGTGTCTCTGATTGAAAGTGTGGTTTAATTTTATCGATTCTTGATCATTGCTTTCACCTCTATTTTCTAGCAGATCCATACACCATACACTATAGATCCATAAACCATTTTAGATCGAATTAAAAATCTAAATGCACAGTTCGATCTCCTCCCCGGTACGGAACTGGACAGAAGTTTAAGAATATCATGCGCTTTAAGACCCCAAGCTTTTAAAGCTTTGATACTTGGAATAAAAGTCAATTTGTTACCGACCCAAGAATTTCCCTTCACTGAAAACTGGAATGGGACGACCGCATATAGTAAAATAAGGATATAAATGGAACTGTCGTATCTGACAGAAATGAAACATTGAGGTTTTGTTTTTGAAACCATTTTCTGTTGCCCAAACTTCTATGTTAAGTAAACAACATTGTAGTTAAAATTCAATGGTTTCAATATGTTTGATATGTAGAATATTTCATTATAATCGTCAACAAGAGTTGTCAGAAGACAACATAGCTCGGCTTTGGGGGCCTAAGATGGATGAGGGCAAGTTATCATTTTTTTTTCTTCTGTAAAAAAGCCCAACAGACTGCAGCAAAGGAAAGAGAACCAAAAGTACCCCTCATCATCCTGTTTTCAAGCCTTTCCACTTTAAAAAAAGATGAAAAAGAAATCTATATTTAATAAAAAAATTCTACAAACTTCCAAGTAATAACAAGGCATCACAGACGATACAAATCCCATCGTGCAAGACAAATTAAAAAAAAGCCTAGCCTAGCATTTTTGTAAAATTACATTTTATCCAAAAATAAATGTAGATACTTAAGAGTGATGACAAAGTGTATCTAAAAATAGCCACAGTGACCTTGGCCTTCAGCCCCTGACCTGGAAAGTCAAAGTCACTCAAGATATCATCATACCAAACATTTGTGTCAAGTTATATTAATTTCATCAATAAATGAAGCTGCAAGGGCGATGACAACGTTTTTCTAAAAATAGCCACAGTGACATTGACCTTCAGCCCCAGACCCTGAAAGTCAAACCCACTCGAGATATCATCATACCCAACATTTGTGTAAAGTTATCTAAAAATCCATCAATAAATGTAGGCACTAGAACAATCACAAAGTTTTTCAAAAAATAGCCACAGTGACCTTGACCTTCAGCCCCAGACCCTGAAAGTCGAACTCGCTCGAGGTATCACCATACCCAACATTTGTGTAAAGTTATATTAAAATCCATCCCTAAATGTACGCACTAGACCATTCTCAAAGTTTTTCTAAAAATAGCCACAGTGACCTTGACCTTCAGCCCCAGAACCTGAAAGTCCAAGTCACTCGAGATATCATCATACCCAATATTTGTGTGAAGTAATATTAAAATCCATCCATCAATTAGGGCGCAAGGGCGATAAAAAGATTTTCTAAAACTAGCCACAGTGACCTTGACCTTCAGCCCCAGACCCAGAAAGTCGACCCCGCTTGAGATATCATCATACTCAACATTTGTGTGAAATTATATTAAAATCCATCAATAAATGTAGGCACTAGAGCAATCACAAAGTTTTTCTAAAAATAGCCACAGTGACCTTGACCTTCAGCCCCAGAACCTGAAAGTCGAACCCGCTCGACATATCATCATACCCAACATTTGTGTAAAGTTATATTAAAATCCACCCATAGATGTAGGCACTAGTGCATTCACAGAGTTTTTCTACAAATAGCCACAGTGACCTTGGCCTTCACCCCCAGAACCTTAAAGTCAAAGTCACTCGAGATAGCATCATACCCAATATTTGTGTGAAGTTATATTAAAACCCATCAATAAATAAAGGCGCAAGAGCGATGAAAAATGATTTTCTAAAAAAGGCCACAGTGACCTTGACCTTCAGCCCGTGACCCTGAAGGTCGAACCCGCTCGAGATATCATCATACCCAACATTTGTGTGAAGTGATATTAAAATCCATCGATAAATAAAGGTGCAAGAGCGGTGACAATGTTTTTCTAAAAATAGCCACAGTGACCTTGACCCCGTGACCATGAAAGCAGTGACCTTGACCTTAAGCCCCGGACCCTGAAAGTCAAAGTCACTCGAGATATCATTATACCCTTCATTCGGGTGAAGTTATATTAAAATCCATCAATAAATGAAGGCGCTAGAGCGCTGACAATGTTTTTTTTTTTTTCTAAAAATAGCCACAGTGACCTTGAACTTGAGCCCCAGACCCGCTATGTTTTTAAAAAGAAAAAAAGTGCCTTCCCCGGGATTCGAACTCACGCAGCTTGCAGGTAAACTTTTTACACAGGGAAATAAGGGAGGTAATACAGAGGGAAATTTTAACTTCTCAAAAAGTCCAATTTCAGCCCAAACCTGAAAAATGAAGTACAATGATAATGTTAAATATTGTTTTTTTTTACCAATTGTTAATTACATTTTCAAAATAACTTAGTAAAACATCACATATAAGAGCTTGCAGGTACACTTTAACCAGATGCGGACGCCGACGCTGACGACGGACGACCGGGGGTATGGCAATAGCTCCCCCTTACTTTCGTAAGGCGAGCTAAAAAGGGAACAATCGGCGTCTTTTACACATGAAGCATTGTTACTGATTTTAGTTGTCAATAAAGTAGGTGATAAAATGCTTCCTTGTGGAACACCTTTTTCGTGTTAAACTATATCCGATAAAGTATTACAACATCGGACATTAAAAGATCCATCACGAAAACACTCCTATATATTTTTGAGCCCCTTGAACCCTTATCTTATACAGTAAAACTGGGGTTTACAGGGATAAACCTTATTTTTTTTATTTCTGCTGTAAAACTTTGATTGTGGGTACTCGTAGGAACCGCCTCGATAGGGTGGTTCTAACGAGTACACACAATCTATTTTTTGAGCAGAAATAAGAAAAACATCCCAATTTGTCATCTTAAAATTTTCATTTTTCTCGGCGATAAAGGTTACAATGTATTTGTATAGGCGTGTTTTCGTAATGGATGAGAAAAAATGAATAAAAAGAGGTAATCGACTAATCGCCCTTTAAGACCTAAGGTATTCATCACGCGAACAAGTCCGTGAAAGGAACGGCCCCTAAACCCCACTTTTTATAGAGAAAACTGGGGTTTACAGGGGTATACACTATTTTTCTTATTTCTGTTCCACGACATAGGTTGTGGGTTCTAACGAGTTTCACAATCTATGATTGAGGCATTAATAAGAAAATTTTCATCAGAAAAATAGCCGTTTTTAGATATGAAAGAATGCACTATGTCACACGGATGTGTTATCGTAATGTTAAGTCCTTCAGGATGCTATATTTCCATGCAGCATCGTTAGCCTTTTCAAGGTCGAAAGATACAGCTACGACATGTTCTTTTTTTACAAAGGCATCACGAATAAATGATTCCAAACGAATCGAATGATTATTACTGGAAAGATGGCCCATCCGAGTCAAACTGTTGGTTTTCTTTTGCTCAAGCATTTCAGTGGTTTCTTGCTGTCGAGTCATCACCGTTGTTTCATCTCGGTGGTTGTTTGATTGTTGTGTTTTCGAAAATGTTGCACTGATGAATCAGGACGTCTTCATGCGGATTGAACAAATTATTTGTCTAAATCGCGACGGAAGTAAGGGCGAGGATTGCGGCTGCATAAAATCGATTTTAAGCCCCCAGTGGAATTCGTTTCACTGGCGGTTCTTCTGTCGCGGTTTATTATGCCCCCAACTTCGAAGAAGTTGATGGGGCATATTGGTTATGTCTTGTCCGTCTCCCCGTCTGTCTGGCCGTCTGTCCGTTACGCTTTCACCCTGTAGGAAACTCAAGAATGGTTTGAGCTAGGATCTCGAAATTTTATATATGGAATGTGCATGCAAAATAAGCGGACACGTATTTTATTTCTTTTTCGACAGATTTGTCTTTGCAGAGTTATGCCCCTTTTCGGACTTATGCATTGTGGCTATGGAGAAACCTTGTGAGCAAGATATCTGGAGAACCACTTGAGCTAGGCTCATGATATTTAGTAAATAGTTTGGGTCGAAAGTGTAGATGACCTGATTAACTTGTGACGAAATTCCGAAAATATCTAACGGAGAAATGCTCCTTCTCGGACTGATGCATTGCGGCTATGTGGAAACCTTGTGAATAAAATATCTGAAACACCACTTGAGCTAGGCTCATGATATTTAGTAATGAGTTTGGGTCTAATGTGTAGATGACCTTCTTAACTTTTGACGAACTTCCGAAAATATTTAACAGAGTTATGCCAATTTTCGGACTCATGCACTGTGGCTATAGGGAAGCCTTGTGAACAAAATATCTGGAGAATTGCTTGAGCTAGGTTCATGATATTTGGTAAGCAGTTTGAGTCTAAGGTGTAGATGACCTGATTAAATTCTGACGAAATTCCGAAAATATATAATGGAGTTACGCCCCTTTTCGGACTTATGCATTGGCTATAGTGAAACCGTGTGAACAAAATATCTGGAGAACTGCTTGAGCTAGGCTCATGATATTTGGTATATAGTTTGGATCTAAGGTGTGGACGACTTGATTAACTTTTGACGAAATTCCGAAAATATATAACATGGTTATGCCCCTTTTCAGGCGTATGCATTGTGGCTATAGGGAGACTTTGTAAACAAAATATCTAGAGAACCGCTTGAGCAAGGCTCATATTTCGTCTACATAAATTGTGAGCACATTTTATGAATATTGTACCAACTGACAGTTCTTTCACGACAGAGGCATTTTTTTTAATTATGTTTTTTTTTAATTATGTGTCTATTAGTGGCAAGCATATGGTTGGGGGCATAGTGTTTCACAAACACAATTTCTAGTTTTTGTGATGGTTTGTCTTTGAGTGTGTGTATCGCTTGTAAGTTTTGTCTTTTGGATAGCCTTTTGGCCATTCTGTGGGAACGTATTTGTTTTTTTTGGCTTTCCGCTATTGATGTTTCCATTAGTCTAATTGTTTCATGTTTGTTTTCCTTTCCCTTTGGCGTCTCTTATGGAAGCTGTGGGTTATTTGTATCGATTCCTGTTCATTGCCTTCACTTCTATTTTGAATCCAGCTTGAACTTTTGTTAAAAGCTGGTTTGATTCTAAGAACCAAACCAACCTATCATTAACCATTCTCTCCATTGTTTTACATTAACAACTTATCAAAGCAATATATCTTTAGATAGTGGCTTCAGTATAATGTTTTTGTTATTTTAGTTTTGGAATAGTTATAATCGTTGCTTTACTCCAGTCCTTTGGGAATTTTCCAGTTATTTAGATATTATTTATATTATTAATTAGCCATGCCTCACTGAATAAATATTTAAGTATTTGATGATATCGTCTGGACCAACCGATGTATCATGAGATTTATGAAGAGCATCTAATAACTCTGAAGTACAAAAAGGTGTTGTGAATGCCAAAACCTCCTTTGCTCTATCTGTAAGTGGAATTTGCCAAAATCCTTTCAGAAGGTCGAATTTCGTTATGTATTTGGCATTTCCGATGTTATCAATGCAGTCATCTATTCTTGGAATAGGAAAGCTATCTGTTTTACTTACGGAATTAACTTTCCTAAAATCTGTACACATACGATATGTCCCATCAGGCTTTGGCACAAGAATACAAGGAGAACTCCACTCACTTTGACTCTGTTCAATAAAGTCATTGTCTAATAGATACTGAACTTCTTCTTTAAGATATTTTTGTTTCACAGGATTCATCCTGTATGGGTGTTGTTTTACAGGTTTAGAACCATTTATGTCCACATCGTGAAATATTTTGTCTGTCCGTGTTGGAATGTCAGGAAATAAGTGTTCATATTCAAATATCAGCTGTTTCAGTTCATTCCGCTGATTTGGCTCTAGATGTGACAGTAGATGACAGTGGGCTACCTTTTTGTGAACTTGACCAAAACATGGCCCAAGGTCAAAGGTCAAAAAGTATGACTTTGCCATTCTTTAGTGTCATTCATACAAAAAGCGGGTATTTGCGATGGTATACCATCGACTGCGCGATCTAGTTTGTTTGTTGTTGTTGTTTTAAGGTCCATTCAAGATTAGTTCAATTAATTGAACGTTCATCAGAGGTCGGCGCAAAAAGGAGTACCGGGAAAATCAAATTTATCTTCTGTTGCAGAACTTCTGTTGCTCGACCCACAGCGATGAGTGATCGAATGATTAACAGTCGGTATCCTGGAGGACCACTTTTGTATATGTAATGATAGATCATTCTACACCAAAAAGCCAAGAAAAATGTTCATCCTGCTAACAGCCTTTTTCTATTTTGAATTGAAGGGGTTAGTGCAAGAAGGGGCCCAAGTCCATTTTTGGAAAAATCTGAGATATTAACATTTTCAGATACATCATATCAAGACCTACAATCTGATATATAGTTTGTTATACCTTATTTCTTTACTGGCATTAAAAATGACGGTTATTGAAATTTTTGGTAGGGTCCTAAGTCCAATGTCGTATCGTTGGTGCAAGAAGGGGTCTAAGTCCGTTTTACTTCAAAAAGCTTTGAGTTTCCATTGTATGTATTGTTCATTTGTTTCAGATTTTTGTTATACTTAACTAATAAAGAGTCGTGATACGATAAAATATACATGTTCAACTAAATGACATAGGTTTCTGCTTTTAATAGAGAAAACTTTGTTGTATTTGTTTAGTGCAAGAAGGTGCCTAAGTCCAATAAATCCTGGACTTAGGCCCCTTCTTGCACTAAACCATTATTGTAACAAATTATTATCTGCGATATACTTAGAACTATTTATGCGGTTTTTGCACCATTTCAGATGGCACGATAACACATCAGAAGAATTTATTTAAATTCAAGTATGAAAAATATGAAAATTTTGCAAAATATTTTGTTTTTCGCGTTTTTCTCGAAATTATAAAAATGTGACTTAGGCCCCTTCTTGCACTAACCCCTTCAATTAATAATTTGCATTCCGCAGTCCAAAACCATGTGATAAATCCGATAAAACTCGACTAACTAAATATTCCCAAGTTCGTACGTTTTAGGAAAAATCGCGCTGTAAATAATGTTTTGGTGCGTCAGTTGACGTTGCCGGTAAGAACCTGTAACGTCGCTAATAAATAACGTCAGAATACGTAGACCCCTACACTTCTATATCTGTCTGTACTTCGAAAACTAACTTGGTAGTCAAGGACTTCTTTCAGCTTATTATAATCAACAATAGCATTGTCATAAAATATTAGTTTTTGAAAAGAATTCTGTGGGCCAGTTAATTTGTTATATGAAATTAAAATGGAAATTTCGGCGATTTGTTTTTCTTATTCTTGTTGCCCTCTATAGAAACAATTAAGATTTTCAAGCGGTCCTTGCGCCTAAACAAAGCTGGTGACCTACCTTTTTTCTTGCTTTTTTGATGTAACATGTTTAGTTCTACCCGTATGCAAAATTTAACGAATTTCTCTGGGAGTGCCCATTTACGTTTTCTTGGCCTTAATTGAATGGACAGTTCATAGGGAAGACTCCCTCTATCTTGCATGTTATGTAAGAAATGCTTCTAAAGAGCACAAAAAATATGGTCATATCAGAAAGTGTGTGAAGCTCTCACCTTTCTACTTGACAATATTTACAAAAGATTTGGTACTAAGTTATTTAGACAAGTTGTGGGTACAAATTGCGCACTCCGTGTGGCTGATTTGTTCTTGTTTTATTATGAAAGAGACTTCATGATGGCCCTTTTCGTTGAAAACCAATCTGAAATCATTGACGCCTTTAGCTCGCCTTCTAGATATTTGGATGATTTATAGAATATTTAGGTCATTTTAGATTTTATGGGACTTTTGTCGACATTTGGATGAAATTGCATCTCAAGCCCATCCGGTTAAACAAACAAAAAGGGTTTATTTATTGTACGGTTGGACTCGCATCCCAGTGCCTACACAGTCTAGCCAAGATCCTCTAAGCGATTGACAAGTACCAAGCTGCGGTTCATTATTTGTTGGAGAGATGTCATATACCTGGGATATTAGAACCTTCATACCAGATGGTTGACCTAAATTCATATCTAGCCCAGCGTGACGTTTATTTCATGGTTCAGCAATTATGCCTTATATCTGGAAAACTATGTAATTTTTGTTTGGGGTTTTACGGCCCTTTCAAGATAATTTCACTAATACTTAGTCGATCGTTAATCAGAGGTGGGCGACAACCGGAGTACCAGGAGAAAAACCACCTGACCTTCCGTTGCAGAACGAAAAATAAGACTATTTGATCACTATGTACATGTGCCGTGCATATAAGCTGCATGAGATGCGATGATTGGTATCGAAATATATATGAAGTTAAACATGACCTATATTTCACGGTTCAGTGACTTGCCTTCTATTTGAATACTGGTTGATGGAGCAATGTCATGCCTCGGATAGCCATGTGACCTGACGATTGCCATAGAAATATATCTAGGTCGGTTTGACCTATATTTCATGGTTCAGTGATTTTGACTTGTAATTAGAAAATTATTTAATGGAGAATTGTCACATGTGGATTATTAGTTCAATTGTCCCGATGATTTGGCAGTGTGACCTGTATATTTCATGATTGAGTGACTTGTTTTACTTCTACTTCTGACTTATAATGTGAATTCGATTGAGCAATATCATACCGGGGTTATAACTTATGTGTGATCTAATGATTGACATGTTATACATGTGTATCTTGATTGGTGTGAACTATATTTCATGGTTGAGTAATTTAGCCACATATCTCTCACATGAGTGGCATAACAACTGAAAACGCATCATTATCTCACATCAGTGGCAGAACAACTGAATTCTCAGCATTATTGCACATGAATGAAAGCACAACGTTGAGGGATGTGCGATTCATATTCAGACACATAAAGCTTACATGTATGTCCTATTGCCTGTAATAAGATCAAATAAAAATATCTTTCATACATATGCAAATATGAAAACAGGAAGACAAGGCAAGCAACGGGCGAGCTATACTGACCTGCGACATCTCTACCAGCCTACACTCAGAGACTAGTGCTGTGTGTGCTTTGATTTGTTTAAGATATGCCCCGACCTCCATTGTTAAAAACAAAACCTTTAATGATATACTGAACATATGTGCAGTGTGCAATTATGGTTTTCGATTGCGTGTTATTAGCGCAAAAGCTCTGGCCCAAGTAATGACATGACCTGTCTGTCTTCCGTGTGTCAGTTTTACGGCGTCCGGCAAACCCGCATGCTGACAAGACGACAGAGGGTGATCTCTGACAGGTGAACGGGCAACTGTGAGGTAAGGCACAAGAAAGACATTATATAGAAGACATAAATTATTAACAATAACTATATACAACAATACCAACACTGAACACTACATTCATTTGCTTCTATAATCATTTCACGGCGCACGTCCCGAGGGCAAAACTACGTGACGTGAAAATTATATAGGAGCAAATAACACAAAGGACACAAAATAAAACAATAAAACAACAAAACGAACACTTGTCGGCTTTTAAACAAACCAAAAAAAAAAAAAAAACGAAAACAAAAGTGTCGACGCACTGGTGCACCCGGGTTTCACATGAAGAATCACTCTCTTCTTTTTATCACAAGTCTTAGGGGTTAAATAATTCCTAATCATTGCCTTCATTTCTATTTTTATTTCATCTCTGGATATTTGGAATATATCCTATTCCATTAGAATAAGTTTCGCCATTCAACTGATTTGAAACAAGAAAGATATTATATTGTTTGGACGACTACTTATAAACGTTTATCGACTTGTCAGATCTATATACAAAATCATTATCTTTCAGCGAGTATGAGTATTGGTTTTTATACCTATGGGCCATTCGACAAGACAATTCCAAGGCGATCGTATCGGCATGAGGTAAATGTCACTTTTCCAATATTTAAGTAAAGACTTGTTCGCGGGTAAAAGGTAATGTATACTTTCGGGGTAATCAAAGCACTGAGAGTACGGTGGGTCGATCGTCTCTGAGTGTGGGCTGGGAAAATAGGGGCTCGAATAAATAGATGGGGCTGCGCGAAGCTTCCTCGCTGAATCCGATCGCACTCCAGTACTGGTAAGGTTCTAAGGCTATCCGGCCCTCAAAGACATGTTAAAAATCAAAGTACCAACGGTACCCCAAATCTTGCAAAAAAAAACAAAGTACTAAAAACACCTTGAATACTTATATTGAGAAAGGAAAAAATCAAAGTACTAAAAGCACCTTAAGTTCTTATATTGAGAAACCAAAAATAAATAATCAAAGTACTAACAGTACCTCAACTCCCAATTTAAGGCAGATTACATACGTTCATACATACATATATCCATACATCCAAATATGCGTTGAGGCGGATCAATTAATAAAATAAGGGTTTCGGGATCTCGCCTCGGTGAGGCGGTTCGTAACGCACAAGTTCTTGGCGTTTGTTAGAGGTGGTTCCTCCAAAAACATGCTGTGGGTGCGCGTTAAAACGGGTTCAATGAGTCTATTTATAGTAACTGAGGTTTGTTTCTAAAATAACGACCTCATGAAGGTCAAACCAGTGAGGCTAAATAGAGTAACTGACGTTTATTTCTAGAATAGCCAACAAGTACACACATAAATCTATAAACGCACACATACACCTAAAAACGCAAATTGCTTCAAACTCTAATTGAATGCGAAAAGTTTAAAACGACATACCCGACCTTCGCTCTCTTATCAAACAATGAACTCTAATAAGTAACAATGACTACGACACATACCGATTGGTTGTTATTAATAACCGACTTATGCTGTGATTAAATGACAGCCTCGTTTTGAAATCTGCGAAGAAAGCATGAGCGTTGTAGTAAAGAACGTTATTCTCAAACGAATCATCATAAAGAAAACACGGCGCTCTCTGGGAAGGTTTCTGACATTATATAGCGCTTGAGGAAGAGAAAATGACACGCATGGCCAGCTTCTGGGGCAGGAGCCAATAATTGTGTGAGAACATTTCATCCCAAAACACTTAAAAACGGTGAGAACCTATATGCGAACAATGTATGGATTCGTGTGCATGACACTGATGATATTAGACGAGTTGTGTTAGTGGTTACGATGTCATCAGGTTTGAAGAGAAGCCAGAGCGGCTACAGAACGATTGATAGACGTATGTGAAAGACAACATCGCGAAGATTTATACGGCGTTATATTGTGAGCGAGTCAGGACGAATAGGACCAGTATCGAATTAAACGAATTGAAAGGAGATACACTGGGCATTGGTGGCGGTTGTGGTGGTGGTGGTGGTGGTGGTGGTGGCTGTGGTGGCTGTGGTGGTGGTGGTGGTGGCTGTGGTTGTGGTGGTGGTGGTGGTGGCTGTGGTGGTGGTGGTGGTGTCTGTGGTGGTGTAGGTGTCGGTCAAAAATGTGAAAAGTTTGTAAGACTGACCCAACTGCAAACTATTGAATTACAAAAATGAATCAATGCTCTGACTGTAACGTCGTGTTCTCCAGACATGATGCTTTGTTAAGGCACCAACTCAATAAGCACGGTAGTGGGATAGTTCCACAATCAGACATGCCGAATAGCATTACCTTTCAGCATCCGTTTTCTATGATGGTGACTGGCCCTAGCGGAAGCGGTAAAACGGAATGGACTAGAAAGTTACTCCTATCCGACATCATATACCCTCCACCTGAGCGTATCGTATGGTGTTTTGGTCAGTGGCAAAGACTGTACGACGGCTTGGGACGCAGTCTTCCTCATATAGAGTTTGTACACGGTATACCGGACAACCTGACCAGCCCCGAGTATGTCGATACCCGCAAAAGAAACGTACTGGTTTTTGACGATTTTATGACCGAGGCTAAATGCGACCAAAGAATCGCCGACCTCTTTACCAAGGGGAGCCATCACAGAAACTTGTCCGTCGTATATCTCACGCAGAATCTATTTCCGCAAGGAAAAGCTTGTAGGGACATCGCGTTGAACACTCAATACCTCGTCCTTTTCAATAACCCCATCGACAGACAACAAGTTGCGACGTTGGCGAAAAGAATTTACCCAGCATCTAACTCTACGTTTATGAAACGATTCGAACAGGCCACGAGTCAGCCTTACGGGTACCTGATTGTCGACCTAAAACCGAACACGCCCGAACAAGATCGTTTACGCGGTGACATATTTCCGGTTGAAAGAAAGCGGAAGTTAGAGGTATCCGAAGAGTCCGATATAAACGATAAAGACAGCGACGATGACAGAGTATCGATAAGCGACGTAAACGACACGCATTACCCCTTAATGGGACCCCCTGGTAAACGTGTCAAAGATGAACTGTCAGAAGACCGTCAGTGTCTAGAAATATGGGAAAGAAGGTTTAAGGAACCTCCAAGGCAATCGAATGCAGAGCGCTTCAAAGACAAGGTGAATAGCTTCATCGAAGAGGGAAACGCTCCCGAGGAAGCGTATCATCGCACAGCAAACGAGGACTTGCCCTCCCTCAGGAAAAGACTAAGACACGATTACGCGAGGTTTTTCATGGATTATCACCAGCTGCAAAAAGACCCTACTCAGAGGCAGATTCTAGAATCGGCTAAAACTTTAAGAGTACAGCATGACATGAATGTCGGCGAATCCATCCAGCAAGCCATGAAACTGATAAATGATTTGCTTTACCGGCGTATGGCCCGATCATGCCTTGACGGAATACGGCGAAGACCAGGAATCTGACGACGAATGAAACAAATGTAAGAAGGGTAAATCAACGCTATATTTGGAGAAAAAAAGATGGGGTCGATCGAAGTATACGACGTAAAACTGGATACATGGGTGCCTTATGTCCCGGACTACGACGCGTGGTACCAGCATTTCAAAGACTTGAGCGAGGGCTACGTACACCCCGATTACATGGGCCGGTACATCGTCGGTAGCGGTAGAAGAAACCGACTTCTAAAAGAAATGGAAGAACAACGGCAAAAGGAAATAGAAATGCGGGAACAGCAAAAGCCCGTGGTGAAATTGGTCTCTACCGTGGCCCAAGCGGTCGAAATGGCAAAGTCAGATTTAGCTCCATTACAAAAGGAGCATAAGGGCGAGACCTCTGTTCGTAAGAAAACACGAGTAAAAACAGACAGATGGTAGACTGGACAACCTTTAAATATTAAGCGACGATGAACAGCGATCAACTGACTCGTATACTTTCTGGATATCCCGTGACTGTCTGCGCAGCGGACAAAATTAAAAAAACGAAGATGAAGGTTCGTCATTTCCAACACGGCCACAAGTAAAGAAAGAGGGGAGCACTGAGTAATTGGATACCGGAAACGGATATAAACGACTACTCTTAACGCCATTCGGTAACCCCCTCCACCCTGTAGATGAGCCTGTAAATAGAAGACCCCCGTGCCCCTAGGGCGTGACGCTACCTTCCCGTGGTCTAGGGCGTTTCTACTAAACGCGTCACCCCCTCTCCGCAAAGGTCATCCGGCGACCCCCGCGCGAGGGTCAGAAATGGCGGCCATCTCGGTCTCGAACCCCATGGAGGATCATTCGCGAGGTCATCGAGGGTCAAAATGGCGGCAATCTTGTCGACCGTCTTGTGACGTCAATGACGCTAAAGAGACGCCTATTATACTTTTACCGCTCTCTGAAATAATTCAGCATACGACAAATTGTTGATAAGTTTCCTATAATTCCCAGAAAAGAGGACTCGACGTCTCATGCAAATTGTCTCAATAGCAGGCAATTCGCAGAAAATGTCAAATACTGTTTTCTGGGTAAAAAACAGTGCTTCAGCTGAAGTGCACGACCCGCCATATGCTTTTAGCTTTATGAATGTTACCATATATGGGTATAGCGGCCATTTTGGTCATGTGACCTGGACCTAAAACCGTTCCCCCAATAAATGCGCCTTATCGTAAGGAGCAAAAATATATCTTATACTTTAGTACTGTATTCTGAATCGTTTGCAGGATAAAATGCTTTCTCACTTTTCCAATACAAAAGCATATGTGTCAAAGTTTGACCTAGGCACAAAGAAGGTCAAGGTCAACCCAGGGTCACCATTTTAGAAATTTATGATGGGCCTACGTCCCAGATGCTATTTATCAAGTTTCGTTGAAATCTGCCCAGTGGTTCTGGAGAAGACTATTTTTGAAGGGTTTTTACAATATATTCCAAGCGGTTAAGTCACTATCACCCATTTTCACAAACGAGTTACGGACGGACAGACAAACCATATATGGCTTGGCGGCCATTTTGGTCATGTGACCTGGACCCCATGAGCAAATTTTGGTTTCCCTCATCCCATAGAGGCTCCATATGAAATTTGACTTAAATCGGCCCAACGGTTTCCGAGGAGAAGCAGTTCGAAAATTTTCACATTTTTCGCCTCGGCGAGGCTATACTAAATGGAATGTAATATTTCGCAAGTTCATTGGTTAGATCTCATTGATATCTATCAGTATGCCAAAAATTGTTTAAATATTCCAAGCGGTTAAGTCACTATCACCAATTTTCACAAATTGGTTACGGACGGACAGACAGACTGACAGAATGACAGAATGACACGGTGATTTTAGGGCACTCTTAGAAAATCAACCGACTTCAGTCGGTCGCTTTTTCTGCGGGTCGTGCAATATGAAAAAAATATATCAAATGTCGTCTGCTGGTGAAATACCTGGCAAGCCGCAGCGCTAATAGGCGAGAGATTTACAATAAAAGCGAACAGTGGCAGCGACGAATCTGTTCAGTCTGCGAAAATGCACCTGCTTACCAGAGTATTCGTGTTATCACAGGAATGTTGTACTGTGCGCTTAGTTATCACTACGAAAACACGCCTATACAAATACATTGTAAACTTTACCGCCAAAAAAATGAAAATTTTAATATGAAAAATTGAGATATTTTATATATCTTATTACTGCTCAAAATTTAGATTGTGGCAGATCGAGGCGGTTCTAACGAGTACCAACAATCTATAATTTAGAGCAGAAACCAGTGCTTCAGCTGAAGTGCACGACCCGCCGGATGCTTTTAGCTTTATGAGTGTTACCATATATGGGTATGGCGGCCATTTTGGTCATGTGACCTGGACATAAAACGGTTCCCCCAATAAATGCGCCTTATCGTAAGGAGCAAAAATATATCTTATACTTTAGTACTGTATTCTGAATCGTTTGCAGGATAAAATCCAACACAAAAGCATATGTGTAAAAGTTTGACCTAGGCACAAAGAAGGTCAAGGTCAACCCAGGGTCACCATTTTAGCAATTAATGATGGGCCTACGTTCGAGATGCTATTTATCAAGTTTCGTGGAAATCTGCACAGTGGTTCTGGCGAAGACTATTTTTGAAGGGTTTTTACCAAATATTGCTTGGCGGCCATTTTGGTCATGTGACCTGGACCCCATGAGCAAATTTTGGTTTCCCCCATCCCGTAGAGGCTCCATATGAAATTTGACTTCAATCGGCCCAACGATTTCCGAGGAGAAGCAGTTCGAAAATTTTCACATTTTTCGCCTCGGCGAGGCTGTACTAAATGGAATGTAATATTTCGCAAATTCATTGATAAGATCTCATTGATATTTATCAGTATGCCAAAAAATTGTTTAAATATTCCAAGCAGTTAAGTCACTATCACCAATTTTCACAAACGGGTTACGGACGGACAGATAGACAGACCATATATGGCTTTGCGGCCATTTTGGTCATGTGTCCTTGACCCCATGAGCAATTTTTGGTTTCCCCATCCCATAGAGGCTACATATGAAATTTGATTTCAATCGGCCCAACGGTTTCCGAGGAGAAGCAGTTCGAAAATTTTCACATTTTTCGCCTCGGCGAAGCTATACTAAATGGAATGTAATATTGCGCAAAATCATTGGTTAGATCTAATTGATATCTATCAGTATGCCAAAAATTGTTTAAATATTCCAAGCGGTTAAGTCACTATCACCAATTTTCACAAACGGGTTACGGACGGACAGACAGACAAACCATATATGGCTTGGCGGCCATTATGGTCATGTGACCTTGACCCCATGAGCAAATTTTGGTTTCCCCCATCCCATAGAGGCTCCATGTGAAATTTGACTTCAATCGGCCCAACGGTTTCCGAGGAGAAGCAGTTCAAAAATGTTCGAAAATTTTCACATTTTTCGCCTCGGCGAGGCTACACTAAATGGAATGTAATATTTCGTAAGTTCATTGGTTAGATCTCATTGATATCTATCAGTATGCCAAAAATTGTTTAAATATTCCAAGCGGTTAAGTCACTACCACCAATTTTCACAAACGGGTTACGGACGGACCCAAAGAAGGTCAAGGTCAACCCAGGGTCACCATTTTAGCAATTTATGATAGGCCTACATCCCAGATGCTATTTATCAAGTTTCGTGGAAATCTGCCCAGTGGTTCTGGAGAAGACTATTTTTGAAGGGTTTTTACCAAATATTGCTTGGCGACCATTTTGGTCATGTGACCTGGACCCCATGAGCAAATTTTGGTTTCCCCCATCCCGTAGAGGCTCCATATGAAATTTGACTTCAATCGGCCCAACGATTTCCGAGGAGAAGCAGTTCGAAAATTTTCACATTTTTCGCCTCGGCGAGGCTGTACTAAATGGAATGTAATATTTCGCAAGTTCATTGATAAGATCTCATTGATATTTATCAGTATGCCAAAAATTGTTTAAATATTCAAAGCGGTTAAGTCACTATCACCAATTTTCACAAACGGGTTACGGACGGACAGATAGACAGACCATATATGGCTTGGCGGCCATTTTGGTCATGTGTCCTTGACCCCATGAGCAATTTTTGGTTTCCCCCATCCCATAGAGGCTACATATGACATTTGATTTAAATCGGCCCAACGGTTTCCGAGGAGAAGCAGTTCGAAAATTTTCACATTTTTCGTCTCGGCGAAGCTATACTAAATGGAATGTAATATTTCGCAAGTTCATTGGTTAGATCTCATTGATATCTATCAGTATGCCAAAAATTGTTTAAATATTCCAAGCGGTTAAGTCACTATCACCAATTTTCACAAACGGGTTACGGACGGACAGACAGACAAACCATATATGGCTTGGCGGCCATTATGGTCATGTGACCTTGACCCCATGAGCAAATTTTGGTTTGTCCCATCCCATAGAGGCTCCATGTGAAATTTGACTTCAATCGGCCTAACGGTTTCCGAGGAAAACCAGTTCAAAAATGTTCGAAAATTTTCACATTTTTCGCCTTGGCGAGGCTATACTGAATGGAATGTAATATTTCGTAAGTTCATTGATTAGATCTCATTGATATCTATCAGTATGCCAAAAATTGTTTAAATATTCCAAGCGGTTAAGTCACTATCACCAATTTTCACAAACGGGTTACGGACGGACCCAAAGAAGGTCAAGGTCAACCCAGGGTCACCATTTTAGCAATTTATGATAGGCCTACATCCCAGATGCTATTTATCAAGTTTCGTGGAAATCTGCACAGTGGTTCTAGAGAAGACTTTTTTTGAAGGGTTTTTACCATATATGGCTTGGCGGCCATTTTGGTCATGTGACCTGGACCCCATGAGCAAATTTTGGTTTCCCTATCCCATAGAGGCTCCATATGAAATTTGACTTCAATCGGCCCAACGGTTTCCGAGGAGAAGCAGTTCGAAAATTTTCACATTTTTCGCCTCGGCGAGGCTATACTAAATGGAATGTAATATTTCGCAAGTTCGTTGGTTAGATCTTATTGATATCTATCAGTATGCCAAAAATTGTTTAAATATTCCAAGTGGTTAAGTCACTATCACCAATTTTCACTTACGGGTTACGGACGGACAGACAGACAAACCATATATGGCTTGGCGGCCATTTTGGTCATGTGACCTTGACCCCATGAGCAAATTTTGGTTTCCCCCATCCCATAGAGGCTTCATATGAAGCTGTATGTTGTCGAGTCGGTCACGGTAACACATTGGTGGTCGAGACATTGCGTTTTCGCTGTATGTTGTCGAGTCGGTCACGGTAACACATTGGTGATCGAGACATTGCGATTTCGCTGCATGTTGGGTCGAGTTGGTCATTGTAACGCAATGGTGATCGAGACCTTAAGTTTTCGCTGTTTGTTGAGTCGAGTCGGTCACGGTAACGCAATGGTGATCGATACATTGCTGTTTCGCTGTATGTTGTGTCGAGTCGGTCACGGTAACACATTGGTGATCGAGACATTGCGGTTTCGCTGTATGTTGGGTCGAGTTGTCATTGTAACGCATTGTTGATCGAGATATTGCGATTTCGCTGTATGTTGGGTCGAGTTGGTCATTGTAACGCAATGGTGATCGAGACCTTACGTTTTCGCTGTTTGTTGAGTCGAGTCGGTCACGGTAACGCAATGGTGATCGATACATTGCTGTTTCGCTGTATGTTGTGTCGAGTCGGTCACGGTAACACATTGGTGATCGAGACATTGCGGTTTCGCTGTATGTTGGGTCGACTTGGTCATTGTAACGATTTGGTGATCGAGACATTGCGTTTTCGCTGTTTGTCGAGTCAAGACGGTCACGGTAACGCAATGGTGATCGATACATTGCTATTTCGCTGTATGTTGAGTCGAGTCGGTCACGGTAACGCAATTGTGATCGATACATTGCTGTTTCGCTGTATGTTGGGTCGAGTCGGTCACGGTAACGCAATGGTGATCGATACATTGCTTTTTCGCTGTATGTTGGGTCGAGTCGGTCACGGTAACGCAATGGTGATCGATACATGGCCGTTTCGCTGTATGTTGAGTCGAGTCGGTCACGGTAATGCAATGGTGATCGATACATTGCTGTTTTGCTGTATGTTGGGTCGAGTCGGTCACGGTAACGCATTGGTGATCAAGACATTGCCGTTTCGCTGTATGTGGGTCGTGTCGGTCACGGTAACGCATTGGTGATCGATACATTGCTGTTTCGCTATATGTTGGGTCGAGTCGGTCACGGCAACGCAATAGTGATCGATACATTGCCGTTTCGCTGTACGTTGGGTCGAGTCGGTCACGGTAACTCATTGGTGATCGAGACTTTGCGGTTTCGCTGTATGTTGTGTCGAGTCGGTCACGGTAACGAATTGGTGATCGAGACATTGCTGTTTTGCTGTATGTCGAGTCGAGTCGGTCACGGCACATTTGCTGTATGTTGGGTCGCATGGGAAGTATTGAATGAGCCGCATAGGTAAAATGACTGATTAACAGAAGGCAGTTACAAAGCATTGTACTTGTATTCTCAGCGAAATCTCAACAAAAGATTCATATGCCATTATGATAACATATCTGTTTGACATAGTACATATCTTCATATCTCAAAAATGGTTATTTTTCTTTTGAAACTGTTCAAAACTAACGACGTGGTCAATAAACGAATCGTTTTAACTTTAATCACTCAATGTGGCAAATAAACTAATACTGTTGCTGAAAAAAATGTGAGTAGCTTTTGCATATACGTACATATGCAAAAGCTACTCACATTTCGTCTGCAATTGAATACCTAAGTATTAGGTATTGAACTTGCTAGAATAGTTGACATTTTGGCCATTAACGAGCCCATTAAGCTAACGATGCTTTGAAAAACTGGGCCCTTACACGTACTTTTACCCTAGTAGGTACCTTTGCTGTTTACAAAACGCAAAATCTAGTTTCGCATGACCGTTGCTTAATTACCGCTTTGTATTCTTATGAGATCTTCCATTAATATATATTGGACAAGCCAATTTGTCAATGGGTATTAATTGTACACCGTTGCTTGCCGACTTGTCCTTGTACTCGTATGAGGCGGGGTTTGTAAAGGTCTCTTCAAAGCAGGCAAGAAACGCCTTGCACAACAATTCAATTTCACCTACAGATATATAGATGATTTATTGTCTCTGAAAAATGCTAAATTCGCAGAGTACCTGGAATTCATCTATCCAAGTGAACTTGAAATTAAGGAAACAACAGAGACTGCAACCTCCTCCTCATACTTGGATTGTTATCTCTATATTGACAACGGGAAGCTTACTACTAGGCTGTACGATAAACGTGATGGCTTCAATTTTCCCATTGTTAACTTTTCCTTCCTGAGCAGTAAAATCCCGTCTGCACCAGCATATAGAGTTTACGTTTCACAGGTAATCCGTTATGCTAGGGCCTGTTCAAAGTATCAGGACTTTATGGAACGTGGGAAGGTGCTCACTACCATGTTGTTGTGCCAGGGGTATCAAAAAAACCAAACTGGTATCAACACTAAAGAAGTTCTATGGGAGACACCATGATCTTATTGATCCGTACAATGTGGCCATTTCCAGAATTATTTCTGATATGTTTGCCGATGGAACGCCATAGTAAGCCTTCCAAAATCTCGGACATACCCTTCTCGGCATTTTCTCCTTTTCTTCGTTCGGGTTGATGGGCATGGTGCGCGAAGCTTGCTTACCAAGTAATTCTTACTATCCACGGACGCCTGATTACACTCTTCTGGAGTCCATGTCTGTTGATCTGAACATTGATATTTTGTCTATGGATTAATGATTTTGGATTAACGCTTTGGTACTACGACCTAAACTACTTTACGCGTGTCGAGTATGTATTTCCATTTTGTCTTCTATTTTTCATGGAAAAATACTGTAACACAGATCATGTTACCAAACAATGTATACACTGATCAGAAGTCACATTTTGCGGCGTCTGATCCGGGACTTCACTGTTTGTCTTTGTTTTTAAGTGGGGTTTCTAGATAAGAATATGTTTAACTATTAGCGAACAATGATTTATTCAGTGTACATTTCCTCTTCTTTGAGTGCCTTTTAAGGGTGGGAGAGGGAGGGGCCGCTTAGCGGTTGATAGGAAAGCGAAAAAGTAAGAAATCACTTCCTTTGTGAACTATGACAATTACATGCCACGTGTGATAAAACTTCATTCAACTTTGACAGCGATCACTGGTAAACGTCGCCGAAGAAGCACGATCGTTGCCGAAGCTTTTGAGATCCGACACAAACGTGGTGTTAATTTCACCCAGGCCCAAAAGGACTGCATGTCAAATTGCGCTACCTGCTCGCCCATGCAGAGCGGTGATGACGAAACTATGTTGCGCGCAAGTAAGTATAATAATATACAAGTAAGTACAATAATATACAAGTGATACAATATACAAGTACATGTTAAATACAATAATATGGAAGTAAGTACAATAATATACAAGAAAGTAAAATAATATACAAATAAGTACAATATACAAGTAAGTACAATAATATACAAGTAAATACAATACTATACAAGTAAGTACAAGTAAGTACAATAATATACAAGTAAGTACAATATGTCAAGTACATTGTAAGTACATAATATAGAAGCAAGTACAATGGTACATGTACCTTATTACTGTGCCCAAATCGGCGTACCAGGACGCCTTCAAGAAGTTGATAAATCGGCTGAAACTTTGCATTTCTAGCCACGGGGAGTACTTCGAGGGCATGAAATGAGCACTTTTGGGCTAACTTGAAATTTGAAGTTTCCAGATAGAAATAAGCACTTCTTTTCGAACATCTCTCGTATATAAGCATACCAAGACAGAGTGTGTTGGCTCGAAGTAGCCTAAATAGTGTTGATTTTGGCCCTTAAGATCAGTACCGTATTTCCATCCCTGCAAAACCAGTAGGTTCCCCAACCAACAAACCATACAAACAAAATCTTTAAGATGTTTATAAATTGGGCCCCGTCAAGCGATTTTGGTTCTTATCGCCTATGCGAGCAGCGAAGGTTCAGGCGAGCCTGCGCATCCGCGCAGTCTCACCAGAACCTTCGCTGCTCGCTCATACAAGCAGTGAATCAAGAGGAACCTTCAGACAGAAAGCCATATCCCTGGCCCCACTGAATGGCTGGGCATGCGCAGTTAAAATTTGTCATGACGGAATGCTCGAAGACACAAATTCGCTTGGCGGGGCTCAATTTATCTATCGACAGAAAATGGAGGCTCGGTCAACAGCCAGAATGCATGTGTTGTGAAACAACATGGGCACAGGATTATACAAAGTTTTGCCAGACCCAGTTTACAAGTGAAGAGCAAACAAAAATCATTACAAAAACACGCCTATACAAATACATTGCAAATTTTACCATCGAAAAATGACAATTTTCAAATGAAAAAAGTGATATTTTTTTCTTATTTCTGTTTGAAACATAGATTGTGGGTACTCGTTAGAACCGCCTCGGCGAGGCGGTTCTAACGAGTACCCAGAATCTATGTTTTCGGGCATAAATAAGAACAATAAGGTATACTCCCGCAAACCACAGTTTTCCTAGTGGGGCTCAAGGGGTTCAAAATTATATAGGCGTGTTTACGTGATGGCATGCAGTTCTTTGTGTG
Source organism: Lucinisca nassula (assembly GCA_963580285.1). Classification (NCBI taxonomy): domain Eukaryota; kingdom Metazoa; phylum Mollusca; class Bivalvia; order Lucinida; family Lucinidae; genus Lucinisca; species Lucinisca nassula. The sequence goes on from OY757024.1 coordinate 109,314,307, forward strand.
ATTGTGTCTCTGATGGGTGCTGTGGGTTAATTGTATCGATTCCTGGCCACTGAATGCACTTCTACTTTGTACACACATGTAAGATCATGTTGTAAATGATTCAGAATACACAACCATGTGAGATACTGTAGAACATGTGCATTGTATTTGATATCCCAAAGTCATGTCAATGCATGGTCACGGAAAGACCATCTGTGAAATCTCTGATGAGTGTTCAAAATATGGATTGTGGGTGCTCGTTTGAACCGCCGCGTTGAGGCGGTTCTAACGAGTATCCACAATCCTTAACGTGGAGCAAAATTAATATAAAAAATGTATAGCCATCCCTTGAAAACGCCAAATTCCTCCAAATATAAAGGTGGATGGGAATGTGTATACGTGGGCAAGTTTTTCAAGGATGGTCATTCAAAAGACTTTAAGTGTTGTACGTAGTGATTATAACGTCACATCAGACGGCAACGTCTCTTCTTGGGTGCTACTGGAGGTGACGTTGCGGCTTCAACAGCTTCGTTGAACACGTTCTGAACACTGCTCTGTAATGAAATGAAACGCATCTTATATAACCCGAAAATGACATACCACAACAGAGGCACCGCCTTGGGATGCCCAGTAAATACATTCTATATAACCCATGCACAGCATACCACAACATAGGCATCGCCTTGGGATGCCCAGTAAATACATTCTATATAACCCATGCACAGCATACCACAACAGAGGCACCGCCTTGGGACGGCCAGTAAATACATTCTTTATAACCCATGCACAGCATACCACAACAGAGGCACCGCCTTGGGACGGCCAGTAAATACATTCTATATAACCCAAGCACAGTATTCCACAACAGAGGCACCGCCTTGGGACGGCCAGTAAATACATTCTATATAAACCCATGCACAGCATACCACAACAGAGGCACCGCCTTGGGACGGCCAGTAAATACATTCTTTATAACCCATGCACAGCATATCACAACATAGGCACCGCCTTGGGACGGACAGTAAATACAGTCTATATAACCCATGCACAGCACACCACAGTGGATGGTTAAGTAAACGTGTATGAGGCAGTTTTGATTGATTGATTTCAGGTTTAATGTCCCGTCAACCCTGTATAGGTCATTTTGGTGACGTTGCTTCTAATTTTGTGGGACTTTTATCCGATATCGAGATGAAATGACTTCCAAAGCCCTGTCGCCCAATGAAACCAATAGAGCTTATAAGCATGGACGGTCCGACTCGCACCGCTTTGTCGGGGCAGGCTTAGATCCTCTACGCGGATTACCAGTACTGGTGCGCGGTCGGTTTCAGCTCTGCGCGGAAGGAAGCATCATGCAGTCCTACTATTTCTTTAAGGCCCGATGGGCGAGGGCGGATTTATGAGGCAAAGGTGGGGTATGTTTCTGTGTGTGGGGGGGGGGGGATACAGCGAAGCGTCTAGCGCCTTAATCGATTTTACGCGACCACAATCCCCGACCTTATTGTGAGAAGGGGCTACGAGTAAATCGATATTTCGTGGCCACAATTCTCGGTCTTGCTTCTGCCGTGGTTTACTATCGCGAAAACACGCTTATATAATTTTGACCCCCTTGAACCCTACTTTTATAAAGTAAAACCTGGGTTTACAAGGGTAAACCTATTTTATTTATTTCTGCTTTTAACTAAAGATTGTGGTACTCGTTTGAACCGCCTCGATGAGGCGGTTCTAACGAGACTCACAATCTATATTTTGAGCAGACATAAGAAAAATATCACAATTTTTCGTCTTATAATTTTCATTTTTACGGCGATAAGGGTTACTATGTATATGTATAGGCATGTTTTCCAAATTGGAATGTGTTAAGCTCGCGTGAAGGTGTCTAACTCATCAGTGCAACATCTTCAAGAACATAAAAAACAAAGGATTTCAGACATAAAACAACGCTGTGGGGTAGACAGCATGGACAGCATGAAATACCTGAAATGTTGTATATAGCAAACTAAAACAACAGTTAGACTCCATTGTAAATCTGGTAATAGCCATTGGAATAATACATTCAATTGAATAGAAGTGGAGGCAAAGATCAGGAATCGATACAATTAACCCACAGCTCCCATCAGAGACACCAAAGGGAAAGACATACAAACATGAAACAACGGACCCTAATGAAAACACCAACAGCGGAAAGCCAAAAGGACAGCTACTTTCCCACAAAATGGCCAATAGGCTATCCAAAAAAAAAATAATATAAGCGACACAAACACCCAAAGACAAGCCATAACAAAAATAAACCGCGACAGAAGAACCGCCTTGGAATGGTCAGCGGAAACGAATTCCACTGGGGGTGCTTAAATCGATTTTACAAGCCTGTTAGCATCTGACCATATATGCTGCAGTTGTCAGAAAATAATAACGCACGCATATACAAACGATTACTCTCCAACTGGAAACAGTTTCCTACAGGACAGGATTTGCTCTCGAAAATTTAATTCAGTTATGAGCATCCTCTATGAAATCTATATGAGTAGTGCATCTCAGTTATTTGATCACTCTCTGTTACATGTTTTTCACTACGCGTATGCGGAATGTTTAAAATGCACGATTACCAATGCAAATAACCCTTTTGGTTTCGTTCGGCGGCAGGGCTTGTGATATATAGAATATTACACTTTTTTTATATCGGCTCTGGCCTCGGCCCGAGTTGCCTGCCTCAGCCCGAGCCAGGGCCGATATAAAAACAACCGTGTTATATTGTTTTTATCATATACTTATTTCCGTAAAAATATTCTTAGATATAGTAAATACATGGTTAGTGTATTTAATATTAAAATGTAATCGGTTAGCCTTAGACAATCTGAAGGGGCGAGCTTCAGCCATCTCCTATAAACCGGTTATTATTTAAGACACTAATCCTGTACCTGTATTTAGTTTATACCGCATTTCAAAACAATCAAGGGGTTTGCAATAATTTAGCAAGTTTAAGCAAAAAAAAAAACAGCAGACAGTGTGCCATGAAAAAGGACATTCAGTACCGTGGCGCGCACACGTACATGTAGTTTTACGTGACGTCGACGAGTGCAACATTTCTGACGTCACCAGCCAGAGAGACGTAGGAAACGAATAAAAGTTTCTCAGCGCTTTACATTCTGTATGAAAATTTGCTAATAAATAGTTTATTTTAGCTTAAAAAATTATTTTCGGGGTTCAGACTCAACCGCAGTAGCAGTGCGCAACGGACCATTCAAACAAGGAAAGCCCGAGAAGGTAAGAATTTAGCTGAAATTTATATAACACAATAACACAAAATGAATGAAAAATCATATTTTGGCTTCTTACGCTATTTATTATTGTCATTTGAACATTTCTATGCCATTTCTCATGTATTTATATTTGCAGGTTGTCTCAAGGGCGGGACAGACTTCTGTCCCTGCCCTCGAAAGACTGTCTCGGCCCTGTGTAGGCGAGACAGTGAGATAGGGGGTCAAATCATAGCGAGATAGGGGGTACAAAATATCTTGTCTCAAGGGCAATATAAGAATAAGTATATGATAAATCATTTTATCTTAATGTCGGGTAAAAGTTCAATACAATTGCAAGTAACGTCTCTAAAAATAACATAAATAGTGCGGACGGGGACGTTAAACTTAAATACAATCAAACCAACAAACTAACAAAGGCACGCTGCGCATATAGTACAGTCGCATCGATCTCAATAAGTCAACCCTCTTTATACAGACATTCGTTATAACGGCAAAACTCGTTATAAGGACATATGAATGGAATGGGTTGAGCCTCGGTCCCGAGCGGCGCGGGCTTCCCTCGGTTTGGAAATACACAAATCGAGTCCATAGTCATGTAGGGTCTTGTAATTTAATACTCCAAGAAACAAATGTTATATAAATTTGTTAGAATCGCCTCATATTTGTTTCTTAGAGTAATAATGGGGAAATGCCTATTATTACCTATCATACTCCTAATTGGGATTCTTTGCAAAGACAAATTCATTTTAACGGCACAATAATAGGGAACAAATACTGTCGTTTTTACGAGGGTCCTCTATACTAACCTGATTTAAGGCGCAACACTCAATATATTTCACAGCCCTCAGTTCGCTCGCTAGTTTCTCGCCTTGGCTAACTGTTATAGGCTTTTGTTTTGTCTTTGCCAGTTTCTCAATTATTGATGCGTCATCTCGAAGATCAGTCTTGGTGCCCACTAACAGGAAAGGCGTTTTGGGGCAATGATGTGTGATTTCCGGCACCCACTGAAATGTTTATATATACACATTATTGTATGCAAGTTAATCTGTCAATTTCAAATGCTAGTTACCAAGTCCGTGTGATGAACACCCCATTTAACTCCGCTTTATATAGAGAAAACTGGGATTTACAGTGGTAAGCTTGAGAAGAACTTCACAGCGCACACGCATTTGTTTCGCATTTGTAACACGCGAGATTCGCACTCGTGATTCCAGCGTTTCACTTGCGAATGACATTTTAACCAATCAATTGCTTTTATGAATAACGTGATAGTGCACATACACAAACTGTTTCGCGTTTCAAAAGCAACCAATTAGTACTGCGTAACTATTTCACACGTATCCTTCTTTTTTGTTTCTTTTTTCTATTTCTTCAAATCTTGCTTACTCCAGATATTTTTTTTTCAGTTTGAACATAACAAATTTGGCGGACTAGTCAATTATCCATTTACATTTGCCTGAGGGTTAAGAGTAAAATACAGGTACTGAGTCGTTATTGAAGATGACTGTCAAAATGCAGGATGTTTATTGACCAAAAGTTTTATGACACCCAGGTGCAACTGGGGGGGGGGGGGGGGGCTATAAAGAGACCTATTTAAAACAACATCTCATTATTGTCATTTATTCTGTATATACAGTATATATATCCTGTATATACAGTGACTGTATATATGTACAAAAAACATCAATATTTGATGTCATTGAATGAAGCTATATTTGTTTGTTTGATGGTCAGTGCGGCTAGTATGATAGCTTAATTGGTGTGAACGTTATAACTTACCACTTTTTTGTGTGTGAGTGTGTTGGTTTTTTGTTTGTTTTTTATTTTTATTTATTTAATTATTTTTTTTTTTTATATATATAAATATTTTATTTATTCTTTTATTGATTTTTTTTTTCATTTTTCTATTTTTTTCTGTTTCTTTTCTTCTCATGGCAACCAGGGACCAATTAGCAACAGGGTGTTAAAAGCAATTAAGATATTAACAGTTCTGTCACACAACAGAGGCAATCAGTCATGTTTCCATAATTACCTATCCAAACTTTTATGCACCCCTTTGTATTTTAGAACTATTGTTTGCACATTTCAATAACTTTATTAATTAGCCACTTGCATAAACAACTTGTTTGTCAGCTTTGTTTACAAATCATTTTAGGATCTTTTGTCCAACCAAACATATTAACAATCTGTCTACACATGATATTAATAACAATTGGTATAATCAGCCTAACTTCAAACCAGTCTGAATACAAAAGAATTTTTTTTTCAAAGAATCAACAGTTTTCACATCAATTGTTACAGCTGGCCAAAGACAACACCTTTATACAAGAATAGAATAGAATAGAATAGAATAGAATTTTATTTACTGCACAGCTATACCCTATAAGGGTTAAAGGCAAGCAAATACATACATGGCATACTATAAACACGACAACATGAAACAATTTGATGATAATATGGAAAAAAAAAAAAAAAAAAAAAAAAAAAAAAAACAGGAAACAGGAAACCAATCAATTGCTTTTATGAATAACGCGATAGTGCACATACACAAACTGTTTCGCGTTTCAAAAGCAACCAACCGGTTGGGCTTATATACATGAGTAACAATATATTGTTTGCTTGTTTGTTTGTTTAATAAGAAATTCGGTCCCTGGTTCCAAAATTAAATCGAACTATTTTAGCCACATGTTCAATCTTATTTTTAGTATCTATTGTATTAACAAATGCTTACCTTCGGCAATGTCCACAAAAAATATCTGAAAAAATAAAAACACGTCAAAGCTGGATTTGAAGAAGAAGGAGGCATATTAAGGGTCTATTCTCTCCCTTTCCATTTAATCTTCCCTTCAGATCTATCTTCTGACACTATACATAAAACCTGTTTTGTCTTTGTATAATCTTCACCTTCCTTTTCAAAATGTAAATAGTTTGTCAAGAATCTGCTTGTTAACTTCTATGAAAAACTATGTTCTCGTTTAGTTTTCATTATGATTATAATAATCGTATTTATTTATCTTTTTCATTCTATTAATTCCATTTCAATACATTGTACTCAAATTTGAAGAGTCTAAAAAACAGCACTGCGCTGTTGTAGCTATACCAATAGATATACAATGTTTCTGTTAAGCTTCAATTATCATTATTATTATGATTGTCATTTTTCACTATTATTATTATTATTATTACCATTATAATCTTATATCATATGCTGTCGCATTGTTGAAAGTAAGACTTGCGACCGGTCTTCTTCCTCTGAACCTTGAGCCGCGTTTGTCCCTGCATGGAAACCTGCATATGCATGCTCCATTTGCAGCCTTAGTCAAATGGCCATTATCAAGCGGCAAAAAGAAAGAGCACTATTGAATCACTTATCGCTCTTGAGCATAGTTTAGAAATAATGATTTGCAGTGGTATTCGCACTGATTTCTATACATTTTCAGCTCATTTTTCGACCAGCCTTTTAAATTTCAAAAACAGGCAGTGCTTCATTTTCTACGGTGGGGCACCGGCAGTCCAACCCCGTTTGCTTTTGTTGGACAAACTGCCACGATTTGCAGCCCAGAAGCACTTAACCTATGTCTTGTTGTGGAGCTATGGAGTTCTGTCCGCTTGACCATGGCAGACATAAAAAGCCTTAACCTTAACGAACGAACGAACGAACGAACGTCATTTATTCTAGATGTCCAAAATAATCACTGTTCTTTCACTCACAGAAGCGGCCCAATTTTTAATTAATTATTTTTGTAATTTTCATTAATTTTGTTTAATTAACTCGGAGAATCAAGTTGCGTTTTCTTCGATATTTATTTGGAAAGGCCTGAATCTTTTGCATAAAATGTAGGCCCTGATCAGAGGTCTACGTCTGCTGCGTCTGATCTGGGTCTGCATGATTTGCCATTTGGCAACAAATGGAAACTTCCACCTTGTTAATAGAGCAAGTCCATTTCAAAATTAAAGAGAATGAGTGTGTGTGAATTCGGGTTTAACGTCGCTTTCAACAATTTTTCAGTCATATCACGACGGTGTCTTGTTGCGACAGGTTGTTGTTGTTTCCCAGTTTCCCCGTGTCGCGGGTCGTCAGCTGGTGGGGTCCCAGGGAACGAATCCATGCTGGCACTACACCGTGTCCGTTCGGTGGTACCTCTATTCCCCGTTGCCGGTGAACAGGGTGACCATCGCTCAGCTCCATCCCCATCCGTCCGTGTTTGTCGTCTCACGTCTCAGGTGTCTCCGAGCCCACCGGCACCCCCTTGCCCTATAGCCATTCGCCGAGCACCGTCCTGAGAGGTTTGTGAAACGGTGCCGTGATTTTTCCAGGTCTCGGTTGGGCTTATATTTTATCTTCCCGTTTGCTTCAGAAGTGCATGTGACCTGTCGCTAAAGGGCATCTTTATTTTTTTTCTGGGTGAGGTGTGGATGTGTTGCACAGTTTCAATGTAAAGTAGAAGTAAAACAAGATCAGGAATCGATACAATTAACTTACTCCACCAATCAAAGACACCAAAGGGAAAGAAATACAAACATTAAGCGACCAGACCATAATGGAAACCTAAACAAAGGAAGGCCATAAGGACAGTTACTTTCCCACAAAATGGCCATATGGCCATCCAAAATAAATAGACACAAGTGATACACACAGTAAGTAACAAACAACAACATAAATAAACCGCCACAGAAGAACCGCCTTGGAACGGTCAGTGGAAAGATTTCCACTGGGGGGCTTAAATTGATTTTACGTGGCCACAATCCTCGCCCTTACTTCCGTCGCGATTTAGACAAATAATGTGTTCAGTCCGCATGAAGGTCTCCTAACTCATCAGTGCAACATCTCCGTGAACACAAAAATCAAAGAACCACAGAGGTGAGACGACGGTGAGGACTCGACAGCAAGAAACCACTGAAATGCTGGAGCAAAAGAAAACCAACAGTTAGACTCAGTAAGCCTAATATGAATAAAGGCACTGCCTTTTGAGCAAACACACGCATTTACACCCATATCTATCTTCATTCTTCATATACTGAGTCACTGCCGCTATACACATAACCTTAGTATGATGATGCTCCAGTGTTGGTCCTGTGTTCACTCCATGGGTAGAAAATTGGATATGGTGACTCAGTAAGTTTGCAACATGGACACTAAAATATACTGAAGCACTAGCGTTATGCTATGGATTTGGGGCTCATCATCATTTTGCAAATCTTTGGAAGGTAGAAATCCACAGGTAGCCAGATAGCTCATTGTGTCTCTTTCTATTTCCGGGTCTGTATTCGACACCCCCGAGTGTTTTTGAAAAGTTTTAAATGCTTGGCCAGACGAGAAGCGTTTTCCTCCCAACCAAGAAGCTCCGGTAAATGCTTCGGTAAATGCTCCGGTAACTCGTGGGTTCAATCGCGGTGCTGGATTTTACCGGCTAACCTTTTCGGCCCAGTGCGGTACGTTTCATTTCATAAATGCGTGACGTAGTTTCGAAACTTTCCCGCGACCAAACTTCAGCGTTTGATGCAACGGTCTCTCGAAGGTAGAAAACTACCGGAAGCCAAATATTACTATTCCCAGGGCTTTATTTTATACCCGACGAGAAGCGTTTGTCACCCTAACGAGAATCTCAGGTAAATGATTCGCTAAATGCTCCGGTAACTCGTGGGTCCAATCGCGGTGCTTGGTTTTAACCGGCTTTTTTCGGCTCAGTGCGGTACGTTTCAGTTCATTGAAACGCGCGACGTAGTTTCGAAACTTTCCCGCGATCAAACTTCAGCGTTTGATGGAACGGTCTTCGAAAAGAGCTTTTTAAAATTACTTCGACGCTTTTTGTGTTTCTTTTGTAACTGGACTTGACTCCTTTTGCTTTTGAGAAGCAATTTTTGGATGTGAATACAATTCTCATGAACTCTGTAAAGATGGCGGATTATCGCGAGAAACTGAACGAGATTCCAGGCGAGATTTGGGTGCCAAAGTATGTTGTTCCAGCCTCTCTACAGTAAAGCAAACACTTCGTGTGTTTGCTATTAACAGTTAGACTCAGTAAGCCTTTGTTTTGGTGCAACGTAGTTTAGTTGTAATAATTTGGAACTCCATTCTAAAGGTTTGGCTACGTGATTGCACTGCATTTAAGTTATAGCAATGCTGTGCCTTGGGTTTTTGCGGTTTGCCGCAAAGGGGTGTGGGTTGTTTTGTGTAACAGGGTAGGCTCCGAGTTTGAACTTATCATTAACGGGATCGTTTAGCAGTTAATTTTGTTTGAAAGTTTCATTGCGATTTGGAAGACGTTTCTAAAGATTGCTATACACGTTTCCATGTTACTTGTTATGCACCTTATATCCAATCAGGGGATTCGAGACATAAAGTTTTAAGCCATTTTGTGGTGCTTATTTGCACCACAACATTGTAGAGTACATTCATTTCTTTCTTCTAGCTTGTAGCTTCAGTCGCATCTACACCGTCACGCCAGCACCCTGTCTATGGATGTCGTCTACGCTTTTTGTATCAATTTTGATATTGGTATTTTTGTTTTTTTTTATCTTTTTTTATTTGATTATTGCATACTTTTGTAACGTATGTACATTTTTACATTATTTGGTCTGTGCCCCCAGCTTATTGAGTATATATGCAGGCGGATGTGCTCGCCCCACCACGGACCTGTCTTGTTTGTTTTTCTTGTGCTTTAAAGATGGTATTTTCCGTTTTTGTGCAAGCCCACCCGCTCTTTGTTCTGGGTAGGACAGTTTTTGTACCTGCAAGGTTGTGCTTGTAGATTATATTTTGTGATTTTTGTTTATTCTGTACATACAACATATAGAAAAGTGTGCCGGCCTCCGCCGTCTCGGGCCCAAGTTCGTGTTTATTTTAGTTTGTGGGTGACCTCTATCGCGGAGGATGTGGAAGTAGGTCAGTCCCCTTCTCTGCATTTTTTGTTAAAGTTAGGAAAATGTGGTGCCCTCCTAAACGTAGGATGTCATATTCTGTGGCGAAGTCGATATTTTGCCCGCAGGCTTTTTCTTCACCACACACAAAACCTTGTTATTCCACAACTCAAACAAGTTAACGCAGTACAGTTTATTTTATCTTTTCTTTTTCAGCTCAAAAACCCGAAAATATCGAGACTATATATATAGTGCCGCGAAGCTCCGTCACGACTCATATGCATGATTATTTTATAGAACACGTGAAAATCATAATAAGCTCCGATGGAGCAAAGCATGATAATAATGTGGATTTTAAAAGGCACCGACGGAGTTCAATGAGTAAAAATCGCAGTCTTCGCGACACTCCCCATCAAAAAGTTAAGCATAAATTATAATTAATTATAATCCTCAAAATAGTCTCTGTTCATAGAAGTGATAGTGTTTACTACCTGGCCGTTTAAATATTGATTTTTTCTGGTAACTGTAAATATAAACGTTTGTGTATGCGTACGTAATTGTGACAGTTCAACAGTTACTTCTTCATCACTGCTGATGACGATTACAGAATCATTTTTGCTGCCATGAGCGTCGCCAACCACATCGTAGTCAGAAACATATCCATCGCCATCATCTTTGCTAGAATCGGCATTATAAGAACCGCCGGTGTCGAATCCAATACCAAAATCACTTCTATCGCTCGCCTCTTCATAAACGTTCTCGTTGGTACCACTATGATTATCTCTGGCCTCTAAACAATTTATATCTGGAATTACCACACTTATCTCATTCTCATCGTTATCCACTGTTGAATCAATATCCATCGCTTCACCAATCACATCTGCCTCATTAATCACTTCATCATCATTCATTACTGAATCACTTTTCTGTACATCATTACACACAACTGAAACATCTAATCCACCGTCTTTTACAATTCCTTCAAACTCCGTTTCATCGTTTTCCACACTTAAATCATCGCCGACGTCATCGGTGTTCACGACAGCAACACTATTCATCCTGATGTCATCACTAGTTTTGACGCCATAAATGTTAATCGGCCCAGTACTATCACCTTCAGTTCTCAGATTAATATCATCCAGGTAATCTAACTCAAACTCAACTATACTTTCATCTGAGTTTGAAATGTTTCCATCTCGTCGTACAAATCAAATATACTGTCATCTTCCCTTATATCCTCATAATATGTTTGAACATTAATGTCACCCCTAGGAGCCTCACAAGCAACCATCCTGGCTCTCAAAGGAGTATAGCCATGATTTAATATAAGATGTTTGGAAAGATAACTTCTTCTTATGAAATTAGATTTACAGTTTTCTTCGACACAGTTCCAGTGTTCAACGTTGCCATGTTTTTCCTTCACACGCCGTTTTAAGTTCCGTTTGTACTTGTAACTATTTCCACACGTATCGCACTTATAGTTAGGCATAATTCTGAAATAGAAATCAGCGATCCGATACGTAGAAGAAACGAACAACAAAGTGAGGTGTGAGAAAGATATGCAAACTGACAGCACAATGTCCACATGCAATAGCTGTCTACTCATGTATGACTACGTTATTGCTCCGCCATAATTTACATATACACTAACAGCTGCACGGACTAATGTAAACCAAATAAACGATATTAAAACCTTGCTCCGCTCAAATATATGAACACACTTTTCACGATATCAACGTGCAGCCTATAACAGAAACAAATATTTGCTCCGCCAAATATATGTTCACACTTTTCACGATATCAACGTGCAGCCTATAATGGAAACAAATATTTGCTCCGCCAATATCTATACAGGGTGGAATTTGCATGCGTTTTAAATCGATAAAACATTCAACCACATAAGTGTACTACTTGTTTATTACAATATACACGTACACTGTCTTCTATATTGTGTGTATTTGAGTTTTACTTCCCACCAACAGCTGAGGTCATATGGAGACGTGACCTCGGTTTAAAGACCCATCCGAAAGTCTGGAGAAGCCCGGAATCTATCCTACTATCCCTGATTTGCGAGACGACTAGCTTATCCACTACACCACAGAGGATTCTTTTTTCTGCCCTTACTGGCCTCGATCGTGAATAAGGTATTGTTACGAGAGCTTCGAATGTCACCTTGATTATAATCAGATTTTATGTGAACATGTAGTAAAATTTTATCAAAATGATATTTTAATACCACACAGCTATTTTTCTATTTCTTTACTTATTTTTTGCACAGAATATCTACAATTCTACTATATTTACATCAGATTTATATTTATTCTATACACTGACATGAATTTTGTTTTAATCGGGTAAGTCTTGTTTTATTTTTAACTTTGCATGTTTAGCGGCAGTTCGAACAGACTGCATTTGTTCCTTCGGTGAAACTGTTTCCTGCGTGTTCTCTGTGTTATGACTTTCAGAATGATTGCTGGCATTCTGGCATACCTCCAACGGAAACAGTAGATTGAGAGGACGTCCGATTATACGCCCTGATGGTAATGATACCTTTGCAGACCGAATGCATCCATCACCACTTTTCACTAAATCGACTATCTTGCCGAACCTCCAGCAGCCACGTGGCAAGTCGTCTTTCACTAAGACTACATCGCCCACCTTTGGTGTAAAATGTGATTGTATTTTTCCTGTTTTGAGAACACGTTGGTATCGTTCGCGCAAACTGAGTAAATACTCGTCACGCCATATTTGCCAGAACATATTTAATAGGTTTTGACCCTTTTTCCACGTTTGTAACAGACGTTGTGCAGTACTTTCGTACGGGCAATAATCAAAGTCATTTTTGGAACATTCTAATTCTGGGACTCCAGTAAACGGATTAAGTGTTAGGAAATGGGCGGGTGTAAGTGTTATAGTTGAGTCAATGTCGTCTGAAATATATACTAGTGGTCTAGCATTTACGACTGCTTCAACTTCCTTCAAAACCGTTTGCAATTGAACATATGCTAGTAACTTCCGGTTAATTGACTTACGCAGTGACCTTTTCACAAGACTCACCAACCGTTCATAATATCCCCCCATCCATGGAGCTAATTCGACAATAAAAGTCCATTTTACTCCTGCATTTGATACATCGTCACACTTAATCAAACTTTTCCATATCAAATCCAATGTTTTACTTGACGTTTTGAATTGTAGAGCATTATCACTTGTAACCTCAATCGGAGTACCCCTTTGCGATATGAATCGTCTGAATCCCATAAGAAATTCTTCTGCCGATAAATCCTGCAGTAACTCCAGATGAATTGCTCGTGTAACCAAACATGTGTACAAGCACACCCATGCTTTCTGTTGACCATTACACACTTTGATATACATTGGTCCAAGGTAATCGAGCCCAGTTCTTGAAAATGGAACGGCTTCGTTAACACGCGTTTTAGGTAAAGATGGCATAGCAGGCTTTTTATATGGACCCCCTTCATGACGTCTACATATCAAACAGCTCTTTACTACAGATCTTACTGTTGCCCGACCATGCGGGATCCAATATTTATATCTAATCTGGCTCAAGGTTTGTGATACACCACTATGCAAACTTTGTTTGTGGAATTTTTCAATCAGAAGACGCGTAAAATATTCATTCTTTGGTAGCAATATTGGCCGGCGTGCTCTTTCTGTGATATTAGCTTCATCAATCCTACCTTGGCACCGTATAATTCCATTATCACCAATATACAGGCCCAATTGCTTCTGTAGATTGTTCGGCCTGCTATTGTACACAGCTTCATACACATCTGAAAAGTTCCTTCTTTCTATGTAGGAAATCCAAATTTCCTCTGCTTGATTTAACTCTGAATTTGTTAGGTTTCTTTGACTGCAATTTGAGCCTTTCAATTTCTTTATGAAGCGCAGGGCAAGTGCCGTAGCTCTTATCAACTTGGTCATGGATGAATATCTATCACACTCAATTCCTAGTGGGGCACATGAACCAGAGCTATGTGTTGCTTGTTTTATAGAATTTTCTGTGGTGTTCAGTAATCCTGTTTCTTTAACTGAATTTGACCTCCTAATTTCTGATTCAAAGTAGAAGTAAAACAAAGATCAGGAATTGATACAATTAACTTACTCCACCCATAAAAGACACCAAAGGGAAAGAAATACAAACATTAAGCGACCAGACCATGATGGAAACCTAAACAAAGGAAGGTCATAAGGACAGTTACTTTCCTACAAAATGGCCATATGGCCATCCAAAACCAAAAGACACAAGTGATACACACAGTAAGTAACAAACAACAACATAAAGAAATCGCCACAGAAGAGCCGCCTTGGAACGGTCAGTGGAAGATTTCCACTGGGGGGGGGGGGGGGGCTTAAATCGATTTTACGTGGCCACAATCCTCGCCCTTACTTCCGTCGCGATTTAGACAAATAATTTGTTCAGTCCGCATGAAGGCCTCCTAACTCATCAGTGCAACATCTCCGTGAACACAAAAATCAAAGAACCACAGAGGTGAGACAACGGTGAGGACTCGACAGCAAGAAACCACTGAAATGCTGGAGCAAAAGAAAACCAACAGTTAGACTCCGATGAAGTCTTTATCTGTAAGGTCATCTTCAACCATCACTGAATCTGGCCATTCTGCCACTGCTCCTTTCAACCACATTGGACCATGCCACCATAACTTATTCTCACAAAGGTTTTGTAACTCAGTACCACGAGATGCGATATCTGCTGGATTTTCTCTTGATTTAACGTAGTGGAATACAATATCACCTTCATTGCATATTTCCTTAATTCTGTTCCTTACGAACACAGATAATGTCTTGTTTGATGCTTTCCACTTCAGCACTTACTGCGAATCTGTCCATAAATCAATTCCTTCTATCTCGAGTTTTAATTGCTCTTTGACGCATCTTACGCACCTTACACCTATAAGAACAGCCATTAGTTCTAATCGCGGTATTGTCAATGTTTTCAATGGAGCTAGTCTTGTTTTGGAAAGCAAGAGATCAGCCTTAGATTCAGTAGTACAATCCCTTTGTAATAGATACACAGCTGCTGCATATGCACTAGCGGATGCGTCACAGACACAAAGAAGTCGATATTTGACTTTGTGGACGTTAGAGGTCAAAACTATACATCGCCTTATTTGTTGGTCGGCAAGTTTTGAAAGCTCTGAATTAATTGATGACCAAACAACCAGCTGTTCATTGCTGAGTGTGTTGTCCCAATCTAGATGTTCGTTCCAAAGTGACTGGAGAAAAATCTTTCCTCTCAATATTTTTGGAGAAAACAAGCCTAACGGGTCAAACACTGAGGCTAGTTGGTTTAGTATGTTTCGTTTTGTTACTATTTGTGAATCTAAGGTACTATTTGCTTTCTTTAGGGAAATGGCATCACTTTCTATGTGCCATATATAACCAAGAACGTTCACGGAATCTCTGCTAGCTCTATCATCGAATATGAACTGATTCACTTGCATATCAATGCAACTCCATTCCCTAAGATTCATGGATGCTTGTTTAAAAATTGATTTTGCACCATGATAAAGAAAAAAAAAAAGATTCATAGTGTTTCAACACTGTTATTACCAGTGATTAAATTGTCAACGTATATGTCATCTTTGATTTTTGTAGCAAGTGCACTCCCGTGTAGCTCTAAATGATTTTCAATCGTCGCTCCTAGCAGGAAGGGGCTTGAAATCACACCAAATGGCACGCGACAAAATCTGTATTCTTGAATGTTATCTTTATCTACTCTAATTTGCTTATAATCCTTTAACCATAGAAATCGCGTGACGTCTCTTTTATTTGGCTGTAACCCGATTTGAAGGAATGCTTTCTCTATATCAGCAACCACAGCGATAGTGTTTAAGCGAAATCGTAATAATTACCCACATAGATTGTTAAGCATAACTGGTCACCTGTATAAACATTCATTAAGGCTATTATTTTCTTTCCTTGATTTGGCTGAAGCGTCATAAACTATACGTAGTTTCGTAGTTGGCTTCTGTGGATTGATCACAGCATGATGTTGAAGGTAATGCAACATCCCGTCAACACTGCTACTACACACTTCAATTATTTTCTTTTCTAATTGGTCTTGTATTATTAAATCGTACTTTTCCATCACCTCTGGTTTATTTTTCATTCGTGACACGCTTGATGTCAAGCGTCCCATTGCCAATTCTCGATTAACAGGTAAATCTGGATTGGTATCTTTCCACGGCCAGGTTACTTGATACCTTCCAACAGAGAATAACAGCTTTTCCTTGAAATTCTTCATCACATTTTTATCATTTGAAGCTTTCGGGTTATCAAGAATTCCTATGGATTCTATATTCCAGAAATCTTCAAGATTTGGTTTGGTTGGAATAACATCATCTATGCTTGTGAAAACACTCGTGTCACTGATGTTATTTCCATATGTATGAATCAACATGTTTGTTTCAGTTACTTTTGAATCAGTTTCACTAGTACGGCCGGTTAGAATCCATCCAAGTTTTGAAGCAAGAAGATAGAGTCCTGGCTGCACTTCAATTTTTTTAGAAAGAATAATATCTAAATAATAATCATTTCCAATCAGCAATTCGACTGTGGAGGATTCCGTTTCCATCGGAATGGTATCAGCCATATCTAAACTTCTCACAAGATGGTCTATGTTTGCATTAGCACACAATCTAACTGCCTTTCTTTGTACAGTACCATTTATCACTGGTACAATGTTAGCACTTATATCTAAGTACTGACCATTGTTTAGCTTAATACTCAACTTTGTCTGCGTACTTTTAAATGTTTTAGGTTTGTCACTACCAAATGTTACTAACTTTATCTCTTCTTCACCTTCCTTTGAAAGTTGAAGTTTTTTGGCCAAGTTTTCCGTAACGTATGTCCTCTGGGAACCGGAATCAAGAAGAATTCTAACTTCCTGATGTTTGAAATTGTTTTGATTCTTAACCTCTACCTTCGCTGTTTGCATAAGCACCATTTCTCTAGATGTTACAAGAGCAGTTTCATCAGCACAGGCTTCATTCCCTGAGAATTCACCAATTTCTTCTGTCAAATGAGAGCTAGAAATATCAAAACTAAATTTCTTAGGACACAAACTCCTATGGTGAGTGTTAACCTCATTACAGTATACGCATGTTTTACTTCTTTTACAATCTTTCAACATATGACCCGTTTTCAAGCATTAATAGCAACTATCCTTTAGTTGCCTTTTCCTTTCTGCAACAGTTCGATATGTAGGGCATTCATCACTCCAGTGTCTCTGTTTACAGTATCTGCACTGGTCATAGTATCTGGTTTCGGATGTTTGCTTCGCGTTGGCAGTAAGAGCCTCAGTTGAAACTATAGGTCCTTGTAATCTGTTCCAGTCACCAGTTAGTTGTTTGTCGACTACGCTAGAACTGTATACTGATCTTCCACCACCTCGATGTGGATTTCTTGGTCTGCCAGTGTTCAAACTTGGTCTCATTTTTGGCCTATTGTCAGGACGAGAATTGTTATCTCTGCTGAAAGTTGTGTTCCTCAACTCATCTTTCTTCTCTGCATGTTCACGGGCAGTAATATATTCTTAAAGCTTGATTCTCAAGTTTCCTACATTCCACTTGGGTTTTGCTCCATTCAAAAGTTCAAGTTGCAGGAGTACCTCTTCTGGCAATTTCGCCTTTGTCATAGACACAAAAACATCCTGTTGTATGTCTTGTTTTAAGGCTTCTAGACTTCGAATATGTGTTTCCATTCTGTCATATAAATGTCTCAGACTACTTGTTTTGTTTGTTGCTTGTGGTAAATTTATTATTCTATGGTAATGAAGATCAATTACTAGATGTGAATCACCAAATCTCTCCTTAAGAATATCAACGGCAGTCTGATAATTGTCATTGGATAATGGTAACCCTAATATTGCACTTTTTGCTTCACCGGAACTTTATTCTTTAAGTAGTTAAATTTCTCAATATTTGACAACATTTTGTTATTATGAATTGCACTTTCAAAGGAGTCCCAAAACTCTGACCATTTGAGTTTATAACCAGAGAATGTCATCACGTCGATTTTTGGCAATTTCACTGAGGTAGCTTGTTCTTTCTCTTTAGTATCTTGTTTTTCAAGAAACTCACTTTGTTGTTTCATTTGGTTTACAACAATACTGTTCATTTGTTTCTGTAATTCTACTATTTGATCTAACCCATATCTTTCTTTCAATTTTCTTCTCCTTTGCTAAGCTAATGCTTTCCTTAAACTGTTTCAGTTTCAAAACACATTCTAAAGCTTTGTCACAGATGGACTCGTTTTCAGTTACTAGCAGATTAGTCAGTTCTGCGTCCGTGTCACCAACAGCTTCTGCTAGTTTTTCTGTTTGGTTTTCAACTTTATCACAATATAGTTGATGGCGTTCAACACAACTGTTGAGTTTCAAAGTCAGTTCTGTTACATCTACATTGTCTGGATCAATAGCAAGAAGGTCCAAACCGGATTTTGTATCTTTTTTCAAAATGTTGACATATCTAGTTCGAACTCCTTTAAGGTTGGGTATCATAGATGCCATTTTGTTTGTATATTACAAATACAACTTGCAGGAGAACAAAGTAAACTTTTACCTTGATTCCCGGGTTCCGGCACCAAAATGTGGCGAAGTCGATATTTTGCCCGCAGGCTTTTCTTCACCACACACAAAACCTTGTTATTCCACAACTCAAACAAGTTAACGCAGTACAATTTATTTTATCTTTTCTTTTTCAGCTCAAAAACCCGAAAATATCGAGACTATATATATAGTGCCGCGAAGCTCCGTCACGACTCATATGCATGATTATTTTATAGAACACGTGAAAATCATAATAAGCTCCGATGGAGCAAAGCATGATAATCATGTGGAGTCTATGATCTTTAAAAGGCACCGACGGAGTTCAATGAGTAAAAATCGCAGTCTTCACGACATATTCTGTGTGACCGTAAGTTGGTCATTCTGAGTCGCCATGTTTGCAAGTCATTATTGCATCCTACATGAAGGAAGGCACCATAGGAGGAATTGTAAGCCTACCTAGTCATTTGAGGGCCCGAGATAACGTGTGCCGATCTCGTTAGCAATGTAGTTGGTACAAATTCATATAATCATGTAGGTGGCATACAAGCGTCCGCCTGCGCATGTGCGCAGTCGAGCGCTCCTATTCGATCTTGTTTTATGTGTCATATTTACAGTTAACAATGTTTGAAAACGCTTTTTGGGGAAACTCGTCTTCTTCTTCTTCTCCTATCTCCAGGTTTTTTATCTCTCTTTTCCTATATTATCATCTCTACGGGATTCCTACTCTACAACTCTTCTACAACTATCGCTATATGTACCTAATTGAGCATTGCGTGGGTGGATGTATGTTGTTTTATTTTGCGTGGGTGGTTGTGTGTTTATGCCCTCCTTCAGGGTCGCGCTAAGTTATGCCCTAGTAAGTTAGTTAATTTCCCTTATCTGTATAAATATGTGGCTGTCTTGACCGTCCGTTTTAATTTCGGTCATTGCGCGATTTGCTGTTTTTGGTGATTCTTATGTTAAACGACAAGGGCAGTACGGAGGGCTGTTTGATGTACCAGGCGAGATTCGGTTTTTCGGCCGCGGTGGTATGCGCATGGCGAGCTATGATGTTGACTTGTGGGACAGGATGATGGCGTGGAAACCTGACGTGGTGCTTCTCCGCATAGGCGGGAAAGATTTCAGTTATGATCAGCAGGGGCATATGGGGTACATGAACATGTCCCTTATTGGGTCTCTGAAGGCGGCGGGCATTGGTGGCCTTGTTGGTGAGGTGTTTCTTCGGGGGTCGTTCCGAGGTAATATTGATCCTTCTGGGTTTGTGACGTTCCGGCGCCAGATTAATCAGTATCTGCGCCGGCGTCTCGGACATCGTTTCATATTTTCCGAGGGCAAATTTGGGACAGCGATGGCCGCCTCCTCAGGCACTATGATAGGGACCGTATTTATTTGTCAAGGGAGGGACAGAAGCGATACCACGTGTGCTTAGAGAGGGCCTTCCTGCGATTTTTCTGCTAGTCAGGTGTTTATAAAAGGGTCCTTTTATGGGCCCCCAGATCATTCCGTTTGGGTAACCTTATAATGCACATCCTTTATTCGAAAGCGAAATTTGCGAGAAAAGAAAAACAAACAGATGTGATAAGGCCTATTGTTTCTTATTTCTGTTCCACTTATCTACATGCATTCCTGAAGGAGAGGATTTTGTTTGCTAGTGTGTTGGTGTGCTGTTCTTCTTTGGGTTGTGTGGTTCTCGATCAGCCAGGATTTTGACCCAACGCTGCTGAGTGCAAAAGTCTAAAGACCGCAAACCCCAGCGTTATATCGCGTCCTGATTTCCCGTTGCCTCACCCCCTCCGGAGAGGCCGGGCGATGGATTTTCCTTGTGTTGGATCCATGCCCAGTCCCGGCGTGTTCTCGTGTGATCCTCTTTTGGGCAGTATGGCTCCCGATCAGCTAGAATTTTTGTGCAGCGCTCATAAGTGCAAAGCCAGTGGGCCGCAACCACAACGCTACACCTCGTCTTAACCTCTCGCTTGCCACACCCCTTTGGAGGTTGGGTCAGGGCTATGGATTTTCCTTGTGGTAGGTCCATTCACCGTTCTGTTATGGTCTTCTCACAGTGATTCAGGGATCGCTGTCACCGTTAGGCACTCCTAAGTGCAAAGCCGAGGCCGCAAACCACAGTGCCTACCGTTGACTTTGTTCCCCTTTTCACCGTGAGACGGCCGCCCTTTGATCACTACGTGGTTGGTAGCGCCTCAGGTGCGGTTAAATCATTTATTGTTTCTGAAATCGGGTCTCTAACGGTTTTGGTTTCAGGCATGTTTGTGTGTAACCTCGTACGGGGTGTGTCTCTCGGTACAATGCAATAAATTTAGTCTGCGCCCTTGGCTTTCTCCTATATTTTGTCCAGGTAGTTTGTTTTCTCAATGAAATTGAAAACCGCGTCCCTCATTTCCTGTGACATTAGATTGAGCAACGAAATCGCGATTATCTCCCCTTGGTATCCTAGTACTGTCAGTTCTCCCTTTAGTTCCCTTCTAGCGGGGCCGTGTGCGGGGCAATCTGCGAGGTAGTTTGAACACTCTCCACCCTATTTTCGGAGTCAAGGACTGGCAGATCGAGTGTCTGAAGCCGTGTTGTCCCTGCCGTATGCGCGCCCATTCCATTTTGATGCTGGCCTTAATGATTGTGTAGACTTCTTGTGGGGTGGGAAGGTAGTCAAGTTCCTTTCCCCGGGTCAGAGCCTCTTTGGCCAG
Organism: Lucinisca nassula; assembly: GCA_963580285.1. Classification (NCBI taxonomy): domain Eukaryota; kingdom Metazoa; phylum Mollusca; class Bivalvia; order Lucinida; family Lucinidae; genus Lucinisca; species Lucinisca nassula. The sequence continues at coordinate 109,335,699 of OY757024.1, forward strand.
CGTGTCTGCACGCTAATTCGTCTGCACGTTGCAGTGGGGGGGGGGTGGGGTTCAGGGTGATGCCTTGTTTTAGTATTTTGTGTATTAGGATATGAATGTCCTGCAGTATATCCGGTCTTGTAGTGCTGTTTCCAGAGTTTATGCTTTGTACTGAGCTCAAAGAGTCCGTTAGTATAACGACACTATCGGGTTGTTGTTCCTGTATCCACTCCAAAGCTTTTTGTATGGCTATAAGTTCTGAAGAGTAGACTGTGAGGTGCTGGTTAAGTTTGAATTTTTGGTCGATATTTGATTCTGGTATTGTGAAAGCGCGCCCTGTTTCTTTTTTGTCAGCATCTTTGCTTCCATCAGTGAAAATTTTAAGCGCTTGCTTATAGTTTTCACGATCTGCGATCTCATTGCATTTTTTCTGTGTTGTTTCAGTTTTCTTTATGACACCCGTTAGTGTTGTTTTGAGCGTAGTTAACCCAATCACGGTTGGCAACTTTGCTTCCCTCTTTAATTGCACGCCGGTGGGTCAGGCCTCAGATTCTATGACGGCTCCAACGTAAAGGCTTATTGAAAATTAAAGAGATAATGTTGGTTGGTGCCTGATGCTCTGTCTCTGGTCGGGCTCATCGGAGTCTAACTGTTGGTTGTCTTTTGCTCCAGCATTTCAGTGGTTTCTTGCTGTCGAGTCCTCACCGTTGTCTCACCTCTGTGGTTCTTTGATTTCTGTGTTCACGGAGATGTTGCACTGATGAGTTAGGAGGCCTTCATGCGGACTGAACAAATTATTTGTCTAAATCGCGACGGAAGTAAGGGCGAGGATTGTGGCCACGTAAAATCGATTTAAGCCCCCCAGTGGAAATCTTCCACTGACCGTTCCAAGGCGGCTCTTCTGTGGCGATTTATTTATGTTGTTGTTTGTTACTTACTGTGTGTATCACTTGTGTATTTTAATTTTGGATGGCCATATGGCCATTTTGTGGGAAAGTAACTGTCCATATGGCCTTCCTTTGTTTAGGTTTCCATTATGGTCTGGTCGCTTAATGTTTGTATTTCTTTCCCTTTGGTGTCTTTTATGGATGGAGTAAGTTAATTGTATCAATTCCTGATCTTTGTTTTACTTCTACTTTTCTTAAATTAAAAACTTCCGGATATGTTTCTTCCGCTGTTTTGATCTGTTCGAGGTCATGGTTTTAATTAGGTCCTGGACTTTGATAATATAGGGGATCTTTCCTCTTAACCTATCTCTTTTAACATGATTGGGCGTGTCGGCGATCATTTGGTTTATGGGGAGACTTTCCCTAAGACTGCTTGAGCGGCCCAGTACTTGAGCTGCAGTTCATCCCTCCGCAGGTGCAGGGGCATGACGCTGCATTCAATATCCAGCTCCAGGTTCCGCGTTCCCCTGTATGCCCCAGTAGCGATTCTGAGGGCTGCGGCCTGTATGCTATCTAGTTTTTTCAGGTGTGATGGCGCCGCAGACGCGTATGCTTGGCAGCCATAATCAGTTTTGCTTCTTATGAGTGCTGTGTACATTTTGATCAGCGTTTTTCTGTCTGCTCCAAAGTTGGACCCCGAGACCGCCCTGAGCACATTTAGGTCCCGCTGGGACTTGGACACCAGATTTTCAATGTGCAGTCTCCATGTTAGATTGCTATCGAAGTACATGCCCAGGAATCTGGCATGACTGGCGTACTTTATTTCCTGCCCGTCATACGCCAGCCTGGGCATGCCCTTTGTGTATGCGAAATTTCTATTGAAAACCACCACTGTTGTTTTTTTCAGTTGATAATTTGAAACCCCAGTTTGTAGCCCAATCATGTATGGCATGTAGCGCTTTTTTAGTGCAGGAATGACATTTTTTGGGTTTTCTCGCGGTTTTCCATACTAAGCCGTAATCTGCGAACCTGGATATTTCCAGCGGTAATGCGTGAGTATTTCCTTCAGTGTGTTCATTAGTAGGTTGAAGAGGATAGGAGATAGCACCGATCCCTTGAGGGGAACCGTTCTCGCATTCAAAAAAAACAAAACGGACACATCGTTACCTATTTTTACGTTCATTTTCTATCAGTCAAAAAGTCTCTGATCCAGGTTATCATTTTTCCATGAATTCCGAATTTGTTTAGTTTTAGAAGGACCCCCTAGTCTACAGTAGGTCGAAAGCTTTTTCTAAATCCAAGAAAACCGCTACCAGTGAGTGTTTGATAAATTTTGCCTTTTGGATGGCGAATTCAGTCTGGTGATTTGATCAATGGTAGATCTATGTTTCCTAAAACCTGATTGTTCGTTTGCTAAGAGTTTATTTTTCTCAATGTGTGCTGTTAGTCTAGATGCTACCATGGTTTCCATGATTTCACATATGGTTGATGTGAGTGAAATCGGCCTATACGTTTTCGGCTCATGGGGGCCCTTGTCCGGTGTTAATATTGGAACGATGGTGCTCTCCTTCCATTGTGTAGGGAGGGTCCCCTCGTGCCAAGATTTGTTTATTAATGCGAGCAGCTGATTTTTTCCCTTTTCTGGTAGATTTTTAACATGTCGTAGTGAACGGTATCAGCCCCGGGGGCGGTGCTCTTTTTCTTAATTAGCGCACTTTGCAGCTCCCTGTGGGAGAAGTTCGCATTGTATGCACGGCACTGGGGTCCTGAACGGCCTGCTCAATCATTGGGTCCTGCGTTTCCCTAATGCGCCTAAAATTTGGGTCTAAATTTTCATTACTGCAGACTTTCCGGTAGTGTTGTGCTAAGATTTCTACGTTTTCTTCGTTTTCATGTAATCTGTTGTTTCCTTGTTTTAGGACCTCTACCGGCTTTAGGGGTTTTCCATTAAACCTTTTTATTGTGTCCTAAATTTTCTTAGCATTTGTTTTGTATGTGAGGGTGAATACAAAATCCCTCCAGGCTTGTTGTTTTGTGTGTGTTAAAATATATCTTGTTTCCTCCCTTACACGTCTATATTCCTCCAAAAGGGCGGCTGTTTTGTTTTTCCTATATTTATAATATATTTTGTTTTTCTTTTGACTGCCTAGCTACAATTTTCATCCCACCATGGTAAGGTGTTTTCTTTTTGCTTCTTTTTTGGTTGTGGTTTTGGTATTGATTTTTCACATGCCGCCATTATTTCCAAAATAAAATCATTGTTTTTATTGATAATCGTGCCTTCGAGGGATATGTTGATGTGTTTAAGTTTCTGCCTAAGAGGTCCCAGTCTGCTTTGTCTTAATTCCATCGTCGGGCAGGCCGTTGCATTATGCATTTGTGAGGGACGTTGAGCGACGTCAGGATGGAGAAGTGGTCGCTTCCCATCGTGTCGTCTCCCACTTGCCACTCACTAGATTGGCATAGTGATGCGCTAACCAGTATTAAGTCTATGGCGCTCATGCTTCCGCACTCGACGTTGAGTCGTGTGCCACACCCCGTGTTTAGGATTACGTAATCAGTGCTGTTTATGAAATCGACCAGTTCTAGGCCACGTCGTTTTTCATATGTTGGGTTGTGGTTTGTCTCCCATAGTTCGTGTCTGGCATTGAAATTCCCTAGAAAAATTGATTTTTCCCCTATTTTTTTTAAATTTCATCATAATCGTCAGACGTTACTTCTGTTTTAGGTGGTGCATAGAAGTTTACTATGTCTATGTTTTCGTTTCGTCCAAAAATTCTGATGATCACCACCTCTATTTCTTTTTTTGTGTGTCTAAATTTGATTTCTTCCGAATCTAATTCTGTTTTGATAAAGGTGGCTAGCCCTCCCCGGCGCTCCCCCTTTTCCCTACTGAAACTGACCGGAGTGTTGTATCCTGGATTTTTTGTTGGTTTACTATCTTTTTTTTTGAAAAAGATTCTTGGATAGCTATTACCTCCGGTATGTAGCCTAAAGTTTCTGGATAATTCCCTGAAGCCCCGAGTTTTGTTCCATTTTCCCTGCCAGATAGACTACGTGCGTTCCACTGCAACACACAGATTTTCGCAATGGTGCTGGATTTCATAATTAGGCAGTTAGAGTTTTTTATGTTTTAGTGTCGTGTGTTTTTACGTCCACCCTTGATCCTTGGTCCAGGATCAGTGGAGCTGTAATCCGCGTTTTTCCTCAAAAGTTCTTGTGTCTCGCGCTTGTCGTGTTTTCTCCTTGGGATTTTCGCTTTCCGCCTGTTTTGTGCGGGTGCGGGTGCGGGTGTGGGTGTGGGTGTGGGTGCGGGTGCGGGTGCGGCGCTGGTCTGTTTGTTTTCCGTTGTTTCTGATGGTGATGGGGGTTCTCATTGTTTGCGGCGGTTTCCCCTGTGGTGCCCGACGTAATCATGTTGTCGGTTTCCATGCACTCTGTGTGTGGTGGCGTTTTCGATGAGGTCTATGACCTCATCTGACGCCTTGATCCTTAGCATTTTTTGTTTGTTGAGCTCGTGCAGGATTGAGCTCGTGGCCTATATCATGGCTGCCGCGATGAGAGTTTCGACCTCCATTTTTATGTAGGTCTCGTATTTGTTGTCTTTTTGGTTTTCAGGGGCTCGTGCAGGGGGTGCGGTATGAGCCGCACTGGAGGGTGCGGTTTAAGCCGCACTTGGGGGTGCGGTGTAAGCCGCGCCCGAGCTCCTGATATCTTGCGCGGTGTTTATTGATTGAGATTGGGATTTTGCTTGTCCCCAATCTCTGGCTATTTGACCGTTGTTTTGATCGATTTGCGCCTTGTAGTTAAGAAAGAATGTACACCCGCGCCATGCTGCTACATGGCCAGCTAATCCGTAATTTGCGCACTTTTTATTATGCTATGTTTTGCACTCATTATGTTTATGGACCCCAGCACAGTGCGGGCATGTGGTTCTTTTTTTTTTTGTTTCGGCAATTTTTTTCTGATTGGCCATATTTCTGACATTTTTGGCAGCGCAGGTATTGCAGATAGCATGGTCGCAGTGGATAAGTGATATCTGCTGAACTGATAATCTCAAAGGTTGGCGTTTCCGACAGGGAGCCCAATGCTCACTTTTATAGTGCTGCCTCACTGAAGTATCATGTCCCAGACACATTACATGCTACCACACTCAGTCACATTATCCTGACACTAGGTCGACCAGTGTTAGCTCTACCCCGTAAATCTGAGTGCCAAGCGAGGAGCAGCTAGTACAATTCCTAACAACTTTGGTATGTCGCGGCCCGGGATTGAACCCGTGACCTCCCGTTCCCCAGAACGGACACTCTACCAACTGAGCTATCGGGGCCGGTGTAAAGAGTATGAAGTTTTGTTTTCTTCAATATGTTTGTTTTGGCAAACCGAGTAGGTCCTGATCAGACGCCTACTTCTGATAGGTCTGATCTGGATCTGCACTTTATTTTGCCATTTGGCGTCAACTGGGATCTTTCACCTTGTAAAAAGCACAAGATCGTTTCAAAATTTAAGAGTGTGAGGGTGTGTTTTCTTCAAAATTTATTTTGAAAATATCTGAAGCTTTTTGAAACAATGTAGGCCCCGATCAGGTGCCTATTTCTGTTGCGTATGATCTTGGTCTGCACATGTTGCTAATTGGCGCCAAATGGCATCTTCCACTCTGTAAATAGCACAAGACCATTTCGAAATATAAGAGAGTGAGGTTGTCTTTTCTTCAAATTTCCGAGATAATTGATGTTCCGTCACTCACAGAAGAAGCTCATTTATTGTTTAATTATTTATTGTTGTAATTTTCATTTATTTTGTTTTCATTAACGCATTTGTTTTACCAAATGGAATTTTCCACCTAACATACATAACATTAGTCCATTTCAAAATGTAGGAGAATCAGGTTTTTTTTTTTTTTCGAAATTTATTTGGGAAATAACTGAACATTTTGTAATCATTTATAATCTAGGCCCTGATCAGACACCTACTTCTGCTGCGCCTGACCTGTGTCATTTTACCATTACCAGTTTCCCCCATTTTCTTCAAAATTTATAATTTAGAAAAAAATGCCTGAACTTTTTTGCAAACATTGTAGGTCCTGATCAGACGCCTAATTCTGTTGCGTTTGATCTGGGTTTGCACTTTTTGCCAATTGGCGCCAAATGGAATCTTCCACCTTGTAAATAACACAAGACAATATCAAAATTTAAGAGGGTGAGGTTGTGTTGTCTTCAAAAATATTATGAAAATGTCTGAAGCTTTTGGAAGCAGTGTAGGCCCAGATCAGACGCCTAGTTTTTCTGCGTCTGAACTGGGCCTGCACTGTTTGCCATTTGGCGCTAAACTTTATGAACTTTAAGAAATGTGCGAATTTCAGCCTTTACCTTTTCCTTATTTTTATTTATGTACTTATATATTCATTTATGTGTCTTTGTTCCAAACAGAGATTGTTGGTACTTCATTGCGAAAATACGCCTATACAAATCTATTGATTTTTTTTACCACCGAAACTGAACATTTTCCGTTATTTTAATATGTCTGCACAAGACATAGGTTGTTGTACTCATTAGAACCGACTCGGCGAGGCGGTTCTGACGAGTACCCACAATCTATATTTTGTGCAGAAAAAAGAAGAATATATTCGCCCTTAAATTCCAATTTTACTATTTAAAAGTGGGGATAAGCGGGGTCAAATATGTTTAGGTGTGTTTCAAGATGTGTTAGAAACACCATAAACACCCATTAAATGGCGGTTCTGATGAGCGCCCACAAACAAGTAAATAGACGTGACTTGTAAAACAAATATCCCAGGATAAACGATTACCCTCTTGGTCCCCTACACCATATGCCTCAGAATACCCCGAGTGTTTATTATCTCTAAACTGCCAGACATTAGGGTGTTATGCAATCCAAAGTGTCTTTAAATGTAAATAATATTGTGGGTGTTTTATCCAAAGAAATCACTACTGATAAGAGAGGCCAATACCGCCATTAATTTATGAATGAATAAAAAAATAAAATAAAGAATATTGGCCAAACATACGAGCTAAGAGGGTTTTGATTGGTCCGTGCTCTTTCGCATTCACGCGGTTTATCTTCACTTACCTGTCTTAGTCTTATTAATTGCAATTCTCTCCCAAAGAAACGCGTATTGAGTTAACCTAACGCGTTACAAATAATCCCTTTCATTGGCTGATATTAAACGCGTTGCAATCGCGTATGAACGCGATGAACCGCGTATTGAAACCCGAAAATTTTACACACGCACGCAATGTGCGTGAGTCACGCGGACAAAACGCGAAAATGGTTAAGTTCTTCTCGAGCTTATCTGTAATCTATTTTGTTCTTATTACTGCTCCAAAACATAGGTTGTGGGTATTTGTTAGAACCGCCTCAATGAAGCAGTTCTAACGAGCATCCACAACCTATGTTTGCAGTATAAATAAACACAATATCACGGATTTTCATCCGAAAAATAGCCATTGTGCAGATGTGAAAAATGCACTTTGTCGCACGGGAGTGTTATCGTTATGCATGGGCTGGATATCGTTTGCTCAAATGTTCAGGCTCACTTGGATGAACACCAACTTTTGTCTGACAGGCAACATGCATTTAGGAAAAAAGCATAGTTGTGAAACTCAGTTGACCACAGTAATAAATGATTAGGTAAAAATCTTGGACAAAGGAGGACAGGTGGATACATCTAATCTGGATTTTGAAAAAGCTTTTGACACGCCCACTCATGAGCTACTTAAAAGCAAACCATATCGTTATGGCATTGGCGAAAATAACCCTTAAATGGATAGATTCCTTCCTTTGCCACAGAAAACAGCGAGTTGTTGTTAATGGGGAAAGTTCAGGTTTGGCTCTAGTTTTGTGTGGTGTCCAACAAGGGACTGTTCTGGGTCCATTGTTGTTTTCGTGGTACATAAATGACATTTCTACTGATACTGATTCCGAAATAAGTCTGTTCGCAGATGACTGTGTTTGCCATCGAAAAATTAGAAGGAACGCCGAGGATTTATGAAACTTCAGAACGATAAAGATAGATTAAGGTTTTGGACCAGAAAATGGGGTATGAGATTTCAGCCAGTTAAATGCAATATCATGCAGATAACCAAGACAAGAACAAACAAAACTGAGCCTTCTTACACTTTAGAGGGAACTGTCCTCGAAATGTAGATTCCATTAAATACCTTGGTGTGACCATCTCGCATGACTTGAGATGGAATACTTATATTAGCAACATGAATGCTAAGGCTAATAGAACACTTGGCTTCTTGAAGCGAAATCTTTATCAATGCCCCAAAGATGTTAAAGAAGCAGCATATAAGGGACTCGTTTGCCCAGTCTTTGAATGGCCCCCCCATGGAAAAGTTCTTCAGGAGGAGATTGAAAAAGTTCAGAATAGAGCAGCTAGATTTGTTACGAGCAATTACAACTTTGAAACTGGAAGTATGACCGGAATACTGAAAAACTTAGGATGGGAGTCTCTCAAGAAAAGGAGGAGAGGCATTAGGCCTATACTCTTATACAAAGGTCTGAATGGTGCTGCCAGCATTCAAACAGATGACCTTATCCCCCAAATATATTTGAGATCAATAATCAGGTCACATGGAACATATATTCCAGATATTACATTTCAGAATCAAATTGTGTCTCAATTATAAGGCAAAATCATTGAACCATGAAAATAGGTCACAAGAAGCTAGATATATTGCTATGTCAATCATCGGGTCACACGGAACTAATAATCCAGGTGAGACATTTCTCCATCAAATAGTATTCAAGATAATAGGCAAAATCACTGAACCATGAAATATAGGTCACACTGACCTAGATATAATTCGAGCTCAATCATTGGGTCACATGGAGTAAATAATCCAGTTATGACATTTCTCCACCAAATAGTATTCAAGATAATAGACAAAATCACTGGACCGTGAAATGTAGGTCACCATGACCTAGATATATTTTTCGGTCAATTATCGGGTCACATGGAACTAATAATCCAGGTATGACATATCTCTATCAAAAAGTATTCAAGATAATAGGCAAAATCACTGAACCATGAAATTTTAGGCCATACTGACCTAGATATATTTTGAGGACAATAATGGGGTCACATGCAACTAATAACCCAGGCATAACATTTCTTCACCAAATAGTATTCAAGATGAAAGACAAAATCACTGGACCGTGAAATGTAGGTCACCCTGACCAAGGTATATTTTGCGGTCAATTATCGGGTCACATGGAACTAATAATCCAGGTATGACATTTCTCTATCTAATAGTATTCAAGATAATAGGCAAAATCACTGAACCAAGAAATATAGGTCATACTGACCTAGATATACTTTGAGGTCAATATGGGGTCACATACAACTAATAACCCAGGTATAACATTTCTCCATCAAATAGTATTCAAGATAATAGACAAAATCACTGGACCGTGAAATGTAGGTCGCCATGACCTAGATATATTTTGTGGTCAATTATCGGGTCACATGGAACTAATAATCCAGATATGACATTTCTCTATCAAATAATATTCAAGATAATAGGCAAAATCACTGAACCATGAAATATAGGTCATACCGACCTAGATATATTTTGAGGTCAAGCGTGGAGTCACATGGAACTAATATCCCACGTATGAAATTTCTCCAACAAATAGCCTTCAAGATATAAGGCAAAATCACTGGACCGTGAAATGTAAGTCACCATGACCTTCACCCTTTATTACTTGAACCAATGTCACTTGATTGACTAATGTATAACCAATTATGTCTATAACTTGTTAGTATAATGGAAAGGGATACAACAAATTACAAAGGTGTCCTGGATTTTGACCCCTAGCCCCACCCCATCCCCGCTCCCAGGCATGAACCCAGGGGCGAGTTGTCTTGGAATCTCAGAAGACACTCCCAGGTATCCAAGTTGTAAATATGAATGCTTTGTGATGAGTGACTGTTGAGATATAAGCATTTCAAAAACTTTAACAAAGAATTACTAAGGTGTTCTAGATTTTGACCCCTGCGGCCCCACCACGATTGGATCGATATGATTGAAATAACCTTAAAAGGGCCGTAAAACCACACACCCCCTCAAAAAAAAATAAATAAATAAAAAAAATAAAAATAAAAAAATAGGGAGAACAGGATGTATTGCAGAAAAAAAAAACAGTTTTCATGTTGATTCTAAGTCTTTACTATGCCAATGCCAAGACGTCACTGCGTCTAACACGCTCCAGGTACGTTTTGTCGCGCGCTTGATCAAACACGCACCACGTCATCTGCCTGTTTTTTGTTATTGTTTTTTTTTTTCTGTTAATGCATTGAAAATGTCAATAGTTTTTCAATGAATACATGTATTACATTTTGGAGAGCTCAAAGGAGAACAGTTAAACAGTCATAAATGATTGGGTTATCTCCAGTAAATAAAGAAATAATCATTGTAATTATTATGTTTGTTATTATCATTATTTCATCACATGAACAAGTCGGTGAAATGAAGATAGCCTATACCCCACTTTATATAGAGAAAACAGGGATTTATGGGGTTATACATTATTTTTCTTCTTTCAAGACACATGTTGTTGGTACTCACAACCTATGTTTACAGTATTTATAAGACAAATATCACGGATTCTCATCCGAAAAATGGCCATTTTGGAGATGTGTAAAAATGCAACAATTCGCACGGGTGTATGATCGTAATGTTGATAAGAAAGGTCAATCTGCTTACCTTTTCTTTGATATTTTCGAATGATGAAGGGGAAACAACTGAGCAACAAACGAGAAAAATATCTGTTTGTGGGTAGGTCAAGGGCCGTAATCTGTCGTAGTCTCCCTCTCCCGCTGTGTCAAATACACTCAAGACGTAAGATTGTTCTCCAACTTTCACTGTTGATGTGTAATTGTCGTTAACCTATATTACAAAAACACAACTATACAAATACATTGTAAATTTTACCGCCTAAAAACGAAAATGTTAAGCTGAAAAATTGTGTCATTTCATATGAAATTTATGAAACGAGCCTCCGGTGGGTTTTATAAATCATAAAATTCAAATGAAATGGCCACGGATGTAATATTGCGTTTATCATATTACGATTTTAAACAGGATTTCATCGCCGAAGAAGAAAACATAGTGTTGTCACGGACGGCGTCATAACGTTACGCGCCAGTAACAATATATTATTACGCGTGTGGTCATATGATTTTTATAACATGACGTTATATACGTTATATGATAATTATTATTATTTTTTATTGTCTGGATCAATTGTTTGTCAATCGACACAACGTTACTAATTATTAATTTTGTGGGACTTTTACCCGACATTGAGATGAAATGGCATCTCAATCCCTGCCGCCCAATGAAACCGATTGGGTTTATAAGCATGGACGGGCCGACTCGCAGCAGTTTTCCTGGGCAGGCTTAGACCTTCTAAGCGGATTACCAGTACTAATGTGTGGTCGGTATCAGCTCTGCGGGGAAGCATCGTGCAGCCCAATCTATTTCTCCAAGCCCCGATTGGCCTTTTCCCCATGACGTTAAGAGTAAAATCTGGACTGGGCCCGTGTACTGGTTCATTTGCAAACAGTGTACATCCAGATCAGACGCCGCATAATGCGGCGTGTGATCAGGGTCTGCACTGTTTGTTTAAAATACTGTTATGTAAGGGTTAAACGAAAATTCTTATGCACTTGCGTATGTAACGCGACGTTTGATTGGATAACGTCAAAAATTTGCGACAGTATATTCTGCGATATACTGTCGGAAATCCGACGTCATCATGTAACGTCGCTTTTCATTGGTTGCCATTTGGTTTTACGCCGCTCACCGAGCTTGCCGCCTTGTGCAAAATAGCACAATTTTTAACTTAACAACCAAATAAGTTCATTAGAATGGGGATAACTGTATTGAAAATTGTCATTTGGGGAGGTAAATCGTCGGTTTTACGGTCGCAAATTACGTTTTACGGCTCCGCTAACGCGTCGCCGTAAAACGAAATTTCCGACCGTAAAACCTCCGATTTACCTCCCCAAATGACAATTTTCAGTACAGTTATCCCCTAATTTAACAGTTTAAGTCTCAGTTCTGGACTATTTTTCAAGCTTACACCTAAAACAGTCGATCCACCAGTGCTGGCACTGCTTTGGTTTCTCAAAGTATAGAAAAAGAACGATAAAATTTAATCTTTCTTATCTTATGTAAGACATCTCAAGCCATACCGCCGGTCCAACTCCAATACGAAAACACGCATATACAACTACATTGTAAATTTTACCGCGAAGAAAATGACAATTTTCAGATGAAAAATTGTGATATTTTTCTTATTTATGCTCAAAATATAGATTGTTTGTACTCTTTAGATGAGGCGGTTATAATGAGCACTCACAATCTATATTTTAGAGCAGAAATAAGGAAAATAAGGCTTACCACTGTAAACCCCAGTTTTACTATATAAAAGTGGGGCTCAAGGGGGTCAGAATTATATAGGCGTGTTTTCGTGATGTACATGTGTTACCTGCAGATGGTAAGGTTATATCTTCTTAGCGGTTTACCTCTAAAACGTTCGGTTAGTTTCAGCTCTGAACAACTTATATTCCAGACTATTACTCCAAGTCCCGATGGGTGTCGGACCGTCCATGCTTATAAACCCTATTGGTTTCATTGGGCGACAGGGCATGAGATGTCATTTCATCTCAATGTCGGGTAAAAGGCCAACAAAATTGGAAGCAACGTCTCCAAAATGACCTTTACAGTGTTGACTGGGACGATAAACCTCAAATCAATCAAACAAAAACCAAGTCCCGATAGGCGGGCGCGAAAAATGTTTATGTACCCACCCAAACGCCACGTTATATATTAGAGAAAAGTAGTATTTGAAAGGATGCACATGTGTTTTATATCATAGATTTTTGGACCTCAACGAGACATATCAAATGCGTCCCCTTCAGGGGAATGGCAACACCTGGCAGATTTTCCGCCGTTTTTCAAAGGGAGACAGCTTTCGGGACTTCCTGTTCGTGTTTCTATAAGCCGTGTCCCATATAAAAAGGGGTCTACTCTTAAAGGAAAGAATTTCGGAGCAAATTCTTTTTTTTTTACGACTTGACCCTTTTTGACATGGGAGACAAAAATACTTCTGCAGGAGTTGCCTCACCTGAAGGTGTCCCCATTCGTCTTAATCGAAGTTTGCAGCAGATATTAGAAAGATAGCAGACAAAACATTATTAATGTTATGTTTATGATACAGTTGAACTTCGATGGCTCGAACATCGATGTCTCGTTTATCATGGCTGAGTCGAACCCGTTCTTTAGCCCCTAGCCTACACATAAGAACACTGGGGGATACTTTAGGAGATTTTATCTTGCAAATGTATGCTGTCGCCCCCGCCCATCGGCGCTTGAAGAAATAAATGGGTTGCATGATGCTACCACGCAGAGATGAATCCCAATACTGGTAAACCGCTTATAGGATCTAAGCCTGCCCAGGCAAAGCGATGCGAATCGGACCGTCCATGCTTATAAACCCAATTGGTTTCATTGGGCGATAGGTCTTGAGATGTCATTTCATCTCAATATCGGGTAAAAGTCCCACAAAATTGGAAGCAACGTCTCTAAAATGGCATATATAGTGTTGACAGGGACGTTAAACATCAAATCAAACAATAAAAAAAAAAAAAAAAAAGCCTGCTGTGGGCACTCATTAGAATCGCCTGGATGAGGCGATTCTAATTAGTACACACAACATACATTTTTCATTATAGAAGCACTGAAAAATGTCCAAAAGTATCTTGCTATCCTCCTGACAGTAACCCTCGGTGGCTCTCGATTTTCGAGGTTCCAAAGGTGTTCGAGCCATTGAAGTTAGACTGTTTATGTTAAATTTTATCCTCAAACTGTTGGCTAAGACTTACTGTTGGTATATTCTCGATAGGAAAGCTGCTGCCTTCGTACACCATAATGAGAGAGGTCTTTCCCACGGTATCATTTCCGACTACAACACACTTTATTGACTGCATTCTTGGTCAGTGGTCTATGTACACAAGAACCTGTAAAACCAAAATCCAAAATCAAAGCACTGACAGTATTCAGAATCAGAATCAGAATTGTTACTGGTGACACCTCAAATGACATTCATACACCAGGACCTGTGATGTGGGAAGTTAGTCCCTAGCTCTAACCAAAGAGGTAAATTTAGCTACACAATCATCAGCACCTTCAGCTATCGAAATAATCGAATCGGGAAGGGCATTCCAATTTCTAATGGTTCTGGGGAAGAACGACTCTTTATAAATGTCAATTCTTGCGCTAAGGGTCTGAAACGTCAACGAATGGTGATTTCTACAGTGTCTAGCTGGGGGAACAAGGTCATCTGTTGGAATCCGGGCAGCACCCTTTAGACCTTTGTATAAAAGGATTAGCCTACTGTCTTTTCTCCTTTTCTTGAGAGACTCCCATTTTAATTTTCCAAGTATTCCAGTCATGCTCCCAGTTTCAAAGCCTATTACAAATCTAGCAGCTCTATTCTGAACTTTCTCAATTTCATCGTTAAGGACCACTCCACTGGGGTCCCAGATACAACTACCATATTCCAAGAGTGGGTGAACAAGACCTTTATATGCTGCCTCGTTTACATCCTGAGGGCACTGATGAAGATTTCGCCTCAGGAAACCAAGCGTTCTATTTGCCTTAGTACACATGTTGCTAATATGAATATTCCATGTCAAGTTGTGTGAGATTTTCACTCCAAGGTATTAAATAGAGTCCACATTCTCGAGGACCGTTCCCTCAAAGGTGTAAGAAGCCTCAACTTTATTAGATCTCTTCCTAGTTATCTGCATAATATTGCATTTAACTGGTTGAAATCTCATGCCCCATTTACGTGCCCAACATCCTAATCTATCTATGTCAGCCTGAAGTTTCAATGAGTCATCTGTATCTCTAATTTCCCGGTAACCATTACGATAACACACCCGTGCGATATAGTGCAATTTTTACATCTCCAAAATGGCTACTTTTCTAACGAAAATCTGTGATATTTTTCTTATTTATACTGCAAACATAGGTTGTGGGTACTTGTTAGAACCGCCTCAATGAGGCGGTTCTAACGAGTACCCACAACCTATGTCTTGGAGCAGAATTAAGAAAAATCATGTTTACCCCCGTAAACCCCAGTTTTCTCTATATAAAGTGGGGTGTAAGGGGGTGTTCATTTCACGGACTTGTTCACGTGATGCAAACACAGTCATCTGCAAATAGTCTTATTGGTGGATTGTTTACCCGTATGATTCCAGTCCTAATTCTATAGGAAATTCTCTTACCCAGTACTAAGAACTCGCAGAGATAACAACTTTCTCTAAATAACCAATACATGTTGGCCTACCTGGATTTCCGAAAATCAGTGGTAATCACGTGGATTTGATCATGGTCAGCTAATGCGCTTTGCAACTTTAGGTCCATATGTACATGTTTCCCGATCCCAAAACTGTTAGGTGAACAACTCGTAGGTCTGCATCAACATTTATCCCATATTATGATAATGGAATAGTCCCCCTAATGAGTTTGCTGTTGTCCATTTCCACTTATAGGGACCGGCCTCTGTAGCTCAGTCGGATGCGCGTCTGACTGGTGATCAGGAGGACGCGGGGTCGATACCTGGCGGGTCGGCAACATTCTTTCGTGGAGATTGATCATGGACTATTTTCTACGGTTATTCTCTCCCTTCCGCTGATTCCAGAAGGGCAGTTGTCAGTTTCTGGCGAAAGAATGTGCACTGTACTGGTTAACCACTTACGTATAGTATGTTCTAAAAAGGGATATCCTTTGGAAGCAAGGAAAACACCACAGAACTGGAATATATGGAGTGGACATGTTTTCTGGGCCAGAATACCTAGTTTCGGTCAATAAGGCCTCATCAGTGACCCTCAGATATTCTCAAAATTCAGCAATGGAATCAACGATCCCAAAGGATCCTGTCCAGGAAACTGTGGATAGGTAAACTGACCGGCTCAAAAAGGACCTAAAATACGAGCCGTTAAACTCCAATACAAAGAAAATCCACTTAACGGGATATCGGGCATTTGTGTGTTGTAAGTTTATTTGGGTCTATCCTGTTGTGTTGAGGTTTTACATCGCCATCAACACTACGAGGGTCATTTATGAGACGTTCTTTAAAATTTCCTGGGACTTTTACCCGACCTCGAGACAAAATGATATCTCAACCCTTACTGCCCAAACAAAACGTCCGACTTTGCTTGGACAGGCTCAGTCGTTCTCAACGGTTTACCAGTACTCACGTTCGGTCGGTTTAAGCTCTTAGCATCATGCAGCTATTCTTTTTCTCCAAGCCTCGATGGGCGGGGCGCAGTTTACTCACTTAATGTTTATTCATGTACGCTTTGTTTGATTTGAGGTATAACGTCCCCGACAACACTGTAAAGGTCATTTTGGAGACGTCGCTTCCAATTGTGTGGGACTTTTACCCGACATTGAGATGAAATGACATCTCAAGCCCTGCCGCCCAATGAGACCAACATGGTTTATAAGCATGGACGGTCCGACTTGCACCGCTTTGCCTGGGCAGGTTTAGATCCTCTAAGCGGTTCACCAGTACTCTTGTCCGGATCGGTTTCAGCTCTGCGTGGAAGCTTCATGCAGCCCATCTATTTCTTCAGGCCCCGATGGGCGGGGGCCTTATTATTCTTGTACGAAACATATGTATCAGTAAAAGGGTTTCTCACCAATTTGGTTGATTATCTCACCAATTTGGTTAATAAGTAAAGAAAGTTAAAAGTCAAGGAGGGGGAGTAGACACATGTACTTAGCTATGTGAGAAACCTAATATTCATTACTAGGGAGCCAGGCTAGTGACGGGTACCTGCAATCTATAAGCTTTGAAAAATCTAGTGATATGAAAACCTACACCCCCCCCCCCCCCACACACACACACACACACATAAAAAAAATAAAATAGAAAAAAAAATCAGAAGAGGCGGGACATCATGTTAACAAGTTCTTGAAATGAACACCCCTCTAAACATTACGATAAAACACCCGTGTGACATAGTGCATTTTTCACATCCAAAATGGCTACTTTTCCGAAGAAAACCTGTCATATCTTTGTTAATTCTACTTCAAACATAGGTTGTGGGTGCTCGTTAGGACCGCCTCATTGAGGCAGTTCTAACGAGTACCCACAACCTATGCCTTGGAGCAAAAATAAGAAAAATAATGTTTACCACCGTAAACCCCAGTTTTCTCTATATAAAAGGGGGTAAAGAAGGTATTCATTTCACGGACTTGTTCACGTGATGTCTGGAAAACCTACAACAAACCCCAATCCCCCCACACACACTCACACACAAACAGAAAACGTCTACAATAAGAAGATGCGAGACAAGTTAACACGTTCTTGAAATGAACACCCCTCCAAAGATCAAGGGTTTACAGGGGTAAACATTATTTTGCTTATTTCTGCTCAACGACATAGGTTGTCGGAAAAGGAGCTTTTATTAAGATTTTAAATAATGGACTGTATCACAATGCTACGTACACGCAATCTGTAAACTTGGGAAAAGTACGAAAAATAACACATTAATTCATACGAAAGATCGGGAAAGCTTGTATTGCACGGAGTTGTCCCCTTCACCCCACCCCACCACACCCACCCCGTAAACGTTAAACAGCTGACATTAAAAACATATATTTATACATTTCAAACTTTATTTTATTGTATTTTAAACAATTGCACTTACCGAATGCATGCATCAGTTTGCAAATAAGTTACCTCTCAGCTGGTTAACATAAGCCAGAATTCGTATACTCACTTTTAAAAAGAAACCGAACGCACATCGCGCAAACATGCCTATATGATTTTGGCCCCCATTGAACCCCACTTTTATATTGTAAAACCTTGGCTTACAGGGGTAAACTTTTTTTCTTATTTCTGCTCTAAAGTATAGAGTGTGGGTACTCGTTAGAACTGCCTCGATGAGGCGGTTCTAACGAGTACCCACAATCTATATTTTGAGCAGAAATTAGAAAAAAATATCCGTGACAATTTTTCATCTTAAAATTTTTGCTTTTTTTTTTTTTTTTTTTTTCTCAGCGGTTAAGTTTACAATATATTTGTATAGGGGTGTTTTCGCAATGGTAAATTTCAGCATGATACATCACGGTATTCTTTAATACGCCAAAACGATCATTGTTTTCTGATGAAATTTTCCAACAAGTTTCTTATTCATACTCCAACCATAGGCACGGGTATTCGTTAGAACCGCCTGAATGAGGCGGTTCTAACGAGTACCCACAATCTATGTTTGGAGCAGAAATATTGAAAATAACATATTTTTTATCTTAAAATTTTCATTTTTAGTGGTAAAATGTTCAATATATTTGAATAGGCGTGTTTACGTTATGTACACGTACTTTGTTTGATTGATTTGAGGTTTAACATCCCCGTCAATACTGTAAAGGTAATTTTGGATACGTTGCTTCCAATTGTGTGGGAATTTTAGCCGACATTGAGATGAAATGACATCTCAAGCCCTGCCGCCCAATGAAACCAAGAGGGTTTATAATTATGGACGGGCCGACTCGCACCGCTTTGCCTGGGCAGGCTTAGAGCCTCTAAGCGGTTTACCAGTGCTCGTGTGTGGGTCAGATTCAGCTCTGCGTGGAAGCATCATGCAGTTCATATATTTCTTCAAGCCCCGATGGGCGTGGCCCGATTTGTGCTGTTGAATCCTGTTTCGTCTGTTTTTGTGTGTGTCCCCATGTCACGTACCTTCTTTAGGTGACTTGTAATTGAGAAAGCTGCGTAGTTTGACTGTGGCCTTTCCTGAGCGTCATTTTCTTACTAGGCTTTTAGCAAAGTATTGCGGATTTTTCGATGTTAATTTCAGTTGCGGCTGTTGCAGGGCGACCTGTGTGAGCTGCTGCTGTCTGCTCCAAAACTTTACGAAAACACGCCTATATGAATACATTGTAACCTTTATCGCCGAAAAAGTGTAAATTTTAAGACGAAAAATTGTGATAATTTTCTTATTTCTGCTCTTAACATAGATTGCGGGTACTCGTTAGAACCGCCTCGGCGAGGCGGTTCTAACGAGTACCCACAATCTATGTTTTGAGCAGAAATAAGTAAAATAATCTATACCCCTGTAAACCCCAGTTTTACTATATAAAAGTTGGGTAAAAGGGGATCAAAATTATATAGACGTGTTTTCGTGATGATTTAGCCTTCAACCAGCAAATCGACCTGTGAATCATTTGGTCCGCGCAACAGATATCGCATACCTCTCGGACATCACGAAAACAGGCCTATATAATTTTGATCCCCTTTGAACCCCACTTTTGTACAGTAAAACTGGGGTTTAAATTACAATATACAATATAGATTGTGGCTACTCGTAAGAACCGCCTCGACCATTATGACTGATCAGCGAGCACAGTCTTAGCCATCACGATAACAAGTCCGTGAAACGAAGACCCCTCTAAACCCCATTTTATATAGGGAAAAGTGGGGTGTAAGGGGGTAAACATTATCTGCCTTATTTTTGCTCCAAACCATAGATTGTGGGTACTCGTTAGAACCGCCTCAGTGAGGCGGTTCTAACGAGCACCCACAATCTATACCGAAAGCAGAAATTAGAAAGATGTTATCATTTTTATCAAATATATGTAACTTCTGACACCATGTTGGATGCCATTATTTCACACGGCCATGTTTTCCTAATGCGAAATTATAAACCGACAAGTACAATCAGCAAAAAGTTTGGACTTCTTTAGTCTTAACACCCTCCATTCCATCAAGAACAACACATTATTATTATCGTTATTATTATTATTATTATTATTATTATTATTATTATTATTATTATTATTATCACATCTCCAAATTGGCTACTTTTCTGATGAAAATCAGTGATATTTCATTATTATTGTTAAATGTTCTTACCTACAGGCAAGCAGCCCCCGCCCATAGGGGCTTGAAGAAATATATGGGCCGCATGATGCTTCCACGCAGAGCTGAATCCGGCCCGCACACTTGTACTGGTAAACCGTTTAGAGTATCTAAGCCTGTCCAGGAACCGCGGTGCGAGGCGGACCGTCCATGCTAATAAACCCTATTAGTTTCATTGATTGACAGGGGACTTGAGATGTTATTTCATCTCATTGTCGGGTAAAAGTCCCGCAAAACTGGAAGCAACGTCTCCAAAATGACCTTGACAGTGTTGAAGGGTACGTTAAACCTCAAATCAAACAAAGAAACCTACAAGCAATATTAGCTATTTTCTAGTGTTTATCCCCATTATTTTCATCACATTAATAATAATTATAATAACAGTTGAAGTAGTGGTAGTAGTACAGTAGTAGTACAGTGATAGAATCAGTAGTACTATTAGTAGTAATAGCATTTGGAGTAGTAGCAAGATATAATTATTATTACCATCCTTTTGATTATTATTATTGTAGTACTAAGTACATCACGAAATCATGCCTATAAAATTTTGACCCCCTTGAAAAGTAGAAGTAAAACAAAGATCAGGAATCGATGCAATTAACTTACTCCACCCATCAAAGACACCAAAGGGACCCCCACTTTTATATGGAAAAACTGCGGTTTACAGGGGTAAACCTTTTTTCTCATTTCTGCTCTAAAATATAGATTGAGGCGATGAGGCGGTTCAAACGAGTACCTACAATATATATTTTGAGCAGAAATAAGAAAAATATCACAATTTTTTATCTTAAAATTTTCAGTTTTACGGCAGAAAAGTTAACAATGTATTTGTATAGGCATGTTTTCGTAATGTGTAGTAGTGGCAATAGTAGTAAGAGTATATTTATTATTGTCATCGTTTTTATTTTTAAAATTATTATTTTCGTTATTATCAGTAGTAGTATCATCAGTAGTAGTGGTTTGTTTGTACATGGATTGAGATTTTTGTTATGTTCAAGGTCATTTTGGAGACGTTGCTTCCATTTAGTGAGACTTTAACCCGCCATTGAAATGAAATGGTATCTCAAGCCCGGCCACCGAAACAAACCAAAAGGGTTTATATACAGGGATGTTCCGACTCAGATCACTTTGCCTAGGCAAGCTAAGGCCTCCTAAGCAGTTTACCTGTACTCATGTGCGATCAGTTTCAGCTCTGCGTGGAAGCATCTTGCAGCCCAATTTATTTCTTCAAGCCCCTTTCGGCTGGGGCCTGATGATAGTAGTAGTAGTAGGGGAAAAAGGAGTAACAGTATAATATTTATCATCGTTTTATTATTCAAATGTTTATCAGTAATAGAAGTAGTAGCAGTAGCAGTAGTTATATTATCATTATTATTATTATTATTATTATTATTATTTATGTATATTCCAACAGACCATATTGGCTAGTTTTATCCAATTTTATTTTCATCACGTTAACATTCTCATGTAATAATATCCTTATTTCAACTAAAATAAGGTTTATATTTCAACCCGCAATTTCGTTAAAGAAATGCCATCTACACAGAATATTTATGAGTGAACAGCAAATTGTTTTCAGTCCATTCAAATTAACTGTTATAAACTTCATTTGGAACAAATATCTAAAATGATTACAAGAAACATAATAAAACGATATCTTCTGGACAGCTTTATGTTTTTTTTTGGTTGTTTTTTTTTTTTGTGACTAAAGTGCTACATCTTATAAGTTAACATATTGTATCGCTTCTCTCCAAAGCCAGGGCACAGCAAAATGTTACATGTTGGCAAGTTTGAAACACAACTTCCAATACAAAAACGCCAATGATACTGACTACTGAGTCCACTACGTTCCTTTTGCACCCTCAAAATATCCGTCAATTAATCTTTCAGTTAAGAAATAGATCAGCTCTAAGTGTGATTTGTTGAGTAATAAATCACAGTTTGTCGGTCAGTTGTAAAGTAGACAAATCACGAGCGCGTAGCGCGCGTGATTTGTCTACTTACAAAGTTTGTCGGTCAGTTGTAAAGTAGACAAATCACGAGCGCGTAGCGCGCGTGATTTGTCTACTTACAACTGACCGACAAACTGTGATTTATTACTCAACAAATCACAAAGTACAGCTGATCTATTTCGATTCTAACACGCTGACAATCGACAATAATATTGTTGTTTCCTTCAAATTCTCACAACTTTTTGCCATTATTAAAAGAAATCCCGCTTAAATAATCGACTGAAACACATGTATTTATATCCTTTTCTAACGTTCTCGATGCGAGAATATGACGTTACACCGTCTAAAGTCAAGGAAATCGACTATTGACGTCATAAATTTGCAGTTTTTAATGACGTCACTCGTCAAGCTCTTCTTTGCTGTGATTTGTTGTAGAATAAAACACAGTTATTTTCCATTGCCTATATAGGCGCGCTGTGTTAGAATATTCTATCCAAATGTTCAGACCCAATCTTATTTGTTTTCACAAAGTGTCTATGGAAAAACTATTAATTGCCGTCAATAATTGTGGCATACAAATCCCTTTCATTTACTGAACTGCGCGGAAACTACACAGTTCAACTTATAGATCGTGCAGGAACTCGTGTTTGAATTAATGTGTTGAAGTATTGACGAATAATATTAGTGACTATAAAGAGTTAGATAGTCAACAGCCCGAGCCACAAAATAGAAGTGGAGGCAATGATCAGGAATCGATACAATCAACCCACAGCTCCCATCAGAGACACCAACGGGAAAGAAACACAAACATGAAACAACAGACCCAAATGGAAACACCAGCAGCGGAATTACTTTCCAACAAAATGGCCAATAGGCTATCCAAAATAAGATAATACAAGCGACACAAACACCCAAAGACAAACAATAACAAAAATAAACCGCGACAGAAACCTGAAACTTTTAAAAATGTTATTAAGGGGACTGGGAACATCTTTATGGGAGGCAACTCCTGCAAAAGCATTTTTGTCTCCAATGTCAATGAGGATCAACTCTTAAAGCAAATAATTTGCTCCTGAGTAGCTAATTCTTAAACGAATCTTTCCTTTAAGACTAGAGCCTTTTTTCAGCGGGGCAGGGCTTATGGAAACGCAAACAGGAAGTCCCGAAAGTTGTCTCCCTTTGAAAATGGCGGAAAATCTGACTATCCCCTTAAAACAAGAATTAGCGTTAATTTTAGCTGGTCTTTTCAGCGCAATTTTACTGTATATGGATATTTGGAGTGATGGGAAAAACATCACGTGAACAAGTCCGTGAAAAGAACACCCGACTACACCACACTTTGTTTAAAGAAAACTGGGGTTTCCTGGGACATACATTATTTTTATTTGTTCTGCTCCAAGACATACGTTGTTGGTACCCGTTAGAACCGTCTCAATGAGGCGTTTCTAACGAGCGCCAACAACATATAGAAAAGGTATCACGGATTTTCATCAGAAAAAAGTAGCCATTTTGGAGGTGAAAAATGTCCTTTTCCGCACGTGTGTGTTACCGGTTATATTCTCAAAGGACTCGAGTTCAAACTAACCCAGGTAAACAACTATCAGTGCTCGAATTATTGAAGTTTTCATTACGATTGCACACCCGTGCGACATAGTGCATTTTTCACACCTCCAAAATGGCTACATTTCTGATGAAAATCTTTGATATTTTTGCTATAAATGTTCAAAACATAGGTTGAGGGTACTCGTTAGAACCGCCTCAGTGAGGCGGCTCTAACGACTACCCACAACCTATGTCTTGGAGCAGAAATAAGAAAAAAATGTTTACCCCCCCCCCCCCCCCCCGTAAACCCCAGTTTTTTCTTTATAAAGAGGGGTTTAGTGGGGTCTTCATTTCACGGACTTGTTCACGTGATGTTATTACGAAAACACGCCTATACGACTACACACCTATACGAATATATTGTAAATTTCATTGCCGAAAACCGAAAATTTTAAGATGAACGATCGTGATATTTTTTTTTTATTTCTGCTCAAAATATAGACTGTGGGTACATGTTAGAGCCGCCTCGATGAGGCGGTTTTAACGAGTACCCACAATCTATATTTTAGAGGGACGAGGCGGTTCTTACGTGTACCCACAATCCATATTTTAGAGCAGAAATAAGAAAAGTAAGGTTCACCACTGTAAACCCGAGTTTTACTGTAAAAGTGGGGTTCAGGGGCGGGGGATAAGAATTATAAAGGGGTGATTTCATGATGACTGTACATAAGTCTATTTTATGGATTCATTACAAACGCCTATTCAAATATATTTAAAATTTTACCACAAAAAAAAAGAAAGAAACTAAAGTTTCTCGCATTCTTTTTTATATTTTTTATGTTTCTGCTCAACACATGGATTGTGAGAATTCATTAGGACCGCAACGGCCCGCATCGGCGAGGCTGTTCTAACGACTACCTACAATTTTCGTTTGTGAACAGAAATAAGAAAAGATAATGTGTATCCCTGTGAACCCCAATTTTACTGCATAAAAGTTGGGTTTTATGGAGACAAAATTATATAGGCGTGTTTTTGTGATGTTAAAATATTAGGTACGTGTAAAACAGTTTATTTTTACGGTTGGTATATATCCATCACTGTAAATTTCATATTGCATTGAAGCATGCAAATTGAAACTTTCATTTTATATTTCACCGATGCATATAATTTATAAAAAAAATGTAATAAAATAAAAAGATACTCAGCTGTGACAGTAGCGCATAAGAAAATACACATCACGTAAACAAGTCCGTGAAATGAACACGCCTCTAAATATGTTCTATAAAAGGGTTATCCTTTGGAAGCAAGGACTTCACCACAGAATTGGAAAATAAGAAGTGCACGTTTTCTGGGCCAGACTAGCTAATTTCGGCCAATTAAGCATCATCAGTGACCCTCAAATATTTTCAAAATTCCAAAATGGAATCAATGATCCCAAAGAACAAGAAATATAAACTACACTATGATGTAGGGCAGGGAGACTTTTACGGCCCAGTTTTTATAGAGAAAACTTTGGTTTACGGGGGTAAACATTATTTGTCTTATTTCTTCTCAAAGACATAGATTGTGGGTACCCATTAGAACCACCTCAATGAGGCGGTTCTTACGAGCAACCAAAACCTATATTTAGAGAAAAAATAAGAACAATATCACAAAATTTCATCAGAAAAATTACCGCTTTTGAGATATGAAATATTGCACTGTGTCACATGGGTGTGTTATCGAAATGGTACACTAGATAACGATATCTTAAATTCGGATGATTCTTTAACCCGTTGCCCCGGAAACGGCCTCCATGGCCTAGTGAATAAAAACGCTAACTCATATTCCTGATGTCTCTATCTGCTGTGGTTTTAGCCTCGCTCGGGATCATGACTTTTACAAATTCTGCAAATGAAGGTCATGTTGTTTTATTCTCCGGGTACTCCGGTTTTCGCCCACCACTGAATAACGATCGATTCGAAAGAAGTGAAGTAATCTTGAAAGGTTTGTTAAACACATGTCTCCATATGACATTAGATGTTGGAGGGTCGTAAAACTCAAATGCATACACAGGTCCACTCAATAAACATTCTAAGACACCAACGACACACCGAAACAGCGCCTATAGGGGCTTGAAGAAATATATGGGCTGCATGATGCTTCCACCCAGAGCTGAATCCGGCCCGCACACTAGTACTGGTCAACCGCTTAGAGGGTCTAAGTTTGTCCAGGAACCGCGGTGCAGACGGACCGTCCATGCTAATAAACCTTATTGGTTTCATTGGGCGACAGGGCTTGAGATGTAATTTCATCTCAATGTCGGGTAAAAGTCCCACAAAATTGGAAGCAGCGTCTCCAAAATGACCTTTACAGTGTTGAAGGGGACGTTAAACTTTAAATCAAACAAACAAACAAAACAGAAACAGCGGTGTACAGCCAGTGACGCCTGCAGGATTCCGCATCACGAAAACATGCCTATATAAGTCTGACCCCCCTCCCCCAACCCCTGGAACCCCACTTTTATGTAGTAACACTTGGGTTTATAGGGGTAAAATATAGATTGTGGGTATTCGAATACCCACAATCTATATTTTGAACAGAAATAAGAAATATATCACACATTTTCACCGGGAATTTTCTGTTTTTTTTTTTCGGCGGTAATGTTTACGATGTATTTGTATAGGCGTGTTCTCGTTATGGGCGGGGATACTGCTTGCATCCGTGAGGCACATAACGCAAACACGCCTATACAAATGCATTGTACACTTTACCGCCATAAAAAAGAAAAAAATTAAAGATGAAAAATTGTGATATTTTTCTTATTTCTTGTCAAAATATAGATTGTCGGCACTTGTTAGCACCGCCTCATCGAGGCGGTTCTAACAAGTACCCACAATCTATATTTTAGAGCAGAAATAGGATAAATAAGGTATACCCCGTAAACCCCAGTTTTACTATATAAAAGTGGGGTTCAAGGGGGGTCAAAATTATATAGGCGTGTTCTCGTGATGCGATGTAGCGCGGCTCATTTGTCCTTTTGCAAGAAACCGTGCTGCTACGGCTTTGGTGTTAGTAAATTAGAAGTGAAGACAATGGTCAGGAATAGACATAATTAACCCACAGGTCCCATAAAAGACACCAAGGGAAAGAAGCACAATGTATCTGTATAGGCGTGTTCTCGTAATGGGTGGTGATACTGCTTGCATCCGTGAGGCACATAACGAAAACACGCCTATACAAATGCTTTGTACACTTTACCGCCGAAAAAAATGAGCATTTTAAGATGAACAATTGTGATATTTTTCTTATTTCTGCTAACATATAGATTGCGGGTACACGTTAGAACCGCCTCATCGAGGCGGTTCTAACGAGTACCCACAATCTATATTTTAGATCAGAAATGAGAAAATAAGGTTTACCCCTGTGAACCCCAGTTTTACTATATAAAAGTGGGGTTCAAGGGGGTTAAAATTATATAGGCGTGTTTTCGTGATGACGTGCGTTTTTGCCATCTCATTTCGTGATATTTTTTCTTATTATTTCTATTCTAAGCATAGGTTGAGGGTACTCGTTAGAACCGCCTTATTGATTATGTCTAGAAGCAGTAATAAAAAAAAAAACAGTGTAAAATCCCGTAAACACCATTTTGCACTGCATAAAGTGGTGTTTTGAGGGTACATGAATTTATTACACGGCTCGTAAACGTGATGTACATGTATTTGGTAAGTAAGTGAACTTCTTGTATTAAGACCACCTTTGGGACTGCTCTTTAAGACCACTTTTTAAACTTTTTTTTTGGTTTTGGTTTTACGGCCTTTCAAGATTATTTCACTCATATCGAGCCGATCGTTCATCAGAGGTGGGCGAAAACCGGAGTACCCGGAGAAAAACCACCTGACCCTCCGTTGCAGAACTTGGCGTCTCACATGTGACCCGAGCGAGGCTCGAACCACAGCGGTGAGAGACCTAATGATTAAGAGCCAGCGCTCTTTTCCATTAGGCCACGGAGGCCCTTCGGCCTATATGTTGGACAAGTCCATTTGTCCTATAAGGTGTGGTAGGTCTATTTTTACGTTTTTATGCTATTTTTGACAGAAAAGTCTGTTAGTGTATAGTGCAGGCCCTGATCAGACTCCGCGTTCTGAGCCGTCTTGTCATCTGCACTGTTTGCCAAGGTACCCTTTAGGGGTCTCCCGCATGCAATGGCTTAAATCTTTACCTGAATTTTGTGCACATCAGTGATAGTCACTTGTACATCAGCAACGTAAATTTACTGTGCTTAGAAACTTCTGGCAGATTGGCAATCGACAAAACAAACGTCCCTTTTCCCCCTAGTGTACATTCTAGTTATCTTATTCGTGTGAACACGTAAACAACGGTCCTTACCGGGATTCAGTTCCATGGTTAATACTGAAGCATTCGGCACTAGTCGTGCAGCATCCCAGCAGGCACGTTATGTTGTTTACATATTGGATCTATTACGAAAACACGCTTATCCAAATACAGTGTAAATTTTACCGCAGGAAAAAAGAGAATAATTTAAGATGACAAATTATGATATTTTTCTTATTTCTGCCCAAAATTTAGATTGTGGGTACTCGTTAGAACCGCCTCATTGATGTCTCTGGTGGGAGCTGTGTGTTGATTTTATCGATTCCTGATCATTGCCTTCACCTCTGTTCTCTCTGGTCTTTCAAATGCATTGTCGCAATATTTTTGTGATAGCAGTAAAACACGAAGGTATTAATTTGGAAAGTTCAGTGTGGTACAAGGGCTTGAATTTTAATAAATCGTACTTTGTATGGTCTTTCATGAAATTTATTTAACCAATATAACGTAGGAAGCTTGTCTATACTTTTTCGTAACACACAGCAAACTTGGTGGCTGAATTACAAACGGGGTCATCAAGTACAGCCCTCTCTACAGGCAAGGGCTGTAGTTAATAGGCCTTAGTACCACCAAGCTCTTTCTGAAGAGTGTTAACATAGTGGTGTCGTAAAACAACGACGACATTGTAAGCGGCCTTGTCTGCTAGAGCCTAAACAAATTTCTTATAAGATTAAACCTGACTGCAAGTTCCAGCCATTTAAGATGTTAGTGAGTTCACTCGTATCAGGAAATCACGTCAATACAATTACATTGTAACCTTTATCGCTGAAAAAATGATAATTTTAAGATGAAACATTGTGATATTTTTCTTATTTCTGCTCAAAATATAGATTGTGGGTACTCGTTAGAACCGCTTCATCGAGGCGGTTCTAACGAGTACCCAAAATCTATATTTTAGGGCAGAAATAAGAAAAATAAGGTTTACCCCTGTAAACCCCAGTTTGACTATATAAAAGTGGGGTTAAAGGGTGTCAAAGTCATATAAGCGTGTTTTCGTGATGGTATTTTATTGCATAAAACGAAGCAAAGAGGTCGGATCACAAGTTTCATAGCCCTTCTGACACCACCATCGCAGAAACGAAAACTTACAATTGCAAAATCATAAGCCTCCCTTTTATCGAAAATAGTACCACTAAGGTAGTAAAATGGATCAGAAACAATGATCAGGATTCAATTCAAAATAATTCTATGGTGACTTATACGGAACCCGGGAAGGGACATGATTTTTTATTTTTATTATGTTGTGCGAACAAGATAATATCTTGAGCGGACAAGATATTATCTTGTTCGGACAACATATTATCTTGTGCGGACAACATATTATCTTGTGCGGACAACATATTATCTTGTTCGCACAACAAAATATCTTGTGCGCACAAGATATTATCTTGTTTGCACAACATATTATCTTGTTTGCACAACATAGATCTTGGGAAGTTGTGCGGACAAGATATTATCTTGTGCGGACAAGATATTATCTTGTGCGGACAAGATAATATCTTGTGCGGACAAGATAATATCTTGTGCGGACAAGATCTATGTTGTGCAGACAAGATATTATCTTGTGCGGACAAGATAATATCTTGTTCGCACAACTTAATATCTTGTGCGGACAAGATAATATCTTGTCTGCACAAGATAATATGTTGTCCGCACAAGATAATAAGTTGTGCAGACAAGATATTATGTTGTGCGGACAAGATATTATCTTGTCCGCACAAGATAATATGTTGTCCGCACAAGATAATATCTTGTCCGCACAAGATATTATCTGAGCGCACAACTTATAAAATAAAAAAAAATCATGTCCCTTCCCGGGTTCCGTAGTCTTAGTATATAAATTTAGAAAAATACATGCCTGTAATGACTTTAGTACCCAATTTCGTAAAATCGTTCGTCGATATATAAAGATTGGGTACAACATAAATGTTATAAAACAAATGCATGCATGGTGGTTAACCCAATCACGGTTGGCAACTTTGCTTCCCTCTTTGATTGCACATCGTGGGTCGGGCTTAAGATTAAATGACACTTCCAGCGTAAAAATATAAATGGAATTTTATTTTATTTTAGTATTCTTTATGTTGGTTGGCGCCTGATGCTCCGTCTTTTGTCGGGCCCCTCGGAGTCAAACTGTTGGTTTTCTTTTGCACCATCAATTCTGTTGTTGTATGCTGTCGAGTCCTCTACATTGTTTCATCTCTGTAGTTTTTTTATTTGTATGTTCTCGGAAATGTTACACTGATGAGTTAGGAAGCCTTCATGCGGACTCAACAAAATTAGTGTATACCGCGACAGAGGTAAGGGCGAGGATTATGGCCATGTAAAATCGAATTAAGCCCCCCCCCCCCCCCCCCCCAAAGTGGAATTCATTCCGCTGATCCGTTCCAAGGCGGTTCTTCTGTGGCGGTTTATTTATGTTGTTGTTTGTTACTTACTGTGTGTATCACTTGTGTATTTTTATTTTTGATGGCCATTTGGCCATTTGGTGGGAAAGTAACTGTCCTTATGGCCTTCCTTTGTTTAGGTTTTCATTATGGTCTGGTCGCTTCATGTTTGTGTTTCTTTCACTTTGGTGTCTTTGATGGGTGGAGTACGTTAATTGTATCGATTCCTGATCTTTGTTTTTCTTCTACTTTAGAATTCGCCTCATTTGATTGTTCCGGCACCTTAATGCTACTTCCTGTTACGTAACATTTGCCTTCTTTTTGTGGCAAGAGATGGCCTTTTTCAGAGCACATGGCCTTTTTTGAGTAACCGCTATTTTCAATTCTGAAGGACATAATTAATGAAGACAAGTCCTTATCGTGGAGCTTCGATGAACTTAATGTTCGGATGGAAAGTAAAACAAGAAGTCACCCCAGAGTCATCAAAGATATAATAATATTTATAGGTATGTAAACCTAATAAATATAGATTATTCATTCTCCTAGTTGAAATATGGGATTTATAAACCGAGGGAGGTAAAACAATCCGATAAAGAAACGAGTGCGAAGCACGAGTTTCTTTAACGGATTGTTTTACCTCCCGAGGTTTATAAATCCCATATTTCAAATAGGAGAAATGTATAATCTGTATATTACATGCACTTCCATGGACTTTTAGGAGAGTTTGGATCTTAAATTTTGGATCTGAATGCCCGTTCAGTTGACTGTTTACAGCCCATGTAAACGGTTCAATCAGCGAAGTGTTACAGAATCTGGGTGGAAGAACAACTGGATGGGCGCCATTTTGAAAGCGCTTTCTACAGTTTTGAACAAAAATAGAAGAAACAAAGTGTTTCAGTGATAAAACAAGTAAAACGTTAGATTAAATAAAGCAAAACTTACATCCTAATCAATGGTCATATCCATGTTTTCTTTTGTTTCAGCGTTGCATCCGACTCAAACGTCACGCATTCTGAACGTCTGTTGATATTTCTTAGACGCCATTATAATGACGTCATGAATTACGTCGCCGTGATTGAAACTTTCCCGCGTTCGAATAGAACAATTTCACTGCAAAGCGGTATCTCGTATCTTGTACATAAAGTAGTTCCAGCTGAAGGGATTTATTTCCCCGGCTAAGAGGAAATATTTCTTCTTAGCAAAAAGGGAAATACCAAGTTTATGTCTGGTAGAAATCATGGTGTTTCTCTGTAATGCATGTAATATATAGCATTATACACAGTATGTCTGATTAAACTTGCAGCAGAAAAATTCAAAACTCAAGTTGTGGTTCTTGCTGTCCTTTTCTGAATGTTAGTTGTCCCTAAAAATATCTGAAATAAACATGTACGAGAGACGGTCAGAATATTTTACAGAACAAAATAAAGAAAAGCAATGTTTCTTTACGAAACTGCGATGATCACAAAACTGCTGTAAAGTTGTCTTTATTATATAAACTAGGCGGACAGATGCTGTGTTGTGAAATAAACTAGATGCGTTTTGACAAGTCCATTTAAATGTTTGAACTAGTCAGATAATTGAACTAGATATATGCTCTCGTGTGGCAATGAAGTGGTCAGGTGTTGGGTTTTACAAGTTCACTTGATTCATTTGCAGTAGTTAGATGTTGATTGTACAAGTCACATGTCGCGTTGCGACAAGTTCACTTGATCTTTTTAAAAAATGTCAGGTGTTATTTGAATTAGTCAGAATTTGCCTTTTGACAATGGACTAGTCAGATGTTGCGTCGAGAAAAGTTTACTTGATTTATTTGAAATTATCAAATGTTGTTTGAACTTGTCACATGCTGCGTTGTAATATGATATCTTGTGACAAGACCCGATTTGTATAGGTAGCTGCTGTTTAACTAGTCATATTCAGCGGTTTGACAATGAGCTTGTCAGATGTTGCGTCGTTACAGGTTCACTTGATTGTTGCAACTAATATATTTTGATTTTTTGACCTTGTCAGAATTTGCTAATTTAATGTAATGTTGGTTGGTGTCCGTGGGTGGGCGTCTCTTGCCTGATGCCTCAAGTTGACCTGTCTCGCAAGCTACGTCAGTCGGTGTGTGCTCCGGGGGGGGGGGGGGGGGGGGGGCGGATGTGCTGTGTTTGCCGGATCTTGTCCATCATCCGTTTCGGTTTCAGAACTTTGGGGTTGAGACACACTGATGAAGATTACATATCAGAAAGGCCCCTGTGTCACTAGCTTTGGTATAGTTACGCCTTAATTGGTGCCTGATGCTCTGTCTCTGGTCGGGCCCATCGGAGTCTGTTGGTCTTCTGTTGCTCCAGCATTTCAGTGGTTTCACGTTGTCGAGTCCTCACCGTTTTACATCTCTGTGGCTGTTGGATTTTTGTGTTCACGGAGATGTTGCACTGAAGTGTTAGGAGACCTTCATGCGGACTGAACAAATCGCGACGGAAATAAGGGCGAGGATTGTGGCCACGAACGATCGATGTAAACCCCACAGAACAATTCGTTTCACTGACCGTTCCTAGGCGGTTCTTCTGTCGCGGTTTATTTTTAGTATGGTTTGTCTTTGAGTGTGTGTATCGCTTATATTAATTTGTTTTGGATAGCCGTTTGGTCATTTTGCGGGAAAGAAACTGAACGTTTGGCTTTCCGCTGTTGATGGTTCCGTTGGGGTCTGGTTGTTACATGTTTGTGCTTCTTTCCATTGGTGTCTCTTATGGGAGCTGTGGGTTATTTGTATCTATTCCTGACCATTGTCTTCACTTCTAATTTACTAGCACCAAAGCCGTAGTAGCACGGTTTCTTGCAAAAGGACAAATGAGCCGCGGTACATCGCATCACGGAAACACGCCTTTCACAATTTTAACCCACTTGAACCCCTCTTTTATATAGTAAAACTGGGCTTTACGGGGGTATATCTTATTTTTCTTATTTCTGCTCTAAAATAAAGATTGTGGGTACTTGTTAGAGCCGCCTCGATGAGGCGGTTCTAACGAGTGCCCACGATCTATATTTTGAGCATAAATAAGAAAAATATCACAATTTTTCATCATAAAATTTTCATTTTTCGGCGATAAAGATGGCAATGTATTTGTATAGGCGTGTTTGCGTTATGGTTTCCTACAATTTGCTTTACAGCCTAAGACAAATCACACACGTACAAGAAAACTGTGGATAGCATCAGAAGCAAGTCGTTAACAACTAACGGAGCCATTAGTAAAGGAGTCCATTACGCAATCACGCCTATACAAATACATTGCCACCTTTATCGCCGAAAAAATGACAATTTTATGACGAAAAATTGTGATATTTTTCTTACTTCTGCTCAAAATATAGATTGTAGGCACTCGTTAGAACCGCCTCATCGAGGCGGTTCTAACGAGTACCCACAATCTATATTTTAGAGCAGATATAAGAAAAATAAGGTAACCCCCGGAAGCCCCAGTTTTACTATATAAAAGTGGGGTTCAAGGGGGGGGGGGTCAAAATTATATAGGTGTGTTTTCGTGATGATAAAACCTGAATCATAATTTAATACAGTAACTGCAAATATGCGAATAGTTATGCCGACGAAATGTGAGTTACTACTCTTATTCTCCAGCTAAAACAGACCATCAGAGTATTTTATTCATAGACGTAGTGTAGTTGCAAGAACAGTTAACAATTTAACAACGTTTGAAATCAGTACGCCAACGATGCTTTGTAGTTGCAAGAACAGTTGACAATTTAACAACGTTTGAAATCGATACGCCAACGATGCTTTGTAGTTGCAAGAACAGTTGACAATTTAACAACGTTTGAAATCAGTACGCCAACGATGCTTTGTAGTTGCAAGAACAGTTAACAATTTAACAACGTTTGAAATCAGTACGCCAACGATGCTTTGTAGTTGCAGGAACAGTTGACAATTTAACAACGTTTGAAATCGATTCGCCAACGATACTTTTTAGTTGCAAGAACAAGCATCGTTGGCGTATCGATTTCAAACGTTGTTACATTGTTAACTGTTCTTGCAACTGATTACAGGTCGACAGCAGAGCTTTTCCAGACCTGTTATTGCAGATGACATAACCGATATAAGCCAAAATAGAGTAAAAATACTCCACCCTAATAATTTATACCCGGAAGAAGGTTAAGGGTAGATAGATAGACCGATCGATCGATATGTCGGTCTCGGTAGCTCAGGTGGATGCGCGTCTGACTGGTGATCAGGCGGACGCGGGTTCGGTACCTGCCGGGGTTGATAATATTCTTTCGTGGAGATTGACGGTAAAATCATTTCTACGGTCATTCTCTCCCTTCAGCTGATTTCAAAAGGGCATTTTTTGTCAGTTTCTATCGAAAGAATGTGCACTGTACCGATTAACCGCTTACCTATGAACCTACCCATAAAAGTGTGGATAGGTAAACTGACCGGCTCAAAATGAACTAAAATAGTGTTGATCGGGCCATTGAACTCCAATACGAACAAACAAAGACGGGTACTCGTAGATGAGGTCATGCAGAAGCGTTGAAATTATAGGTTTAACGGAGTCTAACTGTTGGTTTTCTTTTGCAAAATTGTTGTACGAGTGCTGTCGAGTCTTCGACCTTGTTTAATCTCTGTAGTTTTTTATTTGTATGTTCTCGGAGATGTTACACTGATGAGTTAGGAAGCCTTCATGCGGACTCACCAAAATTAGTGTATACCGGGACAGTATGTTATGGTTTGTCTTTTGGTGCTTGCGTCGCTTATATTATTTTACTTTGGATAGCCTATTGGCCAGTTTGTGGGAAAGTAACTGCCCTTTTGGCTTTCCGCTATTGATGTTTTCATTTGGGTCTGTTGTTTCATGTTTGTGTTTCTTTCCTTTGGTGTCTCTGATGGGAGCTGATGGTTAATTGTATCGTTTCCTGATCATTGCCTCCACTTCTACTTAGATCCTCTAAGCGGTTTTCCAGTACTCGTGTGCGGGTCGGTTGCAGCTCTGTGTGGAAGCATCATGCGGCCAATCTATTTCTTCAAGCCTCGATTGGCGGGGTCGGTAAGAAATAGTATAAATCATGATATTATGCAGTCTGGATTAGTTGACTTCTGACCTGTTTCTGCTCTGCTTGCAAAGATTAGTATATAGGTAATGGGAATAAACTATGGTTCATTCTGCAATATATTCTGAAACTGTGATTCATTCATTCAACAAAGAAACTGTGATGCATTCTGCAGTGAAAAGAGTGAAGAGAAAAGCCGCCGTTTTAGGAAGTCACGTGGATTCTTTGACATTAGACGGTGAAGCATCGAACAAAGAAACATAACCACACATTTTACTATCAATCATTTTCTTCTGACAACGGCGATGTTTGAAAGTAGACAGTTTTCATCTACTTCAAAACTGACCTCGAAACTGATTTATTTCTCACTTATTCACTGCTAGATCTGATCTATTTCTTATACATTTGTTTTTGGCTACGACGGAATGGACCTAAGATTTATTTCTCAACTATTCACTGCTAGAGCTGATCTATTTCTTAGACATTTTCCCGGGCTTCTCCAGACGTTCGGATAAGTCTTTAAACCGAGGTCCCGTCTCCGTATGACCTTGGCTGCTGTCGGGACGTAAAACCCAAACACTTAGACATTTGTTTTTATCTACGACAAAGTTGACTTGTGATTTATTTCTCAACTATTCACTGCTAGAGCTGATCTACTTCTTAGGTAAAATAGGTTAAAAGTAGTACAGTAAAACTTCAAACATTCGAACACCTAAAGGACCATGACATACATTGTTCGAAAAGGAATAAATTGGCGCACTGATGGTAACGATGATGCTATGCTGACGAATACACAAAATATGATTTGACACCATAACCTCCTTATGGCACTATTAATGGGATCCAAAACATAATTCGCGTTAGTTAAACAGCCGTGTTATATCCAAACAAGAGGGCCCAGAGGGCCCTGATTCGCTCACCTGAGTGTCACTTTTTCTAGTACTTTCTATGTTTTGCTCTGGTGGCCATCTTGTTCGTCAGAGTAGAATAATCTTAGCTATTTTGGAAGGTGGTCACCTAGGCAACACGCCTGCGAAGTTTAAATCAAATGAGCCTAAGGAGTTAGGAGGAGTTCGCGTTTGAAACAGACTTATAATGTTTTTTTTCTACTTTTAGCTCTTCACCGGAGTGGGATTGTTTAAGTTTTTTTTTGTTTTTGGTAGAGGGTAATCTATATTCGTATGATGTTTTATGAAACTGGCCTAAGGGTACAAGAGGAGATTTCGTTTGAAGATTTTTTATATTTTTAGCTCTAGCGGCCATCCTGTTTGTCAAAGCAAAACGATTTTAGGTATTTTGGTAGTGAGTCACCAAGGCAACATTCCTTTGACGTGTGAATCAAATCGGCCCTAGAAATTACGAGAAGTTTGCGTTTGAAGCAAATTTACGATGTTATTTATTTTTAGCTCTGGTAGCCGAGCAAAATCGTTTTAGCTATTTCGGTAGAAGGTCATCTAAGCATTATTCCTGAGCAGTTCAAATGAAATTGGCCCAATGGTACAGGAAGAGCTGTTGTTATTTTTTCTATCTTAGCTCTGACAGCCATCTTGTTTGTCAGAGTGTAAAGATTTTAGCTATTCTTGTAGGGAGTCACCGGGGCAATATTCCTGCGAAGTTTGAAACATATTGGCCAAAGGCTTTAGGAGGAGTTCACGTTTGAAGCAAATTTACGATGCTTTTTTTCTATTTTAGCTCTGGCGGCCATTTTGTTAATCGGAGCTGGATCGTTTTAGCTATTTTGGTAGAGGGTTACCTAAGCAACATTTCTGTGATTTGAATATTTTTCCATGTGTAGCTCTGGCGGCCACCTTGTTCATTAGAGCGGAATGATTTTAGCTATTTTGGTAGTGAGTCACCTAGCCAACATTCCTGTGAAGTTTGAAGAAATGTTGCCGAGGGTACAGGAGTTGTCGTTTGATGATTGTTTTCTATTTTAGCTCTGGTGGCCATCTTGTTAATCAGAGCGGAACGATTTTAGCTATTTTGGTAGGGAATCACCTAGGGAATTTGCCCAAGGGTTAAGGAGGGATTCGCACTTGAAGCAAATTTATTATGTTTTTCTATTTTTAGCTCTGGCTGCCATTTTGTTTATCGGATGTGAACTGTTTTAGCTATTTTGGTAGAGGGTCATCTAAGCAACATTCCTATGAAGTCTGAACGAAATTTGCCAAAGAGTACAGGAGGAGTTGTCGTTTGAATACGTTTTCTATTTTTAGCTCTAGTGGCCCTCTTGTTTTTCAGAGTGGAAAGATTCAGCTATTTTGGTCGGGAGTCACCTAGGCAACATTCCTGTGAACTTTGCATCAAACTGGCCCAAGTGTTTAGGAGGAGTTCACGATTGAAGCAAATTTACGCCGTTTTTTGTGTATTTTTAGCTCTGACGACCATTTTGTTTATCGGAGCGGAACCGTTTAAGCTATTTTGGTTTAGAGTCACCTAAGCAACATTTCTTTGAAGTTTGAAAGAAATTTGCAAAAGTGTATAGGAGGAGTTGGCGTGTAAAGATTTTCATATTTTTGTAGCGTTGGCGTTCATCATAACGGAACGACTTTAGCTATTTTGGTATGGAGCCACCTAGGTAATATTCCCATGAAGTTTGGCTCAAATTGGCCGCAGGCTTTAGGAGAATTTCGCATTTAAAGCAAAGTGTTGACGACGCGCGACGGACAAACACTGATCACAATACCTCACCATGCGCACTTCGTGCTCGGGTGAGCTAAAAAGCCTAAAAATTCCGACCCTTTGAGAGCTTGCTCTAATTCTCTTAAAATGTTAACAAATGTGGAGATAATGGTCAGGAATCGATACAATCAACCGATAGCTCCCATCAAAGACACCTAAGGGAAAGAAACACAAACATGAAACAACAGACCCTAATAGAAACATCAATAGTGGAAAGCCAAAAGGACGGTTACTTTCCCACAAAATGGCAATAGGCTATACAAAATAAATTAATATAAGCGATACAAACACACAGAGACAAACCATAACAAAAATAAACCGCGACAATAGAACCGCCTTTGAACGGTCAGGGGAAACGAATTCCACAGTCGGCTTAAATTGCTTTTACGTGGCCATAATCCTCGCCCTTACTTCCGTCGCGATATAGACAAATAAATTGTTCAGTCCGCATGAAGGCCTCCTAACTCATCAGTGCAACATCTCCGTGAACACAAATAATCAAACAACCACAGAGATGTAACAACGGTGAGGCCTCGACAGCTAGAAACCACTGAAGTGCTGGAGGAAAGAAAACCAACAGTTAGACTCCGATGGGCCCGACCAGAGACAGAGCATAAGGCACCAACCAACATTACCTTGAATTAGATCTCTCCAATTCTCAATAAGCCTTTACGCTTGAACCGTCATAGAATCTGAGGCATGACCCACTGGCGTGCAATTAAAGAGGGAAGCAAAGTTGTCAACCGTGGTTGGGTTAACTACCATGCATGCAGTCTGTCGTATAACATTTATGTTGTATCCAATTATTTTATATCGAAGAATGATATTACGAAAGTTGGTGCTGAAGTCATTGCGGTTATATATTTTTTCAGAATTTATATGCTAAGTCACCATAAAATTCGGGTTCCGACAGATCTTATTGCAAAAGAGATTTAAGTCCAATACTGAATTTTGAAATTAAATCAGAATAACGTCTGTAAAATTTTGAAAAGGCTTTGCGTAGTTTATGGTATCGATAACCCTGATTAAGAAATTTAGCCGTTAACAATTTAATTACGAGTGTTGAAGTAAGTTACATGACTACACATTCTGGCAAATCGAATTAACTGCGAAATAAAAACGCCATAGGATGGCACACGAGGAACATCACCTTCCAAAAAAAAAAAAAAAAAAAAAAAGAGGAAAATTTACAATCTCAAAATCAAAATTATCGCGTTTATTATAAATTGTACACGAAACAAACCAATCTGCAATAGATAGACGTAAATCCAAAAACGGGGCCTCGGTGTCAGGAGAATTTGCTTTATTTAACTGAAGTTCGGGGGGGGGGGGTCAAATTTGACTAATCAAACCATCGAATTAGGTATTATCACTATTTAATAAAGCATCAATATCTAGAAGTGGAGCTAAAAGCTTCAATGATTTGCAGAAAGTGACATCATGTAGTCTCGCTCATCACAAAAGAAAAACAGATCAGCCACAAGTGGTGCGTAATTAGTACCCATCGGAATACCCACAACTTGTCTAAATAACTTAGTACCAAATCTTATGCAAATAGTTTCAAGTAGAAAGGTGAGAGCTTCACACACTTTCTGACATTACCATAAAGTATAATATTTTTTTTGCTCCTCAGAAGTCAAAAAGGCATTTCTTACATTACATGAAAGACAGAGGGAGTCTTCCCTATGAAATGTCCTTTAATTAAATCATTAAACTTTTCTTTTATAAGATTATGAGGAAGTGTAGTGTAAAGGGTGGAACAATCATAAGTAGATAGACTTGAAGAACGAAAACGCCTGGATTTCAATTTATGTGAAACTTCATTAGAATTTTTACAGATCCAAAACAGATTTCTACCTGATCTTTCGCAGCCGTGTCGCAATATTTTATCACATGTTTTTTTATGGCAGTAAA
Organism: Lucinisca nassula; assembly: GCA_963580285.1. Classification (NCBI taxonomy): domain Eukaryota; kingdom Metazoa; phylum Mollusca; class Bivalvia; order Lucinida; family Lucinidae; genus Lucinisca; species Lucinisca nassula. The sequence goes on from OY757024.1 coordinate 109,375,428, forward strand.
ACGTGAATTTAATAATTTGGAGAGATCAGTGGTGGTACAAGAGCTTGGATTTGCAATAAAACCTGCTTTGTATGGCCTTTTATGAAGTTTACGTAACCAATATAACGGGGATATAGCATCGGTGTCGTGCGTCCTTGTGTGCTTTTGTGTGTATGTGTGTGTGTTTGTGTGTGTCCGGAATCTTGTGAACACGATAGAAGACAAACTTTTCATCGGTGCCGTGCGTCCTTGTGTGCGTTTGTGTGTATGTGTGTGTGTGTGTGTTTGTGTGTGTTTGTGTGTGTCCGGAATCTAGTGAACACGATAGAAGACAAACTTTTCATCGTAGAAGTAATAGCCACTCCACAAATGTTCCCCATGGAAGGTCAATGATCCCTGTTGATTTTCAAGATCAAGGGTCAAAGGTCAAGATCACAATGGTCTTGATATTAAAAACCTTGTGAACGCGATAGAAGACAAAGTTTTCATCGCAAAAGCTTTAAACCTTTCACGAATGTTCCCCATGGAAAGATGATGACCTTTCTTGATTTTCAAGACAAAGGGTCAAGGTCACAATGGCCTTGACATTAAAAAACCTTGTGAACAGGATATAAGACAAACAGATCTTCCTCTAATCTTCAAAACTTCCACAAATGTTCCACATGGAAAGACAATGAACCCTATTGATTTTCAAGGTCAATGGTCAAAGGGCAAGGTCACAATGAACTTGATCTTGAAACCTTTGTGAACAGGATAGAAGACATAGTTATCCATGTAGAAGATTCAAACCTTCCAAAAATGTTAACTATGCAAAAACTATGAACCCTTTTGATTTTCAAGGTCGAGGGTCAAAGGTCAAGGTCACAATGAACTTGAACATTAAAACCTAGTGAACAGGACAGAAGACACAGTTATGTTCGAAGAAGCTTCAAAATGGAAGTGGAGGCTATGATCAGGAATCGATACAATTAACCGCCGCTCCCATCAGGGACACCAAAGGGACAGAAACAACAGACTTTAATGGAAACATCAATAGCGGAATGGCAAAAGGAGGGCTACTTTCGCACAAAATGGCCAATTTGCTATCCAAAATAAAATAATGTTAGCGATACAAACACCCCGAGACAAACCAAAACAAAAATAAACCGCGACAGAAGAACCGCCTTGGAACGGTTAGCGAAACGAACCCCACCTGAGGGCTTAAATCGAGTTTACGTGGCCACAATCCTCGCCCTTACTTCCGACGTGATTTAGACAAATAATTTGTTCCGTCCGCATGAAGGCCTCCTAACTCATTAGTGCAACATCTCCGTGAACACAAAATCAAACAACCACAGAGATGAAACAACGGTGAGGACTCGACAGCAAGAAACAACTGAAATGATGGCGCAAAAGAAAACCGACAGTCAATCCTTCCTAAAATGTTCCCCATGGAACGAAGATGAATCCTATTGATTTTCAAGGTCAACGGTCAATGTCACAATGAACTTGACCTTAAAAACCTTCTGAACAGGATAAGGTAATTTATAGTGTCTAATATGTCTAACATATTCAGATTGGATTTAGTTGTTGATGAATGGTATGCAGTTGCGAGGGGATGCTACGCTTGCGTTGCCTTGTTAGAAAAACATATTTCTTCCTAATCTTTTAAAGACTTTGTCGCAATATTTTATCACATTGTTTGATGGCAGTAAAACATAAAGTTGATAATTTGGATGGTTCAAAGGTGGTACAAGAGCTTGAATGTGCAATAAACCGTGCTTTGTATGGTCTGTTATGAAGGTTAGGTAACCAATATGACGTAGGAAGCTTGTCTTGGCCTTCTGTAACATAAACAGCAAATGTGGTCATCAACTAAAGCCCTCTCTACAGCCAATGGCTGCAGTGCATAGGCCTTTGTACCACCAAGTTCTTGCTTGAGAGTGTTAACATAGCGGAACCTTCAAAGAACGACCACTTTGTTAGCAGCCTTATCTGCTGGAGCCAAAACACACTTCCTATGAAATTCTTGAATACCTAGTTTAAGGTGACGTAAAGACGTCTAAGGTTTAGGAGGTAATAGGTTCGTATTTTGAGAGAAGAAAGAAATGTGTTTGTTCACTAGTTTCAGAATGCTAAGTCTCCATTCTTTGATAGCTTTATGCTCAACATGCTCTCGTTTATACCATTGATTACCAAATTCATTCAAGGCAGCAGCGATTTCATCACTACACTTATTCAATTTTAGAGGGAAATCGATATTTTGGTACTTTAGAAATTATATTTCGTGTCCTAGAAGCAGGATAGCACTACAATGAATTTTATCTAATCACATGTATCAGGAGTGTTATTGTCAATATCAAGATCAGAAACAAGTTTATTGAAATTGAAAATAATAGATCCATCAGGTTTTTTTGTAGTATAACAAATAATGGGTGTTTCAGTATTTTGAAAATAAGCAGGAGTGGATGAAAGCACCGAACTGTCCCGGAAGATACCTGGAAAATCTATATATTACAAACTTACACTGCTGACATTCTTGCTGAAGCGTCTTAGCATAGCTGGGCCGTCAAACAACGACAACATTGTTAGCGGCCTTGTCTGCTGGAACCAAAACAAACTTCTTATACAAATCGAACCTGACTACAAGTTCCTGCTTTTTAAGGTTTTAGCGAGTTCAGCCGTAATTTAATTGCATAAAACGAAGCAAAGGGTTCGGATCACAAGTTCTCATAGCCCGTCTGACATCACCATCTCAGAAACAAAAACTTACGATTGAAAACCGAAAAGAATGCCTTTTAGCACATATCATGGAGAACATAGTACCATTACGGTAAAAAAAATGGATCAGAAACAATGATTAGGATTCAATTCATATTACTTAGAATTCGCTTTATTTGTTTGTTTCCGAACCTTTTTGCTACTTCATGTCGCGTAATATTTCTCTTCTTTTTGTGGCATGGGATGACCTTTTTTCAGAGCACATGACGTTTTCTGAGTAAACAATTCTTTCTATGCTGAAAAGGCAACTCTTTAACGTGGCGCTTCGACGCACACAATGTTCGGATAAAACGTGAAACAAAACAACACACCGACAGTCATCAAAATATAATATTATTCATAGGTATGTAAGCCTAATAAATAGCAGTATACACAGTATAACGGATTAATTGTGCAGAAAAGTTCAAAGCTCAACGTTTGGTTCCTGCCGTCCTTTCCTGGTTGTCAGTTGTCCCTAAAAATATCTGAAATAAACATGTACGAGAGGCAAGTCAGAATATTCACAGAACAGAAAAAAATAACGCAAGGCAAAGTTTCTTTACGAAACTCCGGTGATCACGAAAACGTTGTGACAATTTGTCTTTATTTGTTTGAACTAGTCAGACAGGTGTTGTGCTGTGACAATGAACTAATCTTTCGTTGCATTTTTACAAGTCCACATGATTGTTTTAACTATTCAGATGATTTAACTATTGGTATGCTGTTAACTATAAGATGTTGCGTTGCGACAAGTTCATTTAATTTTTGAAAATAACCAGATGTTATTTGAATTGATCAGATGTTGCGTTGTGACAATGAACCAGTAATATGTTGCGTCGTGTAAAGTTCACTTAATTTATTTGAAATTTTCAAATGTTGTTTGAGCTTGTCAAATTTTGCGTTTTAATGTAAGATGGTGCGTTGGGACAAGACCTGATTTGTTTGAACTAGATAACTGTTGTTTGACAAGTCAGATTTAGTGTTTTGAAAATGAACTGGCAGATGTTGCGTCGTGACAAGTTCGCTTGACTTTTGCAACTAATATATTTTGATTGTTAGAACTAGTCAGAATTTTCATGCATCACGAAAACACGCCTATATAATTATGACCCCCTTGAACCCAACTATAATATAGTAAAACGGGGGTTTCCGGGGGTATACCTTATTTTTCTTATTTTTGTTCTAAAATATAGATTGTGGGTACTCGTTAGAACCGCCTCGATGAGGCGGTTCTAACGAGTGCCCACAATCTATATTTTGAGCAGAAATAAGAAAATTATCACAATTTTTCATCTTAAATTTTCATTTTTTTCGGCGATAAAGGTGGCAATGTATTTGTATAGGCGTGATTGCGTATTGACGTTTGCGAACAATACACATAATCTACATACTAGCAGAAAAACTATAGCAGTATAATTTTTATTATCAGAGCTTTAGCAGCATTCATACTGGCAACAAAGTTTTGGCATTATACTAACAATCACAATAGTTAGAGCAGCATAATAACTTGCAAAAAAGCCATACCAGCATACGTTCAAGGACCAAAGCTATATTATCATGCTTACCATCGCCAAAGCCTTAGCAATATAAACCAATGGTTATGAGCCGCTCACCTGGGTACTCAGAATGTATGGACCTATTTGTTTACTGAGAGGAATATTTTTAAAGGGTTTTTACCATGGCAGGCATGTTAGTCATGTTACCTGATAATGGGCATATTAGTTCTGGAAATGGTTTCTGTAGGGTTTTTACCTTATATGGGCATGTCAGCCATATTGGTCATGTGTCCAAATTCGACGAGACAATCGGCACACTGGTTCGGGAGAAGAAGGTCTGAAAGTTTTGTACCTTGTATGGGCCGGCCCCGCCCATCGGGGCTTGAAGAAATATATGGGCTGCATGATGCTTCCACGCAGAGCTGAAACCGACCCGAACACGAGTACTGGTAAATCGCTTAGAGGATCTAAGCCTGCCCAGGCGAAGCGGTGCGAGTCTGCCCGTCCATGCTTATTAACCCTATTTGTTTCAATGAGCGACAGGGATTGAGATGTCATTTCATCTCATTGTCGGACAAAATCCCACAAAAATGGAAGCAATGTCTCCAAATTGACCTTTACAGTGTTGACGGGAACGTTAAACCTCAAATCAAACAAACAAAACCTTGTATGGGCATGGTGGCCATCTTGGTCATGTGACCAAACACATTTTGATGAATTTACTGTTCCTTGTTCCTACTTGATTACAAATGCTTTAATTTTTCTGAGGAAAATAAGTTATAATTTTCATACCCGAATGACTTTGGGGCAGTGTTAAATAATGACCTTGGCCTTGAATACTGATGTTGTTTCATCCACTCATTTAGCAACCTTTATATCACAGGCTGCAATAGTTCCCCAAATTACACACTTTTTACCTTTTCCCATTCAAAAGTCTATGTGACCAGATTTGACCTAGGTCAGTGTCATTCGGAATGGCCAGCGGAAACGATTTCCACTGGGGGCTTAAATCGATTTTACGTGGCCACAATCCTGGCACTTACTTCCGTCGCGATTAAGACAAATAGTTTGTTCAGTCCGCATGAAGGCCTCCTAACTCATCAGTGCAACACTTCCGTGAACACAAAAACCAAGCAACCACAGATATAAAACAACGGTGAGGACTCGACAGCAAAAAACCACTGAAATGCTGGAGCAGAATAAAAAAAACACTACAAGTTAGACTCCGATGGGCCCGACCAGAGACAGAGCATCAGGTGCTAACCAACATAAGCCTTTACGTTGGAACCGTCATATAATCTGAGGCCTGACCCACCGCTGTCAACCGTGATTGGGTTAACTACCATGCAGGCAGTCTGTCGTATAACATTTATGGTGTACCCAATCATTTTATATCGAAGAATCATTTTACGAAATTGGGTGCTGAAGTCAAACTTATTTTAATGAATTTTCATTTCTTGTTACTGAAGGCATGTACATGAAATTTAGTTACAAATGGCTTGGTCGTTTCTGAGGATAATAAGTTTTAATTTTTCATCATACTAAATATAAACAACATCCATTGCATGGTTCGAAAAATATGAGCGCAGGTTCTACCTCGACCAAAAATCTTAACCTGAGTCTAACAGGATTACGTACGTACACTATTTCGTACATTCGGACGCCCGTACGCACGTACCCACGGCAGCACGTACGGAAAACCGAAAAACTATATGCTCCGGCATCATACGATGCGGGGGCATAAAAACAACAACAACCCCTTGTAAAATTCTTTCCACTGGCCATTCCAAGGCGGTTCTTCTGTGGCGGCCTATGTGTGTTGTTGTTTGTTACTTACTGTGGGTATCACTTGTGTCTTTTTATTTTGGATGGCCATTTTGTGGGAAAGTAACTGTCCTTATGGCCTTTCTTTGTTTAGGTTTCCATTATGGTCTGGTCGCTTCATGTTTATGTTTCTTTCCCTTTGGTGTCTTTGATGGGTGAAGTAAGTTAATTGTATCGATTCCTGATCTTTACTTCTACATTAGGTATAGAATTTATAAGGCCTTGTCCTTGATCCCGAGTTCATGAGTTGGGCTAATGCTGAATAAACCACTGGATCTATATCTATCATCACATTAAATATGAACCAATTGCAGCTTATGGTTAAGAAAACATGAGATTTTCAAAATTTAGCGTTCCCACAGGGGTGGAAAAAGAACATGGCTCAACCGGGACTCGAACACAGGGCCCCTCACATACCATGCGAACACTCTACCGACTGAGCTACCGAGTCGACTTGCTACATTCCACCAACCCCCCCCCCCCCCCCCCACGCCTAATGAGATTCGTCCAGAATCTCTAAGTCCTAACCAGTCGGATGCGAGACTTCAAATGTAACGGGGTCTAGCCCCTTTTTTGTACGCTCGCTCAAAACCCGGTCGGGATTGTGCCGAAGCCGGGGCAGAGATGGAAACGGGTGACAGATTCAAATCACCCCCCCCCCACACGCGACTCTAATACACACAGGATCTTTTTACCAGGATAGGAGGACTAAACGACAGAGATAAAAACGACAGATTGATTTCTTTCTTTTACCGTGAAGTGTAAATAAGTGTACATGCAAGCAGACAAGACTAAAGCATAACAGTACTGATAGTGCAACGGGGACGGGACCCACCCGAGGGCTAGATCCTTTTAGCCTACTTCATAATAACCACCCTTATTTGTTCTTAACCTTAGTGTCTTATAGCCTAATGGAATCCACCCCTACACTTTTTTCGGAATTTGAGCCTAAACGTAAGAGGAAGACAGACGCCCCTTGGAAGTAATGAGAAACTCACTTTGCTTCCAAATTAGCGTCCACCAAGAGAGAGAGCTGGCAATGGGTTTGGTCGAGTAGCTCGATTTGAAACCAGTGCGACAAAACGTTCGTTCGTTCGTTCGTTCGTTCAAGTTAAGGCATTTTACGTCTGCCAAGGTCGAGCGGACTGAACTCCATAGCTCCACAGCGAGACGTAAGTTTTGTGCTTCTGGGCTGCGAATCGCGGCAGTTTGTCCAACAAGAGTCAATCGCGTTGGTCTGCCTGTGCCCTGCCAAGGAAAAGTGAAGCACTGCCAGTTTTAGAAATTTTGTAGGCCGGTCTAAATTGAGCCAAAAATGTAGAGAAATCAGTGCCAATTCGGCTGCAAATCGCGATTTCTCTACTGTGCTCGAGAGCGGAAAGTAGGTCAACGGTGCTCTCTCTTGGGGCCGCGCGATTTTGGCCATCGGACTTAGGCTGCCAATGGGGCATGCCTATGCAGGTTTCCATTCAGGAAAACGCACGGCTAACGGTCTTTGAAGAAGACTGGTCGCAAGTCTTATTCCCAACCAGCAGGCAGGATGATTGCGTAACGATCCAGGCGTTGGTGCAAGCCCTCAGCATCTCCTACCGGCTTAGCCATGCAGAAGTGTTGCTTGTAGAACCGCCAAGCTCCGGGGACGAACTCGTCGTCCCCCCGCGTCCGATGACCTTGACACGTACAGAATGCCATTCTCCCGATGTTGGAAGGCATAGCACTCTGTCGCGTACGGGTAGGTTCGACCCGTAGGCTTCCTGCTAAGCAGGTAGATGTCATGATCATCATAGCGGCGGACAGCTTGGCAGTCGTAGTGGTCTTGTACCCGGAAATGCTGGTCGATCGTCACGAAATCCATGTCCGGCGCGAGTGGCTGGTAGGCTGGCTTGGGCGGCGAGGTCTTGCGGCGCTGCTTCTTCTGTGGCTCAGGCGGTGTTGGCTGGGACGGCTCTGGCGAGGAAGGCGCTGGTGCTGGCGAAGGTGTTGGTCGCTGCAGTGTCGGCACGGGCGCTGGTTCGGCGCTGGCTGTCGTCGGTCTTGAAATGGTGGCTGCTGGAGAGACCTCTATGGTCACTGTTGCTGGTGGTACTGTCTCTCGTAGCGGTCTCTCCTTGGCTGGCTGCTGTGGCTTGGCTGTCTTCCTGGGTCTCGTTGGAGCTGGAGTGCTGAGATCCCAGCGAAGGCTTACTGTCACAAACTGATGGTGGAGGCCTGTTTTTACCTCAGGCACCCCATGAAGTCGACAGGACTTCAAAAAAACCACAAGTGGCTCTGGAAGACGATACTCTTTCATACAGACAGACATGATAAGAGCGTTGTTGACTGTTCGAGAGCTGAACAGAGAAATGGAATGAATATGCAGTGCGACAAAACAATCGTCGACTCGCCTTTAATACCCAGTGGAACTCGACTGGCCAATCAGAATGGCCGATTATTTATAAGAGCCGAAATAGCCAATCGATGAGGTAGTTCAAGGACGGTAACGTCAAACAGTAATGGCAAACGGAGAAGCAGGAAATGCAAACGACGAAAGAGGAATCAAAATTAATAATTTCGCCGTTAACAGGGATACTTCAAGGTAACATTTAGCTTTGTAGAGACAATACGGTCACCGGGCACGAGACGGCGAAATGAATGAAGACAAAGTTGGGGTGTTGCCGAGTAAAATGGAACAAAGTTCGGCAAATAAATGGACGAATAATATGTTCTATGAAAGGGTTATCCTTTGGAAGCTAGGACTACACCACAGAACTGGAAAATATGGAGTGTAAATGTTTTCTGGGCCAGACTAGCTAGTTTCGGCAAGTTAGGCCTCATCAGTGACTCTCAAAGTTGTCAAAAGTCCAGAATGAAATCAATGATCCCAAAAGGACAAGAAATTATAAACTACACTTTGATGTAGGGCAGGGAGACTTTTTACGGCCGCCACACATTCCCAGACATCAGCTGTAGTGACGTTTAATATGTTCTATGAAAGGGTTATCCTTTGGAAGCAAGGACTACACCACAGAACTGGAAAATATGGATTGTAAATGTTTTCTGGGCCAGACTAGCTTTCCCGTTGCAACGTAAATGCGGACACAGACGCCGATGCAGACTTCGTGACACTGACCTTGAGGTCAGGGGCATGGAACGCGGCATTACTGAACAAAATCTTGAAACTGTAGCTATCGTAAGACAAAATGTAAATTTAGCAAATCCATTATATTGTTTGAAAAATATTTGCTCTTAAACAAATAACCTAAAATAAAGTCTGAGACCTTGATCTTGAGAGCATGCACATGGGCGGGGATATTGCTGAGTACTGGTAAACCAATTAGAGGGTCTAAGCTTGCACAGCCAAAGTTGCGCGAGTCGGCCTGTCCATGCATATAAACCGTTTTAGTTTCATTGGCGGCAGGGGTTGTAATGCCGGGTATAAATCCCAAAATTTGGGAGCAACGTCTACAAAATGATCCAATTAGTGTTGACGCGGACGTTAAACCTCAAATTAAACAATAGTCCGGGATTTGAGACAAGATATCGAAAAATATAATGCACCCAAAACTCTCACCCTTTATTGGTGCCGTTTCATTGAGATAGAAGCCTAACCTATATGACATGTGATTATTAAGCAAACCTGGTGGGGAAAAGGGGTTGGATTTTCTATGAGTTTACACCCATCCCAATGCGGATGGTTATAGTTGGATTAAGTTAAGTTATGTGTAGCTTGCGCTTACAAATGAATGTTGATTTATTGCATCAGTCAAAGTATTTGTCAATACTCGAAGACACCAAAATTCATGATATGACGTAACTACATCCGGTGTTACCATACATTTTGACCATTGAAATTTGCCCCCACAATTGAGGTAAATTTTTCACTGTTTTCGCGCTAAATGATTTTTAGTACTTTTTGAAACAATTTCTTTTTCGTCAGTATGCAGGACGGTTATTTTTGCACGCGCATGTGAAACTTGATCACACTATTTCAATCTGGGCATGAATAAAGGATCCCGATACCTATGGACCCTTTTACCGCTTTTTCCTGTTGTGTCACAGATCTTGATAAAATGCCATATTAAAACAAACATAAAACAAATTATTTTACTGGCTGGTCATAGATGTACTATAACAGGGACCAATAGATATATTTATATTTAGTGAGTGGACTTCAAGCATATTTGTCAACGGGTGAACTATCAAGTGATTCTCTAAACTGGTGACTTGAATCAATCAACATTTAATGGATACATTGTATATTTCAAGAATCATTATCCAAAGTTTCCGGTTTGTGCTGAAGGCTCCCCAAGTAACATCGACATTTTTATATTCTAAACACGTAAATGTTACTGGCCACTACAAGGTCTCTGATAAGTCTCACGACTAAAAATCTACCCGAGCTTTAATGTAACGTAAAGCCACCCCTGAAACATTCGTCTATCTTCCCTTTTCCCAGAGTTGTGGTATAACATGTAAGCGTGCATCTTAAGATGTCACCTGCACTTACTTTCAATCATTTTGTTGGGAAACCTGCCTGATCATTGCCTCTACTTTTGTTTCGATAGCCTTGTCCCTCTGTTCACAATTAGGTCTTAAGTATTCTGTGTCTCTTGTCACACACTGATTAATCTGGTCTTCATCTCGTTTTTTACTACTTCCTTTTACTGATATTTGTCCCATATATTGATTGTTTTGGGTTTAAAGGCACGTCAGCCCTTGTTGGTCATTTTGTGTCCTCTCCCCAGAGAAAGGGAGAAAGCGATAGAAGAGAAACGTTGTTGAGCAGATGAAAGTGAGGGACAAAGGAGAAAGCGGAAAAATGGAAAAGCAGAAACAGAAGAAATAACAGTATTCCACCTCTACCCTTACTCGCTACAAGAACAGCAGGTCTTGTCCAGCTGTAAGCCAATATCAGTTGGACGCTCTATTGACGCAAGGTACACGTCACCTTTGCCTCACCCAACCATCCCAAGTGTCCATACAGATTGGCCAAAAAGGCCTTCTATGACAAGCCATCAGGAGTTATCACGATTTGAAAAAAGAGTGTAGGCAATGATCAGAAATCTATACAAAATATCTCGCCATCTCCTATTTAAAACACCAAAATAAAAGCGTCAAGAATGAAAAGCCAGGAGGACCAAACGACTATCCAAAATAAAAACGGCATTAGCAATATATACATCTTAAGGACTAACTATAAAAAAAAATAAACCACAAAAAAATGACCGCCTTGGAACGGGATCAGTTAGAAGATTTTCGGGGGGTGGGGATGGCCACTTTAATTAATTGTAGGTGGAAACAATACTCGCCCTTGATGATCTTGGTTAAAACCGATGTTGTTCATTCTGCATGATGGAGTTCTAGCTCATCAGTGCAACATCTCCGAGAACAGAAAATCAAACGAATAAAGCGATGCAACAACGATTAGGACTCGACAGCATGGAATAGCTAGAATGCTGCAGCAAAGGAAACCAAGCAGTTAGGCTCCGGTTAATCCTACCAGAGACAGGGTGCAGACACCTTCCTTCAGGCGTTCTGGTGGAAATGCGTTCCTACACACGAAATGAACTAGGCGGGCGGGTTAATTTACTTGAGGTTGAAACCTAATATGTCAGATATATTGAACAGTGAACAGGGACGATGTTTGACATTATAAATGTTACGATTCCTAAGTAAATCAAGCTTCTTCTCTTTACCTTAGTCAAGAAGGGTGGAATCATCGGATTCAACACAGACTCGACTAACCTTTTCTGCATCTTCATGTAACTTGGTCGCCTCAATGTGCGCATGTTTGCCAAAAGGTCGACCAAAACCAGAGTCATTCAATCAGCAAATAAGGGGGAGTATATCAAATCTGCAGCTGGAGAATTCGACGCTGATATTTAAATTAAGTAGAGTATCTTTTTTCTGCAGCAAATTAATGGTAAAAAGCAAAACAACAAACCTCTAAAACACTTAAGTAAAGTCGTTTCACCAAATACTATACAATGTTTCTTTTTTGTTTGCAGTGAAATTTCGCAGACCTTCAGTCAAAAGGAGGCTGGATTGTTCAGAGGCGTCAACTTATTAAAATACGTCTTTCCTTCAATTATGAAATACTGGGCAAATATCTGCCAACCCTTTGGAAAAAAATGAAATAGGATCACGCTGTTATCTTCACTGAATAGTGTCGTCTTTCAGGGGTATTGCTGTCATGGTAACCTCATATTAAACTACCACTGATCATCAATTAATTGTTTATGAAGGCTGGGAAATGCAGCTAAGCAACAAAAGATAACCAAACAAGCGCAATCAGTAACGCAGAAAACTGTGGCTGCTGTATCATGACAATGCCAATTAAATATGGTTTTCGCTTGCCATCAAGCTTAAGCGGCTTTCAATAAATGCCCTGAACACAAAATTATAAAGACTTAAGCGGCTCATGGGATACTACGCTCACCAGAGCTCAAGTAGGCATAAATCGCCCGGCCTCCGCCCTCCTGGTGGCCATTTATTTTAACAGACCATAAAGGTTTAGTAGGGGCTAATCCCAGGACCATTGCTGCCACATTATTTTGAAATCAACCATTTTTGTTTTTGTGTTTCTTTTCCGTCGCATTCATTTTGGTCAACTTTGAACAATTTTAGCAGGGCCGGAGTCCAAAATGCTACATACCAAGGTCTTGTATTTCTGGAGATGCAGAATTTAAAACCACTTTTGGCCAAATATTGATATGACGTTCACACAGATCCGTCTAACAAACATTGATTTCTCGACCACACTGATGCAGCATATGTAATTTGGTATCAGTTAGCCGAGTAGTTTTAGACAAAATAAAAAATATTTAATCTTATGGTCCCAGGATCATTAAGCTTATTGCAAATATCAACTATGATGTCATAAGCTGCAACAGAGCCAGAAAATCCTGTCTTTTCCATACAAAATCCTAAATGACCGAATGTGACCTTTACGTAAGAAAGGTCAAGGTCAATGAAATGTCATCATTTGAACAAATATGATAGGCCCAGGTCCTCAATATTTTATACCAAGTTTCAAGGTCATCGAACGATTGGTTCCTGAGAAGGCGATTTTCAAAGGTTTTTACCATATATGGGCATGGTGGACATTTTGGTCATGTGACCCAGACATTCTGATTATATGTTTGTTCTTCCACCCCATGGCAGCTTCACATATAATTTGGATCCAATTGGCCTTGTAGTTTCAGAGGAGATGTCGTTTGGAATTGTTTGGATGCTTAAATGAGAAAAAAGGGTACGAACATTTATCTCCCCTTTTTATGCCTTTTACCCCACTTGTTTGATTTTCTAACTCCATTTTCAAGATACTGAGAGACCGCTATCATAGTTAAGTGTGAGGAAGTAAGGTGCATTAAACTCCTTAAATACGGGTGCTACGAATTTTAAATCCCCGACTAAAATATTAAGTCTCCCAAGTATGAACATCTCGTAGTAATCTTTAATATAATAGTTCGTCTGTCGTTACTGACAGTGAACAATCGTAATCATATTTAAGAAATGTTAATGTTTGAGTGTTCAAAGATGGCTGTTGAGACCGATTCTGGCTCTGAACTGTCTATTGCTAGAGGAAGACAGCTCTGTTGGTGATGCCATAGCTCTGGCTTTGCGCTATGCGCGTTTCTGCTCAGCTTCACTGATTCGTTTTGCCTCGTATTCACTGGCATCTCTTCAGATGAGACCTCGTCACTTTGCTCTGTCCTGTGTTATTTGTTCCCATGACTCTGTTGGAATGTTGAAGTCCTTGAGGGTGGATTTGATGGTCCTTATAGAGCTTCTTCTGACCGACTTGGGCGCGCTTGTCCATTTCTAGTTTTACATAGAGAATTTATTTTCGGCAAAAGTTCCCCAGGCATTCTGGAAACATGGACTGTTCATCTTAACAGTGCTAATTTAAGAAGAGTATGTACTCGTACACTTTGCAACCCTGCCCATTGCAGGACTTCCATGTCTAAAATCCTGTCTTGCCACTTAATCTTTAAGAGTTTTATAAGACAGATTGTTTGGAAGTGATTCAGTCATTTGGCGTGCCGTTGGTAAACGGTCTATGTTTCACATGCATACAATAGTGTTGGCAGCGGACTTTCAGTTTTGTACCAATAAAAACAAAAATGAGTTCCTTTAAGAGCAATGAAAATATTCATAAGAAAGAAGATGGGTCATACTACGTAGTTTCGGCTAATAAAGCCTCATCAGTGACCCTGTTATGATCCGGCAACGAAAGCCAGAGGAAGCATACTGCAATTTTGCGAATTTCGAATAGGCAGTCGATTCAAAGACTGATATAAATCAAAATGAGGTCCAAATAATTTAAAACCTGTCTAAACTCCGTTCAGAAAATCTGAATCATCGATTTTTTCGTTTCTCGCTTTTAATACTTATTTTTGCCCGTACATCACTATGGAAAATTTTTAGACCTCACCCTCCGCCAATTTCTCGAGCAAGCCGTATGCCTCAGCTACAACTAGGAAAGGCTGTGATTATTTGGAGGAAATTGCAAAATCTATATTTTCTTTCACAGACTAAGACATTCTGGCAGGTTCGACACACCCTTGTAAACCATATATAGAAGTGGTTACTGCTCATGTAAATTACACGGGCGTCTATGTTTTATTTGCACGATCACTCCATGGAAAATCATTAGCTGTGACACCACATCTGGTATCGGTATAATTCTTTTTGACGACTGTTGACAGCACATCGCGCAAGTGACTCCCCGTTCTTAGTGAGTCTCTATGTAGCCATTCGAATGTAAGGTGTGTCACATTTGCATATCTATTTATAAAGTGCGTCACATGGATTTGAATATTTATTATTTTACCTGAAAATCATCGTCAAATGGACTTAGTCTGTGCTCTCATTTCTTTGTTTTGCAATTTTCTCCAAATAATCACAGCCTTTCCTGGCTGTCGCAGAGGCATACGACTTGCTGGAGAAATCGGCGGAGGTAGAGGTCTAAAGCTTTCCCACAGTGATGTATGGGCTAAAATGAGTATTAAAAGGAAGAAACGAAAAAATCGATGATTCAGATTTTCTGAACGGAGTTTAGAATTTCAGTCTAAACTAATAATTTATTTCTGATTTCTCAGAATATTCACGCTGATCTCAAAGGACCAAAAGTAAAATATAAACCGCACTATGGTTGATTCCACTTCGATCTCAGAAACTACCATATTGTCGGCCGAATGCTACACTTGCTTTCGCAATCCAGACATTGGCTTCATCATCAATGTGTACGGCTCTTGACAGTGTGCTCTCAAAGTAGGTGAATTTGTCTACCACTTGCAATCTTTTACATTTCACTGTGATCTTGGGATCTATGTAAGGCTTGCCAGGTGGTGGCTGATGGTCTTCATCAGTCTTTTTTATGCTGATTGTGAGATCATAGCTATCACAGGAGTCAGATGCTTGATATATTCCTTTTTGCATCTTCTATTCTGTTGGAGCACATTTTGCCATGTCATCTGCAAAGAGGAACTCATCTAGCACCTCTGTCTGCACCTTGGATTTGGCTTGCAGCCTTATGAGATTGCAAAGCTTCCCATCAAAGCGATACCTAATAGGTATGTCATTGTCACCATCCTGGAAAGCATCTGTGAGCATGGCAGATAACATCATGCTGAACAGTGTTGGGGGCTAACACACAGTCTTGCTTGACACCGTTTTTCACAGAGAATGGATCTAAAAAATTAACCATCATTTTGGGCCCGTGCAAGCATACCATCGTCTCACCATTGGTTGGTTGGACATCCAAACTTCACCATGATCTTCCAAAGGCCCTTAAGGCTGACTGTGTCAGATGCTTTGGTGAGATCAACAAAGGTCATGTATAGGTCCATGTTCTGTTCCTGGCATTTCTCTTGCAGCTGCCTTGCTGTGAAGATCATGCCAATTGTTCCTCTGTCTCTCCTAAACCAACACTTGCTTTCTGTTGCAAGCCTTGACTTTTCAAGGTGTTCGTTCAGTCGGTTAAGTAGGTTTCTTGCAATGACTACCCCGGCAATTGACAATAAAGAAATGCCACGGTGATTGTCACACATCTGAGGGTTCCCTTTCCGTTTAAATAGGTGGATAATTGACACATCATTGAATTCTGGAGAGAAAGCTTCTTTTCTCGACATAATGTGAAATAATCTCTATCATCTTCTTTGCAACTGGAGGACCTCCTGAATTGTAAATTTCAGCAGGTAATGCATCTTGTTCTGTCGCCTGTTTTATTGCTTTCCCTGTTTCAGTAACGGCTGGGAACTTGTCGAGCAGCAGCTTACATTCAACCTGTGGTAATCCGTTGATAGCAGCATCATTGATAGAGGAGGACCGATTAAGAACACAATAAAAAGGCTCAGCGCATCTTTTCAAGATAGCCTCTTTATCAGTCAGAAGATTAGTTCCATCTGCCCTGAAGAGAGGGGTGGTTCCCGAGCTCTGGGGATCATAAGCTGTCTTTAGTGCATCCAAGAACTACTTCCTATTCTTTCTGTGTGCAAAGGACTGAACTTCATCAGCCTTGTTGCTGAGCCATGAGTTGCACGTCTCTGAGTCTTGTTCGTACTGGCTTGCCTATATCTGAATAGGCAGCCTTGTTAGTTACTGAGCTGGTATCACTAAGCCGACATACCGTTCCAAGGCGGCTATTCTGTCGCGGTTTATTTATTTTTTATAGTTCATCTTTGAATGTGTGTCGCTTGTTTCGTTTTGTTTTGGATAGCAAATTGGCCATTTTGTGGAAATGCAACTTTCCTTTTGGCTTTCTGTTATTGATGTTCCATAACGGTCTAGTCATTTCATCTTTGTTTTTCTTTCCCGTTTATGTCTCTGGTCGGAGGTGTGGGTTAATTGTATCTTTTCCTGATCATTGTCTCCACTTTTATTGTGCTATGCACAAGTAGTTGGTATTCCGGTGGATGCAAACTGTGCTCCTCGTTTACAGATTTGTTTCTGTTTTGTTGTGAAAAAGAATTCATATTGTCCCTTTCTAAGAATAAACAAACCGATGCTATTGAGGCGTTTAACTCTTCCTCTCAATAGCTGGATGATCTTTTAAATACATGCATTAACTAACTTTATTTTGATCAAATGGTTAGTAAAATTTATCCGAAAGAATTGCACTTAAATAAGGCGGATGACTCTGAAGCTCGGTTTTGGGCTCACTTTTGAATCTCTCTGTGCCTCTTCCAAAAGTTATGATAAAAGAGATGATTTTAATTCTGGAATTGTAAAATTTCTTTTCTTACATGGTTACGTCCCAAGGGGCTTAAATGTCACAATTTGTTCTTTTTGCTGCAGCCTGTTGTCATGTTGACGACTTTTATGATCGTAACAGAAATTAACAGAAAAAGAACACTTCTAAATCAAGGCTATCGGTATCATAAACTGCGTATAACATGTTCAAATTTTGTCGACGACATTATCACATTATTTCGTTTAAGACACTTCTGCAACAGGGACTGTCAGAACCTGAATTTTATGAAGATAAATTCAGAAGAATACTAGGTAGTGATAATTTTTCTTGTCATTCCGAGAAAAGTGTTTGGAAATATAATAAAATAACATAAAAATTAACAACAACAAGACATGGATGTCATGCGACACAGCGCGTGCTTGGTTGTCGACTCTTTTACAAAGGACACCTTTGATTCGCTCTTCGGTTGCACGGCGTAGTGCTAGACAGAGGAGTGGAGCTTTGATTTCCTTGGTTCGACCCTCTGTGATCTAACTTGTGGTTTTCTTCTGCTCTAACGTCGGATTGTTGTCGAGTTAACAACCCTGATTCATGATAGTATTAATCTATACATGACCGTTCTGTTGTGTATTTTACTTTGACTCTCTGTTGAGCTAGAAAGCCCTCATGCGGATCAATTTGCTATTGTCATTATTTTTGATACTGCACTGGCACTGAGGGTGAGGGGTGAAATTTAATAAATTCCGTAGATGAAACCCCTCGCACTTCCCGCCCCCACCACCATGTAGTTTTACTACTGACCGTACCAATGCGGTCTTATTTGTTTATGTGCTTTTGTGCCGTTGTTTCGAGTTTCTTCTGTTTTTATGTGTACCTCCATGTCACTTACTTCCTTTAGGTGACTTGAGATGGCTGCGTGCTTTGAGTGTGGCCTTTCCTGATCATTGCCTCCACTTCTGTTTTACCTTTTGTTTCTAGTCTAAGGTGGAAGATTCCCTTCGGTACAATATGGTTTATAGAGGATCTTACATGAGTGTTCATGTATTTTTGAATTTATCAAACGTGTTGAGGAAAAGGGATAAAATGCGAGGCTTTGGAGAGCATTTTATCCCTTTTTCTCAACGAGTTTAATAAATTCAATAATATTTGAGCACGAATACAAGATTCTATTTATCATATGACATTTAAAATGCATTTTATTCTTGATTGTTTACAAAAATGTCAATATTCCGCCGTTAGTAAACAAGGCGTCGTTAAGGACGTCGTACATGTAACGTTACGGGACGTATCTACCTAATTTGCATATTTAATCCACTAGTGGATTATCGAAAATATTACATGGCGTTATAACACTCTCAGACGCGACGTCATATGATAAAAAAGTTTACGGTATGGCAAATATATATTGTTCTGGTTTAGAATAACAGTCGTACCAAAGTTAAAACTAAACAAGGTGAGACCAATAAAAAATATCGTTGACGTTGCGAATGAGGGTAAGAGACCTTACTATTGAGGTAACGGGACGTTTCGTCCTGGAGACATATCATAATCGAGACGATTCGTCCTTGGGTGCAATTGTTATTCTATGTAAGTGTTCTAAGAGGGGAAGGCAAACAAAGAAATAAATAACAACTATTTTATTGATAAACTTTTAATTATAGTTCCAACAAATTGACCTGAGACTGATGAACTCTATTAACATAATTCCACACCCGCCTGAATGCAATATATTTATCTTCGTCGTGTTCCAAAGATGGCGATATTGTTATAAAATACAAAGAGTTCGGTAAATTTGCCGCTTTTCACGTGATGCCGAAAATTCACGAGAAGTTTACGAAAGTCGACGTATTAGGAGATAGCATTGACTAATTTATTCCTTGCATAAAGGTCAGTCTCATGTCAAATTGTTCGCACTATAAGTAATGTACACATGCGCCAATTTACATACGAAAGTAGACCTGCACATGTGCAAATATTGCATAGGTGAACAAATGTATTTGTTATACTGCAAATACACTAGTTGTTTCATGTTTGTGTTTCTTTTCCTTTTGTGGCCTCTAGGTATCGCACCCGGGTCCTCATGATCACCAGTCAGACGCAGATAAGGTAAGTATTTTGTGATAATTGAAGGATAGCTTTCCTTTTTATGTTTTGGGTACTCATTAGAACAGGCTTTGCGAGGCGGCTGTAATGAATACCCACAACAAAGGTTTTTTATAGAAAATTAACAAAAACTTAACTTCAGTTATCACAAAATATTTACCTTATCTTTTGTTATGTCGGTACAAACAGGGTTGACTTTATTCCAATTATACATCACGAAAACACGCCTATATTTATTTGACGCCCTTGATCCGCACTTTTATATTGTAAAATTGGGGTTTACACGTGAAAAACTTATCTTTTCTTATCTCCGTTCTAAAATATAGATTGTGGGTACTCGTTAGAACCGCCTTGATGAGGCAGTTCTAACGAGTACCCACAATCTATAGTTTGAGCAGAAATAAGAAAAATATTACAATTTTTTCATCATAAAATTTTCGTTATTTCGGAGGTAAAATTTACGATGCATTTGTATAGGCGTGTTTTCGTAATGTACGGGTGTATCAATTCAGTATTGAAAACAACTTTCATGCTTTGTTTGCATTCTGCTGTGTTTATAAAACATTAGTTTAACTTGCACAAGGTTAATCTTAATTGGTCTCCTTATCTTCATTTCCGTCTTCTTCAATGAATAGTTATATCCCTTCCACCATCTCCAATTGATTCCATCCGCATAAGACGCATGCCCCTGTAGGTATCTTCCATTAAGACATGCGCAGTGATATCTACTGTACCACCAGGCCCCTGTAAATTTTTCAGCACAGTTGTACGCCTCCTTGATGTCGTTATCTACGTCTCTTGTAGAAAATTTCATCCCGTTGATAGAGCTAAGACAGTCTCCTGGAATATATTACGAAAACACGCCTATACAAAACATTGTAAACATTATCGCCGAAAATACGAAAGTTTTAAGATGAAAAATTGTGATAGTTTTTTTTTTCGCTCAAAATATAGAAATAAGAAATATAAGGTTTTCTCCCTGTAAACCCACTTGAACTATATAAAAGGAGGGTTCAAGGGGGTCAAAATTATAAAGGTGTGTTTTCGTTATTGACTTAATTTTCTAAAAGTAAACTTTTCCAACTTTGACTTTGGACTGTTGGATTGTTGTAAATAGGAGATTGATCTTATCATTAATGTGCTTAAGTCTGCCAAATAGTGTAAATCGCGGTCAATATGGGCCGTCTTATTTGGGTCTTTACCATTTGGGTCTTTACCATGTCTGCCTAGGCATATGAAACAATCATAGGTTCGAACAAGTCCAGTTCAAATTTAAGGGGCGATCGGCATAAATTGCTGTGTAACAAAATTCCTGTACTAGTTGCGTCCTATGCAATCCTAAATCAAACGCCACGTTTTTCGTCTGTTTGGGGTCACTGATTGGGCAAACTTGGTCGAAACGAGCTAGCTTGCTAAAGAAAATTGATGTTTGACTTTATTTCTTGTGTGGGCGAACTTTGTTTCCAAAGGCGATATTTTAAACTTTTTTGTACCAAATGGACTTTTCCTCTTTATATATGACAATGAGTCCATAACGAAATTTATAGGTGGCAGGTTGTGTTATCTTTGAAATTTATTTGGAAAATAGCTGAACTTTTTGCAAATAGCGAAGGCCCTGATCAGACGCCGCGTTCTGATCTGGGCCTGCACTGTTTGCCAGTGTACCCGTTTCGGGTTTCAGGTATTCAATGGGTAAAGTTTATTTTACTAGCCGATAGTGCGTGATGCGTGATGCGTTATGCGTGATGCGTGGTGCGTTGTGCGTGGTTCCGAGCTTGTAATAGGTACCTTGTGAGCGCAACTCCTCCTACAATTTAAAACCGATCGTTCTGAAATTTTACAGGTGTCTTTACCATGGTTTGAAATTGTGCATATTCTTATTTCAGAATTCTTTAATTATTTTTTGTTCACTTTTTCACATTTTTAACTTTTTTGCATGGTTCCGAATTCATAGTAGGTACCTTGTGAGCGCAACTCCTCCTACAGTTTTATACCGATCCTTCTGAAATTTTACAGGTGTCTTTATTATGGTTTGAAGTTCTGCATATGCTTTTTTCATAATTCTTCAATCAATTTTTGTTCACTTTTTCACATTTTTAACTTAGACTTTTTTTGCATGGTTCCGAATTCATAGTAGGTACCTTGTGAGCGCTACTCCTCCTGCAGTTTTATACCGATCCGTCTGAAATTTTACAGGTGTCTTTATGATAGGTTGAAGTTCTGCATATGCTTTTTTCAGAATTCTTTAATCAAGCCTTTTCACTTTTTTAACTTTTTAACTTAGACTTTTTTCATGCATCAATTCTATTAAAGAGTATAATGTAGTAGGAACCTTGTGAGCGCAACTACTCCAACAGCTTTATACCGATCCTTCTGAAATTTTACAGGTGTCTTTATCATGGTTTAAAGTTGTGCATATGCTTTTTTCAGAATTCTTTAATTATTTCTTTTCACTTTTTTTCACAGTTTTTAACTTAGTTTTTTTTCATGCATCAATTCTATGAAAGAGTATAATGTAGCAGGTACCCTGTGAGCGCAACTCCTCCTACAGTTAAATGCCAATCCTTCCAAAAGTTAAAAGTTGGTTGAATTATGGTCTGAAGATATGCATTTGCTTTTTACAGAATCTTAAAATAATTCTTTTCACTTTTTTCACATTTTTAACTTAAGAGTT
Organism: Lucinisca nassula; assembly: GCA_963580285.1. Taxonomy (NCBI): domain Eukaryota; kingdom Metazoa; phylum Mollusca; class Bivalvia; order Lucinida; family Lucinidae; genus Lucinisca; species Lucinisca nassula. The sequence goes on from OY757024.1 coordinate 109,397,419, forward strand.
GTTTTTTTTTTTTTTGCCCATCTATAATATGAAACTGGATATGTAGTAGGTACATTGTGAGTGTAACTGCCTGGTTAACTTACTTATTTCTTAACCTCACAAATGAAAATAAGGCAGGGGACATAAAGTCTCTTTGGAATTTGCTTGTTTACTTCTATAGCCCACTCACGACGTCTGTCCCGAAGGCAAACCAATGTTTTGTGCTCGGACCGGGGTGACGTGAGTGTCTACAGAAGCAAATAACAAACACAGCAACAAAATAAGAAAAAGAAATAACACAAAAACGCGACTGGCCAGATTACACGTTCACTTAAGGTGAACCCCATCTCGCGCACTGCTGTCAACTAGTCTGTCGACCTTGTTGTCGACCACAAGCTGATTTATATTATTTATCGATGAATACGAACTTGTACTCCCGGTAACTTCTTCGTTTGAATCGACTCCACGACTTGTTTAATATGATTGAATCGACTCCAGATTGTTTTACACGACCTGTCTAATATGGTCTCGACGGTCTGTTATTGGGTCTGTCCGCCCTTGCTGGACACTAAACCAACAGCGTCGCACCAGTACCTGCTCCTATATTGCAGGGAGCAACAGGTCACCACACATCGTTGTGCCTGCAAATTACGATAATCGACTAAGATACAGTTCACAAAACGTACATGCTATATCATGATTCCCCTCCCGGAGAAGTAAAAATGTGTTCATGCATATACCGTTATTGCGCATGCGCCGACCAGACAAACAGGCTGATCAGTGCATGCGACAAATAACTGCACAGCAGAACTCAACTTGACTGTGCATCAAATTATCAGCACCCAGCGCTTGACACAAGAATACTCAAAGTTTATGTTTCCTTACTGAGCACTACAGAAATCAATTAATGCTCACTACTACTGAGCATAATATCCATCAAATTCATGCTCACTACATATCACAGGTAAGAGGCAATTGAACAGACCACGCCTTTGCGCTACCTTGTCAGCCGCCAATTACAGGAGACATAACAAACTTTATTTCATATCCTTCTCCGCGACACGGCTCACAAATATAGCTATTCACAAATTCATTACATTAACAACAGCTAGAAACTACAAACAGGAAGATTTTCATCTATTCTCCACGACATTTTTTGGTGTCTCATAAGGACCAACACTGTTTGCCGTAAATTCTTTCTGTATTTGGTAGGCACCACGTCACAACTGTCCTCGTGACGCTGATGATGCAGCTGACGTCATCCACGTCGCTCAGGCCGTTATAACGTGTGGCGACCAAATACTCTCACTTATTATCATCACGTTCTTTTTATGTACATACATGTACAAACCGAGTTCTCAAACAGAGACGGCATTATTACACAATGAACTCGTAATTCTTCTTGAACAAAATTATTTCTACTCAAAATGAACATGCTTTTAAATCAAATTCATCACGGTTCATCATCACGGATAACCCGACAGGCTCTTGTAAGAGTTTGCCCTGATGCTGAAGATATGGTTGAACCCGTCTTAATTTTACGTCCCCTCTACACCTAATATCATATACAGACGGGACCCCGGTTTTCTAACCACTGCTAGTCAAAAGTTATGGATCAAACAAGTGACCTGACGTTTATTAATTATATTCTACAAAAGGGTTCTAAAAGCCTAAATGAATCTAGAATGAGCGGGTGTCAAGACTTTACGTCTCACCAACATCTAGGGTCAGAATGAGACAGGACCTCGCTTAAAAGACTCATTCTACTGCTGGAGAAGCCTTGGATCGATCCCACGACCTCTAGCTGGCAAAGCTTGTAGCCTAAGCACTACACCACAGAGGCTACAAAAGTGAATCCAGAATAGGCATCAGCAAGTTAGGGTATACTAGAAGTAAACCCCTCCAAAACCTACACGCATGGAAAATCATGCATACTCGTGCTAGCTCGCTAAGATCGTGGCAAAGTGAAGATACCGTCCACAATCATAGCCATATAGCAAATTCGAGTAGATAATTAATTTGCCTTAAAATAGTATTTCCCCTTAGGAAAAAATGATTAAACTTCCCTATAAATCAATGTTAAAACTCCCGTCAAAACGAACACACACAACATCGTGACTGGAATGAAAATTATAAATGGCACAATTTGGCGAATGGCGATTTTTAGGCAAATTTTATAGAAATCAGCCTTATAGCAGCCAACTGTATGGTAAAAACAAATCTCCACAAACCACTCATGCATACATCGTATGATATGTGCATGACTTGTGCATGGAGCAGCATATTTTGCCTACCGTATTTCACCTAAAATATTTCACCCGCACCGCCTGGCCATATACCTACTTAAATAATTTAGATGTGCATAAGTACCAGAGTGGTTTCCTATTCCATCTTGTAACAGACTCAAAGTTATCAAATCGTTTGCTTCTGGAACTATGCATTTAATGCATTGACTGCACAAGACTAACTACCCGCTATTTAGTAGCAAGCAGGGTGAAAGCAGACGCAAAGGGGGCCATTTTAAAATTCCCATTCGTTCTAAAGTTTTGATACATACCGTATTTCCTCTAAGAGAAACCTCCTTTGAATTTTCTTTGATTCTGTAATGTCATAGTGGCTTTAAACTTTTTTAAAATAATTTAAACTATTTCTATGGCGGTCAAAGCCGGAAGAACTGTAGCCTGAATTACTTTAAACGTGTAGCACAGCAAGAATAGACAGATAGAATCTGTCATTAATTACACCGAATTAAATAAAATAAGTATGAAGCAGGGTGAAAGCAGACGCAAAGGGGGTCATTTTAAAATTCCCATTCGTTCTGAAGTTTTGATACATACCGAATTCACTCTAAGAGAAATAAAAATCAGAAAGAGAAACCTCCTTTGAATTTTCTTTGATTCTGTGATGTCATAGTGGCTTGAAACTTTTTTAAAATAATGTAAACTACAATATTTTCTATTTTGCAGTTGCCTAAGGCAGTTTTCTGATGCCCTTTGATTGCTATGTATATTGTTCATAATTTAGGATAGAAATGAGAAATTTGATTTCGAAATTCAAAATTGAATTTGAATTTACATTTAAAGTATTTTTTTTAAATGTTTTAAACTACCATTTCATTCAAACTTTCATTCAAACTAGTTAATGGAAGTGTTTTTACAAGCCTTTTTAACAGATCAGCAAGTTCTGTACATTATTGCATCCACTTACAAATACAGAAATTGGACTTTAAAGTATTTTAAAAAATAATTAAAGTTTGAATTTAAGGTTTGCAATTGAAAATAGGACAACACTGGTTTAGCATATCAGTTGAGATCAGTTTCGATAATTCAATTATGTGATGATACGGTTCCTGAGGACTATAAATCACAAGATATTTCATAGTTCAAAAGTTTAAAATTTTAATGTGCATCTATGGCATCATATAATACCTCATGAATATTAATAAAGCCGTCTGAACGAAATATTTCACACTTCAAATTGTAATATCTTGGAAACTAGTAAAGATTATTTGATGCGGTTTTCGTCCTTTCGATTTCTTGAATCAATGTCTTTTTAAATTTAATGGATTTCTATACTTTGTATATGACCTTTAAAGAAGGTCAATAACCCTGAAAAATAAAGCTATTTCTTGCACACCAGACAAGCAAATCCGTGATTTTACTCTGAGATAGAAATTTATGTTCTGACCCTGGTGTTCCGACCCCAAATCGAATATAATCGGTGTTTGATAAATGCACTGATTGTTTACAACCTCATGCGCGGTGTCGTCATGCGTGATGTCACTAAACATTCCTGTTGTGTCATCACAAAATGGCGGACGTCGGTAACCGAAGTGACAGCAGCATTAAAAATTCGCAATAGAAATGGAAGGTATGCAAGAAAAAGAATCCAATATGGGTGTGAGGGGTGGATAGAAAAAATCCGTCCCTCGGGATCACTGTCCGGCATCACTCGGCAAGCCTCGTGATGCCGGACAGTGTCCCTTGGGACGGATTTTTCAATCCACCCCTCACACCCATATAAGATTCTTATATTACACACCGATTATGCCCAAATTCTTACATCCCAAAAGGATAGTAGTGATTCCGGTGTTCTAAACTACATAGAAAAATGTAGTTGCCACACGTGTATAGATACGAGATCTACCAAATAAATTGTAGGTTCGCGCCGCACAACTACACATTTTTTTTTTGTTTTAAATATACATTATATTTCCATTTTTAATGTATTACACGCTTTTTCTTCTGCTGAGACCAGTAATTTTGTTTTTCGTGAGTTTAGAAGAAAACAAAAATGAACGATAACGAGAAGCTGTTGGCGAGGATTGTGGCCACGTAAAATCGATTTAAGCCCCCCAGTGGAAATCTACTACTGACCGTTCCAAGGCGGCTCTTCTGTGGCGATTTATTTATGTTGTTGTTTGTTACTTACTGTGTGTATCACTTGTGTCTTGGTTTTGGATGGCCATATGGCCATTTTGTGGGAAAGTAACTGTCCTTATGGCCTTCCTTTGTTTAGGTTTCCATTAGGGTCTGGTCGCTTAATGTTTGTATTTCTTTCCCTTTGGTGTCTTTTATGGGTGGAGTAAGTTAATTGTATCAATTCCTGATCTTTGTTTTACTTCTACTTTACTCGGCGTGGCCTAAGATAGAAGGCCGAGTGCTCTGAATATTATTTCACATAATCAGCAGATCATTTTAACCTGGTAAAAGGCAGTTGGCATGTCTGTTTTAGGAATGAATACGTTAATATAAAATCAGAAAAATATAATATTACATATTTCCAACAAAAATATGATAATATAAACAATTATATAAAAGATCAATACAAAATACTAAATGTACTAAATATAAATTAAATTTATTAAAGACATTAACGAAGAGGAAGAAACTAATATTCACTATAAAAAATGAAGTCAGTCTTAGGAATCGAACCACGAAAGGTCACCTTCACGATTTTTAAGGGCCATGGGAACACCTGATAGATTTGTTCGCCATTTTTGCAGAGGGAGAAAACTTTCGGGATTTCCTGTTCGCTTTTCTATAAGCCCTGTCCCACTGAAAAAGGGGTCAACTCTTAAAGGAAAGATTTTGCTCCTCAGGGTTCTGAGGAGCAATATCTTTCTTTTCAGAATTGACCCCTATTGATATGGGAGACAAATACTTTTGCAGGAGTTGCCTCCCCTGAAGATGCTCTCAATCCCCTTATGTAACCCAACTCTAACCATTTTTATCATTTAATCTGCCTCCACACAGAGCTGATACGGACCGCGCATGTGTTCTGGTAAACTGCCGAGAAGGTCTAAGGCTGCCCAGGCGAAGTGGTGCGAGTCGGACCGTCCATGCAAATAAACCCTTTTGGTTTCATTGGACGGCGGGGCTTGAGATGTCATTCAACTCAATGTCGGGTAAAAGTCCCACAAAATATAAAGCAACGTGTCAAAAATGACATAAATAGTGTTGACGCGGACGCTATGCCTCAAATCAAACAAACATCTTCACTTGAAAATGATCCAAATTCTTTTCTTTTCGAAGTGTTATCAATAATACCAAGCCGACTTCGACTCGTACTAAAGTATGTACTTTGACATGCACACTACCCTTATGACAGGGCCTTCGTTGAAACAAAAGTGTCAAATATTGATCAATCGACAATCAAATACAAATGTTGAAATTTGAAAGCTAGAAAGAATGAATAAGTTAAAAATATTGTACAGCAAAGTGGTCGGGCCACAAGTTCTATCAAAATTAGTTAGACCTCCACATTTTTAAGGTAAACCTATTGTTTAAAATCAAAAAGACAAACGATCAGGAACTGATACAGTCAGATCCCAAATACTTCCCGGAAAGAAGTCAAAACATAGAATGACGTCAGTAAACCAAAAAGCGGACAACAGGTAAACCGAGTCAGCAGCTCTTTCAAAAACAGGTGGTGACACAGAGAATCCAAACCTAACTAAAAAGGAGCAATATACAAACGCGGGAGGGGGGTTGTGGGGGTGGGGTGGGGAGGACAAACGTAACTAAAATGAGCAACCAAAAAGGGGAAAGAATAAGAATCATCAACGTAACAATATATATGTATATGATTAGGGAAAGAATCAGAACCACCAACACAAAACATGAAGGCACCGCAGCAAAAGTTAACTTTTCGGGTACCCAACCCTCACCCCCACTGTCACTGAGGTTCAACCAAGTATTTGTGTGGTCCGCGTGAAGGTTTTCTAACTCATCAGTGAATCAACTCGGTAAACTAAGAAATCACAATTATAGCTAAGTTGACGCAACTCGGTAAACTAAGAAATCACAGTTATAGCTTAGTTGACACAAAGATGATGACTCCACAGTAAAACGCGCTGAGCCATCCGGTGCTGAATACAACGCAACAGGAACACTGGAGTTAACGAGAACCAACAGATGAACCCCGTTGGACCAAGCAACAGACAATAAAGTTCCGGCTCCAACAAACTAATAAAAAGCTTTAAGCCAACGAGAACATGGAGTCTGAACCCCGATCCTCCGTCGTGCAAATAAAGAGGAAAGCATGATCTCTAACCGTGATTGGGTCAAACACAATGCATGCAGACTGTTAAATAGAATTTATATTGTATCCAATGCGTTTGTAACGTTTAATAATATTCTGAAATCGTTGCGAAAAGTTAGGTTTGCTCTTATTGTTTCTCAATTTACATATAATGTCGCCAACAACCCTCGGGCTGTGACATCCCCTTCAGCAAAAGCCCATTCTATCCAAACTTAAATTTAGAAATTAATTGATAGGCTCAATGTTTTATGTTTTATGATATCGATATCCCTGATGTAGCAGTTTAGCAGTTAAAATTGTATGACAAATGTTAAAATCAGCGACATGACATGACACCCTTGCGAAGCGAATAAGCCGCGAAATATAAACACCGTAAGATGACGAACGATGATTATCACCATCTAAAACGGGAATCAAAATCATCGCACTTATCATAAATTTTAGTTGAAACACAGTTCAAATACAAATCCAAAAACGGGGCTTGCATTTTGCATTATAGACTCTAATTTCAAATTATTAAACTAAATGAAAAGTAGTAAAAACAAACGATCAAAATTGAAAATAAAAACAATTGTTAAATAACAGAATTAAGCGGAGATTGGATGCAAATATCTAAAATTACAGCAAAAGTAGAAAGCATCGATCAAAAACATTAAAAAAATCCAATATCACAACATATATCATGCCATATTTGTTTATAAGTTTATTGTCGATAGGTGAAAACGTCTTCTTGCACACCAGACAAGGAAATCCGTGATTTTACCCTGGGATAGAAATTAATGTTCTGACCCTGGTGTTCCGACCCAAAATGGAATATAATCGCGGTTTGATAAATGCACTGGTTGATTTCGACCTAAGGTTGACGTCACAGCACGTAACGTGACGTCACGAAACATTTCTGTAGTGTCATCACAATATGGCGGACGTCGGTACTCGAAGTGACTGCAGCATTAAAATCCGCGCTAAGAAATGGAAGGTATGCAAGAAAAAGAATCCTATATGGGTGTGAGGGGTGGATAGAAAAATTCGTCCCTCGGGATCACTGTCCGGCATCACTCGGCAAGCCTCGTGATGCCGGACAGTGACCCTCGGGATGGATATTTCCATCCACCCTTCACACGCATACAAGATAATTATATTGTGTGACACTTGTTCTGCACCACAAACCCAAGATAGCTCCCGTTTGTGGTAACGCTATGCTAATACATGTATATTCGAGATACCTGCGGTTCCCGTGTATCCACCTACTGCAATCCGGTACATCTCCGCAGGACCTCCTAAACTAAATGTTCTGTATTTTGCGTAAGTGGTGTTCCCCTCCCAGTCCTCCATGTCAATTCTCAACTCATAATATCCGTCCAGTAGTATAATGTACAGCGGCAAATTTCCTGAAAAACAAAAGCAAACATCACGAAAACACGGCTTTATATTTTTTACCCCATTCAACCCCATTTTATATAGTAATACTGGGGTTTACAGGGGTAAACCTTCTTTTTTCTTATTTTTTTACGGCGTAGCCGTTATGGTTTTGCTTTTGTCCTACATTTTTCGTTACTCCATTGGTCAATAAAACCACATGTCCAATGAGATGACCATTTCATTGGTCAATGATTTGCATAAATAAATCTACTAAAAAAATGCGACAGTTTACCGAAGTTTTAACCTAGGAGATGTTTCATTTTTTATGTGAGACATGAATGAAAAATATATACAGTTTCGGCTTGCTCACCGTCTTGTCCTTTGATGACCATACGTCATATGTATAATTGGGATTCTAGTGAATTCTGTAACTGCTGCGGTGAATAGCTATTTTTACCTAATTTCACATGGTTGGTCTATATAGCGAAAGGAACCATTACGCGAAAGGAAGGTTCATTTCGCGAAAGGAAGAATTTTCTGCGAAAGGAATTGTTTGTTTGATTTGAGGTATAACGTCCCCATCAACACTGTGTAGGTCATTTTGGAGACGTTGCTTCCAAGTTTGTGGGACTTTTACCCGACATTGAGATGAAAGACACCTCAAGACCTGTTGCCCAATGAAACCAATAAAGAGATATAGCATGACAAAAACATGTAATAATCGCATTACAAATTGACAGATGTTTAATTTACAATATATGCTAAATAAAAGTTGCAGTGTATCATTTGTCTTCAGCATGCTTTATCTCCTCCATTTTAACACAAAATGGACATTTTCGAATATCATTAATGTTATATAATTTCTGAAAAGGAATAAGTGTAATTTGAGTTTTAGTTAGGTGCACATAAGATCAAGTTTCCGTCCGTTTGTCTGCTCGTCCGTTTGTTCGTCCGTCTATGCGTTTACGTTCACCATAGCGACAACCCTAAATGTTAACCCTAGAATTTGTGTTCAAAAACAGTGAATGATAACGTTTTCTTATTTGTTGTGCATATACTTGAGATCATATGCTCTTGAAATGAGGTCATGTTTTTAACCTTGACCTTTTACATTGACCTTAGCTCAAACAGGCGGGACACCGCCCTCTGCAAAGCTATTTTTCCTCGCGTGACATCTGAATTGTATGAATACAGTAAACCATTTCATAGCTAGACAATTGTTGCTGTCACTATTGTATCTCATATTGCACGACCCGCAGAAAAAGCGACCGACTGAAGTCGGTTGATTTTCTAAGAGTGCCCTAAAATCACCGTGTCATTCTGTCAGTCTGTCTGTCCGTCCGTAACCCGTTTGTGAAAATTGGTGATAGTGACTTAACCGCTTGGAATATTTAAACAATTTTTGACATACTGATAGATATCAATGAGATCTAACCAATGAACTTGCGAAATATTACATTCCATTTAGTATAGCCTCGCCGAGGCGAAAAATGTGAAAATTTTCGAACTGCTTCTCCTCGGAAACCGTTGGGCCAATTGAAGTCAAATTTCATATGGAGGCTCTATGGGATGGGGGAAACCAAAATTTGCTCGTGGGGTCCAGGTCACATGACCAAAATGGCCACCAAGCCATATACGATCTGTCTGTCTGTCCGTCCGTAACCCGTTTGTGAAAATTGGTGATAGTGACTTAACCGCTTGGAATATTTAAACAATTTTTGGCATACTGATAGATATCAATGAGACCTAACCAATGAACTTGCGAAATATGACATTCCATTTAGTATAGCCTCGCCGAGGCGAAAAATGTGAAAATTCTCGAACTGCTTCTCCTCGGAAACCGTTGGGCCGATTAAGGTCAAATTTCATATGGAGCCTCTATGGGATGGGGGAAACCAAAATTTGCTCATGGGGTCCAGGTCACATGACCAAAATTGCCGCCAAGCCATTTATAGTAAAAACCCTTCAAAATAGTCTTCTCCAGAACCAGTGGGCAGATTTCCACGAAACTTGACAAATAGCATCTGGGACGTAGGCCCATCATAAATTGCTAAAATGGTGACCCTTGGTTGACCTTGACCTTCTTTGTGCCTAGGTCAAACTTTGACACATATGCTTTTGTATTGGAAAAGGGAAAATTCATTTTTTCCTGCAAACGATTCAAAAAACAGTACTAAAGTATAAGATATAGTTTTGCTCCTGACGATAAGGCGCATTTATTGGGGGAACCGTTTTAGGTCCAGGTCACATGACCAAAATGGCCACAATACCCATATATGGTAACACTTATAAAGCTAAAAGCATCCGGCGGGTCGTGCACTTCAGCTAAAGCACTGGTTTCTAAACAGCCTTCCAATTAAATCTACGCCGCATATCTTTTTTAAAGATATTTCTTGTTTTCTCTAAAATATAGATTGTGGGTACTCCTAAGAACCGCCTAGATGAAGCGGTTCTGACGAGTACCCACAAGCTATATTTTGAGCAGAAATAAATTGATTGTAAAAAATCGATTTTTCGGAGGTAAAGTTTGCAATGTATTTGTATAGGCGTGTTTTCGTAATGGATCTTGATACTCAGTGAATATGAAACGAAGCTGCAGATAAGATACATCCTTGTAATCGGTGCTGGTACTTGTACATTTGTGTGCCCATTACGAAAACACGCCTATACAAATATATTGTAACCTTTATCGCCAAAAAAATGAAAATTTTAAGATAAAGAATTGTGATATTTTTCATATTTCTGCTCATCGTATAGATTGCGAGTACTCGTTAGAACCGCCTCATCGAGGCGGTTCTTGGGAGTACCCACAATCTATATTTCAGAGCACAAATCAGGAAAATAAGGTTTACCACTGTTAACCCAAGTTTTACTATATACAAGAAAGCAGTCAGAAGGACAGCCAAATCCCCCGCCGCACTTTGTATCAAGGCTCAACCTTGTGATCTTCACCTTTGACCGTGACCTATAGTCAGTATAGTTTTTTATGGGTTCTGCATATCAGCTCACTGAGGGGGTTATTTCACAAACTTTAATCAAAATCCTTCCAGGGTTAAAGGAGATATGGAACGGACACAAAATTCAAAGTTTCAAACTCGTGACCTTCAACTGTGACCTTGTCCTTGGGTCGGCATGGTTTATTTATGCATTATGCACATCAACTCACTGAGGGGGACATTTGACCAACGTTTAATAAAAAGCCTTTGAAGGGTTAAAGAGATATGGAACGGACACAAAATTGGAAACTCTTAACTTGCCATAGCAAACAAACCAAACAGTGAGTGTTTGAGTTTTAGGTCCCACCAACAGCTAAGGTCATACGGACCTCGGTTTCAAGACCCATCCGAAAGTCTGGAGAAGCCAGGGATCTATCCTGTGATCCCTGGTTTACAAGGCGAGTAGGCTTACCCATTACACCACGGAGGCTTCTAAACAAACCAAAGTGCCAAATTTCATAAGCCAGAGCTCAGGTGAACACTGCCCAATGGCAGCCATGTATTATAACATGATATGATTTTAATCTACCAATTATAAAGTCTCCCAAACAAACCCCATACCCAAAATGAGCACCCATGTGGACTGTTTCTGATATATTAGGTGTTTTATAAACCAGGGAGGGTGGAGCGTGGACCCAATGGAGCCCTGGTTGGTGTCACTAAATGCGTCTTATCAAAAGGAACAGAGACATATATATGTATGGTTTAGCAGTGAGGATATTTATGGTTCTGAGATGTAAGGCCTTTTAAGCAATGGAGGGATTCAGGCAAGGCAGATCCCAGAAAAGCCCAGGATTGTTGTCACTGAATATGTTTTATAAGAAGAACTAAGAGTATATATGGTTAAACGGTGGGGATCTGAATGGTTTCTGAGATATGAGGCCCTTTGATGAAGTGGCAGAGAAAGAAATGGTGGGGGTGGGGTGGGGAGGACAAACATAACTAAAATATGAGCCGGGTGACTAAATGTGTCTAATAACAATGACAAGAATATATGTGATTATGGCGTGGGGATTTGAATGGTTTCTGAGATATAGGGCCTATTATGAAGTAGAGTCTTATCATAAGGGAAAGAATATATATGGTTAAAACGGTTTCGGGGATATATGGATTTTAATGAAGTAAAGCGGTGGGGCCCCGGGGTGCCATGGGCCATGTAAAATCGATTTAAGTCCCCAAGTGGAATTCGTTTCCGCTGACCGTTCCAAGGCGGTTCTTCTGTCGCGGTTTATTTTTGTTATGGTTTGTATTTGGGTGTTTGTGTCGCTTATATTATTTTAGTTTGGATAGCCTATCGGCCATTTTGTGGGAAAGTAACTGTCCTTTTGGCTTTCCGCTATAGATGTTTCCATTAGGTCTGTTGTTTCATGTTTGTGTTTCTTTAACTTTGGTGTCTCTGATGGGAGCGGTGTGTTGATTGTATCGATTCCTGATCATTGCCTCCACTTCTATTTTACAAAACTGTTATAAAAAGATAGGGTACAACATAAATGTCACACGACAGACTGCATGCATGGTGGTTAACCCAATCACGGTCGACAGCTTTGCTTCCCCCTTTAATTGCACGCCGGTGTGGAAACATCAATGGCGGAAAGCCAAAAGGACAGTTACTTTCCCACAAAATGGCCAATAGGCTATCCAAAATAAAATATTATAAGCGACACAAACACCCAAAGACAAACAATAACAAAAATAAACCGCGACAGAAGAACCACCCTGGAACGGCCAGCGGACTTGGGGGGTGGGGCTTAAATCGATTTTACGTGGCCACAATCCACGACCTTACTTCCGTCGCGATTAAGACAAATAATTTGTTCAGTCCACATGAAGGCCTCCTAGTAAAATAGAAGTGGAGGCGATGATCAGGAATCGATACAATTAACCCTCAGCTCCCATCAGATACACCAAAGGGAAAGAACCACAAAGATGAAACAACAGACCTTATGGAAACATAAATAGCAGAAAGCCAAAAGGACAGTTACTTTCCCACAAAATGGCCAATATGCTATCCAAAATAAAACAACACAAGCGACACAAACACCCAAAGACAAATCATAACAAAATTAACCGCGACAAAAGAACTGTCTTGGAACGGTCAGCGGAAACGAGAATTCCACTTGGGTCTTAAATCGATTTTACGTGGCCACAATCCTCGCCCTTACTTCCGTCGCGATTTAGACAAATAATTTGTTCAGTCCGCATGAAGGCCTTCTATCTCATCAGTGCAACATCTCCGTGAACATAAATAATCAAACATCAACAGAGATGAAACAACTGTGAGGACTCTACAGCAAGAAACCACTGAAATGCTGGAGCAAAAGAAAACCAACAGTTAGACTCCGATGGGTCCGACCAGGGATGGAGTATCAGGCACCAACCAACATTACCTTGACTTAGATCTCTCTAATTCGCAATAAGCCTTTACGCTGGAACCGTCATAGAATCTGAGGCCTGACCCACCGGCGTGCAATTAAAGAGGGAAGCAAAGATGCCAACCGTAATTGGGTTAACTACCATGCATGCAGACTTTCGTATAACATTTATGTTGTACCCAATCTTTTTGTATCGAAGAATGATTTTACGAAATATGGTGCTGAAGTCATTGCGGCTATATGTTTTTCTGAATTTATATACTAAGTCACCATAAAATTCGTGTTCCGATAGACCTTTTTGCAGAAGAGGTTTAAGTCCAATATTGAATTTTGAAATCAAATCAGAATGACGTCTATAAATTTTTTTAAATGCTTTGCATAGTTTACGGTACCGATAACCCTGGTTAAGAAGTTTAGCCGTTTACAATTTATTACGAGTGTTGAAGTCAGTTGCATGGCTACACACTCTGGCAAATCGAATTAATTGCGAAATATAAACGTCATAGGGGGGCGCATGAGGAACATCGCCATCCAAAAAAGGGAAATTTACAATTTCAAAATCAAAATCATCGCGTTTATCATAAATTTTGCACGAAACAAACCCATCTACAATAGATAGATGTAAATCCAAAAACGGGGCCTTGTGATTTGCTTTATTTAACTGAAGTTCGGTGTGGGGGGGGGGATTTGACTGATCAAACCATCGAAATAGGTATTATCAATAATTAATAAATCATTCAAATATCTAGAAGTGGAGCTAAAAGCTTCAATGATTTCCGACTAGTTTTCAGCAGAAAGGGACACCATGAAGTCTCTCTCATAACAAAACAAAAACAAATCAGCCACAAGTGGTGAGCAATTAGTACCCATCGCTAAGTCTGTTTTTCCAGTCATGGTGATCTCATCCCATACCATAACATACCCTGCCCCATTACGATCATGAGCAACTCGAGCCGGGTCTGTATAACGCTCACCAGGACGACGCCAGATTCTTCTACGACCATAACGAAAGTCCAAGTCAAAGCGGGATTCATCACTGAACATAATGGGAGGAGACTGATTAATGTTCCTACGTCTGCGCTGTGTACACAACAGAGCTCTACCTTGCCTAGCTTTCAACGGCAGTACAACTTGCGAAGCCGTAAGGTCACTCGAGTGAATGCGATTTAGGATTATCTGTCTGGACATCAACCCTTCTTACTCGGCGCAGGTATTGCTGGAGATATATTGACGTCAGTCTCCGGTGGCGTAAGGCTTGATTGACAACAGGGCGGTCATCCCGTCCGTTAGTACTCTTCGGGCGTCCACTTCTCTGCTAATCCGCTACTTCTCCTGTCCTACGATAGCGTGCCAATAGTCGACTGACAACTGACTTTGACGTTTCCATAACGTTTGCAGTCTGCAACTGCGTACTTCCGGTCTGGAGCATGCCAACGACTCCCCCAGCGTTGAGCTTGCATTAACCCAATCATTGAGCTTACAAGAAATTTGCTTATGAAATCGTTTCATACAACACTTCAACAGTCGATACAGAAAGTTTTATCGAAATCTCACATCAATAAACAGGTCTGTCGCTTATATTACAATTCACGTGCTACCCCGTGTACAATTTATGCCCCCATGCTACGCCGCTCGAGCATAAATATCATACTGCTCAACGATAGAATATACGCACATGATAGTCAATTGACATGGTATACCGGACATTTGATTATTCCTAATGTTTAGATTGATGGGCTCGAAGGAACCCGAATATCCCCTACTTTTTGTAAACATTATATGTTGATGTAAATTTGATTTAAAATCTGAGTAAGGGATTTTGAAGTTTGTGATACCCAAGGATAGTGCCGATTTGGCTTTTGTATCAGCTAGTTCATTCCCATGTATACTAATGTGACTGGGAAGCCAACAAAATCTAATATGGTTTGTCTTTGAGTGTGTGTATTGCTTAAATCGTTTGTTGTGGGTAGTCAATTGGCCATTTTGTGGGGAAAAATGTCCTTTTGACTTACCGCTATTGCACAAGTAATTTTTACTGACCTTTCCAAGTCGATGTTTTTGTTGTGGTTCCTTTATGTTATGTGTTTCTGATTCTTTCAATAATCATATGTGTCGTTACCTTGGTTATTCTGATTCTTCCCCCTTTTTGGTTGTTCATTTAAGTTACGTTTGCCTTCCACTTTAATGTTTGTCATGTTGGTGATTATGATTCTTTCCCCCCCCCCCCACCCCCCACCCCCCCCCCCCCACTATGGATATTGCTCCTTTTTAGTTAGGTTTAGATATTCTGTGTCACCACCTGTTTGAGAAAGAGCTACTTACCCGGTTTACCTGTTGATTATTTTGTTTGCTGTCGCCACTCCATATTTCGACTTCTTTCCCTAGCGATATTGTAGAAAGGATTTGGGATCTGGTTGTCTCAGTTCCTGATCGTTTTTCTTTTCAATTTCCATTAGGGTCTAATTATTTCATGTTTTTGTTTCTGTCCCTTTGGTGTCTCTGATTGAAAGTGTGGTTTAATTTTATCGATTCTTGATCATTGCTTTCACCTCTATTTTCTAGCAGATCCATACACCATACACTATAGATCCATAAACCATTTTAGATCGAATTAAAAATCTAAATGCACAGTTCGATCTCCTCCCCGGTACGGAACTGGACAGAAGTTTAAGAATATCATGCGCTTTAAGACCCCAAGCTTTTAAAGCTTTGATACTTGGAATAAAAGTCAATTTGTTACCGACCCAAGAATTTCCCTTCACTGAAAACTGGAATGGGACGACCGCATATAGTAAAATAAGGATATAAATGGAACTGTCGTATCTGACAGAAATGAAACATTGAGGTTTTGTTTTTGAAACCATTTTCTGTTGCCCAAACTTCTATGTTAAGTAAACAACATTGTAGTTAAAATTCAATGGTTTCAATATGTTTGATATGTAGAATATTTCATTATAATCGTCAACAAGAGTTGTCAGAAGACAACATAGCTCGGCTTTGGGGGCCTAAGATGGATGAGGGCAAGTTATCATTTTTTTTTCTTCTGTAAAAAAGCCCAACAGACTGCAGCAAAGGAAAGAGAACCAAAAGTACCCCTCATCATCCTGTTTTCAAGCCTTTCCACTTTAAAAAAAGATGAAAAAGAAATCTATATTTAATAAAAAAATTCTACAAACTTCCAAGTAATAACAAGGCATCACAGACGATACAAATCCCATCGTGCAAGACAAATTAAAAAAAAGCCTAGCCTAGCATTTTTGTAAAATTACATTTTATCCAAAAATAAATGTAGATACTTAAGAGTGATGACAAAGTGTATCTAAAAATAGCCACAGTGACCTTGGCCTTCAGCCCCTGACCTGGAAAGTCAAAGTCACTCAAGATATCATCATACCAAACATTTGTGTCAAGTTATATTAATTTCATCAATAAATGAAGCTGCAAGGGCGATGACAACGTTTTTCTAAAAATAGCCACAGTGACATTGACCTTCAGCCCCAGACCCTGAAAGTCAAACCCACTCGAGATATCATCATACCCAACATTTGTGTAAAGTTATCTAAAAATCCATCAATAAATGTAGGCACTAGAACAATCACAAAGTTTTTCAAAAAATAGCCACAGTGACCTTGACCTTCAGCCCCAGACCCTGAAAGTCGAACTCGCTCGAGGTATCACCATACCCAACATTTGTGTAAAGTTATATTAAAATCCATCCCTAAATGTACGCACTAGACCATTCTCAAAGTTTTTCTAAAAATAGCCACAGTGACCTTGACCTTCAGCCCCAGAACCTGAAAGTCCAAGTCACTCGAGATATCATCATACCCAATATTTGTGTGAAGTAATATTAAAATCCATCCATCAATTAGGGCGCAAGGGCGATAAAAAGATTTTCTAAAACTAGCCACAGTGACCTTGACCTTCAGCCCCAGACCCAGAAAGTCGACCCCGCTTGAGATATCATCATACTCAACATTTGTGTGAAATTATATTAAAATCCATCAATAAATGTAGGCACTAGAGCAATCACAAAGTTTTTCTAAAAATAGCCACAGTGACCTTGACCTTCAGCCCCAGAACCTGAAAGTCGAACCCGCTCGACATATCATCATACCCAACATTTGTGTAAAGTTATATTAAAATCCACCCATAGATGTAGGCACTAGTGCATTCACAGAGTTTTTCTACAAATAGCCACAGTGACCTTGGCCTTCACCCCCAGAACCTTAAAGTCAAAGTCACTCGAGATAGCATCATACCCAATATTTGTGTGAAGTTATATTAAAACCCATCAATAAATAAAGGCGCAAGAGCGATGAAAAATGATTTTCTAAAAAAGGCCACAGTGACCTTGACCTTCAGCCCGTGACCCTGAAGGTCGAACCCGCTCGAGATATCATCATACCCAACATTTGTGTGAAGTGATATTAAAATCCATCGATAAATAAAGGTGCAAGAGCGGTGACAATGTTTTTCTAAAAATAGCCACAGTGACCTTGACCCCGTGACCATGAAAGCAGTGACCTTGACCTTAAGCCCCGGACCCTGAAAGTCAAAGTCACTCGAGATATCATTATACCCTTCATTCGGGTGAAGTTATATTAAAATCCATCAATAAATGAAGGCGCTAGAGCGCTGACAATGTTTTTTTTTTTTTCTAAAAATAGCCACAGTGACCTTGAACTTGAGCCCCAGACCCGCTATGTTTTTAAAAAGAAAAAAAGTGCCTTCCCCGGGATTCGAACTCACGCAGCTTGCAGGTAAACTTTTTACACAGGGAAATAAGGGAGGTAATACAGAGGGAAATTTTAACTTCTCAAAAAGTCCAATTTCAGCCCAAACCTGAAAAATGAAGTACAATGATAATGTTAAATATTGTTTTTTTTTACCAATTGTTAATTACATTTTCAAAATAACTTAGTAAAACATCACATATAAGAGCTTGCAGGTACACTTTAACCAGATGCGGACGCCGACGCCGACGCTGACGACGGACGACCGGGGGTATGGCAATAGCTCCCCCTTACTTTCGTAAGGCGAGCTAAAAAGGGAACAATCGGCGTCTTTTACACATGAAGCATTGTTACTGATTTTAGTTGTCAATAAAGTAGGTGATAAAATGCTTCCTTGTGGAACACCTTTTTCGTGTTAAACTATATCCGATAAAGTATTACAACATCGGACATTAAAAGATCCATCACGAAAACACTCCTATATATTTTTGAGCCCCTTGAACCCTTATCTTATACAGTAAAACTGGGGTTTACAGGGATAAACCTTATTTTTTTTATTTCTGCTGTAAAACTTTGATTGTGGGTACTCGTAGGAACCGCCTCGATAGGGTGGTTCTAACGAGTACACACAATCTATTTTTTGAGCAGAAATAAGAAAAACATCCCAATTTGTCATCTTAAAATTTTCATTTTTCTCGGCGATAAAGGTTACAATGTATTTGTATAGGCGTGTTTTCGTAATGGATGAGAAAAAATGAATAAAAAGAGGTAATCGACTAATCGCCCTTTAAGACCTAAGGTATTCATCACGCGAACAAGTCCGTGAAAGGAACGGCCCCTAAACCCCACTTTTTATAGAGAAAACTGGGGTTTACAGGGGTATACACTATTTTTCTTATTTCTGTTCCACGACATAGGTTGTGGGTTCTAACGAGTTTCACAATCTATGATTGAGGCATTAATAAGAAAATTTTCATCAGAAAAATAGCCGTTTTTAGATATGAAAGAATGCACTATGTCACACGGATGTGTTATCGTAATGTTAAGTCCTTCAGGATGCTATATTTCCATGCAGCATCGTTAGCCTTTTCAAGGTCGAAAGATACAGCTACGACATGTTCTTTTTTTACAAAGGCATCACGAATAAATGATTCCAAACGAATCGAATGATTATTACTGGAAAGATGGCCCATCCGAGTCAAACTGTTGGTTTTCTTTTGCTCAAGCATTTCAGTGGTTTCTTGCTGTCGAGTCATCACCGTTGTTTCATCTCGGTGGTTGTTTGATTGTTGTGTTTTCGAAAATGTTGCACTGATGAATCAGGACGTCTTCATGCGGATTGAACAAATTATTTGTCTAAATCGCGACGGAAGTAAGGGCGAGGATTGCGGCTGCATAAAATCGATTTTAAGCCCCCAGTGGAATTCGTTTCACTGGCGGTTCTTCTGTCGCGGTTTATTATGCCCCCAACTTCGAAGAAGTTGATGGGGCATATTGGTTATGTCTTGTCCGTCTCCCCGTCTGTCTGGCCGTCTGTCCGTTACGCTTTCACCCTGTAGGAAACTCAAGAATGGTTTGAGCTAGGATCTCGAAATTTTATATATGGAATGTGCATGCAAAATAAGCGGACACGTATTTTATTTCTTTTTCGACAGATTTGTCTTTGCAGAGTTATGCCCCTTTTCGGACTTATGCATTGTGGCTATGGAGAAACCTTGTGAGCAAGATATCTGGAGAACCACTTGAGCTAGGCTCATGATATTTAGTAAATAGTTTGGGTCGAAAGTGTAGATGACCTGATTAACTTGTGACGAAATTCCGAAAATATCTAACGGAGAAATGCTCCTTCTCGGACTGATGCATTGCGGCTATGTGGAAACCTTGTGAATAAAATATCTGAAACACCACTTGAGCTAGGCTCATGATATTTAGTAATGAGTTTGGGTCTAATGTGTAGATGACCTTCTTAACTTTTGACGAACTTCCGAAAATATTTAACAGAGTTATGCCAATTTTCGGACTCATGCACTGTGGCTATAGGGAAGCCTTGTGAACAAAATATCTGGAGAATTGCTTGAGCTAGGTTCATGATATTTGGTAAGCAGTTTGAGTCTAAGGTGTAGATGACCTGATTAAATTCTGACGAAATTCCGAAAATATATAATGGAGTTACGCCCCTTTTCGGACTTATGCATTGGCTATAGTGAAACCGTGTGAACAAAATATCTGGAGAACTGCTTGAGCTAGGCTCATGATATTTGGTATATAGTTTGGATCTAAGGTGTGGACGACTTGATTAACTTTTGACGAAATTCCGAAAATATATAACATAGTTATGCCCCTTTTCAGGCGTATGCATTGTGGCTATAGGGAGACTTTGTAAACAAAATATCTAGAGAACCGCTTGAGCAAGGCTCATATTTCGTCTACATAAATTGTGAGCACATTTTATGAATATTGTACCAACTGACAGTTCTTTCACGACAGAGGCATTTTTTTTAATTATGTTTTTTTTTAATTATGTGTCTATTAGTGGCAAGCATATGGTTGGGGGCATAGTGTTTCACAAACACAATTTCTAGTTTTTGTGATGGTTTGTCTTTGAGTGTGTGTATCGCTTGTAAGTTTTGTCTTTTGGATAGCCTTTTGGCCATTCTGTGGGAACGTATTTGTTTTTTTTGGCTTTCCGCTATTGATGTTTCCATTAGTCTAATTGTTTCATGTTTGTTTTCCTTTCCCTTTGGCGTCTCTTATGGAAGCTGTGGGTTAATTGTATCGATTCCTGTTCATTGCCTTCACTTCTATTTTGAATCCAGCTTGAACTTTTGTTAAAAGCTGGTTTGATTCTAAGAACCAAACCAACCTATCATTAACCATTCTCTCCATTGTTTTACATTAACAACTTATCAAAGCAATATATCTTTAGATAGTGGCTTCAGTATAATGTTTTTGTTATTTTAGTTTTGGAATAGTTATAATCGTTGCTTTACTCCAGTCCTTTGGGAATTTTCCAGTTATTTAGATATTATTTATATTATTAATTAGCCATGCCTCACTGAATAAATATTTAAGTATTTGATGATATCGTCTGGACCAACCGATGTATCATGAGATTTATGAAGAGCATCTAATAACTCTGAAGTACAAAAAGGTGTTGTGAATGCCAAAACCTCCTTTGCTCTATCTGTAAGTGGAATTTGCCAAAATCCTTTCAGAAGGTCGAATTTCGTTATGTATTTGGCATTTCCGATGTTATCAATGCAGTCATCTATTCTTGGAATAGGAAAGCTATCTGTTTTACTTACGGAATTAACTTTCCTAAAATCTGTACACATACGATATGTCCCATCAGGCTTTGGCACAAGAATACAAGGAGAACTCCACTCACTTTGACTCTGTTCAATAAAGTCATTGTCTAATAGATACTGAACTTCTTCTTTAAGATATTTTTGTTTCACAGGATTCATCCTGTATGGGTGTTGTTTTACAGGTTTAGAACCATTTATGTCCACATCGTGAAATATTTTGTCTGTCCGTGTTGGAATGTCAGGAAATAAGTGTTCATATTCAAATATCAGCTGTTTCAGTTCATTCCGCTGATTTGGCTCTAGATGTGACAGTAGATGACAGTGGGCTACCTTTTTGTGAACTTGACCAAAACATGGCCCAAGGTCAAAGGTCAAAAAGTATGACTTTGCCATTCTTTAGTGTCATTCATACAAAAAGCGGGTATTTGCGATGGTATACCATCGACTGCGCGATCTAGTTTGTTTGTTGTTGTTGTTTTAAGGTCCATTCAAGATTAGTTCAATTAATTGAACGTTCATCAGAGGTCGGCGCAAAAAGGAGTACCGGGAAAATCAAATTTATCTTCTGTTGCAGAACTTCTGTTGCTCGACCCACAGCGATGAGTGATCGAATGATTAACAGTCGGTATCCTGGAGGACCACTTTTGTATATGTAATGATAGATCATTCTACACCAAAAAGCCAAGAAAAATGTTCATCCTGCTAACAGCCTTTTTCTATTTTGAATTAATAATTTGCATTCCGCAGTCCAAAACCATGTGATAAATCCGATAAAACTCGACTAACTAAATATTCCCAAGTTCGTACGTTTTAGGAAAAATCGCGCTGTAAATAATGTTTTGGTGCGTCAGTTGACGTTGCCGGTAAGAAACTGTAACGTCGCTAATAAATAACGTCAGAATACGTAGACCCCTACACTTCTATATCTGTCTGTACTTCGAAAACTAACTTGGTAGTCAAGGACTTCTTTCAGCTTATTATAATCAACAATAGCATTGTCATAAAATATTAGTTTTTGAAAAGAATTCTGTGGGCCAGTTAATTTGTTATATGAAATTAAAATGGAAATTTCGGCGATTTGTTTTTCTTATTCTTGTTGCCCTCTATAGAAACAATTAAGATTTTCAAGCGGTCCTTGCGCCTAAACAAAGCTGGTGACCTACCTTTTTTCTTGCTTTTTTGATGTAACATGTTTAGTTCTACCCGTATGCAAAATTTAACGAATTTCTCTGGGAGTGCCCATTTACGTTTTCTTGGCCTTAATTGAATGGACAGTTCATAGGGAAGACTCCCTCTATCTTGCATGTTATGTAAGAAATGCTTCTAAAGAGCACAAAAAATATGGTCATATCAGAAAGTGTGTGAAGCTCTCACCTTTCTACTTGACAATATTTACAAAAGATTTGGTACTAAGTTATTTAGACAAGTTGTGGGTACAAATTGCGCACTCCGTGTGGCTGATTTGTTCTTGTTTTATTATGAAAGAGACTTCATGATGGCCCTTTTCGTTGAAAACCAATCTGAAATCATTGACGCCTTTAGCTCGCCTTCTAGATATTTGGATGATTTATAGAATATTTAGGTCATTTTAGATTTTATGGGACTTTTGTCGACATTTGGATGAAATTGCATCTCAAGCCCATCCGGTTAAACAAACAAAAAGGGTTTATTTATTGTACGGTTGGACTCGCATCCCAGTGCCTACACAGTCTAGCCAAGATCCTCTAAGCGATTGACAAGTACCAAGCTGCGGTTCATTATTTGTTGGAGAGATGTCATATACCTGGGATATTAGAACCTTCATACCAGATGGTTGACCTAAATTCATATCTAGCCCAGCGTGACGTTTATTTCATGGTTCAGCAATTATGCCTTATATCTGGAAAACTATGTAATTTTTGTTTGGGGTTTTACGGCCCTTTCAAGATAATTTCACTAATACTTAGTCGATCGTTAATCAGAGGTGGGCGACAACCGGAGTACCAGGAGAAAAACCACCTGACCTTCCGTTGCAGAACGAAAAATAAGACTATTTGATCACTATGTACATGTGCCGTGCATATAAGCTGCATGAGATGCGATGATTGGTATCGAAATATATATGAAGTTAAACATGACCTATATTTCACGGTTCAGTGACTTGCCTTCTATTTGAATACTGGTTGATGGAGCAATGTCATGCCTCGGATAGCCATGTGACCTGACGATTGCCATAGAAATATATCTAGGTCGGTTTGACCTATATTTCATGGTTCAGTGATTTTGACTTGTAATTAGAAAATTATTTAATGGAGAATTGTCACATGTGGATTATTAGTTCAATTGTCCCGATGATTTGGCAGTGTGACCTGTATATTTCATGATTGAGTGACTTGTTTTACTTCTACTTCTGACTTATAATGTGAATTCGATTGAGCAATATCATACCGGGGTTATAACTTATGTGTGATCTAATGATTGACATGTTATACATGTGTATCTTGATTGGTGTGAACTATATTTCATGGTTGAGTAATTTAGCCACATATCTCTCACATGAGTGGCATAACAACTGAAAACGCATCATTATCTCACATCAGTGGCAGAACAACTGAATTCTCAGCATTATTGCACATGAATGAAAGCACAACGTTGAGGGATGTGCGATTCATATTCAGACACATAAAGCTTACATGTATGTCCTATTGCCTGTAATAAGATCAAATAAAAATATCTTTCATACATATGCAAATATGAAAACAGGAAGACAAGGCAAGCAACGGGCGAGCTATACTGACCTGCGACATCTCTACCAGCCTACACTCAGAGACTAGTGCTGTGTGTGCTTTGATTTGTTTAAGATATGCCCCGACCTCCATTGTTAAAAACAAAACCTTTAATGATATACTGAACATATG
This sequence comes from Lucinisca nassula, assembly GCA_963580285.1. Lineage (NCBI taxonomy): Eukaryota > Metazoa > Mollusca > Bivalvia > Lucinida > Lucinidae > Lucinisca > Lucinisca nassula. The sequence continues at coordinate 109,421,609 of OY757024.1, forward strand.
TGCAGTGTGCAATTATGGTTTTCGATTGCGTGTTATTAGCGCAAAAGCTCTGGCCCAAGTAATGACATGACCTGTCTGTCTTCCGTGTGTCAGTTTTACGGCGTCCGGCAAACCCGCATGCTGACAAGACGACAGAGGGTGATCTCTGACAGGTGAACGGGCAACTGTGAGGTAAGGCACAAGAAAGACATTATATAGAAGACATAAATTATTAACAATAACTATATACAACAATACCAACACTGAACACTACATTCATTTGCTTCTATAATCATTTCACGGCGCACGTCCCGAGGGCAAAACTACGTGACGTGAAAATTATATAGGAGCAAATAACACAAAGGACACAAAATAAAACAATAAAACAACAAAACGAACACTTGTCGGCTTTTAAACAAACCAAAAAAAAAAAAAAAACGAAAACAAAAGTGTCGACGCACTGGTGCACCCGGGTTTCACATGAAGAATCACTCTCTTCTTTTTATCACAAGTCTTAGGGGTTAAATAATTCCTAATCATTGCCTTCATTTCTATTTTTATTTCATCTCTGGATATTTGGAATATATCCTATTCCATTAGAATAAGTTTCGCCATTCAACTGATTTGAAACAAGAAAGATATTATATTGTTTGGACGACTACTTATAAACGTTTATCGACTTGTCAGATCTATATACAAAATCATTATCTTTCAGCGAGTATGAGTATTGGTTTTTATACCTATGGGCCATTCGACAAGACAATTCCAAGGCGATCGTATCGGCATGAGGTAAATGTCACTTTTCCAATATTTAAGTAAAGACTTGTTCGCGGGTAAAAGGTAATGTATACTTTCGGGGTAATCAAAGCACTGAGAGTACGGTGGGTCGATCGTCTCTGAGTGTGGGCTGGGAAAATAGGGGCTCGAATAAATAGATGGGGCTGCGCGAAGCTTCCTCGCTGAATCCGATCGCACTCCAGTACTGGTAAGGTTCTAAGGCTATCCGGCCCTCAAAGACATGTTAAAAATCAAAGTACCAACGGTACCCCAAATCTTGCAAAAAAAAACAAAGTACTAAAAACACCTTGAATACTTATATTGAGAAAGGAAAAAATCAAAGTACTAAAAGCACCTTAAGTTCTTATATTGAGAAACCAAAAATAAATAATCAAAGTACTAACAGTACCTCAACTCCCAATTTAAGGCAGATTACATACGTTCATACATACATATATCCATACATCCAAATATGCGTTGAGGCGGATCAATTAATAAAATAAGGGTTTCGGGATCTCGCCTCGGTGAGGCGGTTCGTAACGCACAAGTTCTTGGCGTTTGTTAGAGGTGGTTCCTCCAAAAACATGCTGTGGGTGCGCGTTAAAACGGGTTCAATGAGTCTATTTATAGTAACTGAGGTTTGTTTCTAAAATAACGACCTCATGAAGGTCAAACCAGTGAGGCTAAATAGAGTAACTGACGTTTATTTCTAGAATAGCCAACAAGTACACACATAAATCTATAAACGCACACATACACCTAAAAACGCAAATTGCTTCAAACTCTAATTGAATGCGAAAAGTTTAAAACGACATACCCGACCTTCGCTCTCTTATCAAACAATGAACTCTAATAAGTAACAATGACTACGACACATACCGATTGGTTGTTATTAATAACCGACTTATGCTGTGATTAAATGACAGCCTCGTTTTGAAATCTGCGAAGAAAGCATGAGCGTTGTAGTAAAGAACGTTATTCTCAAACGAATCATCATAAAGAAAACACGGCGCTCTCTGGGAAGGTTTCTGACATTATATAGCGCTTGAGGAAGAGAAAATGACACGCATGGCCAGCTTCTGGGGCAGGAGCCAATAATTGTGTGAGAACATTTCATCCCAAAACACTTAAAAACGGTGAGAACCTATATGCGAACAATGTATGGATTCGTGTGCATGACACTGATGATATTAGACGAGTTGTGTTAGTGGTTACGATGTCATCAGGTTTGAAGAGAAGCCAGAGCGGCTACAGAACGATTGATAGACGTATGTGAAAGACAACATCGCGAAGATTTATACGGCGTTATATTGTGAGCGAGTCAGGACGAATAGGACCAGTATCGAATTAAACGAATTGAAAGGAGATACACTGGGCATTGGTGGCGGTTGTGGTGGTGGTGGTGGTGGTGGTGGTGGCTGTGGTGGCTGTGGTGGTGGTGGTGGTGGCTGTGGTTGTGGTGGTGGTGGTGGTGGCTGTGGTGGTGGTGGTGGTGTCTGTGGTGGTGTAGGTGTCGGTCAAAAATGTGAAAAGTTTGTAAGACTGACCCAACTGCAAACTATTGAATTACAAAAATGAATCAATGCTCTGACTGTAACGTCGTGTTCTCCAGACATGATGCTTTGTTAAGGCACCAACTCAATAAGCACGGTAGTGGGATAGTTCCACAATCAGACATGCCGAATAGCATTACCTTTCAGCATCCGTTTTCTATGATGGTGACTGGCCCTAGCGGAAGCGGTAAAACGGAATGGACTAGAAAGTTACTCCTATCCGACATCATATACCCTCCACCTGAGCGTATCGTATGGTGTTTTGGTCAGTGGCAAAGACTGTACGACGGCTTGGGACGCAGTCTTCCTCATATAGAGTTTGTACACGGTATACCGGACAACCTGACCAGCCCCGAGTATGTCGATACCCGCAAAAGAAACGTACTGGTTTTTGACGATTTTATGACCGAGGCTAAATGCGACCAAAGAATCGCCGACCTCTTTACCAAGGGGAGCCATCACAGAAACTTGTCCGTCGTATATCTCACGCAGAATCTATTTCCGCAAGGAAAAGCTTGTAGGGACATCGCGTTGAACACTCAATACCTCGTCCTTTTCAATAACCCCATCGACAGACAACAAGTTGCGACGTTGGCGAAAAGAATTTACCCAGCATCTAACTCTACGTTTATGAAACGATTCGAACAGGCCACGAGTCAGCCTTACGGGTACCTGATTGTCGACCTAAAACCGAACACGCCCGAACAAGATCGTTTACGCGGTGACATATTTCCGGTTGAAAGAAAGCGGAAGTTAGAGGTATCCGAAGAGTCCGATATAAACGATAAAGACAGCGACGATGACAGAGTATCGATAAGCGACGTAAACGACACGCATTACCCCTTAATGGGACCCCCTGGTAAACGTGTCAAAGATGAACTGTCAGAAGACCGTCAGTGTCTAGAAATATGGGAAAGAAGGTTTAAGGAACCTCCAAGGCAATCGAATGCAGAGCGCTTCAAAGACAAGGTGAATAGCTTCATCGAAGAGGGAAACGCTCCCGAGGAAGCGTATCATCGCACAGCAAACGAGGACTTGCCCTCCCTCAGGAAAAGACTAAGACACGATTACGCGAGGTTTTTCATGGATTATCACCAGCTGCAAAAAGACCCTACTCAGAGGCAGATTCTAGAATCGGCTAAAACTTTAAGAGTACAGCATGACATGAATGTCGGCGAATCCATCCAGCAAGCCATGAAACTGATAAATGATTTGCTTTACCGGCGTATGGCCCGATCATGCCTTGACGGAATACGGCGAAGACCAGGAATCTGACGACGAATGAAACAAATGTAAGAAGGGTAAATCAACGCTATATTTGGAGAAAAAAAGATAGGGTCGATCGAAGTATACGACGTAAAACTGGATACATGGGTGCCTTATGTCCCGGACTACGACGCGTGGTACCAGCATTTCAAAGACTTGAGCGAGGGCTACGTACACCCCGATTACATGGGCCGGTACATCGTCGGTAGCGGTAGAAGAAACCGACTTCTAAAAGAAATGGAAGAACAACGGCAAAAGGAAATAGAAATGCGGGAACAGCAAAAGCCCGTGGTGAAATTGGTCTCTACCGTGGCCCAAGCGGTCGAAATGGCAAAGTCAGATTTAGCTCCATTACAAAAGGAGCATAAGGGCGAGACCTCTGTTCGTAAGAAAACACGAGTAAAAACAGACAGATGGTAGACTGGACAACCTTTAAATATTAAGCGACGATGAACAGCGATCAACTGACTCGTATACTTTCTGGATATCCCGTGACTGTCTGCGCAGCGGACAAAATTAAAAAAACGAAGATGAAGGTTCGTCATTTCCAACACGGCCACAAGTAAAGAAAGAGGGGAGCACTGAGTAATTGGATACCGGAAACGGATATAAACGACTACTCTTAACGCCATTCGGTAACCCCCTCCACCCTGTAGATGAGCCTGTAAATAGAAGACCCCCGTGCCCCTAGGGCGTGACGCTACCTTCCCGTGATCTAGGGCGTTTCTACTAAACGCGTCACCCCCTCTCCGCAAAGGTCATCCGGCGACCCCCGCGCGAGGGTCAGAAATGGCGGCCATCTCGGTCTCGAACCCCATGGAGGATCATTCGCGAGGTCATCGAGGGTCAAAATGGCGGCAATCTTGTCGACCGTCTTGTGACGTCAATGACGCTAAAGAGACGCCTATTATACTTTTACCGCTCTCTGAAATAATTCAGCATACGACAAATTGTTGATAAGTTTCCTATAATTCCCAGAAAAGAGGACTCGACGTCTCATGCAAATTGTCTCAATAGCAGGCAATTCGCAGAAAATGTCAAATACTGTTTTCTGGGTAAAAAACAGTGCTTCAGCTGAAGTGCACGACCCGCCATATGCTTTTAGCTTTATGAATGTTACCATATATGGGTATAGCGGCCATTTTGGTCATGTGACCTGGACCTAAAACCGTTCCCCCAATAAATGCGCCTTATCGTAAGGAGCAAAAATATATCTTATACTTTAGTACTGTATTCTGAATCGTTTGCAGGATAAAATGCTTTCTCACTTTTCCAATACAAAAGCATATGTGTCAAAGTTTGACCTAGGCACAAAGAAGGTCAAGGTCAACCCAGGGTCACCATTTTAGAAATTTATGATGGGCCTACGTCCCAGATGCTATTTATCAAGTTTCGTTGAAATCTGCCCAGTGGTTCTGGAGAAGACTATTTTTGAAGGGTTTTTACAATATATTCCAAGCGGTTAAGTCACTATCACCCATTTTCACAAACGAGTTACGGACGGACAGACAAACCATATATGGCTTGGCGGCCATTTTGGTCATGTGACCTGGACCCCATGAGCAAATTTTGGTTTCCCTCATCCCATAGAGGCTCCATATGAAATTTGACTTAAATCGGCCCAACGGTTTCCGAGGAGAAGCAGTTCGAAAATTTTCACATTTTTCGCCTCGGCGAGGCTATACTAAATGGAATGTAATATTTCGCAAGTTCATTGGTTAGATCTCATTGATATCTATCAGTATGCCAAAAATTGTTTAAATATTCCAAGCGGTTAAGTCACTATCACCAATTTTCACAAATTGGTTACGGACGGACAGACAGACTGACAGAATGACAGAATGACACGGTGATTTTAGGGCACTCTTAGAAAATCAACCGACTTCAGTCGGTCGCTTTTTCTGCGGGTCGTGCAATATGAAAAAAATATATCAAATGTCGTCTGCTGGTGAAATACCTGGCAAGCCGCAGCGCTAATAGGCGAGAGATTTACAATAAAAGCGAACAGTGGCAGCGACGAATCTGTTCAGTCTGCGAAAATGCACCTGCTTACCAGAGTATTCGTGTTATCACAGGAATGTTGTACTGTGCGCTTAGTTATCACTACGAAAACACGCCTATACAAATACATTGTAAACTTTACCGCCAAAAAAATGAAAATTTTAATATGAAAAATTGAGATATTTTATATATCTTATTACTGCTCAAAATTTAGATTGTGGCAGATCGAGGCGGTTCTAACGAGTACCAACAATCTATAATTTAGAGCAGAAACCAGTGCTTCAGCTGAAGTGCACGACCCGCCGGATGCTTTTAGCTTTATGAGTGTTACCATATATGGGTATGGCGGCCATTTTGGTCATGTGACCTGGACATAAAACGGTTCCCCCAATAAATGCGCCTTATCGTAAGGAGCAAAAATATATCTTATACTTTAGTACTGTATTCTGAATCGTTTGCAGGATAAAATCCAACACAAAAGCATATGTGTAAAAGTTTGACCTAGGCACAAAGAAGGTCAAGGTCAACCCAGGGTCACCATTTTAGCAATTAATGATGGGCCTACGTTCGAGATGCTATTTATCAAGTTTCGTGGAAATCTGCACAGTGGTTCTGGCGAAGACTATTTTTGAAGGGTTTTTACCAAATATTGCTTGGCGGCCATTTTGGTCATGTGACCTGGACCCCATGAGCAAATTTTGGTTTCCCCCATCCCGTAGAGGCTCCATATGAAATTTGACTTCAATCGGCCCAACGATTTCCGAGGAGAAGCAGTTCGAAAATTTTCACATTTTTCGCCTCGGCGAGGCTGTACTAAATGGAATGTAATATTTCGCAAATTCATTGATAAGATCTCATTGATATTTATCAGTATGCCAAAAAATTGTTTAAATATTCCAAGCAGTTAAGTCACTATCACCAATTTTCACAAACGGGTTACGGACGGACAGATAGACAGACCATATATGGCTTTGCGGCCATTTTGGTCATGTGTCCTTGACCCCATGAGCAATTTTTGGTTTCCCCATCCCATAGAGGCTACATATGAAATTTGATTTCAATCGGCCCAACGGTTTCCGAGGAGAAGCAGTTCGAAAATTTTCACATTTTTCGCCTCGGCGAAGCTATACTAAATGGAATGTAATATTGCGCAAAATCATTGGTTAGATCTAATTGATATCTATCAGTATGCCAAAAATTGTTTAAATATTCCAAGCGGTTAAGTCACTATCACCAATTTTCACAAACGGGTTACGGACGGACAGACAGACAAACCATATATGGCTTGGCGGCCATTATGGTCATGTGACCTTGACCCCATGAGCAAATTTTGGTTTCCCCCATCCCATAGAGGCTCCATGTGAAATTTGACTTCAATCGGCCCAACGGTTTCCGAGGAGAAGCAGTTCAAAAATGTTCGAAAATTTTCACATTTTTCGCCTCGGCGAGGCTACACTAAATGGAATGTAATATTTCGTAAGTTCATTGGTTAGATCTCATTGATATCTATCAGTATGCCAAAAATTGTTTAAATATTCCAAGCGGTTAAGTCACTACCACCAATTTTCACAAACGGGTTACGGACGGACCCAAAGAAGGTCAAGGTCAACCCAGGGTCACCATTTTAGCAATTTATGATAGGCCTACATCCCAGATGCTATTTATCAAGTTTCGTGGAAATCTGCCCAGTGGTTCTGGAGAAGACTATTTTTGAAGGGTTTTTACCAAATATTGCTTGGCGACCATTTTGGTCATGTGACCTGGACCCCATGAGCAAATTTTGGTTTCCCCCATCCCGTAGAGGCTCCATATGAAATTTGACTTCAATCGGCCCAACGATTTCCGAGGAGAAGCAGTTCGAAAATTTTCACATTTTTCGCCTCGGCGAGGCTGTACTAAATGGAATGTAATATTTCGCAAGTTCATTGATAAGATCTCATTGATATTTATCAGTATGCCAAAAATTGTTTAAATATTCAAAGCGGTTAAGTCACTATCACCAATTTTCACAAACGGGTTACGGACGGACAGATAGACAGACCATATATGGCTTGGCGGCCATTTTGGTCATGTGTCCTTGACCCCATGAGCAATTTTTGGTTTCCCCCATCCCATAGAGGCTACATATGACATTTGATTTAAATCGGCCCAACGGTTTCCGAGGAGAAGCAGTTCGAAAATTTTCACATTTTTCGTCTCGGCGAAGCTATACTAAATGGAATGTAATATTTCGCAAGTTCATTGGTTAGATCTCATTGATATCTATCAGTATGCCAAAAATTGTTTAAATATTCCAAGCGGTTAAGTCACTATCACCAATTTTCACAAACGGGTTACGGACGGACAGACAGACAAACCATATATGGCTTGGCGGCCATTATGGTCATGTGACCTTGACCCCATGAGCAAATTTTGGTTTGTCCCATCCCATAGAGGCTCCATGTGAAATTTGACTTCAATCGGCCTAACGGTTTCCGAGGAAAACCAGTTCAAAAATGTTCGAAAATTTTCACATTTTTCGCCTTGGCGAGGCTATACTGAATGGAATGTAATATTTCGTAAGTTCATTGATTAGATCTCATTGATATCTATCAGTATGCCAAAAATTGTTTAAATATTCCAAGCGGTTAAGTCACTATCACCAATTTTCACAAACGGGTTACGGACGGACCCAAAGAAGGTCAAGGTCAACCCAGGGTCACCATTTTAGCAATTTATGATAGGCCTACATCCCAGATGCTATTTATCAAGTTTCGTGGAAATCTGCACAGTGGTTCTAGAGAAGACTTTTTTTGAAGGGTTTTTACCATATATGGCTTGGCGGCCATTTTGGTCATGTGACCTGGACCCCATGAGCAAATTTTGGTTTCCCTATCCCATAGAGGCTCCATATGAAATTTGACTTCAATCGGCCCAACGGTTTCCGAGGAGAAGCAGTTCGAAAATTTTCACATTTTTCGCCTCGGCGAGGCTATACTAAATGGAATGTAATATTTCGCAAGTTCGTTGGTTAGATCTTATTGATATCTATCAGTATGCCAAAAATTGTTTAAATATTCCAAGTGGTTAAGTCACTATCACCAATTTTCACTTACGGGTTACGGACGGACAGACAGACAAACCATATATGGCTTGGCGGCCATTTTGGTCATGTGACCTTGACCCCATGAGCAAATTTTGGTTTCCCCCATCCCATAGAGGCTTCATATGAAGCTGTATGTTGTCGAGTCGGTCACGGTAACACATTGGTGGTCGAGACATTGCGTTTTCGCTGTATGTTGTCGAGTCGGTCACGGTAACACATTGGTGATCGAGACATTGCGATTTCGCTGCATGTTGGGTCGAGTTGGTCATTGTAACGCAATGGTGATCGAGACCTTAAGTTTTCGCTGTTTGTTGAGTCGAGTCGGTCACGGTAACGCAATGGTGATCGATACATTGCTGTTTCGCTGTATGTTGTGTCGAGTCGGTCACGGTAACACATTGGTGATCGAGACATTGCGGTTTCGCTGTATGTTGGGTCGAGTTGTCATTGTAACGCATTGTTGATCGAGATATTGCGATTTCGCTGTATGTTGGGTCGAGTTGGTCATTGTAACGCAATGGTGATCGAGACCTTACGTTTTCGCTGTTTGTTGAGTCGAGTCGGTCACGGTAACGCAATGGTGATCGATACATTGCTGTTTCGCTGTATGTTGTGTCGAGTCGGTCACGGTAACACATTGGTGATCGAGACATTGCGGTTTCGCTGTATGTTGGGTCGACTTGGTCATTGTAACGATTTGGTGATCGAGACATTGCGTTTTCGCTGTTTGTCGAGTCAAGACGGTCACGGTAACGCAATGGTGATCGATACATTGCTATTTCGCTGTATGTTGAGTCGAGTCGGTCACGGTAACGCAATTGTGATCGATACATTGCTGTTTCGCTGTATGTTGGGTCGAGTCGGTCACGGTAACGCAATGGTGATCGATACATTGCTTTTTCGCTGTATGTTGGGTCGAGTCGGTCACGGTAACGCAATGGTGATCGATACATGGCCGTTTCGCTGTATGTTGAGTCGAGTCGGTCACGGTAATGCAATGGTGATCGATACATTGCTGTTTTGCTGTATGTTGGGTCGAGTCGGTCACGGTAACGCATTGGTGATCAAGACATTGCCGTTTCGCTGTATGTGGGTCGTGTCGGTCACGGTAACGCATTGGTGATCGATACATTGCTGTTTCGCTATATGTTGGGTCGAGTCGGTCACGGCAACGCAATAGTGATCGATACATTGCCGTTTCGCTGTACGTTGGGTCGAGTCGGTCACGGTAACTCATTGGTGATCGAGACTTTGCGGTTTCGCTGTATGTTGTGTCGAGTCGGTCACGGTAACGAATTGGTGATCGAGACATTGCTGTTTTGCTGTATGTCGAGTCGAGTCGGTCACGGCACATTTGCTGTATGTTGGGTCGCATGGGAAGTATTGAATGAGCCGCATAGGTAAAATGACTGATTAACAGAAGGCAGTTACAAAGCATTGTACTTGTATTCTCAGCGAAATCTCAACAAAAGATTCATATGCCATTATGATAACATATCTGTTTGACATAGTACATATCTTCATATCTCAAAAATGGTTATTTTTCTTTTGAAACTGTTCAAAACTAACGACGTGGTCAATAAACGAATCGTTTTAACTTTAATCACTCAATGTGGCAAATAAACTAATACTGTTGCTGAAAAAAATGTGAGTAGCTTTTGCATATACGTACATATGCAAAAGCTACTCACATTTCGTCTGCAATTGAATACCTAAGTATTAGGTATTGAACTTGCTAGAATAGTTGACATTTTGGCCATTAACGAGCCCATTAAGCTAACGATGCTTTGAAAAACTGGGCCCTTACACGTACTTTTACCCTAGTAGGTACCTTTGCTGTTTACAAAACGCAAAATCTAGTTTCGCATGACCGTTGCTTAATTACCGCTTTGTATTCTTATGAGATCTTCCATTAATATATATTGGACAAGCCAATTTGTCAATGGGTATTAATTGTACACCGTTGCTTGCCGACTTGTCCTTGTACTCGTATGAGGCGGGGTTTGTAAAGGTCTCTTCAAAGCAGGCAAGAAACGCCTTGCACAACAATTCAATTTCACCTACAGATATATAGATGATTTATTGTCTCTGAAAAATGCTAAATTCGCAGAGTACCTGGAATTCATCTATCCAAGTGAACTTGAAATTAAGGAAACAACAGAGACTGCAACCTCCTCCTCATACTTGGATTGTTATCTCTATATTGACAACGGGAAGCTTACTACTAGGCTGTACGATAAACGTGATGGCTTCAATTTTCCCATTGTTAACTTTTCCTTCCTGAGCAGTAAAATCCCGTCTGCACCAGCATATAGAGTTTACGTTTCACAGGTAATCCGTTATGCTAGGGCCTGTTCAAAGTATCAGGACTTTATGGAACGTGGGAAGGTGCTCACTACCATGTTGTTGTGCCAGGGGTATCAAAAAAACCAAACTGGTATCAACACTAAAGAAGTTCTATGGGAGACACCATGATCTTATTGATCCGTACAATGTGGCCATTTCCAGAATTATTTCTGATATGTTTGCCGATGGAACGCCATAGTAAGCCTTCCAAAATCTCGGACATACCCTTCTCGGCATTTTCTCCTTTTCTTCGTTCGGGTTGATGGGCATGGTGCGCGAAGCTTGCTTACCAAGTAATTCTTACTATCCACGGACGCCTGATTACACTCTTCTGGAGTCCATGTCTGTTGATCTGAACATTGATATTTTGTCTATGGATTAATGATTTTGGATTAACGCTTTGGTACTACGACCTAAACTACTTTACGCGTGTCGAGTATGTATTTCCATTTTGTCTTCTATTTTTCATGGAAAAATACTGTAACACAGATCATGTTACCAAACAATGTATACACTGATCAGAAGTCACATTTTGCGGCGTCTGATCCGGGACTTCACTGTTTGTCTTTGTTTTTAAGTGGGGTTTCTAGATAAGAATATGTTTAACTATTAGCGAACAATGATTTATTCAGTGTACATTTCCTCTTCTTTGAGTGCCTTTTAAGGGTGGGAGAGGGAGGGGCCGCTTAGCGGTTGATAGGAAAGCGAAAAAGTAAGAAATCACTTCCTTTGTGAACTATGACAATTACATGCCACGTGTGATAAAACTTCATTCAACTTTGACAGCGATCACTGGTAAACGTCGCCGAAGAAGCACGATCGTTGCCGAAGCTTTTGAGATCCGACACAAACGTGGTGTTAATTTCACCCAGGCCCAAAAGGACTGCATGTCAAATTGCGCTACCTGCTCGCCCATGCAGAGCGGTGATGACGAAACTATGTTGCGCGCAAGTAAGTATAATAATATACAAGTAAGTACAATAATATACAAGTGATACAATATACAAGTACATGTTAAATACAATAATATGGAAGTAAGTACAATAATATACAAGAAAGTAAAATAATATACAAATAAGTACAATATACAAGTAAGTACAATAATATACAAGTAAATACAATACT